>JAZHRO010000024.1:93680000-94880357 GCA_037157565.1 Thalassia testudinum
GGGAGGGAATCAGATCTCAAATGAGGGTTCAAACGAGGGAGAATTTCTCAAAGAATCTCCCTTCCAATTTTGGAAAAGATTCTCTGAGCAATCAGGAAGAACTCTCCTTCCAAAGCTCACCAAAGTAGGATTCCTCCACTATAATGGTGGAGGGACCTAATTGCGAAAATGATGAAGAAGCTAGGAGGCTTTTTGTAAGGGTTTTTGAAAGAGAGGGGTAGAAATGTCATCAAGTTGGACCTTTTTGCAAACTAGATCAAGGAAAACTCATCTTGGGTCCAAATTATGGTACAAACCTAATTTGGACCTAAGGAATCCAATGGTGGAGTTGGATTTTGGGTTTGACTAGGTTTTACTGGGAAATTTATGAAAAAACCCAATTTAGGGTAAATATCTGTCTAAGACCCCATTCTAGGTCAAGATGGGTTCCAATGGCCAAATTGAAGGTACCAAACCCTATAGGATATTTTTCTATGTCTTTTAGGGGGTTTAAGTGAATTTTATCCTGACCAAAACCTTGGTTAATAAAGTAGGTCTATTTTAGGGTTTCAAGAAATCATTTAATTCACAGACCTCATACAAACCCTTTTCTATCTAATCCAACCCACTTATAATCTTATTAAGACCATTTGACCTTTGTTTAGCCCTTGAGAAAACCATGGTTGACTGTAATGGTAAAATTACAGTTTTAACCCTAGTTTCTTGTTTTACTCTCAGAATGGTTGTGTAGTGAATTATGACCTTCAATAGGTTATGTAGGAGCAGTTATTCTCTTCATTGGGTCAAAATGAGCTAGTTATGGTTCATGATGGTGTTCCCATCATAATGTCTTCTTGTTTCTCATCAATCAAGTCAAGCTCCTCAAGATTCCATGATTCAGCTAAATTCTTTGCTTCCTTGGATAGATCTTCATAAGTCATCCCCAGTAATTCTGCAATTTCTTGAACATCTTTTTCATAAGGGGATTGTTTGTCATGTTCAATCTCGAGATGTTGAGGATAAGAGTCAGATTTTTCTTCAGAACTCTGGTGGTTAGGAAGAGAAGGGTGAGAATTAGCTGAAATAGAAGTGACAGCAGATTTGGCTTCTATATAGGATATCTTAGAATGATTAGTATAGCCAAATCCAGATATCGAATCATTTAAGCACATCTGATCATGGTAATCCTCAGACAATATGACATCAGAGCCATCCAACCATGCTTGCCTGGGAGTGTCAATGTTCCCAATCTTTCTATCTTCTTGATCTTGCTCTAATTCTCCCAAATCATCCATGTAGTCCAATTGTGCGTCTTTAAACATAAAAGACTCATACTCCAGCCTACTATAGATTGGCTCCTCAAAATAGAATGGTTATAATTCAGGGCCTAAATCAAGATGTATTTCTTCAAGTGAGTCTTCCTCCTCAAAGTCAATTTCTGGGATATCAAAATCATTTATTAGTTCAACTGTAGGCCTGGGTAGGATCTGTTTTTCATAATCACAGGGCTAGTGGATGGGCTTAGTGTATGTAGAGGTTGGGATTGGATAAGATGTCATACTTAAGGTTAGATCCTCAACCTTGGGTGACTTACCACCAACTTGTGGCATACTCAGACCAATTTTATCACCTTGTGGTTTCTAGATTCTATTGAGCTTATTTGTCATATTATATGTGTTTCTTTTATTAGCTTCTCTCATCCCCTAGACTACTTGGAGTAATTGGGTGATCTCAGGATCACAGCCATGGTCAGGGATTTAATCAGGATGAGGATAATAATTTCCAAGATTTCTTTCCTCAGTTGAATCAGAATATCTATCATCTGAATACCTAGAGTAAGAATCATATCCTTGGTTTGGTGTTGTAGGGTTTTCTCAATGAGAAGGTAAAGTTATTTGGGTGGAATTGGGATAATTTGTAAAGTGATTTCGAGGATAGGATCGATATTCTAAGTATCGGGATTCTAAGGTATATCCCTGATCTGGGGAGAGATGAGTTTGGCTGAACCGATCAAGATAGTTGGTCATGCCAATCAGGTGTTGGTCTTGCATGGAGAGCGTCTTTTGAGGTTGTAGAGATCCTTGATATCCAGCGATTCGTGTGGGATTCGAGGTAGGCCTAGCTATACCCAGGGAATATGAGGTGTAGGCAAGGGAATAAAGTCCCGGGTGTTGAGGAGAGTTCTCCCATCCTAAAGAAGTTGAAGTAAGGGAAGGGTTGGGATAGGGAGAATAGTGTGAGGCAAAAGAGTATGGGTCCATGGTTTCCTCCTCAATCAGTTCTTCCTCATGGCAATTAGTCATTGAAATGTATTTAGAAAAATTAGGTCTTCTCCTTAGTTTACTCTCTAATGGCGATACCAAATCAGGATTCAGAGACCTTTTAGCATCCATGTACCAGAAGAAAGTTAATAGATGAGAGAGAGAATACAAATGAGAGAATACCCCACCCTTTCAATACAAGCAATCAAACTAGTCCTTATAGTGTTAACCCTAAATAGACTTGATCCTGGCTCCCCAAAACACAACTAGGTTAGATCAACCCTTGAATTACGTAGCTGGCCAGAAGGATGGGACCCCTTAGGACACCCCGCACGGCGGGACACCACTAAAGGTTAATGCGGTTACCAGTGGGTCCAAGTAGATAAGGCCTTGACCTTAGCCCAATCTAGTTTCAAGTCCCCAAGTCTATTAGTCCTGCCTAGGGCACGTCTACTCAATTTTAGGTTTAGGTTTGATGTGCTTCTGAAATATGATGGCCGTTAGGGGGTGTTTGCCCTTAAAGTTGATTTCAGATGTGTGAAGTGCTCAGGCAAATAGGGTTCACAAGTAATTTCTTATGATGATGTGAATTTTAAGATTCGAATGCTTGTGTTAATGTGTTTTAGGATTCACTTGAGTTAATGTTTTCAATCAAGGTTTTGATGAGGCACACAAGAGTTTTGTAAATCCCAATTTGTTTGATAGATTCCCTTTAAATATGGAAATGCAGGTGTGCTCTATCCTTAATGTGGAACCCTAAGCGCAAATAGTTCTAGATGTTCTTTTAAGTCAAATTGAGAGAAGTGGTGCAACCCAAGTAATGTAATCAATTGGTCTTATTACACCACTAACTAGGCACTTAGAAATATTTTTCAAGAATTTTTAATGCATGTTTCCTATTTTTTTCTGATTTAAAGTATACTGGGGGTTTTGTAATCTATTTTGACCCCCAGTTGGTGATTGTATAATCTGTGCATTCAAACATGCAAGAAATATTTTTTTAGATTTTTCCTAAATTCTTAATTATCTCAGAAATTCAATGCCTCAAATTTCAAGTCAATCGAAGTTGTATAAAACTTCCTATGATATTTTGAACTTCGAAAAGTCAAGAATAATAACTGTATTGATAATAGATCAGTGTGTGAATTTTAAAAATTTTTCTATTACTCTGATTTGTGCAAAATTTGGATATGTTGTTTTTGACTTTAAAATATACGTCTAGAAAAGATTTGAGAATTTTTGGACATAAGAATCTTCAGTAATTGAATTTTTAAGCTAAAACCTTATTTTAGCCCGAAAATCAAGAGAGAATTTTTTTTATGCAAACAAATTCTAACTAATCCTAGGGTTCAAGCAAATCCTAGATCAAACTAATCTAAACTACAGGTACTCACCTGAGGTTCGAACTTTTTATTTCTTCGTTGGCGTGTTCGATTCATATTTCCTTTCTTCCTGAAATTGACAAAAAAATAACAAGTTAGAGATCTTGAATAAGCACCAAAGAAAGCTTCAAAAATTTCTATTGCCTCCCTGGCAACGGCGCCAACTTGTTCAGCGCATAATTCGCATTTTAAAAGTTAATTAGTTGTAGTATAGCACAAAAACACATCGACAAATAAATTTATAAAACTCCAATGAGTACTGAGTCGTTCGCAGGGAGGAAATCTCAATTTTTGCAGAAGCTTTTCAATAAAATAGGTATTTGTATATGTACATATGTACAAAGAGGCATCAGATATTCATGAGATCAAATTTCATCGTATTGATAAAAAGTTTTTCACAGTAGAAATTGCTATGCTAAATAGAAACAGATAAATAGAAAGAGAGAAAGAGAGAGAGAAAGAGAGAAGAAAGTGCCAGAGAAACGACGTCGCTTGTGGGATGCTTGTGTGAGATGTGACAGCACTTCAGATCCAGAGCACCGGGATGAAGGTCGGAGCAGAGTTGCAAAGGGATGGAGAGTTGTAGAGAAGGTGGAAGATGTTTGGAGTTGATGGAAGGGAGAGAGATCTTCAACTTGGAGGCCCTGGGCCTTCTTTTATAGCTTTTGTGGAGGTTAAAAAGGGTATTTTGGCCCTCTATCTCATGCAACAACCTCTTGGCTAATCAGATCTATCTATCGGGAGATCAACAACTCTGATTAGGGCTCAAAACTCCTTCAAAAGCCTTCTTATCGCGTAGATTCACTCTGGTGCTGACACATGGCAGCTTTTGGACGTTTGAATGAAGATCCAACGGCTCACAGCGTGTGGTCCAGCCTTCCTAGATGGGGCAGTGGTGAGGGAGCAGTTGTGATGGTGCCACGTGGAGCCATCATAGCTGTTCATCTTCTTCTCCTTGTATCT
The DNA here is from genome assembly GCA_037157565.1 of Thalassia testudinum. Taxonomy (NCBI): domain Eukaryota; kingdom Viridiplantae; phylum Streptophyta; class Magnoliopsida; order Alismatales; family Hydrocharitaceae; genus Thalassia; species Thalassia testudinum. Next base: position 93,684,586 of record JAZHRO010000024.1, read on the forward strand.
ACTGATGTAGACCTCCGATCGAGTTGATTTTTACGTTTTTGGATTGCGATCGACGATCCGGATTCATCCGTGTGGTTAGATTCTTCATCTAAGGCTCAAATCTTTGTCCTTTGGCTTTATGATCTCCGTTTTATGGATTGTACAAGGTGCCCTGGTTGTCTGATCAAGACAATTTCGGAAGCGTTGGACTCCCGTCGTCGTTCTGATCAGATCTATTCGGTATGATCTAACATCCACGACTTTGAATCATTTGCAATTAAAATCATCTCCCTTTTAGGTCATAAAATGATGATATTATCTATGTGACTAATAAACTAGCTATTGTGCAAATTACGATGCCTATGAATGCACTAATCCTAAGTTATGCTAAGTTCTAGCTTAATTCAGGTGATTTGGGTTGCATGATTGCTATGCAATCAACCTTCATAGCACAAGGCTCTTCTTCTTTCAAGCTCTCATAGTTAAGTGTTAGGCATGGTTAAGCATCAAAGAGAAAAACCCTCCCCTCCCCCGCTCTATCTTTCTTTGCTTCCTCTATTTCTCCCTTCTCTCAAACCCGGGTATATAAGCAGGTAAATGGATTCGGGTAATCAAGTTTGGCCAGACCCGCGTGCATGTGTGCACGGGCGTGGCATGAGGCGCAAGGAGGCACGTGAGTGGGGGACCTCACCCCCCGTGTGCTTGAGGTGATAAGCCCAAGTGACAAAATCAATATATGGGTGCGCATTGGCTTATCTCCCACCGATGTGGGACTATCCAATCCCCTTATGCTCATGCGCACCTGCAGGTGATGGAGCTTCCAATTGAGGGTGTAACTGAGGGCGTGGCCTTCAATCAAGGACCCGGAATCGTTCTTGGAGTGAACCCATGACTCCTGGAGATGAGACCTGGGGCAAACGTGGCTTGGAGCTCAAAGAACAAGATCGGCAATAATGGCACAGCGATGGAGCATCGACTGGAACATGAAATAGAGAATAAGGGCTAAGTGTCCTAGTTAAAAGGTTCAGAAGCTACGTTGTGGCAAGGCGAACTCAATGGTGGAAGTCAAATGACGTATGGTGGTCGGAGAGCGGCTGTCAGTGACGAAGAAGATGCTGCGGAGGTGTGGTGGCCGGTGGCACTAAGGAGAGGCCAATAGCCTCAATAAGTAGAGGGATTTTACTCTCTGGGAGGTGGTGGAGCTAATGGAGGTGGTAGCAACGAGGTTCGTGCAGTGGAGCGATGAATAGGCATCGCCGAAGATTCACCGGAGTGGAAGAAGGCAAGGGAGTCAGGGGCAGTAGCGTGGTTGTTTGGAAGTGTAGGTGAAGGGGAACTGTAGTAGAGGGATAAAGGAAGAGAAAGAGGAGCTTAGAGGAGAGAATTGAGGCTGGGATGCTCTGGTTGTGGCTGACCAGAGCCGGAGAAGGAGATGAAGGCGAGAGGATGGCAACGACGAACGGGGCAAGGAGATGTCCTCTCTTTGGCTGGAGAGAATCGCGAGGAAGAGAGGAAGGATACAGGCCATCCAATTTGATGGTTGGATGGCCGGATGAGGGTGAATGGAGGAGGTCGCCAAAGCAAACTTTGAAGATGGCCGGAGGAGGAAGAGAGGATTTATGAGGCCAAGTTTTGCTAAGGAGATCGATGAAGCTTCAAAGGATCTTATATAGAGCTTGGAAGGGCATTCCAAGCTTGGAAACCAAGCTTGGAAGCACGTGGTTCTTGCACACAAAGGAACCCTAGATTTCAAAGGATTCGCATGATCTTTTGGGAAGGAATCAGAGCCCAATGAATGGTTCAAATGGAAGGAGATTCTCTCAGGAGTTCTCCTTCCAATTTTAGAAGGATTTCGCCAAGGAATCAGAAAGAAATCTTTGATTGAAGGTCGCCAGAGTAAGAGTTCCTTCGCAATAATGGTGGAGGGACTTAAATGCAAAGAAGATGACAAAGCTAGGGGTCATTCTAAAAAGAATTCAAAAGTTAGGGGCATGTGTGTAAGGAAAAGAGTCAGAACAGGATTGGAATGTAAACTAGGTCAAAATGATCTCTGATTGAGTCCAAATTTTGGTACAAACCTAATTTTGACCCAAGGAATCTGATGGTGAAGTTACATTTAGGTTTTGACTAAGTTTCACTAGAGAATTTATGCAAAAACCTAAATTAGAGCAATTATCTATCTGAGACTCTATTTTAGGTCAAAATGGGATCTGATAGTCAAATCAAGGACGTCAAACCCTAGAGAATATTTTTATATTATTTTTATAGGGTTTAGGTAAATTTTATCCTGACTAGAACCTCAGTTAATTAAGCAGGTCTGTTTTTAGGGCTTCAGATCTCATTTAATTCTTGAAACGCATTGAAACTCATTTCTGTCTATATGGACCCTCTTATTAGACTTTAATGTATATTTGACCTTTAATAAACCCTTGAGAAAACCCACGGTTGTTCTGCATTCATGATATGATGGTAAAATTATAGTTTTAACCCTGGTTTCATGTTAAACTCTCATAAAGGATGTGTAGTGAATTATGGTCCTCTGACAGTTATGTAGGAGCATTTATCTGTTGGTTATGGCTAATAAAAGCTAGATATGGTTGATGATGACGTTATCATCACTTCGCTCTCCTTCCTCTAGGCGTCATCCATCCAGCACGTCCTACAAGCATTCGTCGAGGAGGATAATCTCTCATCCTTTATCTTTTTATTGCTTTCTAATGTAGATTTTTAGCTTTATAGTAGTAGCCATTAGTTGTAATTGACAATATCATAGTTATAAAGTTGTTTCTCTCTCTCTCTCTTATTTATATTTAAGTAGTTTAGCTGTTATAGCCATTGTGAATGTCTCCTTTATAAAGAAAATAAAAAATATATAACTGCGGTATTATAATCGACGTAGCTTCCCCGTGTTCGACTCAGGACTCACCAGAGTTTCAGTAAAATTTATTTGATAGTGGATTTTCTTATGAATTTTATAATGACTCGAGTTTTCCAAAATCTAACTTTTCTTCACAACGATTTTCTCGCTCATCAATAATCAAAAAACTCTCCCCCTTTTTGACTATCAAAAAGGTTTAAATCAATTTTAATCAATCATTCTATACGCTCCCTTAATACATGCTCTTCTCATTTGGGTTAACTCTCCATTTCTGACATAATAAAACATGAATAACAATCATCCTTTTTTTGTCAAAATAAGATGGCTATTTAATTAACTCACCCTTTCTAATGGAAATATAGCTATGTTTATATTTTAAGATCTCCCCCTTTCTAATTTAAAGAAATCTTTCTCCCCCTCATTAAAAAGAGTCTAATCACATAAGAAATGATTATCTATCTCCCCTTTAATGATGAACATATAGCATATAAATTTTTTTATCTCCCCCTATCTAGATGCTATCAAAAATATCAAAAAAGGGAAAAGGGTTTACCTCACTTACCATGGCCAATAAAATGTCCCTTAAGGTGGATGCTAAAACTGATGGGGTTCCCATCCAAAGCTTGGAGGTCCGAGCATCGATGCCGGTCTGCAATCGAATGGTTGACACCAAGGCGATTCCATTACTCGTCGTTTGTCTTATCGGTCTTCTCATCTTCTTCCTTGGTCTACTCTTTAGTCATCCCAATTCGAGTTGACCATTCTTCATCTTGTAGGTCCAATCTTTTACATTGAAATCTTCATTTAAACCTACAAAACAAGATTTGAGTTCTTCGCCAAGTTAATTTGAATCCAAACTTGTTAGTGGGTCTCCTTGATGGAGATCCTTTCTCAACCTTAGGACTAGCTTTTTCATTAGAAAAATTATCTACTCTACTCATCAAATTATTGGAATTTTTCCGAAGACTTGCAAGCTCTTTTTCCATAACATGCATCTTGATTTTTAAATCAGAAATTTCTATTTTTAAGCTAGTATTCTCCTCAAGAAAATTACTATTTTCATTGATTAGGTTATGATTCTCTAACAACAATTTATCCTTTTCAGAAATGTTGGGACTAGAACTAATTTCTAGATCCTTAATTTGAGTCTCTAACTTTTCATTTTCAGATTTTAGAAAACTAACATTCTTTTTCATTTTTTTTTTCTACTTTTAATGACCTACTAATCTCATAAAGCTCTTCTAATGCCTCTTGTAATTCTAAATTAGTAAAAGAATGTACCTTCTCTTTGTTGGAGTCATCATCTTCTTCACTATTCTTCATAATGGCCATCAACCCAAGGCATGTGGTTTCATTCTCCAATCCCTTCTCGGATTCTTCTTCCTCCGAGCTTGATTGTCCATGAGCTATTTCTAGCTCTCTCCAAACCTCAAAGGTGGTGTTACACCTTGAGATATGGTTGAACTCCTCTATGCTAAGAGAGCAATAGAGCAAGTTCATGGCTTTTGCGTTGAGGTTGAGTTCACGCACTTGCTGCACCGTATAACATCCCTTGGGTCTCTCCAGGATGGTGAATGGGGTCTCGGATCAATCCCATATCTCAAACTCGGTGGCTTGAAGCCACATCTTCATCCTCAACTTCCAATATCCAAAGTTTCTCTTGTCGAAGTAGGGAGGACGGCTAGTGGACTGCCCTTCGATGTGTCTTGTCGCAGTGATACTTCCCTCCATGCTTGGATCCTTGTCGATGTGTTACACAAATGTCATGAGACCTGCTCCGATGCCAATTGTAATTCCAAACTCAGAGGGGGTGAGATTTGCGTGATACGAAATAATGCGAAAATATCAATGAACAATCTCTCAAAATGCAATCACACAAGAACACAAAGGATTTTTAGGTGGAAACATAAACCCGGGTAAAAACCATCACCTAAGCCTCTCGACTTAGGATTTCTTGATCTACCTAGTAGATCAAATCCACTAACCGTGTCACTTAAACAAGGGTGGCACAACCTTTTGCAACCATGCTACTTACATGAGAGTAAGGAGATTGTTGAATAGATTTGGAAGAAACTCGTCACAACATAGAGCTAACAGAAGAGCTATGTAGGCCGTAGGCAAAGAGACTTTCAATTTGACATCAGTGGCTTTGTCTCCCTTATAGTATCACCCATGAAAAGCATGCAATGGTACCAAGTAAAAGGAAAGATGGTGTCGAGATTCATAGGCCCCTTTGAGATATTGGAGCAAGTTGGGCCAGTCACATAAAGGCTTGCTTAACCAACATAGTTAGCCGATGTACACAATGTGTTCCATATCTCAAAATTGTGGAAGTACATATCAGATCCTAGCTAAATCCTTAGCTGCAAGAATGTGGGGATCGAAGAGAACCTGGCATACTAGGAGCATTTAGTGCATATTCTAGATAAATTGATTAAGAGGTTATAAAATAAGGAGTTTCCTACTGAACACATGAATTATTAGCTAAATCATGTCTAATTTATGCTAGTCTTATAGCAACCATCACATATTTGCATTATAAATAGGGCATTTTAGGTATTAATGCATCTTAGAGTCATTAAAGCATTTTAAGGTTGTTTATGTATTTGGGGCCTATCGAAGATTAATAAATATCCATTGTTCATTGTAGGAATAACTGGGCTAAGGGAGGAGACAAGAACTAGAAGCTCCTACTAATAAGCCTAATCCACTTGCCCATGATTCCACACTAAACCATACCCTAACTAAGCCATCTTCACCAAGTAAGACCACCTAACCCTAATTCCAACCTAAAATCCCACACCAAACCCTAATTCCACCAAAATCCTAGTCGTAATTCCAAGTAAAACCAAACTTACACCCTATCTCCCTATTCCTAAAAACCCATGCCCAACTTAGCTCTCTACTAAAATCCTTGCCACCTATAACCCTCTACCTAATAATCATAGTCCCCCATCCCTCCATGTCACCACATAATCCTAGCCCTCCATCTCTTCACATCATCAAGCCATGCCACCTCTTACCCTCCAACCACCACATGCCACATCATCAAGCCACATCACCAACAACCTAAACCTTAACCCCTCCTATCCAAAAGGTGGTGCCAACCCTAACCCTAGGCCACCATCTCCACGCCACATCACCCCTCCACATCATGGTCGTCCATCTTTCCCCTACTTCATCACCACCATCCAACACCACATCAATCCATGACCTCTCATCCCATCCAATCCCTTCATGCCAACTCTTTTTTCCAATCAAATGATGCCAAATTATCCCTCCAATAATTATTTACCACCTAAGCCATGCCATGTCACCAAGGTCCATGCCACCTCTCCTATCCTCCTCTGTTTACACCCCCCATCATCCTACTCCACCAATCATCCTCTTCTCCATCTCTCTCTCCATCATTCTCCACATCATCTCCACCACCCTCTCCATGGTCATCCCTTCTCCCCCTTAGGAAATCCTAAGTCCCCTTCTCTACCATTATCTCCCTTACTCCATCAAGGCTGCTCTACCTTTAGCATCTCCATCTTCAGCATCTCCAGTTTCTTCCTCCTCTTCTCCAAGAAAGCTTCCTCCATGTGGTCTTCAACGGCACTCTCCACTCCACCACAAGTCCTCTACTCTCTGCTCCCTATTCGTCCACTCCTCTTCCTTCTTACTCTTCTTCTTATGTTTTTTTTATTTTATATTATTTATAGTCAATTCCATCTGTAGTTCTTGATGACATTTGTAGTGCCTATTTTCTATCAATAAATTAGTTCATTTTTGGTGTGATTCTTCTCCTTAATTTATATTGCTTTCCTCTAGTTTCAATGACATGTTAGCATAGTTGCTAGTTTCTGAATCTTAATCTAAGTTGCATATTTTTTTGCATTCATTTTTGTGCAACCAAAAATATCAAAAAACACATATTTCATTCTAGCATGTTGTATTAGGATACTATTAAAATTTCATACAAAAATTCCTTCTATATAAAAAGTAAAAAATCATTTAGATTCGAGTGCTAGCATTGTCATAATTTAGTCCCTGCAACTTATTTCCAATTTCATTATGTGTGTTCTAGATGCTAGATTTGCATGACATTGGGTACTAACCTTAGTTAACTCATAAATTAGTTGCATAAATTTTATTAGGATTTTTACGTCTTTTTAAAATTAGTTTTACATGAATTACATTTAGGCCCTTACTATTACAATCCAGTCCCTGATTTGACGCACATGTGTCTTCTTCCATATTAAAAATACCAAAAATATATTAGTTAAGTCAAAGTAGGAAGCAGTTAGATCTGGTGCCTTCTTGTGAAACACCTCGGACTCCCATCCCTCAATTAAATGTTTTACAAGCTCTATTTATAAATTTAAAATGGTCACGATTTTCGCACTACCACGATGCATGCAATTATCATTTCACAAATTTCGCACACCGGTTCCTTTGGTCAAAGTGCTTGAAGAAGCCAAAGATTTGAGGAGGTGACTTGGGAGTCTAAGATTGAAATGTGGGAGAAATATCCAAAGCTAATTGCTAATGAGTCTATAACACCCTAGTTTGTTCTCTTTAAGGTTGTTATGGACTAATTAATTACACATTCTTCTCCTTACCTAGATTGTGCTTAAGTTTCGAGGGTGAAATTCCCTTTAAGTTTATTATATTTGTAATTCCCAAAAATCTAGGTTCTGAGTCATTTTAGAATCAATCACATCGTTTCGGACCCATGGTACTTGTTGGGGTCGAGTTGGGTCAAAATGTCTCGTAAAATGCATGTTTTCGATCATACCTTTGTCAAACTTTTCCAAAATGGGTCATATTTCATACTGTTGGATTCCTCTCATTGCAATCTTTTCGACAGTAATTATTTTTTGAGAATCCAAGATGTGTAGCTTGAGTTATGCCAAAAATAAGATGAACATGTATAAGGCATATTTAAACCAACACCCAAGGGGTATTTTTGTCAAAACCTACCTTTCTTAACCCTAATACGAGTTAGTAGTCTATTTAAGGCCTTAATTAGAGTTTTCGGCCAACATTTGTTCCTTCAATTACACACATCTTGAGTAAGAAGAAGAGAAAGAAAAGGAGAGAGAGAAAAGATATCACTGGTGTATAGGCAATAAGGTACTTCACGTGCACCTCGCACATGGAAAGCAAAATGTTAGTGGCACAAGAAAAGGGGGTTGAATTATGCAAGAAAATTAAATCTACAAATAATCGCACAAAATAACACAGTAATTTATAGAGAAAACACTTGCAGGAAAAACATTTACCTAAATCTCCCAATCTAAAATTTTGCCCCAACTCCAAGTGGAAATCACTATGCCACACCACAAATCCAAGGGTGGCATTCCTCAATTTACAAAACCTCTCTTCTAAATATCCCCCAATGAGAGTTTTACCTCTCTCTAAGAGAAAACAAGAAACCCACGGATTGAGTACCCAACAAACTAATAAAAAACAATATAATGAAATATCCTAAGAGCCTTTGCAATGATATAGAATACAAAACAAGGCTAACATACTCCCTTATCAAACCTATATGAAGCAGTGATGGATTGGAGGGAGTGAGTATGCTATCAAGGATTGCAATAGCAAGAGGAGCATAAGAAGCAAAAATAACTTTGAAAGAGAGAATGAGAGAATTTTTTGCACAAGAATGATTCTTGGCTTGGTGTGCAGGCTTAAGCAACCTTAGGGGGATTTATAGGTGTAGGAGGTCAGGTTTAGGTCTCAGATGCAAATTGAATTTGAATTTGAATTTGAATGCAATAAATTGAAGTGGAATAGCTACACAACATCTAACTAGATCAAACATTTGAAAAATAGGTTGATACATTTGAAAAGGAAAACTCGGATGTCTGAAGAACAATTAAAACATTTGAAGTACAAGTACAAGATGTCCTAAAAAAAAATAGACATTTGAAATTAAATAGCTTAATGATCAACGATCTGGATCACTAGTTAATTAGGGTTAATTAATCACTCTAGTAGTATAGTGTTGCAATCCAAACGAATGTTATTTTATTTATATATAATTTTTATTGATTTTATTTACAGTTCACTATGAGTTAGTTATTGATATACATCATCTCTATCATCCAAAATCATCTTTTATTCCAAAAATATTAGTTTTATTTTACAAAAGAATGGGTTAGAATCAATATATCAAATAATGATCTAATCTAAGTCCATTATTTACAACGAACAAAAAATTAAAATTAATGAAGCAATGCCTCAAACAATATTTACAAAATAGAGGCATCATAAACAAATATAAACTAAACTATACACAAAAGAATCAAATGAAAGAGAAGATTTATGTACACAAATCTTAGAATGGGTTAGAATCAATATAATCAAATAATGATGTAATCTAAGTCCATTATTTACAAATTACAATAAAAAATTAAAATTAATGAAGCAATGCCTCAAACAATATTTACAAAATAGAGGCATCACAAACAAATATAAACTAAACTATATACAAAAGAACCAAATGAAAGAGAAGATTTATGTACACAAATCTTGTCTTAAAAGAAACTCTAAATAGAGACAAGATAAAAACAATAATAATAAAACATTAATACTACTACTAATATTAAGTATACACACATTATTTACTTAATTACTTACTTAATATATATATATATACTCCTACTAACATAGCTTAGTTATATATTCATATTTACATAGACATTACTCATACATAGTATACATATGTACAAAACACTTAGTTTTAACCTTAGGAAAATATGTACATACTAAGGCAAAAATTTTATAAATATATATATTTAACACTTAACATAAATAATGCTAACACATATGTAGCATATATTATATACAATACCTTATGCTATACACATATAACTTATATATGTATATATATAATACTAAGCTAAGTAGCTAACTTATGATACTAACACACCTATAATATACATTATATACAATATATATATACTAACTTAACCTATGATATAAATATATATGTACATATAACAATTATTTATATATTACTAAGTATATATATAATACATGTATACAACATACTAATAGATAATAAACTAACACTCACATAACTCACGCATACACTACACTTAAGTTAAGTCCAAAGAGACTAATACTTAGTTTTTTTTTTAAGTTAAACCTAGCCCAACTCACACCAAAGAGATTGGTAGGCTTTTCGTACAGTCTTGATAGCCCAAGGGCCGAACTAGCTGCAACTAGGTCCACTCAACGAGAATCACCACCTAGTGCTCGAAGGCCACACCGCAAGGTCACACCGTTAGTGGGTCGCCCCTAATGAGCTCTAGTCTATAGGTTACACAGTGTACAAGCATGCGCAGTGCACACACAGACATGATCACACAAGCGAGTGCACTAGGGAGCCCATCCCCCTTTCTCGGGAAACAACTTAACGAGTGCAAAGCCTTAAATATCACATTGGTAGCTTTACAGCTATCGATATGGTAAAAAAGGGCGCTTATTATAGCACTAGCTGCTGCGTGTTTATTGTTAACTTTGAGACCTTGATTAGCCACTAATTACATATCTAATTTATAATTAAATTATATAATCTTGTAGCCAATATATAGGGTTACTTATTGGTATAGTCAGTTTACATTAATTAAATATATAATTATATTTTTCAATTAGCTAAAGTTCCAAGTATTTACACGTTAAAATTATTGTTTATTAATTAAATAAAGTAGAAATTAGTAAATTAATGATGCAATTGAGACTTAATTTAGTTAATTTACATAATTATATGATTAATGAAAATTTTTAATTAATTTTATCCAATTATTTAGGTATTTACATATTTAGGTACAGGGATTTTATAGATTACATATAAATTATATAATGTACATAGTATTATACATTATAAATAAGATAATAAATATATTTAAAATAAGTTAAACTATAATTTATAAGAATACAGTATAAATTACTTTATTAGTTAATTAAATTACTAATTTACATTAGCTTAACTTAATAATATACATTATTAACTTATATAAATATATAAATAATCCATAACTAATATAACAAAAATAGATTACTTTACATAATACCTACTAAAATCAGTATAATAAGCTATATAAATATATACTAGTGCAAATGTAGAGTAATACATATATACATATAAGTTATGTACATATATTATAATTAATTTTACAATATTTACATATATATAATACTATACCATATAACTTAATATAAATACTCATTATAATTTATTTACATAACAGTAATATATATATTTTATATATATATACTTATTTACATATAACTTACTATATATTACTAACTTATGGATATATACAAGTATATACACTATATACATAGGGTATTTTTATGAGTTTTTGAATTTTTTATTTTTAATTTATTTTTATATTTTCAATGAAGAAAGAAAAAGGAAAGCTGAGGATGAAGAGCGAAAATTCTTTTTGTGCTTTTTTTTATTTTCTTTATTCAAAACTTAAGAAGTCTAGAACTTCTACAAGTATGTTCTACCAACTAAACACCTCAAAACCTAAAACTAACTACACACACCTCAAATACACCTTATTCTCACTCAAGACACATTTCTTTTATTTATTTACATTTTTTTATTTTCCATTATATTTACGATAGAAATGTTGGAAAAAGACAACAAATGTCAGAAATAAATTCCATGCCTTAGAAAATATAAATAAAATGCTGGAAATAAAGGATCGAACATGATAACCTTCCAAACTTTCATTAAGATCAAATTCAAACTCAAATCATGCTTTAAGCAATGAATTAAACATGACCGCACACTTTAGATAGTTAACAGCTGTTCATAATGCTGACAAAGAATTCTCAAAAGGTTTAACATGCTTTTCGACTCATCTCTAGGTGTAATAAAATTCTATACATGCTTTTACAAATTTCTTCTATCATTTAACTGATGATAACGTCATCATCTGTCATATCTAGCTTTAATTAGTCACAATCAATAGATAAATGCTTCTACATAACCGCTAAAGAGCAATAATTCATTGCATATTCTTTCTGCGAGATTAACATAAAATTAGGGGTAAATCTGCAGTTTTAGCACTATATCTTAAATGCAAAATAATCATGGGATTTCTTAAGGGTTAATTAAAGGTCAAATAGTCATTAATGTCTAATAAGTGGGTTCATGCAAATAGAAATGGGTTTTTGCGCATTTCAAGAATTAATGAACATCCGAAACCCTAAAAATAAACCCACTTAATTAACTGAGGTTTCAATCAGGATAAAATTTACCTAAATCTTCTAAAAATCATAGAAAAATATTCTATAAGGTTTGGTACATTTGATTTGACCATTGGAACCCATTTTGACCTAAAAGAGACTTAGAAAGGAAGTTGCCTTAATTTGGATTTTTATGTAAATTAACCAATAAAACTTACTTAAAACCATAATCCAACTTTACCATCAGATTCCTGGGCCCCATCAAAGATCATCTTGACCAAGTTTGCATTCTAGTCCAATCTGACTCTTTTTCTCACATACATACCCCTAGCTTTTTGAATTCCTTACAAATGGGTCCCTATCTTTGTCGCCGTTCTTTGCAATCAAGTCCCCCTGACATTATCATGGAGGAACTCCTACTCCGACGACCGTCAATCAGAGATTTCTCTCTGATTTCTTGACTAATCCCTTCCACGATTGAAAGGAGAATTCCTTGCGAAATCCTCTTCCATCTAAGCTACACATTGGGCTCTGATTCCTACTCAAAGGCTCATGCGAATCATTTGAAGGATCAGGTCTCCTATTTCTTGAAGCTTCGAAGCTTTCAAGCTTTATCTCCAAGCTTGGAAAGCTTCCTTGAGACCTATATAAGGACCCCTGAGGACAAACTGTCCACCTTAGCTTAGTTTAGAGGCCAGATACCCCCGCTTCCCTTCTCCCCGACCTCCTCCGCCAACTCCGGCGAGCCCTCCGACCACCTTCCTCGTCCACCCTCACGGACAATAGCGGGTGGATCCTTCTTCCCCACATTCGTTCGCATCTCGCAATATCGGCAGACGCCAACTATCTCGCCTTCCTCGCTGCTCCTTCACCACCGGAGATTTCGTCTTCTCCATCACCAGCCTGGCAAAACTGACGTGAATCCTCCCTTTCATCCATTAGATTTAGGTTAGTTAGGTTCCCTTAAATCTTTAGGTTAATTCCCTCTATTTAAAAACCCAAAAATCAACCCTCAATGCCACCGCATGCCACCTTCATCTCCACCTCTGGCCACACCTCTGGTGAGGTCCATCTCACACCACACACCTCCAAACACCTCTCCACCTACTTCACAACCTCCGCCACTCATCCCCGCACAAAACCCTCAACTAATTTCGTCTTTTGCTCACCCAAACCACCCACCGAGCACCTCCACCTCCGCACTCACTTTTCGACTTCGCCACACTCACGCATGCCTCCTTGCACTCCGCCACACCCACTGTTGCACTTGCCGCACCATGGCAAACCTCCTAAGCAAGTTTGACATGACCGTGAGGCCTTCTTTTGTGTTTCAGGTACAGGACCTTCAGCTTCCATTAACGAAGCTTCACATGACCTTGAAGTCGCATTCCAACAACAACTACGCACACCTGCACCTCCAAGTGTTGTGGAATCAGCACCTTCAGACTCCCAGATTCTCAATTGGGAGAAGGCGCAACTACGACTCCAATTAGCGAAGACAGTTCCAATAGTTGCATGCAAAGGGGCTGTGGGATTAGTCCCACATCGGTGGGAGAAGAGCATTTGGCAGTGCATAAATATCTTTTGTGTTTATGGCTTACTGCCTCAGACACCAGAGGTGAGGTCCCCTTCACCCGCACATGCTTGACCCACCTAAGCTTATTCACTCCTCGACTGTGACACCACGCACGCATCCCTAGATTTGATACTACAGATCTGATTACCCAATTAAGGTCCAATTATCTGAGAGGAAGAAGAAGGCAGGAAAGAAAGAGAGAGTGGGGGAGGGGAAGGTTTTGCTCCTGCAGGCATTGCGCAACACTTAGTTGCTGAGAAGAAAGAAGGCACTAGCTAAGAGAAGGAGAAAAGAGAGAAGAAAAGGCTGAAGGAACAAGAAAAGAAAGAGAAGAAGGAAAAGAAGAGGTTCATGAAAGAAGAAGAAGAAGAAGACTTGAAGAGAAGAAGAGAAAGAAAGCAGAGCGGTAAGGGAAGAGGCCTTTGCCTCTCTTGAAGGCATTGTAACAGGGAAACGTTTAAGTCATCTGACTTAAGAGCCCAATGTCAGGTGAGCCCTGACATTGAGCACTGCTGGCGTGGAATTATGGTTTAAGTGGTTCAGGCCACTGTGCATTTATTTGATATATTTGAGTAATTAATATATATGTGCTTAGACTAATAATTGGTGATCTAAATCACCATTATTTTGTTCTAGGTTTCTTTTTTCCACGTTAAACTATTGAAATACTCATGTTTACGATTGAACATCAATTTAAGTAGTTGTTATTCATTAAATATCTTATATTTAGCTTATTTCTTGTACTCATTTATATATTCATTTCAATTAGTGTATGAATTACAATACTTGCTTCCTATGTTCGACCTCGGACTTCATTTTAGATATTCAAGTTATAAATTGTATTTGTTGTTCGATCAATTGAGGATTTGAACTACGACGATGATAATATAAACCATCGATAGATCGCTTCAACATTTTGGCACCGTTGCCAAGGAGCAACGTGCAATTCACCGCTATTCCTTATTTTATTTGATTATATTTGAGCACTAACTTGACCTATTTGATTTCTTGTGATTTTGCAAGGTACATCACAAGGTGATCTTCCATGCAAAATAGCCACTCTCGGGGTAGGTAATTTACGTTCTTCCCTAATCAACCTTCTAATCTTGGGAAGATAAAAAAGGAAACAAATCAATTAGGAACTACTCGCCTTATTTTCATAGTAATTATCATTAAAGAGGCAAGTTTCCTGATTTGCGAAAAATTTTCACATCTGATTGAAGCTTGAGGCAATTTTATTTAGAAATCCCTACCTTGATTTCCTGTACCTGCTAGAGATTACGCTTAATTTCTAATCTTCTTGGACTACGCACTTCTTGTTTGAAGTCCAAGAAAAACATCTTGAGATTTAATTGGACTTGAAATAGAGCCAATTAGGGTTTTCAACATTAGGGTTTGGAGTGCCAGTTCACATTTGCCTGAATTAAAGGAAATCAACCCTCCCACACTTGTGTGCTACCCATACCCTTCTTTAAAAAGATCTAATCAAGAAAAACTCTAAAACCAAGCGCTAATTTCACTTGAACCCTAAAATTATTAGACCTAATAACCTAAGAGTCAAATTAGGGCGATTTCTAAGTCTTGACCTAGAATTCACCCTTATTCCTTTAGGGTGAAATTGGTATACATTGTAGGCCAACCAACCACCAAATTAGGTCACAAGACAAATCAACTTCTAATCAAGTGAAATTCAAGGCACTAATTAGGCTAAAATTGGTAGACTTAAGGTCTTAAGTTCGTACATTCCGATCTACTTGGAACTGCAGTGACAAGGAAGGTCGGGTGGGGGAAACCCTGTAACTCGTGGAGTTGCTCTACCGTGTAGGGGTCTTTGTGGGGCTCTCCCTTCCTGGCTACCCAGGTATTTCTCGGATGTGCGAATTTCTGATTCAGAGGTATCATCCGCCTCGAAACACCTTAGTCATCCAAAAATCTTTTGGTGCCTTGATTGGGTCCAAATAATATCCAGTCCTTCATCTTTTCTCTAGAGCACACACACAGGAAGGTCCTTAGGTTTTTAACCTAAGGGGCCTCATTAGATCTTCTTGGGAATTTCTTTTAGATCTAATCAGATCCAATCTAATCCTAAGTTTGATTCTAAATCTTTATTCCACCACCTGATTCGAAATGCAACCTGACATGTTAGGAAAAGTGATTAGAAAACCTATGTCTCAAATGACTCTCAAAGATAAGATGATTGAGGCTACCTATAGACACCATGAAGAATATTATGGAGCCTTAGATAGGGACATTTTTGCAAAAACAACAAACCACATTATGAACCATATCGAAATAATATGGACACAAATAAACCACCATTCAACTCGGGATGATCTCTTAGCAAAACACATTGAATTGGTGAAATTACACAACAATGATTGTCTGCAACATTAGACAAATCCTTCATTTTTGGAAGAACTCCATAATCTTTTGGAGAGATGGGGAAAATTGCTGAATAAGTTATATAGAACCATTGATTAAAAATACCCATCAGAAGTTAATAAGACATCTTGGAGTAATTCTAGTGATCAACACAATTGCCCCAATCCTGGGTTCAAGAATCACACCCAAAGGAATTCAGATTCAAACTTCATAACAATTGACATACTTAATCTTGAAATGGGTTGGGAGGACCCGATTGTAGGTGATCACAATTTCGAACCAGCCTTAGGAAACCAGAAAGCTGGTCCATCGAGCTTAGATTTCCCCGACACCTGTGATGATGAGCTTAAAATAGAACTTCTCGAGAATGTAAATCCCGAGCCTTATCCTGTTAAGGTGATTCTCAAGAATGGTTCTGACATCCCAATAGAACCCAGCCTAGATTCTTGTGATCCAATCCTTAACCTAGAATCTGGATTTGAGCCTATTTGGGATAATCATGAGGCCCAAAGTGATAAGAGTCAAATTTTGAATTTGAATTACGATTCTGGGCCTATATTTGATGAATACACCTCTCCAACCTCCTTTGAGACACAAATTAATTTCTCAGAAGTCACGCCGAATTATGATACAGAAATAGAGGAGTTGAAAGAGTTGGGAATTGATTGGGTCTAGCCTAGGAACCAAGAACCTGAGCCCATGATTAATAAGGATACCTTTTTGAGCTTAGAAATTGAAATTGTATTTTTTTATAAGTGTTGTGATTATAGTTGCAAAATGAAGGACATTTTATAGGTTCTAAGATGATGCTTAAGTTTCTTTTAAAGTAAGTTAAAGTATCATTTAAATATTATAGTAAAATCTATTAGGAGCTGTTAAAACATCATTTAAAATAATATAAATTAATATTTAAACATCATAGTAATTGCACACTTTTAACGTCATTAAACTAACGTCATGTTTTAACATCATTAAAAGGGATATAACATGATATTTAAATATCTTCAACAGCTACCTAAGGTAATATTTAAACGTCAATATAGAATACATAAGAAGACGTTTAAACGTTGTTAAAAGTTACATAAGATGATGTTTAAGCGTCAGTGATAGTTACCCAAAATGATGCTTAAACGTTATATTAGGATAAATAAGGTGACGTTTAAAAGCCATTAAAAGGGATATAACATGATGTTTAAATGTCTTCAAAAGGTACATAAGGTAACATTTAAATGTCCATATAAAATATATGAAAGGATGTTTAAATGTTGTTAAAAGTTACATAAGGTGACGTTTAAGCATAGATGAAAGTTACCTAAAATGACACTTAAACGTCATAATATGATAACTAAGCTAACGTTGTAACATCACTAAAAGGGGTATAACATGACGTTTAAATGTCTTTAAAAGCTACTTAAAGTAACATTTAAATGTCAATATAGAATACGAAAGAGAACGTTTAAACGTTATTAAAAATTATATAAGATGACGTTTAAACGTCGATGAAAGTTAACTAAAATGATGCTTAAATGTCATAGTAGGATAAATAAGGTGACGTTTTAATGCCATTAAGAGGGATATAACATGATATTTAAATGCGTTCAAAAGGTACATAAGGTAACATTAAAATGTCAATATAAAATATATAAGAGAACTCTTAAACGTTGTTGAAAGTTACATAAGGTGACGTTTAAGCATTGGTGAAAGTTACCTAAAATGACACTTAAACGTCATAGTATGATAACTAAGCTAGCATTTTAACGTCACTAAAAGGGATATAACATGACGTTTAAATGCCTTCAAATGTTACCTAACGCAACATTTAATCGTCAATATAGAATACATAAGAGGACGTTTAAACGTTATTAAAATTACATAAGATGATGTTTAAACGTCAGTGAAAGTTACCTAAAATGATGCTTAAACATCATAATAGAATAAATAAGGTGACATTTTAACATCATTAAAAGGGATATAATATGACGTTTAAATGCCTTCAAAAGGTACATAAGGGAAATATAGAATACGTAAGAGGACGCTTAAATATTATTAAAAGTTATATAAGATGATGCTTAAATGTCTTTAAAAGCTATTTAATGTAACGTTTAAACATCACAGTAAGATATATAAGGAGATGTTTAAACATTCCTAAAGATTTTGTAGAAACTTAAGTTAAAGTGATGTTTAAACATCTTCAAAATTACTTAATGTGACGTTTAAGCGTTATCTTACGTAAGATATGGTGATGTTTAAACGTCTCCTAACTTATTCTTTGGCAACATTTTAACGTCGTCGAAGGATATCTAAGACGATGTTTGCATATGTTTAGTTACATGGTAGGACTTTTAAGAGACATTTAAACATCCCCTTAGAGGTAATAGGCGACGTTCATTTAACGTCAGTAGAATTCTTTTAGGTGACGTTTGATTTTCAACGTTGATATAAACCTAAGACGACACACCTAAAGAGACGTTTATGGTGACATTTTTTTAATGCCTACAAAAACTTATGGTGACATTTATTTCACTTGTGGTAACATTAAATAAACATCACCTTAGGTCTTTTTTGTTGTAGTAAGATTAGGTAGGTTCTAAGGTATATCCTATGGATATTTTAAAGATTGTAAAGGCTTTTTTTACATTCTAATAAATAGAAAATAATACAACAAAACTAATGAGAGAAAATTATCTATCTTCACATCTATCTTGAATCTTTCTTCTTAGCTTTCAACATAGTCCTCCTTTGTTTACTTGCTGCTATTTTAATCCTTGTACCTGAAATGTCAGTCCTGCAAGAATAATATAGAATTCTATATTTTGTTATCATCAAAACTAATACATTAGTGCTTATGCACCAACACAGAAGAGGTGTGCAAGGCGCATGCGGACAAGCGAAAGCATAAGGCACGTAGGACAAATGCTTGTAGTGCACATGGAAAGGCACTGAGCGCGGAATTACGAGCGTGTGAGGAGTGGTGTACATAGCACATGAGTGTGATGCAGAGGCGTGTGCAAAGAGTGCACAAGCATAGGAGGCATGCAAGGGGAGAGTAGATTGCTGCCATGTGGTGCGATCTGGATGGCAAGAGCATGATCCAGGAGCATGTGTGGCAACCAATCAAATGTCAACACGTGGCAGGAACTAGGTTCACCTAGACCAACCGATTCGAAACTAGTTCAAGGGCATTCATGCATATTCTAGCCAGTTCGGGGGTCAAATAACCTCAATTTTTCACAAATAAGGTATTGTTGGAATTATCTCGACGAGCACTACGCGTTGGTGAGTTCAAAAATCACTTTTGAGTACTTTTCTTAACAAAAAAATCCTAGAATGTCTAATTGATGCCTATGAGACCTTGGTTCACAATGTGTTTGTCATAGGAACTCAACCCAGAGTGTATGTAAAGTACAAGGGTGCTCAATACTTTAGGATCTCCAACACACATTATGGAGTCATCGTGACCCAACAGCAACATTAGATAGACTAGTCAAATTCCTCTCCTGTGTGATTTATTAATATGCCCTATCTCTTGAATTCATTGTTTTACGTGAATATCTCTTCTCTTGGTGAGTGTTGGAGTCCATTTACAACTATTCTTGAGATATTTTAACTTTTTGGGTACCAAACATGTTAAGACCCGTACTGTTAGAGCCCTTTAAGACATTTGGAACTTGGGTCAGACGTCTGGTCAGACGTCTGGACACCTTCCCAGACGTCTGGAAATCAAATTTTTCGTGTACGTCCTCGCGTCTGCGCGCATGCTGCGTACAGACAGTACGCAGCCTCGTTTTCTTCTCTCCTTCTCTCTCCTCTCACCGACGCAACCCTAACCCAGTGCCTACTTAAACCCCATCCTCTCCCTCATTCACCTCACCTTCAGCCACACTTCTTCCTCCTCCAGTGAGAGCAGTGAGCGGCGAGTAACGAGGAGCGGGCGTGAGTGGCATGGGAGGAGAGGAGGAGCAGCGAGCGGAAGGGAGGAGAGCACGCACGCGAGCTTGTGTGGGAGCTCACCGGAGAGCTCACGACCGGTCGACGCGTACGCAAGGTGGAGAGGTGCATCGGGGAGGTCCTCCCCAACACTGCTGCAGCCGGAGCAGTAGGCGAGCGGGCGCGACGCGGCCACACTCGGTGCAAGAAGGCGAAGGCAGGCACTGGTTCTGGAATTTTCCCAGAATCAGACGTTTGGATCGACATCCAAACGACGCAGACGACGTCTAAAGGAGGCTCCAGACGCCTGAGAGGTAAGTTCCGCGACGTACACCTTCTTTGCGGATACGGCCATGCAGGCCGTTCTGCTGAGGCACTGTTTCGTGCCATATTAAGGAGATTTGCGTCAATGTGTGTAGGATTCGCTTTAGGAAGGTGCGGGACATGCCCTCCTACGCAATTTAGACGTCTGGGCGAGGCACCAGGTGGTAAGAAGCGTTTCCATACGTCCGGAGAGGTGGAAGGGACGTCTGGAACTGGGTCCAGACGGTCCAGCAGAGTTCCTAGACGTCTGAGGAGTGGCGCAGGAGTTGAGGTATGGTTCTGCACTCTTTTAAGACATCTGGAAGGTGTTCCAGACGTCTGATGTGAATCAGAATTACTATTTTTGACCTGTTTCGGGTTCGTTTGAGGTCCTATTTCCACAATTAAGATACCATTGTTCCCGTATAAATTCCTCTACTTGTTGGAATACTTTTTATCCTATTCTGAGTAGTCTCTTGTGAACGATCTTTGTGATAGGACCTCATACCATTGCGAGTTTGGGGTTTGCTGAGTAGTAACCGCTAAGAACGTGTTTTGTTTTGTGGTGATGATTATTTATGGTTTACAATCGTTGTAGTATATGACAAAACAGCTACCAGATTACTACAAAGTTTTACTCGGAATAACAAGTTTTCCCGAGGTTGAACTCAGGGAGCAACTAGAATTCTAGTAGCATAAATATTCACAATTTTGTTACAAAAATAATAAGAGAGAGAGAGAGAGAGTTTTGTTGGCTTCTTCTTCTCTCTTCTTTTTCTTTCTTTTCATCTTCTTGGCCGTTCCTCTTCTTCTTCTTTAGCCTGCGGCTGTGGTGATCTTCTTCTTTCTCCTCTCTTTTTCTTTCTTTCTTTCAACTGCAGAGTCTTCCCTTCTTCTCAGCCTACCTTGTTCTTTCTCTTCTCTGCTTCCTTCTTTCTTCTCTTCTCTTTTCTTGTGTCTTCTTTCTTCTTTTTTCTTCTTTATCTTTTCTTCTTCTTCTCTACTTCTGCTCCTTTTCTTTTCCTCTTCTTTCTGCTCTAGCCGCTGACCTTCCGTCATCTGATTTGATGCTCAGACGACTTAACTGTGGGTTGCTACAGTGCGGCTTCTTCTCTTCTTCTTCAGCTCCTCTCCTTCCTTTCTTCTTCAGCTGCTCAGTGCGGCTAAGGCTTCGGCCGCTCCTCCTCTCTTCCTTAGCATGCTTCTTCTTCTTTCTTTCTTTCTTTCCTACGTCCACACACAGTGGTCAGTGCAAAACCTACCCCTACCCCTACCCCTTCCCCGCGTCTCTCTCTTTCTTAGAATCTCTCTTAGGAATGCTCTCCCAGAGTCGGGTAATCGGGTTCGGGCAGTGCACCCAGGACCAGGCTCACCGGCGTGCAATGGTGGGCGAGGAGTGCTTGGTCGGGTAGTCGGATCCGGCCCAGACCCGCGGGGCGTGAGCGCGGGCGAAGGTGAGCGAGCGCGTGGTGTGCTGCGTGCGGGTGAGAGAGACCTAACCCCTGTGCATCGAAGGCAAATAGCCTGATACACTTTTTCAATATAAGTGTGGGCGCGCGGCTGCACACTTACGAGGTGGGACTAAAATCCCACCTCCAAATCTCGTGCCCGCAGCTGAGGAAGCTGCTGCCAATTGGGGCAGCCGTGAGGCTCGCGACCCAAATCGAAAGCCTGGGCGTATTCGCAGCAGCAATCCGCACTGCCTGGGATGTGCGCCTGGGCTGAAGGAAGCCTGGAGCTGCGAGCGAAGGAGCTACAGTAGCTTAACAATGGCGGCGAGGGGGCTCTGACCTGAAAGCACAATGACGGCCTCTCGGCCACATCAGAAAACGTGGGAAGCTTTGCCGGAGTGCGGTGGCCGGCGAGGTGCGAGAGCGCCTGTGGAGGTGGACCTAGGTCAGAATGTGGGCACGAAAATGGGTCAGTTCGGGGGGTGGTCGGGCTGTGATTGGCAGTGAATGGAGAGGGGGTAACGGTTGAGTGGAGTGAGGGGAGCTTCTGGGGTAGTCGGCTAGGGGTGAGGAGGTCTGTGGAAGTGGGATGGCCTCGTCGGAGAAGGCAACCGGAGATGGGGAAGATGGAGTTTGACAGTGGCGGTTGGGTGGTTGAAATGGCAAATTAAAAGGGGGAAAATACAAGGGAGAGAGAGAGAGGAAACTTTGTACCTATTTACTCGACGAAGGGGGAGAGAGCAGCACCCAACTCGTGCCTGCCGGAGCTGAGGACGAAGATGCCCAGGAGGAGGGTATCGGCAACGAGGAGACAATCTGAGGGCGCCAGCTGGTACGGCCTAGCGTGGACGACAGGGTAGAGTAAACTCTGCTGCAGGTAGGGCAGCAGAGCGACGAGGAGGAGAAGGAGGTCGCCGGAAGCTCGGGCGCTCTAACCGAAGAGGGAAGTGATGAAAAATAGGTTTTTTCTCCGCCAGAGGAAGCTTGAAGGAGTCGGCAGACCTTGCCGCTCCTTATAAAGGCCTTGGCACGGAGAGGGGACCGAGGTGGCGACGTGCCAACCTCGCCGGAGAGTGGCCGGAGAGGATACCCATGCCTTTCGTGCGTTTGCACGAGAGGCATGGTTGATGGCAGAGGGCAGGGGAGGGTCCCTGCGATAGAGGACGTCGTAGGGAACCCCCCGTCTGTTCTAGAAGACGGTCGCCCTGCCCTACGTGGCGCCATCCTCTGCGCAAGGTTGCCGGAGGCAAGGCGCTGCGCAGAAGTGGCAAGGAGGACCGTTCTGCAAAGAATGACGAAAGTTGGGAACCTAAATGCAAGGGTTTCAAAAGATAAGGGTCAAAAAGTAAATTAAGAGGACCAATTTGTAAAGTCGGTCAAGATGGTCTTTTCCTAGGCCCAAGTTTTTATACTATACTAATTTGAACCTAAGGATTTTAATGGTGAATTTTGATTTTAGGTTGGATCATGTTTGACCGGTCAATTTGCACAAAAACCCAAATTAAGTCATTAATTGGGCATGGTTCTCACTTTAGGTCAAAATAGGTTTCAAAGGCCAAATTGAAGGTTCTAAACCCTAAGGGATATTTTTCTATGAATTTTAGAGGGTTTAGTTGATTTTGTCCTGCCCCGAACCTCATGAATTAAAGTGGGTTTGTTTTAGGATTATAGAATGTCATTTAATTCCTAAAAGTTGTTATAACCCTTTTCAGATCAGATCATCCCACTTCCCTTTTTATTAAGCTTGTTTGACCTATGTTTGGATCCTTAATTACCCTATTTGCATACTGCATTGGCAAAATTACAGTTTTACCCTGATGATTTGTTTTATCCTTAAACTCAGAATTCTCTGAGTTAAGCCTCTCTTTGGGTTTTGTAGGAGCTTTTTCACACATATTTAGATTAAATTGTGCTAGTTAGGGTTCATGATAAGGTTCTCATCACTGAGGCACGTGGACCTGCCGATCAAACCCCACTACTCCTGGGTTTACTTGTAGAGTGTCTTCCCCTCAATTTAATTACAACCTAATTACCTGTGTGGAATAAATGATTAGAACCTCGGATATGGCATGAATCCTAGGACTAGAAATACTGGATTGTCTGTATTGAATGAATGATTTGCAGTCTTGAACGAGTAGATAGAATGATAACAATTGCCTGTAAATGAATAATAGTTGCCTGCGAATTATGCAGTACTTGTGTTAGTTAACTGTTGTATGTAACTTTCCTGTCGGACATGTGAAATGATATAATATGAGCTGCATGTATAAAATTTGGAAATGAAAATGTGAATGTTGGAAACACGAGCTACCTGTGAGTAACCTGAATATGGAAATGTGAACTATAGAATTTCAAGTGGCATGAGTATAACCTGAGAATGGAAATAGAAATGATGAAACCTGGTATGGAATGGCATGAGGAATATGAGCATGAACCCTACGGGGAATTAGGAGTCAAGCTCCTGGAAATAAATGGAATGGATTTGGAAATGCGTTGGAAAGTGTGCTGGCCCTTGAGTACGTGGTACCAAGGGGAGCGCATGTTACCTCTTAGTGTAGAGGGGTGCTTGCCGCCTTCGGGTTGAGTCCTGGGGTGGGTTTGGCCACTTTGCACCGACTCGGTGGCCCTCGTGTACACTGTACCGGGGAGAGCTACTAGTGTAGGGAGAGAGCTAGCCACCCCACGGGACCTGGGGTTCAACTAGCCGCCTTACACCGACTTGTTAGGCCCACTGGGCAAACCAGGGTAGTCAAGCAAGGGTGCGTGAACTGTGGAGGGGCAAGACCCCTGTTTGGTTCTTAGGGGTTAGACCCCTGTTACTGAGAGGGCTATACCCTATACTGGTTCCGTGCTGTGCTTTGGGTGCACCCGCTAACGGAAACAACTGACCGCGTGCCAATGCGGGGTAGCTACCCGTGCGTTTACCGCGCATGCCAAAGTCACCGTTACGTCTGTCCATGACCTTGGGGTGGTTGACTGGGTGTAGGACCACCACGGGGGACTCTCCCGGCCAAGAGAGCACCACGTGCTACTTCTACTCTTCGGAAAAGACTACAATCAAGATCGTTCCCACGAGGAACATTCGAGATCAAGAAAGAGACCTGATAAATAAACCAAGAGATGAAAGAAAGAATAATTAGTTAAAGAAAGAAAGAAATTGAAAAACAATAGCTACCTGTTCACCTTTACCGTTTTAGTTAATTGGTTGCCACTCTACTCAACGTTCGCTGACGTTTGTACTCATAGCCTTTTTCAGGTCCAGGTGTTGAGCAGCCAGAGCCTACGGCTGCAGAGGGTGCTAGGCCCAGTAGAGCCCAGTAGTTGTAGCTTTCTATTGTACTCCGTTTCTTGTTGTAGTGAGTAGTTTGTTACACTTCTGTACTCTTTTATTGTGAACTTTATATTCCTGTACCTGCTTACTTCCTACTGTTGTGGTGGTGTGTACTGTGTAGTTTACTTCTTTACTGCTGTACTTTTGTTACTGTTAGTTGCTTGCATGGTGAATGTGGTTTATTTTACTGCTTTTTGGTTACTTTCTCGTTGGACGACTGGGTCTTGGGATCAGTCTAGTCGGTCCGATCTCGTGTCCTATAGGGATTCGAGAACTGAGTCGTAACAAAACATTAATTAACATTACTCGTGATTGCCTGACTATAGTGGATATGTAAGTAATTGACAAATTTAATTGTTGGAGCATGATTATCTAGTTGCCATGCATAAAATATGTGATTAATAAGTAATGAGTCCACATCTAACTTATCACTCTAATATCACCTTATGCCCTAATAAATGAGGAATTATACTTATTTTGGTGATTGATGCTTATATTCATGTGGAAATAGAATCAAGTGTGGAATCTTTACATGTAAACCTACATGCAGTTTTAAAAACCAAACTCAAATCCCTATGTAGTTGTTATCAATGCTAAGCTTTTCATAAAATAATCTAAACATGGTTGGATGTTACTTGTGAGCAATTATAAATAATGACACAAAATGATCATGATTTAAGATGGCATCCTAAATCCATGTTACAGAAGGTAATAATGCAGTTATGTAGGGGACATATTGAACGATTTGATTTATGAGGAATTATTGAAGCAAAATAAATAAATGGTTGGCTTATAATATATCGATCTAGATTTAGGTTGGTTGGACAATTAGGGAGTGGGATAGCCTTCCTGCGAATCTATGATAGGCTTGTTGGCCAACTGGGTAGCGAGGTAGGGTTATGAAGGTGGATATATATACTGTTATGTTGGGATACGTACTCAGGTCGTTGAAAGGGCTATCTACAAACTAATACAAGTCATGTTTGTGCATATAGTTCATAGTATGTAGTTGCCACACTACCTACGCTAGGACCACAAGGTGATGGAACAAGTCGTAGGGTGAGTGCGAGGTTTTCTTCCAGCTAAGAGGACACCCCTGTTTATCGCGGCGAAATCGAGTTTAAAATGAAGCGTTGTAATATAGCCAAAATCGCTTTGAAAATAAATAGATTCTTATTACTCGAAAAGATTCTGAGGTCAAACACAAGAAGCAATATGGGATTTAGAAATCAAGATCATAATTTAAACTAGAATTTGCAAAAATATCAGTATCAATGTGCAAAAAGATGGGACTAAAATGGTGATTTAGATCACCAAATACTCCTACAATATCAACTAAGGAACTTAATGTATATGTATGAAATGAAAGCTCAAATCTGTCATCTGATTTAGAAATCATACGACTTAAAGTCTTATATTCTTTCTTTCTCTTCTTTTCTTCCTCCTTCTCCGACTCTTCCTTTCTTTTGTAGCTTCTTCTCTTTCTTCAGCTATGGCTTCTTCTCCTTTTTCTCAGGCCTTCACTTCTTCTTCTTTCTCTCCTTTCTCCTCTGTGCCTTTAGCTCTTCTTCTTCTCTGGCCCTTCAGTTCAAGCCTTCACCTCTTCTTTTCTTCTTCCTTCTCTGGCTTTCCTCTTTAGAATCTGGCTAAGTGTCAGCCGAAGTTCCCTGTAGCAAAACCCTCCCCCTACCCGCGCAACTCTCCTCTCTCTTTCTCTGTTAGGGTCCGCTCTCCCAGAGCCACGGGTAATCGGGTTATCGGATTCAGGCGCATACTCGGGTCCAGGCTCACCGGCGTGCGATGGTGAGCAAGGAGTGCAGGTCGGGTTATTGAGTCGAACCAGGTCCACGGGTACGTGTCGCAGACGAGGCCGGGTGAGTAGGTGAGAGGGACCTCACCCCGTGAGCTGAGGCGAACAGCTACCAGCATAAATTCAATTTATGCGAGCGCACGGCTTCAACACTTTCCGATGTGGGACTATCTGTGCCCTTCTTCACGTGTCTGCAGCAAGTGGTCTCCTTTGCAATTACAACAGCTACTGGGCAGAGAAGCCCAATTGACTGCCTGGTTGCGTGCGCGAGGTGTTTTCGCACGACCTGGGGCTTTAACCTGGGATAGGGTCACTTGGAGCGAGCTTCAAGCAAGCTCGAAACTTGCTTGTCAATGGTGGACAAGGCGTACTCCTGAAATCAACAAAACGACCTTTCGGCCACGTCAGAACGCTCAGGGAGGGTCGACAGAGCATGGGGAATGTGATGGGGGTGTTTGTGTGGCGTGTGGATGTCTGTGAGTGCGTGGCGAGGTCGAACTATGTGCGTGTGAGTGGGTGTGTCCGGGGGGTGACTTGGGTGGATAAGGGATCAAATAGGAAGAGGGGAAATGTGCGGAAAGATGTGGCGATGGTCGTCAGCTTGTCGACGAGGGATTTGGTGGTCTGTGGAGGTGGAATGGTCTC
Organism: Thalassia testudinum; assembly: GCA_037157565.1. Taxonomy (NCBI): domain Eukaryota; kingdom Viridiplantae; phylum Streptophyta; class Magnoliopsida; order Alismatales; family Hydrocharitaceae; genus Thalassia; species Thalassia testudinum. The sequence continues at coordinate 93,712,069 of JAZHRO010000024.1, forward strand.
GCCGGAGGGGATGGCCGGAGATGGAGGAGATGGAGTTGCGGAGAAGCATCAGTGGTCGGATTTGGAAAATAAAGAGAGGAGAAGAAAGTAGGGGAGATAAGGAGCTTAGCTAGAAGATAGGTGGGCGAAGTGGGGCAGCGATGGCGTCAGACGTGGTGTTTCCAACGTCGAAGATGAAGGCGATTCCAGTGTGGGAGAAACGGCGAGGACAAACGGGAACGGGCGTCTGCTGGTATGGCAAGACACGAAGAGGAATAGAGAGGATGAATCCACCGCAAGTGTGGCGGATGGACGATGAGGAGAAGCAGAAAAGGTCGTCGAATGTCGAGGAACCTTCAGCCATGAAAGAGAGAGGAATTTGAGAGGGATCTCGACCGATTTCGAGCGTGAGGAGTTCAAGGAGCTCTAAGGGTCCTTATAAAGGGTTCTAGGGGGCGGTTAGAGCTTGGGAAGCAAGCTTCCAAAGCTTGGAAGGTCACTGGATTTGGGTAATTCTTGAGACCCAAATCTCTCATGCATTCGCATGAGAGATTGGAAAAGATTCGGAGCAAATGGATGGGTTCAGATTGAAGAGGATTCCTCAAAGAATCTCCCTTCCAGTTTTGGAAGAGATTCGCCAAGCAATCAAGGAGAAATCTCCTGTCAAAGATCACTAGAGTAGGTTTCCTCTGCGATAATGGTGGAGGCACCTGATGGTGAAGATGATGAAGAAATTAGGGGGCTAAATGTAAGGATTTTTGAAAGTTGGGGGTATAAATGTAATCAGACAGGACCATTTTCCAAACTAGGTCAAGACAAGCTCACCTTGGGTCCAAATTTTGGTACAAACCTAATTTGGACCTAAGGAATCCAATGGTGAAGTTGAATTTTGGTTTTGATCACGTTTGACTAGGTAATTTATGTAAAATCTCAAATTAGGGCAAATATCTGTTTGAGACTCCATTTTGGGTCAAGATGGGTTCTGATAGTCAAATTGAAGGTACTAAACCCTAGAGAATATTTTTCTACAATTTTTAGAGGGTTTAGGTGAATTTTATCCTGACCAGAACCTCGATTAATTAAGTGGGTCTATTTTTAGGATTTCAAAAGTCATTTAATTCTCAAAACACACGCAAACCCTTTTCTGTCTAATTTAACCCACTTATCATCCTATTAAGACCATTTGACCTTTATTCATCCCTTGAGAAAACCCATGGTTGTACTGCACTCATGATAAGCTGGTAAAATTACAGTTTTACCCCTAGTTTCTTATTTTTCTCTTAGAATGGTTATACCGTGAGTTATGATTTTCTGGCGGTTATGTAGAAGCATTTATTGACTCAATTGGGCCAAAATGAGCTAGTTATGGCTCATGATGGTGTTCCCATCAATCCCGTACTTATCATACTTCTTGAGATATCGCAGTGAGATCTCCCCGTGCCTTTTGAGGAATAGATTTAGGACAGATATGATTGTAATGTAGAGTGTAACATAGATATCGTGCTAATTTAGAAATAGAGAATAATGAATTGGAAGTTAATAATCATATTAATTAATTAGTACCCAACCCTTGGTGCACTTTATTTTGTATTCCTGTTACACTAGTCTACTCAGTATTCATTAACATACCTTTGGATTTTGTACTCAAGTACAACTAAGTAGTTAGGGGCAACTGCATACAGAGTGACTGGTGTAGGACCTAACTCAGCACTAGCAAATAGTTTGTGACCTCGGGAATCCTTTGTTCTAGTCGTTTAGTTTTCCTTCCTATTTTTTGGTAATTGTACTTAGGTGACTAAATAGTTTATCTTTCCTTTCAGTTATGAAACTTGTGAACTTGATTGTCCTTTGGTTAGCAATTATCTGCTTTTATTATTTAATGATTTATGAATGGCTTGTTTGGGTATGTTTTTGTTTCATGATTATGTGCTAGGTGACTTCAATCCTGTTAGCTTGCTATTGGAATTCGATGTCTCAGATGCCATTGGATTAGATTGACAGGTGGGGTTTAGATCGTCATGGATTGTGGGACCTCTAGTGTTGGCAACCTCCATTTTGCCTTGGATGATGAGTCTCCATTAACCTTGGCAACTCAAGTGGGATGACACCTAGGCGGCATATTTAGTGGAGAGTAAAATGTGGTTTTAGCAAAGATAAGAAATTACCAAGTGATAATTCTCCAGGGATGGTTCTAGTTAATAGTTACCCTTTCTCAGTGATGCTAGGATCCCAAGGATTCACTTAGGTCGGTAGGCTATTTTAGAAGAATATGGTCGTGGAATGAGAGTGATAGTAAGGTGATTACACAAAGATAGTCAATTTTTTTACCAGGTTTCGCCTACAAGTGGGTGTACATCCTGAAGGAATCTAACCCTCATATTGCACTGTTTAAAGGAAATGAAAGTGGTTATCATAGAGATCACCCACTCTCATTAAACAAAAACCATAGAATGAGCTATGCTTTAATGTCATTCCTTCACAGCCTTTGTCCTTCCTTTGTATGTGAACAAGAGGAGGAGCTTCTAAAAGGACACTAAATCTATAATTTAATGGTGCAGATGAATTCCTACTGAATTGAAGTTGGAACAATGGTTGTGGTTTATGATCTAAGATCGATTCTCACCTCTTAGGTAGTTAGAGAGCTTGTCTTCCAATAAATGACATGGTAGGACCATTAGGAAGAGTGGAAGGGTCATAAAAGATCAAGTAAAAGAGTAAGTAACATAGAAATCAATCCAAACTCATTAAGCTAGAGTCCATTCTTATTTTCTATACAAAAATTGGGTTAAATGATGCTCTAACATGATTTTAAGCATTATTTGATGTATTCTCTTGATTTTTTGAGGACTAAGGAGTCCTAAGCCTACAAAAGAACAACACAATGATCCACATTCATGAGCCTACCATTTATCTAGGAAAATTCCATGAGAATTCCAAACATGGGGCCAACAACCCAATTGTCGAGACAAAAAGGATCTAGCATGACCTTGAAGCAAGATTTCACGATCCTAATTTTTCATTTAGGGTTTAAAAGGTTTCCTAACACATGGGACCATGGACTAAGATTTAATTGATCAATCAGAGCATTCCTTGACAACAACTCTTCTGGCCTAGTTTTACTTCTACAAGATTTAGTTGGATAAAGCCATCTCTTGAGGATTTCATCCCTATTCAGTAGAAGAACCCTTTTATTCCTCTTTTTAGGAAACCTTTCGTGCAAGGTAGCACACATTTGGTTAGAAGTCAAATGTATTCTTAAGCAATTCTAGATTAACCACCTCCATCCTCCATCATTCCACAAGATAGTATGACCAAGAGGCTCTTTAAACTACGGAACTCTAGAGCCTTTCCCTTGTTGAGAGCATACACATGACACATGTATAATGCTTAGGGATTTTTCACCCATCACTTAGATTCACTGGATAATTCTTACGGTATATTTGTATTTGTAAATGTTATGCTTCTATTAGTGCTTTCTATGCAACCCCTATGTGATAAGTCTAAATTAACATCAACCCAACTACATTACTTTAAAACTTATCAAGATTGATTCATCTAGTGAGGTGGCCAGTGAGCCAAATCCATAATGAGTTAGTGGATGAACCCAAGCCTAGACTCGTCAAACCTAGGTTTGATACGTGAAGATCACAATATCAACAAATATTTATCTATGCAAGTATGCATGCACAAAGAATTATATTATAAGTGATAGACGACTTTTCACTTTGCGTTATAGTATTTAAGTGGTGGAAAAATCGACTAATCAAAAATAATGCAAATAACCACTCGCAGAAGAGCGGGTCGTGTCCACAAGGAGGAAATTATGCAATCAATACTTGATTATTTAATGTTATTTCGGATAGTGCGAAATCCCTATTCAAATCTAACTTTAAATGTGAAGGAAAGTAGATTTGCAATAACTTAAAAAGATAAGGGTATATGTGCAGTTTTCCCTCACAGAACTCCTCAATAAATTTATGATGAATTTATGCAATTTTCACGTGATGTGTACTAAAGACAATTAGTACTTAAGTTAAGCCCAAAAATCAATCTTTAAACTAGTTAATATCAATACCATGCAATTATAAGGAACTATGAGTGTTCAAATGCAATTCTACCACAATATAATAATAATAAATAAAATCAAATTAAGTGGCAATGGCATTGAATGTAAATTTTAATTGGTGGAAAAGACAGAGCTTTTTTCCTCTCTCCTCCTCGCGAGAGAGAGAGAGCACTGCGGGGCTGTCGCAAGGCTCAGGAGGTTGGCGAGGACGAAGGCTCTCCGGTGGTGGCAGCGGCGGCGACGGTGGCCAGAGGTGGCTGACGGAGGTGGCTGGAGATCCGGCCTGTTGAACAAGAAGGCGGAGGTGCTGCTGCAGTGCCGCCTGTGGCGTGGTGGCGTGCGCGCGCTGGTGCGCGCCCATGCAGGCGATGAGGCAGAGGCTGGAGTGTGCGGGCGTGCCTGCAAGGTGGCGCGAGTGTGCTGGTGGCGCGGATGCAGGGTGGAGAGGCAGGCGCGCGAGCAGAAGGTGATGCGGTGCGGCGTCTGCAGCAGGGCGGTGGGGCGCGTTGGCGTTGCTGCAGAGTGGAGAGGCACGGCTTGGTGCGCGTGGGTAGGCGCTTGCAGATGGCGCTGAAGGGAGCAAGCGGTAGGGCGTGCAGGCGCGGTGAGCAGGGGGCGGCCTGCAGGCGGTGTGGGTGCCTGCTGTGTGGTGCAGGCAGTTGGTGGAGTGAGTGCCTGCAGTAGGGGAGCGGCACGTGGTTGGGTGGATGCACCTGCTGTGGCGTGGATGCAGGGTGGAGAGGCGCGGCTTGGTGCGCGCGGGTAAGCAGATGGCGCTGAAGGCAGATGAGCAGTAGGGCGCACTGGTGTGCACCTGCGGTGGCTGGAGGGAGATGCTGTGAGCAGGAAGCGTGAGGTTTTTCCCCGCAAGGGGGAAGAAGGCCACAGTGCACGCTTCTCTTCCTGGATGGCCTTCCTCTCTCCCCGCCTCTGACGTGCCTTCGTGCGTGTGTGTTAAGAGGTGTCGTTATAGTTGCACTTGATACGTCGGTTTTAAAAGAAGTAAACGGAGGTGAGTCCGAGTGTCGATCTCAGGGAGGCGTGGAAATCGGATTTTGTTTACCACTTGTTGTCACGAAAAAGGCGGAGTTTTGCTTGCAAAAGAGACGATTTTGAAAAGCGAGAGATAGAGAGAGTTTAGGGTTAGAAAGCTCTTGGTTTTGATCATGCACTTTAAACAGAAATTAAAAAGGCAACTAAATGGAAAATAATTTCATTAACATGCATTCATAGTTCACGGTTTACAATATTAAATACATGCTTCAACAAAAGTAAATGAAAGCTTAAAAGAGAGAGAGAGAGGTAGAGAGAGAGTGGAGAGCGACGAGGCAGCCACGGCGGTGGAGGAGGCTCCGTCGGCGGCTCGTCATCTCCGGCGATTACAAGAGTGCCTAAGACTAGCTAGGAGAGGAGTGGAGTAGTTGCAAGTGGGAGAGGATGCCTTGAATGGTGGTAGAAGGGGGTTTAAATAGAGTTAAGGGCTTCCTAAAAGAAGAATGTGCTTTAGCGACATCCAGAACGTCGCTAAAACCGCTTCCATATACGTCGGTGAAGGCCTTCTGCCGCCGGTCAGCCGCCCGCCCCTCTCTCTCTTCAAGCGCGATCCGTGGACGTCGAACGAGAGCCGTCCGATTGATGATCGGACGGCTGAGATCCTCCCGCGCCTGCGCTAGGATCGCGCTTCGGGCGTGCGTGCGCGCGCGCGTTTCCGCCCGACGTGCGCGCGCGCGTGGGAGGTGGGGCGCTGTCGTCGCGCCGCGTGGCGCGATCCTAGCCGCTCGCTTCTGATCGCGCGGCTCAATTTTGCCGCGCCCTTCGCCCGCAGATGATTTTCGCTCCGCGCGAATCGAACGCGCGTCGCCACAACGCGAGCGTGCGCGCTAACCGTTGCGCCACGCCCGCGCTTTGTCGCGGCGACCGCGGGCGAGCGCGCGGATCTCGGCAGTTCGATCGAAGATCAACGGCCGAGATGCGTCTTTGGCTGGCTTGGGGGCGTGCGGGCGGCGGGGGCGGGGCGACGTGGCGCGTTCTAGGCCGTTGATCTCCAGATCAACGGTCAGGATTTCTTGGGCCCATTGTGGGAGCTCCGGATGTCGGATTTGGCCGATTTTGAGTCCGTTAGACTCCGTTCGTCGTCCTGAATCCATCCGTGCGGTCCGATTGCTCATCTGAGGCCTGCTTTGACAAATGCTTTACACAAATGGCCATTAATACAGTTTATAAGCAATCTTGGTACTTGATGCATGCAATGCTCCTATTCTACTTTATGTTGTGCCTTTTATTCTAAAGATGGGCCATATTTAACCTAATTACTACCCCCTTGCGTGGTGTTATCATACCCCCATGCTTACTCCTTGCTAGTCCCTAGCAAGGTTTTTTCTAGCCTTTATTTCTTTGGCGAATTCAAGAAGTAATTGCTTAGGCACTTCGTTACTTGTTAATAAGAGGAACTATACGAAGATCTTAATCTACAAAGACTAAGCAGCGCCCGGGTGTCTGCCAAAATATGAATCGCCCGAATCCTTGCTTTGTATATATAACTATACTTATGTATACGTATATATCTATATATGTCTTTTTAGAATTTTTAAAATTCAGTGTGGGTTGGTAACTTTTTACGGCTACCCAACCCACCCAAAACTCGGTCAAAACCCTAAGTGCTAAGCATCTTGGTGTGAATGTTGTGATAGACTCACTTAACGGTAATTGAGACAGACTTCGAGTTTCTACGCCTCTAGGTGACCGGAAAAGAAAATAAATTTTTGCCTGAAGGTGTATTTGTTCGATTGGTAGCTTTCTCCCTGCGTTCATTTTACTTGGGGTCAACACAAGGATTTTCCAGTGTATATCTCCCCGGCTTGTACTACTTCCCCGCTTCTTCCTTAGGTGTTTTTGGTCTTCTTTTTTTTTGTGCAATTTATTGAGCTGGGCTCTGGACAACCGACCAATGGGCTGTTACCCACGATCACTTGCCAGCCATACTTGTGCGGTGAAGTGTGGTTTTCTTTTTTTTTTTTTTTTTTTTTTTTTTTTACGTAAGTGGCTTCCCTAATCTCAAATGTACCTAGAGGCAGTGAAAAAGAAATGGCCTGTGGCTGGGTTCTGGACAACCTGCCAATGGGCTGTTACCCACGACAACTTGCCAGCCATACCACCCTAGAGAGTTCATTAGCTACCCAATTTCTGTCAAAATCTCCGAGAAGTGAGTCTGTGCAAAAATGTGTGTAGATGCTTAGACTCAAAGTTTTCCTGAGTTAGAGGGTGAGTTGATAAGTCGTATACTTATTACCTTATTTATTAGGTGGATTAGAATAGCTTAAAGTTGCAAGGGTTCGCCGCTAAATCCATATTTTAATGGACACCAGGGCTAATTAAGCTTGAAGGCCTGAAAAGTCTAAGTGTTTAAGTTCTTTTTGTATTATTTCCCACTATTGACAAGTTTCTAATGCCTAAGTTTTTCTTCCTAAATTCTTTTTTTTTTTTTTTAATCAATTAATTTATTCATTCAGACTGATTAATTAAGCTCAGGATTATGCAGTTTACCATCCCCCCCATGCTTAAGTTGGACAATGTCCTCATTGGCAGATGCATGGATGCAAAAGGGTTCAAAAAGATAGTACCTGAGTGACGTAAACTACCAGATCAGTCTGAATCCGCTGGGTTGCCTCCCAGGAAGCGCTGAGTTTAACGCCTCCAGCTGGGCGGTGCCTGGTGTCAGCCCTCAACAAGGGTGACACTTTCCTTGGGGGGTACCTGGGCCAGGAAATGCTTCAATCTTTGACCATTGACTGTAAAGGTGTGCCCGGTATTAAGATCGGCGATTTCGACTGCCCCATTGGAATAAGGCTTGACCACCCGAAATGGTCCTGTCCATTTGGACCTAAGTTTCCCTGGAAAGAGTTTCAGGCGTGCATCAAATAGCCAGACTTGTTGGTTTGGCTCAAAGGTTTTCCTATGAATGAGTCGGTCGTGGACGGCTTTCATTTTCTCCTTATATAGCCGACTATTGTCAAAGGCGTCCCGACGAATTTCTTCAAGCTCAGATAATTGAAGAGTCCTTTGCGCACCAGCTAACTGGGGATCCATGTTACATTGCTTAACAGCCCAGTAAGCCCGGTGTTCCAATTCGACAGGGAGATGGCAAGCTTTGCCAAAGACCAAGCGGTAAGGTGACATGCCTATCGGGGTCTTAAAAGCGGTCCTGTATGCCCACAGGGCATCATCAAGTCGTGTGGACCAGTCTTTCCTGTCAGGTATCACAGTCTTCTGTAAAATGTTCTTGATTTGTCTGTTTGAGACCTCAGTCTGCCCATTTGTTTGTGGATGATACGGGGTGGCAATGCGGTGGTTTACCCCGTATTTTCTAAGTAGGGCACGGAACTGGGAATGGATAAAATGGCTTCCACCATCACTGATCATGGCCTTGGGTATTCCAAAATGGGAAAAGATGTTCTTCTTTACAAAGTCCATGACCGTCTTGTGATCGCATCGTCGGGTGGCGACGGCTTCAATCCATTTGGAAACATAGTCTACCGAGACCAAGATATACTCGAAGCCGTTGGATGGTGGAAAGGGGCCCATAAAATCGATACCCCAAACGTCGAAAATTTCGACAATCAAAATGGGCTGAAGGGGCATCATATCTTTTTTGGTCATTGTCCCTAGTGTTTGGCATCGTGAGCAAGTCTTGGCAAAGATGTGTGCATCCTTGAATAGGGGCGGCCAATAAAATCCAGACTGCAAAACTTTTGCAGCTGTTTTCTTGCCAGAGAAATGGCCGCCACATGCTTGGTCATGACAAAAGGAAAGCACACTCTGAACCTCGTCTTCGGGGAGGCACCTCCTGATGATCTGATCAGCACAGAGGCGAAACAGCATGGGATCATCCCAGAAATAGTGCTTGGCCTCAGCCAAGAACCTGTCCCGTTGCTGTTTGGACCAGCTGTGCGGGGTTTGTCCTATAACCAGGTAGTTGACATAGTCAGCATACCATGGCATTTTCTTGTCTTGCACGGCTAGGATGTGTTCATCAGGGAAGGTATCAGATAGAGGTAGGGAGGGTCCAATGTGGTCTGGATGAAGTCTTGACAGGTGGTCAGCCACCACATTTTTCGATCCGGCCTTGTCTTGGATTTCCAGGTCAAATTCCTGCAAAAGCAGGATCCATCTGATGAGCCTGGGTTTTGCATCCTTTTTGGCCAACAGGTGCCGGATGGCCGAATGGTCGGTGTAGATAGTCACGTGGGATCCCAGCAAGTATGATCGGAATTTGTCCAGTCCAAAGACTACAGCAAGCAACTCTTTTTCTGTGACCGTATAATTACGCTGGGCCTCGTCCAACGTTTTGCTCGCGTAGTAGATCACCACGGGCTTCTTGTCTTGCCTTTGTCCCAAGACAGCGCCTATGGCAAAATCTGATGCGTCACACATAATCTCAAAACCCTGGGACCAGTCTGGGGGTTGAAGTACAGGTGCGGTGGAGACTAAGTCCCGGAGGGTATGATAAGCCTGGGTGCAATCAGGAGACATGTGGAAAGTTGCGTCGTTGGCTAGAAGGTCGGTCAAGGGTTTGGAAAGTTTGGAAAAGTCTTTGATGAACCTTCGGTAGAAGCCAACATGTCCTAGAAAAGAGCGAATCTGTCGGACCGAACTAGGTGGAGGAAGTTTGGAAATTAAGTCAACCTTAGCTCGATCTACCTCGATGCCCTTATGCGAAACGATGTGTCCGAGGACAATTCCTTCTTGAACCATAAAATGGCTCTTTTCCCAACTTAACACCAAGTTAACCTCGATACATCGTTTCAGGATTTTCTCCAAGTTGCTCAAACAATGGTCGAATGAATTCCCGAATACAGAGAAATCATCCATAAAGACCTCCAAGTATTCACCCACCATTTCTGAAAAAATGGCTAGCATGCAACGCTGGAAGGTTGCGGGTGCGTTGCATAACCCGAACGGCATTCAACGGAATGCAAACGTGCCATACGGGCAAGTGAATGTGGTCTTTTCCTGATCTTCTGGAGCAATTGCGACTTGGTTATATCCTGAATATCCATCCAGGAAGCAAAAATACTTCTGCCCTGCCAATCTTTCAAGGATTTGGTCAATGAATGGCAAGGGGAAGTGGTCCTTCTTAGTGGCTTCGTTAAGCTTCCTATAATCAATACACACCCGCCATGCGGTGGTGGTGCGGGTGGGAATGGATTCGCCATGATCATTAGTGACAACGGTGAGCCCAGCCTTCTTTGGAACCACTTGAGTGGGGCTCACCCAGGGGCTATCAGAGATAGGGTAGATGATGTCGGCGTCGAGCCACTTGATAATTTCTTTTTTAACGACCTCCCGCATGTTAGGGTTTAACCGTCTCTGCATCTGGCGGGAAGGTCGGGCCCCGTCTTCCAGGTAAATCTTGTGGGTGCAATAGGTGGGGCTAATTCCTCTTAGATCTGAGATGGTCCAACCAATGGCGGCCCGATGTTCTGAAAGAGTTGCAGTCAACCTTAGTTCCTGATCCTTGGTTAGATGGGAATTAATAATCACTGGGAAGGTCTGGCCAGGTCCCAAGAAGACGTACTTGAGATTCTCGGGCAATGGTTTAAGTTCAGGTGCGGGTGGGACCACAGTCGATGGGAATGGAAAGGGCGGTAGTTGATCAACATTGATTTCTTCAAATGGTGTCATGTGATGATACTCAGCCTTACAGAGGTCCACAGGTAATGATGGTGACGAGTCAGAACTACGGGTTTGGTGGTCTGAGACAGAATTGAGGGTAAGGCATTCCTCGATTAAAGTTTCCACGGGATCATGTTCCTCAATGTAATCACAATCAAAAGACTTTGTTGCCCGGAAGATGTCTAATTGCATTTTCCTGTCTCCGAAGGCGATTTCCATACATCCCGTGTCGCAATCGATGTTTGCTTTAGCCGTGGCTAAGAAAGGTCTGCCTAAGATTATGGGTGCGTTCTGTAATTTTTCAGGGACTTCCATGTCGAGCACCAAAAAGTCGACTGGGAAATAGAAGTCCTTGACCCGTACAATCACGTCCTCGACAACCCCCTTCGGGGTTTTCACTGATCTATCCGCCAGCTGGATGGTGACAGGGGTTGGTGCCAGCTCCCCAAAACCAAATTGGTGGTACAAGGTTGTGGGAATTAGGTTGATAGAAGCACCTAGGTCCAGGAGCGCTCTATCAAATGTCATGTCCCCGATGTTACAGGAAATCAGGGGTGCTCCTGGGTCAGTTCGTTTGAGTGGAAGGTTGCTTGATATCACGGAACTGGCTTGCTCAGAGAGTACAACCTTCCTAGGTGCTTGAGGTCTCGGCTTACGCTTGGGTGTACAGGCATCCTTTAAGAACTTGGTGTAAGCGGGGATGTGTTTGACAGCTTCTAGAAGCGAAATATTAATCTGTACTTGTTTAAAAATTTCCATCAGCTCCTCAGTTTCCACAGTATTCTTTTTTCTCTTGATTGTTTCCAAGGCCTCAGGATAGGGTGTCTGGATTGGTTCCATGTTTGGGTCCTTGGTTGGTGCTTCTTCTAAGTCGGGTAAAGTCTCGGGGAGAGTCGGCCATTTGGGATCCTGGGTTTTGGTGCCGCTTCTCAAGGTCACCGCATTCGCAGAGGCATTGGGGCCATGGGATGATCCTTGAGAAGATGAGGATGAAGAGGCGCCAAACCCAGGAGGTGTTTGTGGAGCCGGTTGGACCATATGAGCCTGCCCGGGGTTGCCTTGGAACCCTTGCGAATTGGGGCCTCTGTTAATTATGTTTCGTGGGTTTGGTTGTGGTTGGGAAGGTAGAGATCCTTGCTGTTTACAGTCCAAGAGTTGGCTTAACTGTCCCTTTACCAAGGCCATTTCTTCCTGATGTTTTTGGTTCATGTCAGCCATCATCTTTATTAGGGTGTCCATTTGGTTTTGTGGGGGAGGGGCCGCCCTATTTTGGTTATATTGGGGTCTAACTGGTGGTCCTTGCTGATAGGGGGGCAAGTGTGGCTGTTGGTTTGGCCTGGGCTGATTTTGGAATTGCGGTAGTTTCTGGTTTGTCCAACCAAAGTTGGGGTGATTACGCCAGCCGGTGTTGTAAGTGTTGGAGAAAGGGTCAGGTTTTGCATATCCTTGGACGGCTTGCACATCTTCTAGAATAGCCGATGTTGATGAAGAAGGAAGGGAGTAATCAAGGGTCGAGGGAGCAAAGGTCCCTCCTTGGAACATGGTTGGGGGTTGTTCCAGGTTTAGTTGGGTGAAGGGTTGGACCAGGTCAACATTATGTGCTCCTTTTGCTAGGGTGAAAGTCTGCAAGGGGTTCCTGGTCTGGTTTAGAAGCTCATCAATCTTCTTGTCCACCAATTCCACTCGATCCAACTTTTTGGCAATAATGTCCATGTCAACCATTCCAGAATTTGCTTGCACCTCATAAATCCCACCACGGGGTTGACTGGATCTGTTAAACTGGTTCATGGAGGCATTGTTGAGCGAATTCTCGCTCATAGACTCAAAGAGCTCAAACGCGCTCTCCTCGTCTTTGTTTAGGAAGTTTCCCCCACATGAGGCATCGACGAAGTTCCGTAGGTTGCTATCCAGACCGTGGTAGAAGATCTGGGCCAATTGCCACCTTGGAACTTCGTGGTGTGGGCATTTCCTCAAAAGTTCATTGAATCTTTCCCACGCCTCATGAAATTGTTCCCCACCCTGGAGTGTGAAGGTAGTGATAGCTCTTCTGAGGGCATTGGTCTTTCCTATGGGGAAGAATTTCTTTAAAAATGCATGCCTCAGTTCCTCCCAGGTGGTGATGGGTCTACCTAGGGTTCTAAGCCAATGAGAAGCCTTGTCTCTTAATGAGAAAGGGAACATCTTGATTAGAACAATATCAAGGCTAATGTTCCTAGGTTTTACTATTCTTGCTATGCGGTCGAGATCTTCTAGGTGCTGAAAGGGGTCTTCATTTGAGCTTCCATGAAAGTGGCTCTGGATTAGACTTAATACATTAGGTTTTAGCTCAAAATCGTCTCCCCCTTCGGGGATCCTAAGGTGTGGCTCGACTCTAATGGCAGAAGGGTTATAGAAATCACGGAGGGGTCTTGGCTGGTTCTGAAATGGTGGTAAATCAAGTGGTGGTTGTCCTGGTATGTCATTGAAAGGTGGTGGTTGTTCTTGCGGGTTCTGTAACCGTTGTATGGCTTGCATGATGGTGTGGATTTGTCGTTGCTGAAGCCGATGGTTAGCATTGATTTGAGCCTGGACGACAGCCATAGCATCTGGTGGGGGTTGATCTTCAGCCTCATCTACCCTAGGTTCAGCCATGTTTTCAACAGAATTACGTCGCCTAGATTCCTGCCCCAAAACACACAATTCGGGATGCAGTGAGCGCCTCCCGTGCATACACTAGAGAAGAACTGGAGGGGATGCGGAGGGCGACAGATGCGAGAAATGTGTTTCAATCAAGCACGCAAGCCTAATCCTTATGGTGTATTCCTTAGGAGACCTAGAAATCTCACAAAGGGTGATTAAGTCCGTAAGCACTGGACTTCCCTTCTCAAGGCTAATCTGGCTAGGTTGATTACGAGGGGATTGCAGGGAAGGTTCTTCCTTTGGCTTGCGCCTCCGGTTCCATAGACCCCACAACCACGGTCGTTTGACACTGCCCCGCAGCCTAGTCACCAGATTCTACCAAGGGAATGAAAGCCAAGTGCCTAGCAGACAAAACCTCACCTTTTGAGACTTAACTCAGTCCTGCCTAGGGCACGTCTACTCAGTTTTAAAGGGCTAGGATAGTGCTTGTGCTTAGGGTGATGTGATGAGGCGTTGATTGGGGTGGTGCCTCTTAATGTTCTACTTTCAAAGTGTGTGCTTCTAGCAAAACATGATTTTCAAGCAAGGATTTGTTAAGATATAGTGTCTTTTAGTGTTTATCCTTACTTAAGTATTTTTTTAGGGTTGACGTGTCTTAATGCTTCCAGACAAGTTTCAATGGGCACGTCAAGTTCTACACACAACTTGGTGAAAGTAGATTTCCTTTTTATCTTGTAGAGGCTCTAAAAACCCTAGTGTACTCATCCTAAAGATCGTGCAGCTTCTATTAGATGAGTTAGTTTTTAGGGTTGAGTGGTGCGGCCCAGGTCAACTCACGGTGGCTTCGCAAACACCACTCAAGAGAGAAAGAAAAGAACACTCCAAGAATTTGTCCAGTATATTAGAGTGTACATTTTTTTGTAGGGTGATGTGTTAAGAATGTGGGTCAAGCAATCATTCACCACGCCAATTTTTTTTAGTTTTTATGATTTTTTTTAGCTTTTTCACGCAAGCAAATAATGAGAGAGAGAGTACTTACTATCGATCCTCGAGGCACCTACTTCCTTGCTACCATAGTGGAATGCGTCGCTTCGCCGTCCATGCGCCGAATTCCTGCAACCGTCAAGTAAAAAAGAAAATAGGGCATTAGGCGATATGAGAATGAAGGTGGAATGGAGGTGATAAAACAAATCCGTTGCCTCCCCGGCAACGGCGCCAAAAACTGACGTGCCTTCGTGCGTGTGTGTTAAGAGGTGTCGTTATAGTTGCACTTGATACGTCAGTTTTAAAAGAAGTAAACGGAGGTGAGTCCGAGTGTCGATCTCAGGGAGGCGTGGAAATCGGATTTTGTTTACCACTTGTTGTCACGAAAAAGGTGGAGTTTTGCTTGCGAAAGAGACGGTTTTGAAAAGCGAGAGATAGAGAGAGTTTAGGGTTAGAAAGCTCTTGGTTTTGATCATGCACTTTAAACAGAAATTGAAAAGGCAACTAAATGGAAAATAATTTCATTAACATGCATTCATAGTTCACGGTTTACAATATTAAATACATGCTTCAACAAAAGTAAATGAAAGCTTAAAAGAGAGAGAGAGAGGTAGAGAGAGAGTGGAGAGCGACGAGGCAGCCACGGCGGTGGAGGAGGCTCCGTCGGCGGCTCGTCGTCTCCGGCGATTACAAGAGTGCCTAAGACTAGCTAGGAGAGGAGTGGAGTAGTTGCAAGTGGGAGAGGATGCCTTGAATGGTGGTAGAAGGGGGTTTAAATAGAGTTAAGGGCTTCCTAAAAGAAGAATGTGCTTTAGCGACATCCAGAACGTCGCTAAAACCGCTTCCATATACGTCGGTGAAGGCCTTCTGCCGCCGGTCAGCCGCCCGCCCCTCTCTCTCTTCAGGCGCGATCCGTGGACGTCGAACGAGAGCCGTCCGATTGATGATCGGACGGCTGAGATCCTCCCGCGCCTGCGCTAGGATCGCGCTTCGGGCGTGCGTGCGCGCGCGCGTTTCCGCCCGGCGTGCGCGCGCGCGTGGGAGGTGGGGCGCTGTCGTCGCGCCGCGTGGCGCGATCCTAGCCGCTCGCTTCTGATCGCGCGGCTCAATTTTGCCGCGCCCTTCGCCTGCAGATGATTTTCGCTCCGCTCGAATCGAACGCGCGCCGCCGCAACGCGGGCGTGCGCGCTAACCGTTGCGCCACGCCCGCGCTTTGTCGCGGCGACCGCGGGCGAGCGCGCGGATCTCGGCCGTTCGATCGAAGATCAACGGCCGAGATGCGTCTTTGGCTGGCTTGGGGGCGTGCGGGCGGCGGGGGCGGGGCGACGTGGCGCGTTCTAGGCCGTTGATCTCCAGATCAACGGTCAGGATTTCTTGGGCCCATTGTGGGAGCTCCGGATGTCGGATTTGGCCGATTTTGAGTCCGTTAGACTCCGTTCGTCGTCCTGAATCCATCCGTGCGGTCCGATTGCTCATCTGAGGCCTGCTTTGACAAATGCTTTACACAAATGGCCATTAATACAGTTTATAAGCAATCTTGGTACTTGATGCATGCAATGCTCCTATTCTACTTTATGTTGTGCCTTTTATTCTAAAGATGGGCCATATTTAACCTAATTACTACCCCCTTGCGTGGTGTTATCAGCCTCTTCTTTTTAACTTCTCTCCTTTGCGCGTGAGTTAAGGGATTTTCCCAAATCCCTTAACTATTTTTGGTCATAGTTGTTGAGAAAGGCTGCGGAAGAGGAAGATTACCCCAATGTCCGGTAGGGGAGGGGGGAAAGAGTCGCGGCTATTATGTGTTGGGGAATCTATCCCCCCTACCCTTGTTCTTTCCGAATATTATTACCTGCACATAAAAACAACAAAATCATTAAGTTATAGAATGTTATAAACATAAATCATGATGCGTACAAATATTCTACAACTTAATTGCAATTATTAACACACCTAAACTATACGATTAAAGATACTTAGGCTTAATATTAGTCCATTTTAATGGACTCATCAATAAGTATTAAACATAGAGCGGCTTGACTTAATAGGATTGATCATCAAGCTTGCATCCATTTCTTCTTGAGTTCATCGAATCCAAGCATTTTTCATAAGAAAATTCTTAAGTAAGCTAATTAGGTATTAATTATCCTTAACTACCGTACATGGGATTTTTTTGTTAACACCTATACTAAAATCAGTTTTTCAAGAAACAATTTTACATGGTTGGATTTTTCAGGTAAACTCATCTTTACTAAAGATGAGTTTGGTAAAAAATACCAAATCAAACTTGTCTTTAGTAAAGATGAGTTTAGTTGTAACCTTTCAAACCTCAAACCCTTCCCCTTACTCTTGATCCCTTCCTCCTACGCGAGATCCTTCCTTCTCCATCCTCCTTTGCTGCTCCTCCGATCCCTCCTCCAACGACCATGGAACTATCGCCTCTCCCGCTGCAGCCACAACCTCCGTGCTCTCCAGTACCTACTGCTGTTCTCCCCATTAGCTTCATTGTCTTCAACGTTTGTGTTTGACTATTGGGTGCTTGTTGAGTTTTTGAGTTTGGGTTTGTGTTGCCATTTGTTTTCCATTCTCATGTCTCTTGGGAATCTTATCACATGAGATTTCTTTTATTCCATGGCCTTTTTAATCTTTGTATCATGCAACTCATGATCAAATATAAAATCAAGTAGTCCTATTTTTTACTAAGGTCCCCTTTTGGATTGTTGCAATGTAGTTAAAAGCTTTTCTTCGTGGAAGGATATTGCTATGGAAGTATATTTTTGAAAATAATTCAGAAATAATAGTCCTTAGTTAAAAGCTCAGGGCATGGGGCTTGCATCTCTTGGCGCCATTCCTCTGCCAGCAGCATGCTCTGCCAGCTACAAGGCTGGTCATGCACACCCAAAGCATGGCCGTGGCATGCCTCCTCCTCCTTTAAAAAGCCCTGCCCTCTTCCTTGCAAGGGGGGAGCCTGGAACACACACACCAGCAGCCACCTTCGTCCAGGCCATCTTTCTCCCCTCTTCCCCTCCATATGCAGTAGCTCTTCCACTGAAGAGACACACTGCAGGCAGGAGCAAGCTCACAGTGGTCCCATGACCACCACAGTGAGTCCCACCACCGCCCAGCTCCTCTGAGAGCAGGTGGGCATGGTGGTTTCATTCTCTGTTTCCATCGCTGAAGCCCTTCCTGCCATTGTTGAAGCTCCAAGCTCCAGAGCTACAGCAGCAGCAGCACGGCAGCCAACAGCCGCGGACGCACCCGTGTGCACGCCAGCGACCTCCGCAGGCCCTTTCCACGTGCGCAGGCGCCTTCCAGCGCGCCCGCGCATGCAGAATCGGCCGCAACCGGTTGGCCATCACGCGCGGCACTGTAGCTACTGTTCACACCTCTCAGCGCGACACTGTAGCTACAGTGCGATGACCGGAGAGTTTCTCACTTATCCGGTCACCACGCGCTCTCTCTCCTTGCCGCTACCGCCTCCAACCAGCCGCCCGCTCCAGCGCCAGCGCCCGCATCTGCGCCCGCGCCCGCGCTCCCGTCTGAGCCCGCACCCGTTCCCGCAGCGCGATGCGATGCGCTACGCAGTGCGCTTCGCTACACTCTCTCACCCGCACGCTCCCTCTAGCGTGCGTGCGTTCCCTCTGCGCCCACGCCTGCGTCCTTGCTCTCGCGCCATCAAACGACGGACAGAGCCTCCGGACGACTTAACTCGCACTCCCTCTTCCTTCAGCCAGCGACTCCCTCACTCATACACACACCACACTCATACACACACCACACTCGTACACACACACACTTGTACACTCTCACTCACTTGTACACACCTATACATACTTATACATATATATTTATATCTATATATATATATATATATATACATATTAATACCTATACAACTAAATATAAGTGTATATATATATATATATATATAAATTTATATAGTTAAATATATATATATACATACATTTATATCTAGTTATAAATATAGATATATATATACCTACATATATATATTTACATATATATATATATATATATATATATAACTACATATACACCTATATAGTTACAACCCTATATATATATATATATATATATTTACATACATATCACCTACCTGTATCCAAACGCACTAGTCACTCCACCACGCGTTATATCGTAGGAATATCTGCACCAGTTGCTCATATTCCTCGATACCCATGTAAAGAAAGCTCCTCCGCACACACTCCCACACATCCATCCTACACTCTACGCGGCACTTCATCTTATTGGTTGCGTCTAACTAGATGTGGACCAATTCGATACAGTGCTACACGCCATTTCCACCTCCACCCCCACCCCTATATATATATATATATATATATATATATATATATATATATAGACTCTATTTATTTCTTTACAAGCAACCTACCTAGTTTTTATTTCTCTTTTGTTTCCTTCTATTAAAAAGATAAAAAACAAAAGTAAAAGAGAAAAGATAATCCTTGTCTTGCAGGTACTCGATCTTCCGAATAGCAAGACCAGTTTTTGAAACCCTAATTTGGCTCAAAGCCAAGAACAATTTGGCTCAAAGCCATGGACCTGATTTTGAGGGCATACCTCAAGGACAAAATTATTAGCAAAAAAAAATATTAAATAGAAAAGAACCAAAAACATAATAAACGCACGGAAGAGATTCGTTGTAGGAAAGGCGTAGAAACTTATTCACCTTTAATCCCCGCCTCCCTGAGTTCGACCCTGGGCCTAAAAGTGACCAAGATAAAATTAAGTAGGCCAGGTTAAAAATTTTGTAAAAAGATGGTTAGGCTCGATTTAGATTAACCACTATACTCAATTCAACGATAATTTCATCATATTAACACAACCTGTTCAAGTCCTGACACACCTTTTTTTGGCGCCGTTGCCGGGGAGGTATGCATTAAGGTAAGTTTCTACTCCATTCCTTTAATTTTCTCTTCTCACACCCTTCTCTTCACGGGTGTTTTTGTTTGCTGGTGTGCAGGTAAACCCGTTGTAAGGAGGAGGCAAGCAGAGGAAGTCGAAGACGTGGGCAGATCCAAGGCGGGAACGAGAGAGTGAAGTCGCCGACGCCGCACTGGAGCTTCACCCACGTTGCTGAAAAGGTAGGTCTCTCTTAGCAACTTAGGTCAACTTGTCACCTTAATAAAAAAAAACCTAAAAAAGAAAACTTCTTGGGATTTCTTGGGGCAAGTGGATTAAAAATCACTTATTTGATTGTTTGCCATCACTCCCATCGCCTCAGGATTTCCCGCCAAACTTCGCATAACGAAGATCCAAGAATCTTGATTCTTGAATCTTTCGTCGTGTGAAGTATTCTTTGAGGCAAAATTAAATAGATTGATTGCCATCCCTCCTTGCCTCAATTATCCGCAATTCGGGATCACATTTTTGGTGGGGAGACTTGCAATTGAGTTGATTTTAATCCCACCACGACCTTTCACATGCCTTAGATTTGATCCCGAATACTTTAACCCCAACATTTTGATTTTCTCTTTACATTATCTTGTGGTTGAAGCCTTGTGTGTGGAACATCATTTTGGTGATTGGGAGCACTTGAATTGAAGTGCTTTGGCTCCCTTTTACACTAATCTAAAATTGACTCGTGCATCCACACATAGAAATTTCTATCTAGGGAAGCCCATTGCATTTTTAGCATGCATTAACCAACTCACATTGAAGAAGGGTTTGTTGGGCATAGAAGAACTTGTATTTTCTCAAAAACCCGGAGATTGGTTAAATTGGTAATTCAGCGAAATCTTAAAATCCATACTACTTAAAGGCTGAAATTTTAAAAACCATTCACCAACTAAAACTTCAATTCGGGGAGATTTCCCCGTTGCATGCTTGGTTTACACACTTTCTAAAATCAACGCACTTGGGCATTATCGGTATACAACACCCTTCACATTCCTGAAGCACTTGATCCTAAGCCTCTAATTAAAACTGGTAGCAACTTGACCCTTATTAAGGATTGGAGGTCTAACTACCTGCGTGTAGTGCCTACGTGCTAGGTGCAGGTTCCCACATGCTATCGAGTGTCTAAGACTGGGACAAACGGCCTTTCAATCCGGCCTGGTGGTTCCGCGGTGCTCGCATTTAGTGCCATAGGTTGTGATAGTAGGTAACTTAGATCTTTAGGTCTAAGGGCACACTGTAGAGGTTAGGACTTTGATTGCCTTGATTTGTCATCAAGTGTACCTTTGCGACATCATTTCTCTCATCTCCTTTTCCCTTCTTATCTCCCCAATTCTTCCTGCGGTAGTGCATGTTTGGGAGGAGGTCACAAAACCCTGAATTGTTTGAATTGTCTGATAATTTTAGGAAAGAAGCTGAATCGTCATCTTCCTCCACAAACATGGCTGCACGCCAACCCCCAAATCTCGAGGGAGGAAACTGCCCTCAAAACCCACCAGGTGGTGGAGCCATGGACCCCATAACCCGCCTTCAAGCCCAAATGGAAATGTATAATGAACAGATTGAAGCCATTAGGGAAACCTTGGAGGAAATGCAGAACCCTCTCAAAAAGGAGGTGCCTAGGTCTCTTAGCTCTTATCAAAATCCCGCTGCTACAGAGACCATAGGACAAATTCAGATCCCCATGGGCAGGGATGATTTTGAATTGAAACCCAATATAATTGGCCTAATTAACTTTCACTTCCATGGTCTTGCAAGTGAAGATCCTTTTCTCCATTCGGAAGACCTAACCCGATTGGCTGAAACGGTTAAACCAAGAAACATCGGGTCATCAATTGTACTCATGAAAATGTTCCCATTTTCGTTGCAGGATAAAGCGTCGCAATGGTTACGCACCCCTGGGAGAACCATCCATTCTTGGGAAGAGATGCGAACAGCATTTCTCAAGAAGTTCTTCCCAATCGGGCAAACCAATGCACTTCGCCGTGCTATAACTTCCTTTACGCAACAAAACGGCGAACAGTTTCATGAGGCTTAGGAGAGGTATAATGACCTCCTCCGGAAGTATCCGCACCACGGTCTGCCTAAGTGGCATATAGCCTAGATTTTCTATTATGGGCTAAATGAGACTTTGAAGTAGATTGCAGACACTTCCTGCGGAGGGAATTTCATGAATAAAGACGAGAATGGAGCATTCGAATTATTTGAAAACATGAGCGAAAACTCAATGAACAATGCCTCAATTGTCGCCTTTAATCGTACCAGCCTGCCCCGTAATGTTCACGAAGTTGACACGGGAGCCTCCCATTCATCCACTAATCTTAACCTTATCGCACAAAAATTGGATGAAGTCTCCATCGTGCACAAGAAGCTGGACGAGCTTTTGGCCAATCCCGCCCGTTCTATGGCAAACACCCCCACCTCACCACTTCATCACAATCCCAATCCTTCCAACGTCAGGCTTATCCCCAAAAACCCCGTGAGATCTTCCTTACCGAGTGTCGCGCCGAGCGATTCGGTAAGTCATGTGGATCTGGCTTCTGCAAGCCAGTATTTTGACACGGAGGACCAAGCCTCCGTGTGCTCGGAAGCATATTTACATGCGGACTCGTCTTCTGGCTTAGAAGATGCTTGAGCCCTGGGGAACAACCCGTTCTCTACTACTTATAACCCAGGGTGGCAAAATCATCCGAACTTCGCATGGTCCAATAACCCGCAGCGCCAAAACCCCATGGTTGGGCCAATGCGACCGTCTGCACCCATCATCCCAAGGGCCCAGTCTAATCCTGTGGCAAATCCGCCATCAGGTCCTTGCATACCACAAATAGAACACGCATCAAGTCCTCTTGATAAATTGATGCGAATAATGACGGAAATGTCGAAGCGCCATGAAGAGAACATGACCTCTCTTCAGCACCAATTGGCGCAGCAGAATGCTGAGATCAATCAACTATGCATGGCAACTCGATCTCAGGGCACTCTTCCAGCCCAACCTATTCCCAACCTGCGAAATTTCGTACCCCGTGGTCCACAACCACAGGTACGACCTTCTCAAGGGCAGGTTCATCAGATTCTGCAGGCTCCAAGCATTCCACCAGGATTTCAGGCTAATCCCGCTACAGCACCTCACCCTTATGTCCCTATTGTGAACCCTCCTCCGCCTTATGATCACATTGGACCTGCATCGTCCAATGCGATTACTACGAGGAGCGGTAAGCAAACCGTCGATCCACCTCGACCTAATCCTGGCCCATCTTCTTCATCGCCCTCTCATTCGGGATGCGCACCGCATTCGTGAGAGGACAATACACCCAAACTAGTGCCAGAATCGATCCCATTCCCTGAGGCTCTACTGAGGAAGACAAAAGGCAAGAAAAAGGATACGTAGGCCTTTGATAACCTGCGTAATTTATTTAGGGATGTTGAAATCAAGGTACCCCTGTTAGAGGCTATCGACCACATACATACTGTCACCCAATTTTTCAAAGACTACACTACACCCAGGCGACAGTCAAAGAAAACAAAGAATCCGGTGGTTCTCTTGCCTCAAGCGAGTTGTGCTATACTGTCAAATCTACCACCGAAGCAGAAAGATCCAGGCACACCGCTTATTTCTTGCAGCATCCAAGGCTGCAATTTTAACCGTGCCCTGCTTAATCTAGGATCTTCCATCAATCTTATACCAACCATCATGCTCGAGAAATTTGCCTTAGGAAATCTGAAACCCACCCCTGTCACGTTACAGTTGGCAGATCGTTCTGTCAAAATACCAAAGGGTGTGGTGGAAGACGTGATGGTTAGGGTCAACAGTCTTTGTTTTCCTATTGACTTTCTTGTTTTGGATATGGAAGTTCCTAGCTCACTTTCTGATTGTCCGATCATCCTTGGTAGACCTTTCTTGGCCACAACCCGCGCCCATATCGACTGCGAGTCAAGCTGTATTGAGATTGCCGTTGGATCTAAGAAGCTCAAGCTTAACATCTTCAAGGCAGCCAAGAACTTTGATTGCGATTGCATCGAGGATGACACGTCTGACAAGGACATGGCCGTCAGCGCATGTATCGAACTAATAGGGACCTATTCTGACTGTTGTGGATTGCCTTTAAACACAGATGATTGCCTGACTGACACATATTATGACGTTCCCCCATCCCTCCCTTTTCCCACACCTTCTTCTGACCAGACTTCTGACGAGGTTTTCTCTGCTTCCCATACCTCGTGGTCTGAGTCATATTCAGACTACTCACCGCCGATCCACACTCTTGAAGACCGGATTGCCCTTTCTTTACAACCAAATCAGGCGGAACTGCAACTCAACACTGGGACCTTGAGCCCACATACTGCTCACTGGGGCTATCCCTTTTTGGATCCATCTATCCAAGATGCCCCTCTTCTTGGCCAAACTAAGGGCCAACTTCTTCCTCCTGGCTTGTTTTCTTCTGATCCGCTTGGGACACTCTCGTCCCAAGAATTGCCAGATCTCTCACCTTCCACTCCCGAGCTGAAAGAGTTGCCTAATTCACTTAAGTATGTTTTCTTAGAACCAAATGAAACGCTCCCCATAATCATTAGTTCAAAACTGACCAGGGAGCAAGAGAGAAAACTAACAAAGGTCCTTATGGAACACAAAGCAGCCATTGGATGGTCCTTATCAGACTTAACTGGCATTAGCCCCGCCTACTGCACTCACCATATATATGCGGAGGAGGAGGCTTGACCTTCCCGCGAGATGCAGCGATGTCTCAACCCTAACATGCAAGAGGTCGTTAAAAAGGAAATTATTAAGTGGCTGGATGCGGGTATAATCTACCCGATCAGCGATAGCCCCTGGGTGAGTCCGATTCACGTCGTGCCCAAAAAAGGCAGGAGTCACCATCCGTGTCAATGACAGGGGCGAATCCATCCCTACATGCACTCCTACATCTTTGAGAGTGTGTGTAGATTATAGGAAACGGAATGCTGCAACTAAGAAAGATCACTTTCCGCTACCTTTCATTGACCAAATCTTGGACCGGTTAGTGGGAAATAAATTTTCCTATTTCCTGGATGGATTCTCTGGATATAACCAGGTGGCAATTGATCCTCGGGACCAAGAGAAAACCACCTTTACCTATCCCTTCGGCACCTTTGCATTTAGAAGGATGCCGTTCGGACTTTGTAACACGCCAGCAACTTTCCAGAAATGTATGCTGGCGATATTTCATGACATGGTGGGTAAATTTCTTGAGATTTTCATGGATGACTTTTCGGTCTTTGGACCCTCTTTTGATGACTGTCTTGCCAACCTGACCCATATCCTTAGGAGATGTATTAATGTGAACCTCGTGCTTTCTTGGAAAAAAAGTCATTTTATGGTACACGAGGGAATTGTTCTCGGGCATATCATCTCCAATAGGGGTATCGAGGTTGATAGAGCTAAGCTAGATGTAATTGCTGATTTACCTGTTCCTAGCTCTGTCAAACAAATCCTCTCCTTCTTGGGACATGTCGATTTCTATAGGAGATTCATCAAAGACTTCTCCAAGATTTCTAGACCTTTAACTCATCTCCTATCGACCGATGTACCCTTTGATATGGGCCCCGACTGCATACGAGCATTCACGCAGCTGCGTGAGGCTGTCACCATGGCCCCTATTCTCCAGCCGCCTGATTAGTCCCTCGACTTTGAACTCATGTGTGACGCTTCTGACCTTGCAGTCGGAGCCATCCTGGGACAAAGACGCGATAGACACCCCTTAGTGGTGTACTACGCCAGTAAGACGTTGGACGAGGCCCAGCGTAATTATACTACCATTGAGAAAGAACAACTGGCGGTCGTCTTTGGGCTGGAGAAATTCCGCTCTTACCTTCTGGGCTCACATGTTATTGTATTCACTGACCACGCGACCATTCGCCATCTCATGCACAAGAAGGATGCCAAGCCTAGACTGATTCGTTGGATCCTTCTGCTCCAAGAATTTGACATTGAGATACGCGATAAGGCTGGATCCCAGAATGTTGTTGCTGATCATCTCTCAAGACTGGACCCTGACCACATTGGACTTACCCTGCTGATTAATGAGATTTTCCCCGATGAGCACCTATTGGCAATTAACGTGGCAAGTGGACCTTGGTATGCCGACATTGCCAATTACCTTGCTTCTGGTTCCCTTCCACATGGCTAGCCTAAAAACCCGCGTGAGCATCTCCTTGCAGAAGCAAAGTATTATTTCTAGGATAATGCACTTCTTTTTCGAATAGGTGCTGACCAGATCATCCGTCACTATATTCCTGATAGTGAATTCCCCAGTGTGCTATCCTTCTGCCATGACCAGGCCTGCGGAGGCCATTTCTTTGGGAGGAAAACTGCAGGCAAGGTGTTGCAGTGCGGTTTCTTTTGGCCCTCCCTTCACCAGGATGCACACAATTATGCCAAACATTGCACTAGGTGCCAGTCGTTAGGGTCAATGTCACATCGTGACATGATACCCTTGCAACCCATCTTAGCTGCTGAAATTTTCGACATTTGGGGAATCGATTTCATGGGTCCCTTTCCTCCTTCCAACGGCTTCGAATACATCCTTGTGGCTGTTGATTATGTTTCGAAATGGATCGAGGCTTTTCCCACGCGCCATGCTGACCATGTCACATCCACTCGATTTGTCAAAGACCACATTTTTACACGCTTTGGGATCCCTCGAGCCATTATCTTGGATGGAGGAAGCCTTTTACCCATGCTTCTTTCCGGGCACTTCTGAGGAAATATGGAGTCCACCATCGTATCGCATCTCCGTATCATCCTCAGACGAACGGCCAGGCGGAAGTGTCGAATCGACAAATCAAGCAAATTCTCTAGAAAATGGTTCGGCTTGACCGTATGGATTGGTCCGACAAGCTTATTGATGCACTTTGAGCGTATCGGACCGCCTTCAAGGCTCCCCTAGGTGTGTCTCCTTATAGAATCGTTTACGGGAAGCCTTGTCATTTGCCCGTGGAGCTGGAGACCCAGACCTGTGTGGTCGAGAAAGGAAACTCCAACTCCAAGAGCTGGAAGAGCTCGTGAAGCTTATGATTATGCCTTAACTTTCAAGCAACGCACTAAGGCTTTTCACGACAGCCGTATTTGGCGGAAGGAATTTGAGCCATCTCAGCAAGTTTGGCTTTACAATGCCCGGCTCAAATTCTTTCCAGGGAAATTGAAGTCCAAATGGACTGGTCCCTTCCTGGTCTCGAGACCATTTCCCAACGGAGCTGTTGAAATTGAAGATCCCAAATCTGGGCATATTTTTACGGTCAATGGGCAACGTTTAAAACCTTATCTTACTCATGAATCTGCGCCCGTTGGAGAAACTGTTGCCCTGCTGGAGGGTAACTAATGCCGTGCCTCATTCTGAGTCCAACTAGGGACGTTAAATTCAGCGCTCGTCGGGAGGCACCCCAGCAACACTCCTTAATTGTCACATACACTTCACTTCGCACCTTTTCACTTTACCACCCACCATCCACCCACCCTACCACCCTGCTATATACCCTGCATCTCAGCTCTCGCTCCCCGATCTTTGGACCTTCCTCTACCCTACCCTGCATGCATATGAGGACATAGCATCGTTTGTCATGGGGGGGTGGATAGGCATCTATAGGATCTGGTTAATATATGGTATCATGCAGCCTCCATCCATCTTTAAATATGTACATAGCATAAAAAAAAAAAGGTGTTTAGTAATGATCTGAAGACTGAAACAAAAATACAATAAGTGTTTATGGATATTCAACCACTTTTTTGAATACTTTCCAGGCCACAAAAGCTTGATTCACTCAGGCTCGACTTAATTCACTTGAGCATTGACAAGATAGATCAGAATCTCTCCTAACTAAGGACGTATTCTCGTACCTGAGACATCAGTACAGGATCCATTGGTTTGCTTCTACTCGAGAGCCTAAGTAATCTTGGTTCACACTCCACATATCAAGAAAGACCAGGTGAACATAAGATCCAACCCTAGTGTTCATTAGGGAAGGTGGAGTCCTTACCTGTGCGCGCAGGTAGACTTTATCCCAGGCTTTAGTCTTGTGTCTAGGAGAAACTCTCCCACCAAAAAGGAACTCTCCCACCAAAAGAAAAGTGTGCTCCTCTAAATAAAGTTGTAAGAGGTATACTGACACGTGTTTCAAAAAAAAGAAAACTATGCAAATAAGTTAGTATATCTCGCAAATGTCTGTAAATTCTTCTCCCTCAAAAATTTTTCAAGGAAAGTTACAAATACCCTGTTTCTACCATATATTCTTTGAGCCACAAAAGAAAAAATGAGGGTTGATTTTTCTGTCAACTTTTTTAGGGTCAATCCGAAAACATGAGTTGAAACTGGGACCAACCTACACTTAAAGATTCGTCAAACCCCGGGCTTGAGTCTTAATATTCATCTGGTCAGTCTTGATCCTTCACTATGCACAAGCCATAATCTCTTAAGCTCTCGAGTATAGCAAAAACCTCCTGAGTCTTGGAAATCGTACTTAAGGTTTAAATATCAAGAGTCCAGGTTAGTCGAGAGATGGTCTATGTCACATAAGACATAAAGTACTGGTAGTCCGCTCTGCAATTGGTTCTCACAATATCCAACAAATAAACACACCCATGTCGCCTCAGAAAAAAATCTTCAGCTTAAGATCATTTCAAAATACAATACAAAATGTTTTGCTAGGGACTAGCAAAGGATAGGCAAGGGGGTATGATTGCACAGCAAAAATACACCAATAAATATGCCATCTTGTGTTATTTTCTAGCACTGCTATTGCATATTAGGTAGCTACAGTTGCATTTGTAAAATTGACACATGCATGCATTTATTTGAGAGGGGAGGAGAGTGAATAATTGGCCATTTAATTAACAACTTCTTCAAGTGCTGCCTCGCAATTTCACCTTCTTCATTTTTTATTTTGACTTTGAATCTCGTCTCCCTCGCGTGGCTCAGGGCATGGGGCTTGCATCTCTTGGTGCCATTCCTCTGCCAGCAGCATGCTCTGCCAGCTGCATGGCTGGTCATGCACACCCAGAGCATGGCTGTGGCATGCCTCCTCCTTTAAAAAGCCCTACCCTCTTCCTTGCGAGGGGGGAGCCTGGAACACACACACCAGCAGCCACCTTCGTCCAGGTCATCTTTCTCCCCTCTTCCCCTCCATACGCAGTAGCTCTTCCACTGAAGAGACACACTGCGGGCAGGAGCAGGCTCACAGTGGTCCCACGACCACCACTGTGAGTCCCACCACCGCCCAGAACCTCCAAGAGTAGGTGAGCGTGGTGGTTTCATTCTCTGTTTCCATCGCTGAAGCCCTTCCCGCCATTGCCGAAGCTCCAAGCTCCAGAGTTCCAGCAGCGGCGCATGCGCCCTCGCGCACGCCAACGACCTCCGCAGGCCCTTTCCGCACGCGCAGGCGCCTTCCAGCGCACGCAGCACCGGACGCAACCGGTTGGCCATCGCACGCAGCACTGTAGCTACTGTTCACGCCTCTCAGCGCGACACTGTAGCTACAGTGCGGTGACCGGAGAGTTTCTCTCTTATCCGGTCATCGCGTGATCTCTCTCCTCGCCGCTACCGCCTCCAGCCAGTCGCCTACTCCAGCGCCAGTGCCCGCATCTGCACCCACGCCCGCGCTCCCGTCTTCGCCCGCACCCGTTCCAACCCGCAACGCGGTGCGCTACTCTATGCAGTGCGCTGCGTTGCACTCTCTCGTCCGCGCACTCCCTCCAGCGCGTGCGGGTTCCCTCTGTGCCCGCACCTGCGTCCTTGCTCCCGCGCCATCAGACGACGGACGCAGCCTCCAAACGACTTAACTCGCATGCCCTCTTCCTTCAACTAGCGACTCCCTCACTCATACACACCACACTCATACACACACCACGCTCGTACACACACACACACTTGTACACTCACACTCACTTGTACACACCTATACATACTTAGACATACATATATATATATACATAGATACTTATACAAATATATCTATATACATATATACATATATATATCTATATACATATATTACTATATATATATATATAGTTAAATATATATATATATACATTTATATCTAGTTATAAATATAGATATATATATATACCTATATATATATTTACATATCTATATATATATAACTACATATACACCTATATAGTTACAACCCTATCTATATATATATATACACATATATATATAAATATATACATATATATATATATTTACATACATATCACCTACCTGTATCCATACGCACTAGTCACTCCACCACGTGTTATATCGCGGAAATATCTGCACCAGTTGCTGATATTCCCCGATACCCGCGTAAAGAAAGCTCCTTCGCACACACTCCCACACATCCATCCTACACTCTACGCGGCACTTCGTCTTGTTGGTTGCATCTTACTAGATGTGGACCAATTCGACACTGTTCTACACGTTATTTCCACCTCCACCCCCACCCCTATATATACAATATATATATATATATATATATATATATATATATATAGACTCTATTTATTTCTTTACAAGCAACCTATCTAGTTTTTATTTCTCTTTTGTTTCCTGCTATTAAAAAGATTAAAAAAAAGTAAAAGAGAAAAGATAATCCTTGTCTTGTAGGTACTCGATCTTGCGAATAGCAAGACCAATTTTTGGAACCCTAATTTGGCTCAAAGCCAACGACCTGATTTTGAGGGCATACCTCAAGGACAAAATTATCAGCAAAAAAAAAAAATAAATAGAAAAGAACCAAAAACATAATAAACACACGGAAGAGATTCATTGTAGGAAAGGCGTAGAAACTTATTCACCTTTAATCCCCACCTCCCTGAGTTCGACCCTGGGCCTAAAAGTGACCAAGATAAAATTAAGTAGGCCAGGTTAAAAATTTTGTAAAAAAATGGTTAGACTCGATTTAGGTTAACCACTATACTCAATTCAACGATAATTTCATCATATTAACACAACCTGTTCGAGTCCTGACAAGCACCACCCTCCTTTTCGATTGGAGCACCTCCCTCCTTTTTGAGAGCCTCAAGAAGCTCCCTAGGAAATGACCTACACCCCACAGGAGTATTGTCCTCCTTCATAATAACCTTGATAAGTACAAAATCCACATAATGATTTGGAGAATGTTTAGGAACCTCATCATTATCTCCTTAATGGCAATGTCGATTATAGCACAAAAGTGAACCATGCAAAGATAAGTTAGGGCAGGTTACGACACATTATAGTAGTTGTTGATGATTTGTGCCAATCAACATGTGAATCCGATCTAGATGATATGGATGATGGAGATGATATGAAAGTGGACATTAACAATTAAAAATCTTCCCCCAACAATGTCCAAAATTGTAATAGGAGGGTACAATCGTTTCCATCTAGTTCTCATAACAGGCATGACAACAATGAATTGCCTATTAATGGAGATGTGCTCTTCTATAGTGAGTGGGAATATGAAGGTCAAATATCCAATGATCAGAATGAATGCTCTTTGACTAAAATGAATAAACCCAATTGGTGAAGGGAAAGATATACATGACAAAAGAGGAATTTGTATTTAAAGTGAAGAAATTCCATATTGTCAGCCACTTGAACTTTCAAGTTTGTGAATCTGATCGATATGTGTGATATGTAATGTGCTCTCATGTTTCAGAAGGATGCACTTGGAGGTTGTCCGACTATTGGAGAGTTTTTGATCAGCAATGGGTGTCGAGTATCTTGCATGGACAACACACATGTGCCCATATTCAAGGCAATGAAGATCATCCACAACTTGATTGTAACTTCATGGGACGCTACTTGCAAAATTATGTGAAAGTCACCTTTAGTGAAGGTGAATATCTTGCATGAGGTCACTCATGAAAATTTCAAGTATAATGTTACAAAAAGAGGGTGTAGGATGCAGAGTGAAAGACAAGTGAATTAGTGTATGGTGAGTGGGATAGGTCATACAAACATTTGCATCCTCTCGAATTCATAATAAGATGGATATTAGAGAGAGGCGTTAAACCAATAGCTGTGGATTGTGCTTATAAGAAGGACATGCAAGGAGATATTGTCCATAAGCACATACTACTAGCTCCACATCCCAACCACAATAACCTCTTTGCCTAAACACATCTCGATGTAATAGAAATGTGAATATGTGTAGCGTGTGTCAAAATACAAGGCACGATGGAAAGAATTGCCCAAGTAGAGGTATGATTTGTTTTATCATGCTGAGATTTTTAAACTTTCCACTCATACTTGTTATTATCTTGCATCCTTTTATTTATCAATGTTGTCATTTATACATGTGGATGGAATCAAGACCACATGATCCGAGAGTGTTGGATGGATAGGCAGGAGTTCAAGACGGAGATGTAAGTATTTAAATTTGAAAGTTCATAATAGCAGTCTGGTACAAGCACAAACTTGTTAGGCAACAACATGTATTCTCCCAATGTTGACTTGTTAACCTTTCCACCTTGCATGACATTTAGATTAGCCAAATCGTCAAACTGCTATGTTGCTAAACAAGTGCATAATCCATCAAAATATGCAAAGTAGAACCAATGTTATCACTAAAATAAGAGTTCCATGTGATGTTATTATGAAGGTGATAAATGTAAACAAAGCTTGAAATTTGATGTATCCATTGAAATTAGGAGGATTTTATGCCTCATTGATGTACCTACCATTGCTAGATGATCTACAAGTAAATATAAATTGTTAATTTCTATTAATTGAAAATTATATTTTGTTTACATGAGTTATATAATGTTCATTTTTATAACTAGGCTGCAAGTCAATATAACAGGGTTCTACTTGTTTGGCGTTTTTATATCGACACCTTTGCCTTGCAGTTGAGAATGAGACAGAAGACATTGTAGGAGCTTGCATATTGCTACAGATTTGGGCTTGGAAGAGATTTCTATACATTTCTCCTACAATATATCAGAGTCCAGAATGACATAGGAGACCACTTGCAACCTATTGGGTGAAGGACTTTGACATCCACAAAGTGTGGTTATACTGCATCATGATGTCTTCGACCTACAAGCAGCTGATCAGGTATATCTTACTTCCATTGTTAAGTTTTTATAGTACTAGTAAAGAATCTTTAAACTAATACATTACACTTAAATATTCAAGTCGTCTGGAGGGCGTATACTCAAGAGATACTACAACACATACCTGCATATTGTCTTGTAGATCAGGACATATGGTGTGCTTGAGTCTCACTGATCCACTTCCATGTAGTGGAACACAACTTTTTAGATCATGCCATTTGTCAATTTGGTGGATGTCGGAGCATCCTAATCGAGTGCGACGCAAATGTGAAGTTGCATGATATTGATCTCACGGGGAAATTTGACATCAACTAGCCAACACATCATGTAGCACACAATTAGCATTGTGGATCCCACCATGAACATGTGATACAAATAGATCCCACCATTAACCCTGCAACCACACCAAACTACAAGTCATGGTACCTTCAGATCACAAGGAGGTTTGTAGGGAGACTTGGTGCTTTGGTCAATTTCAATGTAAGTACTCATTTTATATCTGTGAAAAATATTATAAAATGTTAATCGTTGTATACTGTGAGTAGTGTTCATATTTTCAACTATCCATATCTCTCAGTAGACATACATATTTGAGAAGATAGCCAACCGACCGGAGCTACCGGAGTTTCATGAGATTGTGAGAAAGGCCAAGTTTGTAAATGAGCACCATTGTAACAAAGTTTACGCATACTAAAACGAATGTCCCCTAAGACCAAGGACCAGAACAATGACAAGGTAGAGGATGAGGACATTGATGAGGTCAAGGTGAGGGTCGAGAACAAGGATGAGGGAAAGGACGTGGACGAGGACCATTAGAGAATATCGAGGTACCACAACTGCCTTTTCGTGAAGGTTATGCAATAGATGATGGACGAGAGTAGAACTAGAAAATTGGTGAAGGGGGGCAACTAATAATTAATAATAAAAAAAGCCTAATATTACAATATTAAAAAAAAGATTCTCATTTTGAGTTGTATGATTATTCAAAATATTATAATCTAACATATCAAAAATATGGATTTTTCAAAGCAAAATAATTAAAAAATAATGTGAAATTAATTATTACCTTTATACAAGTAAAGCTTTCCATTCTTTCATGGTATTGAATTCATCTATCAATTCATCAGTAGTAAATTTCTAGGTAATCTCCTTTCTATATATATAACCAAGCAATCTACAAGAAAATCATCATCCATTTTGTTGCGCAGTCTAGTTTTCACAATTTTCATGACTGAAAATACTCGTTCTGTTGTTGCAGTTGATACAAGCAGTGTCAATACAAGATGAATCAAGGGGAGTTGGTCATGGGGGGAGAGATCACGCCTGGTGCAGCATCTACAAGCTTTCAAGCCGATGGGGCGTATCGATATATATAGATGGATGAGAGATTTTTCATCTGCCAAGGCCTATGAACAAATGGTAACAAGGATACAAAATGAAGAAGTTGATGCCATATGTGCAGGGTTTTGGAAGCTTAAAATTCTATTGAAGGTATAAATATTTTTGTGGCTTTGTAGGAGAGATGGTCTCATTACTGGCAACTTGAGAAATCGAAGAATGGGTGTTGCCGCTCAAAAATGTCACCTATGTGGTTTTTTGACAAATAGTGGGTGACACATTTTCTCCTCGTGTGTGGTTACTGACTGTGTGTGGAATAGGGTCTGTGGTGATGGGCTACTTGTTTGGGAGGACATGTGGAGTGATTTTATTAGGAGTGGGAGACCACATTGTTCCATGGCAACTATTTTATGATGTGTGTGGCATGCGAGAAATGATTGTCTTTTTCAGGAGAGATCTATTAATATGGTACAAATTGTACATGAGTGTCAAGCTCTCATATGGCATTGGAGGAGCTGATGTATGTTGGTTTTTCTTTATTTCATTAATAAAATCTCTGGATGGCAATAAATTTAGATAACTTTCCTTTCTTCTTCAAAAAAAAACACAAGACGAATCAATCTATCAACAAAAGGGAATTTTTTTTATTGTCTCATTTCAACTAATAAATGATAAAGCTCGGGAATAGTTGTTACTTCTTTCAGCTTAGAATGTTGAGTAACTTGTGTAAGTTTTGACGGAGGGGGGTGAGATGTGTGTGAAAAGAAAATAATGCAAAAATATAAACAACAATCTCACAAAAGCAATCCCACAAATGAATACAAGGATTTTTAGGTGGAAACCTAAACCCCAGTAAAAACCACCACCTAAACCTCTCGGTTTAGGATTTCCCAATCTACCTAGTAGATCAAATCCACTAACAAACTACTTAAATGAGAGTAGTTCAACCTCTTATAACCACACTACTTACACGAGGGTAGTGTACCTCAAATCCTCCTCTCCACGAGGAGTATTTTGTCTCGCGAAGGAGACGGGAATTCGTAAAGCAAATACCCAACCGCAAAAGAAAGAGAAAAATAAATACCTATAGATCCACATAGTAGGGATGAAACTATGCTACTATAGGCAAGAAAGACTTCCCTAATACAAAAGAGATTCAACGTGAATTCGATAAAGTTTCGATGCTCTCGGATTTGCAATGTAGAACTTAGAGAGCAAGATCTTCTCTAAGTAATTTCTCTCCTCTCATGGACGCAAAAAATGTGGAAATGGATTCTCAAGGTGTACACGGCCAAGGAAGGATGCTTCTTTATTTATAGAGGTGCCTAGAAGGTTTTGGAAGGCTTTGGAAGCCTCTTGTAGTTGTTGAGAACAAGGCTCAAGAGAGTGGTTCAAAATCTCATCGAAATCAGGGTCATTAAAGAGTCCGACAAGGTTTTTGAACATCTGGATTTATGGTCATACGTCTGGGTCATTGTCTGATCTGAAGGTCAGACGTCTACTCTAGAAGGGTTGATGATCCTGGACTAGGTTGGATCTAGACGGAAGTCTAACAGATCATTTTAAGACATTTGGGCATGATATCAGGCATCTAATTCTAAGACGAGTTTTTACCTGTTTTAACCAGATTGAAACAGGGTTCTAGTTTTTATTGGTCAAATGACAGATCAGACGTCTGACATAATGTCTGGTCGTCTGGAAAGAGGATTCTCTGCAGGAATTGATTTCTCGAGGCTCAAACGGCTATAAGGGTTTGACAAAAGTAGATTTGGGTCAAATCTAGCCTAACATCTATTTCTCAGACATCTGGAAGGCTCTACGGATGTCTATAAAGAAATATCAATGCGATAATTAGATAATCCTCGAAGACGTTGTTTGATAGGCCAAAGATCCTTTAATTGGACGTCTGACAAGGTCCTCAGACATCTTGTAAGATGTCTAGACTATGGGCTAATCGTCTGAAAGTAAAGATCATGTTACTTAATAATGATCAGACATCTTAAAGTCCATTATCAGATGTCTAATGATCAAGTTAGATGTTTAACTGGGCTATCTAAATTCTATAATGATTTTCTAATTCTATTCTAGGGTTTTCCTAAGTGTCCTAGTGTAGGAATAGTGTTTCTAGGACTAAGGTGAGGCACTTTGGGCTCCTTAATAATGAATCTAAAAATAAAGAACAAAGAACAATAAAATAATTATAAAATACAAAAACAAGATATACTTCTATCATATTCTTCATCTCTAAGCTCCCACTCCACGCAAGACTCCATTTTCTCTTTTCCTCCATCAAGCTCCTCCAAATCACCATGGATGCAAGATTGAGCTTCTTCACACTTGATTCCATTTCCTTTTATCCTGAAAGCATAAACTCAAATGCAAATGTTAAAAATCGAACATTTTGCTATCATCAAAATCAACAATTGTGGTGCTCTTGCACCAACAACTTGAAGGAGGAAGTGCTTAAGTTGATATCTCATCAATAATCATTCTTGGCTAAACAGGAAAAAACTTTCCACCAATGTACAAATTTCGTCAACGTCAAAGGCTTTATAATTCTAATTTAAAACTAAAGTAGAAGTAAGAACGAAAAGTTCTCGCACATTTTGTTACGACCCGATCCCAGTTCCCTACAGAACCCGAGACCGGCTCGCCTCAACTAATCCCAAGACCCAGTCGTCCAACGACAAATTACCAAATAACATGCATCAATCCATGGCTAGACGCGACTCCCCTATAGTTTTTATTATTTCGTCGTAGTATAGTATAGAGAAGTGGTTACCAATTTAATACAATTTGTTACTGGAAAAAGAGTTCCCGAGGTCGAACTCAGGGAGCAAGTTGTATTCTAGGAGTACAATGTTTCTTTGTACAAAAATAAAAGAGAGAGAGGGAGAAATAAATCTTAGTCTTGTGGCTTCTCTTCTCTCTCTTAGCTCATCTTCTTCTTTTCTTGGATCTTTTTCCTTGATCTTCTGCCTTCAGTCTTCTTATTTCTTCTCTTCCTCGGAGCTTCTCGCCTTCTTCTCTTCTTTCAGCTCTGTCTTTCTTCAGCTTCTTTTTTCTTCTTTCTGCCTCAGCTGCAGAGCTTTTCTTCTTGCGGTCCCCTGCCTTGCTCAGCTGCACGGCTTCTTCGTTCTCCTTCTTTCTCTGCAGTCCTTCTTCTGCAAAGCGTCGTCTGATTTTCCAATCAGACGACTTAAATCACCGCTGCTACAGTGCTCCACCTTCTTCTTCCTTCGGTCTTCTCCATCTTGCTATCTGTTCTTCTTCTACTTCTTCTTCTTCTCTGCACTGCACCATGTTCTCTTCTTCTTCTCTGCCTCGGCCTGCACAGAGCAAAACCTACCCCTTTCCCTCTACCCGCACGTCTCTCTCTCTCTCAAGACTTCCCTCGTAGGATAGCCTTCCCAGAGCCGCCGGGTAATCGGGTCAGGCTTCGCACCCGGGACCAGGCGCACCGGCAGGTGGGTGATGCGCGAGGAGTGCTCAGGATAGGTTCGGGTCGGATCCGCCGAATTCGCATGGTGAGCTCGCGGACCGGGCGGGTGAATGGGCGTGGGACCTCACCCCGGTGCGTTCGGAGGCGATAAGGTAATTTCACAAAAACAATTTAAAGGGGTGCGCGGCTTCAGGATCTTCCGAGGTGGGACTAAATGTCCCACCCCAATTCGGCGCCTGTAGCTGAGAAAGCTGCACGCATTCGCGGCTGTTGCTAGGTCTTCTCTTCAGCTGAAGGCCTGGGCAGCTGCGTGGTCACAATCCGCGAGTCCTGGAGCACAGGCCTGGGCGGAAGCGCAGCTGCAGCTGCAGGTTGAAGCAGCTTCACCTGTTCGGCAATGGCGACGAAGGACGGGTAACCTGTTCACTGAGATACGGCCTCTCAGCCTAGTCAGAAGGTGCAGGGAGATTCGTCGGAGTGCGGCGAAGCTCGTGCGGGTGGTGGCGAGGCGTGGGGCGGCGTGTAGGGGCTGCCCTAGTTCGGACTGTGGCCGGGGGAATGGGTTTGCTCGGGGGAGTGATGTGGAGGTGAGGAGTGGCAGTGAAAGGCCGGAAATGGTTCAGTGGGACGAGGCAGAGGTTTTGGGTCGGTCGGCAAGTCGTGTGGAGTGGCGGAATGATGGGAGCGACTCGCCGGAGGTGGGCCGGAGGCGTGGAAGATGATGGTGGTCGGGTCGGTCGAGGGTTTGATTGAGCAAATTAAAATAGGGAAAAGAAAGAGGGGAGGAAGAGAAGTAACTGTTACCTACTTGCAGGGACGAAGGGGGAGGAGCAGGGCGGCAGTCGTGTCGACTGTCGCCGGAGAAGAAGGTACCCAGTGGGGGCGGACGGCGGCGACGACGGGGCTGAAGCAACGCGCGCGGGTATTGCGCGACGCGGAGGAGAATCAGGAAGAAGTCTCTGCCATTGGTTTTGTGGCAGAGCGAAGAGGAAAGGAAAGGGAGCTCGCCGGAGCTCGCTGGGTGTATGCCGGAGTGGGAAGAGAAGAAAGTTGTGGGTGGTTCTCCGTCAGAATCGAGCTGCTGAATGCGGCAGACAGTGGCAGCTTTTATAGAGGCGAAATCAGAGAGGAGGGAGGAGGGAGACGACGTGCCTCCCTCGCCGGAGGATGGCCGGATCGCGACCCATACCTTCCGTGCGTTCGCACGGAAGGTGTGGGAGATGGCAGAGATCGTGGAGGTGTCCCTGCGAAAGCAGACGTTGCAGGGAACACCCCGTTGTCTTGGCAGGGGATCGCCCTCACCCTGCGCGGCGCCATGCCTCGCCGGAGCATGGCGCTGCTTAGGGTTTTGCAGGGAGGACCCAAATGTAAAAAATGATGAAGAATTAGGGGCCAAAATGTGAGGGTTTCAAAAGTTGAGGGTCAAAAAGTAATGGATGAGGACCAAAATGCAAAGTCGGTCAAGAAGGTCTCTTCTTAGGCTCAAGTTTTTATGCATGAATAAATGGGACCTAAGGATTCTAATGGTGAATTTTATTTCTAGGTCAGACCTTGTTTGACCGACCAATTTACGTAAAAACCCAAATTAAATCATTAATTGGGCATGGTTCTCAATGTAGGTCAAAATGGGTTCCTAAGGCCAAATTAAAGGTTCTAAACCCTAGAGATTATTTTTATATGAATTTTAGAGGGTTTAGTAGATTTTTGCTTTGCCTCGAACCTCATGAATTGAAGTGGGTTTGTTTTAGGGTTACAGATTGTCATTTAATTCCTTGGAGTTGCTGTAGCTCTTATCAGATCAGATCATCCCACTTTCCTTCTTATTAGGTTAGTTTAACCTATGTTTGGACCCTAAGTTACCCTATTTGCAGATTGTGCTAGTAAAATTGTATTTTTACCCCATATGACTTGTTTTCTTCTTAGACTCAGAATTCTCTGAGTTGAGCCTTTCCTTGAGTTATGTAGGGGCTTTTATCCTCTGTATTAGGTCAAAATGAGCTAGTTATGGCTCATGATGAGGTTCTCATCATACCCCCATGCCTAGCTTTTGCTAGTCCCTTAGCAAAAACTTAAGGTTTCAACCTTTGTTCTAGACCATGAAGTTCTTAATAGCTTCAGATAAGTGCTTTTTCATTTGAGCTTAGATTAGGTTAGAATGCTGACCCTAGGCCTAAAAGGTACTCTAGTACCAATCAAGATCCAGATCTGTCTAGCCTTAGCCTCAGTCCTTAGCAAAGGTTTTTAAGGCCTACAAGAACTAACCTAAGGTCTATTGGACTTTGTGGTTAAAGCACCCGTGCTTGGAATGATTTTAGCCCTGGCTCAGCTCGCAGTGCGTTTTGTAAGAGAGAGAGATAGAAAATTTTTCTGTTTGGAGAGTTTTCTCTCTCTTTTTCTTTTTAATTCTAGCTTAGGATTGACTTTTCAACACGGTCTGTATCAGATTCCTTGCTCCCATCATCAATCCTCAAGGGTTCCTGGCAATCGATGCTTCGAGATAGCACCGCCCATGGCAACCCCCGGAACCCTGGCTATTGAGATTTCGAGATAATCCCATCCATGATGTTCCGTGGCCGAATCCAGACCCTGGCAATTGACACTTCGTGATAATGCCATCCATGGAATCTGAACCAGCAGAGTGCTTACATGCCCCCAGCAGGATATGTAAACATCCTAAGAGAAAAGCACCGAGGAGATGATATTTTGTTACGCATCTTCGAGGGGATTTCCCGCCTCTCCGTGCTGGGAACTCGTCCAAATCAACTTGTGTTGATCGGCCGCTCCTACTCTAGGTGTACTTTTCAGAATTTTGCGACGCTTCTGCGTGATTTTGATTTTTACGCTTACTGAACCAGGCTGTGTGTGAGGTTAGGGTGCTTGGGTTACTGAGTCCCGTAGACCAAAAGTTAGTTAATGAGGTCGAATACTCCCTAAGCCTTTAGACCTAATACTTCAGCTTTTCATTTTCCTCAACCTCTTGAGGAGTGTCCAGATCTTAATGAGTACTAAGAGTCTATCCAAGAATGCCTAAGGTTTGCGTTCTTACTAATCCCATTGTGCACTTTTCAGTTCTTTTCTTGAATGGGATCTAGAACTTAGGTTAATTCCTTAGTTTCTTACTAATGACTACTTTTTTTCTCATAATTTTGTGCTCCTTTTTCATTTTGTTGCTTTTTCTCCTTTTTTTTTTTTGGGCGAAAAATTTTTAATTTTTTATGGTGTTTTTGCATATGTGAATTTTTTTGTTTAAAACCTTTTCTTACAAGTTTTGCACTTTCATACCCCCATGCCTAAGATTTGCAATGTCTTCATTGTATCCTAGGGGGTTTTTATTCAACTTAGTTCATACATTAGGACAGATGTTTTGATGAGTGAATGGGTCGAGGTGACTGTTGCGGACGATTTCTAATCTCAGATGCAAGCATCTGAGGTGGAGTCGACTGTCCTAAAGTGTGAACTTTAAGTGCACAAAAGTGTGAAAAAGGTTTTGGATTTTTAGGAAAATGACGGGTTGCTTCCCGTTAAGCACTGAGTTTTACACCATCGGCTGGGAGCAATAAGCTCAAGGGGAATGGAGGATATAAGATGATTCAGCCAAATCAATAGAAGTCATATCAATGAACGGCTTGAGTCTCTGACCGTTCACGATGAAAGGTTCGGAATCGTGGCTGAGCGGACTGATTTCGATAGCTCCATTTCCAAAAACCTGTTGGACTAAATATGGTCCGACCCACTTGGATCACAGCTTTCCCGGGAAAAGTTTGAGCCGGGCATCAAAGAGTAGGACCTTCTGACCAGGATGAAAGATTTTTCTTGAGATATGCTTGTCATGGAAGGCTTTAACCCGCTCCTTGTAGATTCGTGAGCTCTCATACGAGTCTAGGCGTAATTCATCGATCTCGCTGATTTGAAGTTTTCTGTGGGTTCCAGCCTTCGAGAAATTTAGATTACAGTTCCGTACTGCCCAATAGGCTCTATGCTCCAGTTCTACGGGAAGGTGACACGCCTTCCTGTACAGCAGTCTAAAGGGAGACATGCCTAATTGGATTTTGTGGGCGGTCCTATAGGCCCACAATGCTTCCGGAAGTCGGGACGACCAGTCCTTCCTGTCAGGCCGAACAGTGACTTGTAGGATTTTCTTGATCTCCCGATTAGACAGCTCAGCTAGACCATTAGTTTGGGGGTGGTAAGGAGTAGAGATTCGGTGAGACACCCCGTATTTGGTCATCAGTGACCTAAACTGAGCGTTTGTGAAATGGGTCCCCCTATCAGAGATTATAGTGTAGTTTTCGGCCCTACCAGGAGGGGGTGACGTAATAATTGCGGAATTGAAATATAATCTTACAAATAAGCAATCACACAAAGTACACAAGAATTTATAGGTGGAAACCCAAACCGGGTGAAAATCACCACCTAACCCTCTCGAGTTAGGATTTTCTGATCAACCAAGTTGATCAAAATCCACTAAACCGAATCACTTTAAACGAGGGTGATTCAACCTCAATACAACCACGCTACTTAAACGAGGGTAGCGTACCTCAACCCCTTCTCTCCACAAGAAGGATTTTGTCTCACGAAGGAGACGGGAATTCGCAAAGCGAATACCCAACCAAATAACAAAGATAAAAGAAACAACAAGTCCTATAGAGCCAACAAAGTAATTTTAAACCTAGCTTCTATAGGAAATAGGATGCTTCCCTTTGAAAGGAGTGCGTCGACGACGCGGATGCGTGTACCACGCGACGGCGCAACTTCGCTCTCGTGAACAACGGCGGGAGAGCGGGTACGCAACAGCTTGATGCTCTCAAGAGAAAGGAACTTGAGCTTGGAGAGCAAGAGCTAGCTAGGACACAAGAGAGTGGAAAGTGTATTACAAAGTGTTTCTTGTGTATCTTGGTGTCTCTAGGTGTGTCTTTGTGTTGCAAAGGTTCCCCTCTATTTATAGAGGCCTTAGGAAGGCTTTGGAAGGCTTAGGAAAGGTTCTATAGCCGTTGGGAACAAAGCCCAAGAGAATCATCCCGAAATCAGGAACAATCATTGTTCTGACAGGCTTATCAGACGTCTAATTCTAGCATCAGACGTCTGGAAGTTCACTTTAAGACGTCTGATTCCAAGGTCAGACGTCTGATTTTGGGCGGGTCTCTTCCTGACTTGAATCAGATCTAAAAAGGGTTCTTGCGCAAGACCATCAGACGACATATAGGACGTCTGGCACTATGTCTGGATGTCTGGAAACCTACTTTTACTGTGGGAATGGATTTTCCAAACGTTGCAACGGCTAGAAAATCTCTGAGAAGAGATTTTGGGTCAGCCGAGGCAAAACGGTCAATTATCAGACGTCTGGACAGTCCTATGGACGTCTGATAAGGCTCTAACGGTCATATTCTTGAGTGTATGCTAAGCTAGCCAACGGTCCACTAATTGGACATCTGGAAAATCCATCAGACGTCTGGTCTAAGGTTTGGACGTCTGATTTCATCAGACAGAAATAACTATGTCCAGCCTAATAGATATCAGACGTCTGAAACAACAGTCAGACGTCTTAAAATACTTTATCAGACGTCTGATTTGAGAATTAGACGTCTGGAAACTCTGTTTGAACCCTATATTGGTTTTCTAAGTGTTCTACAGAAAACCTAAGTATCCTAGGGTTGTGCAGGTGTTCCTAGGACTACTGTTAGGGTACTTTGAGGCTCTTTAACATAATTTTCTAAGGAAGTAAAGAGCAACAAAAGAAACGAAAAATACAACAAGTACAAGAGAAGGAAATCTATCCTATTCTTCATTTCCTTCCATCTTTAATCTATCGCTCCTCGCTAATCTCTTCTGTTTTCCATCAAGCACGTCCAATCCGTCCTGGATGCGAGCTCGAACTCTGTCTAATCACGTATCCATTTGCGATTGACCTGAAATCTAGGACTCAAAGCGCAAATATTAAATGACACGTGTTTTGTTATCATCAAAACAAATGATCGTGGTGCTCTAGCACCAACAATCTCCCCCTTTTTGATGATGACAAAATCATAAATAATAATACAGAAAATCCTCCCCCTTTTTGACATTATCAAAAAGGTTTAATTGATTTTACATTTCCTATAACTCCCCCTTAAGACATGCTCTTCTATAAATTTATTTTTACAAAGGTAATGCCTCCCCCTTTTTTTATAACAACAAGATAGCTATTATTTTTCTCTCCCTTTCTAAAGGAAATTTAGCTAACTTATATCTCCCCCTTAAAAATTGACAATTAGCTCATAAATTTTAACTCCCCCTATCTAAATGCTACTGATAAACAAAGATAGGGTCGAGAATTTTTACCTCACCTACCATGGCCAATGAAATGGCCCGAATGGTGGTGGTGGATGCCACATCGGATGGGGCTCCCATCCGTAGCTTGGAGGTCCGGGCATTGGCGCCGGTTTCCAATCTGGCGATCGACGTGCGGCGGGTCCGTCGTTTGTTCGCCGTCTCGTCGGTCTTCTTGTTCTCCTCCTTGGTCTACTCCTTGGTTCTCCCAACTCGAGTTGACCAGACTTGAGCTTGTAGGTCCAGTCCTTTGTGTTGTAATTATCCCAGAACCCTACAAAACAAGATTCCAAATCTTCCTTCGGTATCCAAGTGAGCTTGGATCCGGATCTGTTAGCGGGTCTCCTTGATGGAGATCCTTTCTCAACCTTAGAGCTATAAAAATTATCTACTTTATTGATTAATTTGTTGGAGTTTTCCCTAAGACATGCAATTTCATTTTCTATAATACTCATCTTAGTCTTTAAATTAGAGATTTCTAACTTTAGACTATCATTTTCCTCAATCAATTTATTATTTTCATTGATGAGGTTTTGATTTTCTAATAATAGGTTATCAACTCTAGGACTAGCTTCTATGTCCTTAAGTTATTTTTCTAACCTATCATTTTCATTTTTAAGAAAACTAAGGTTCTTTTTAATACTTTTGTTTTCTAT
The DNA here is from genome assembly GCA_037157565.1 of Thalassia testudinum. Lineage (NCBI taxonomy): Eukaryota > Viridiplantae > Streptophyta > Magnoliopsida > Alismatales > Hydrocharitaceae > Thalassia > Thalassia testudinum. Next base: position 93,756,120 of record JAZHRO010000024.1, read on the forward strand.
TTTTAGTGATTTACTAACTTCAAAAAGTTCATTAAAAGCTTCTTGTAGATCGAGATTTACCTCGTTGTCGGAGTCGCTTCTGCTTTCGCTATCGCTATTGCTTCCTCTGGCCATGAAACCAAAGCAAGAGGTTTCCTCCTTCTCGAGATCTTCTTCCGAGCTCATCTCGTCATGAGTGTCTTCTAACTTCCTCCATATCTCGTGGGCAGTGGTGCACTCTTGGATTTTCTCGAACTCTTTCGGACTCAATGCGCAATACAAGGCATTCATTGCCTTTGCGTTGAGGTTGAGATTCCAAACCTGATCTTCTGAGTAACCTTTTGTGGGTTTCTTGGGAATCAAAAATGCGAATTCGCATTTTTCCCACACCCGGAAGTCGTAGGCCTGCAACCACATAGTCATACGATTTTTCCAATAAATGAAATCTATACCCGCAAAGTATGGTGGTCGCGAGGTATCGTGTCCTTCGGTGCACACGAATGCTTTTCCCTCCATATCTAGATCCTCGCCGGTTTGTAATGCCGATAACGCGAGACCTGCTCTGATACCAACTGTAGTTTTCGGCCCTACCAGGAGGGGGTGACGTAATAATTGCGGAATTGAAATATAATCTTACAAATAAGCAATCACACAAAGTACACAAGAATCTATAGGTGGAAACCCAAACCGGGTGAAAACCACCACCTAACCCTCTCGAGTTAGGATTTTCCTATCAACCAAGTTGATCAAAATCCACTAAATCGAATCACTTTAAACGAGGCTGATTCAACCTCAATACAACCACGCTACTTAAATGAGGGTAGCGTACCTCAACCCATTCTCTCCACGAGAAGGATTTTGTCTCACGAAGGAGACGGGAATTCGCAAAGCGAATACCCAACCAAATAACAAAGATAAAAGAAACAACAAGTCCTATAGAGCCAACAAAGTAATTTTAAACCTAGCTTCTATAGGAAATAGGATGCTTCCCTTTGAAAGGAGTGCGTCGACGATGCAGATGCGTGTACCACGCGACGGCGCAACTTCGCTCTCGTGAACAACGGCGGGAGAGCGGGTGCGCAACAGCTTGATGCTCTCAAGAGAAAGGAACTTGAGCTTGGAGAGCAAGAGCTAGCTAGGACACAAGAGAGTGGAAAGTGTATTACAAAGTGTTTCTTGTGTATCTTGGTGTCTCTAGGTGTGTCTTTGTGTTGCAAAGGTTCCCCTATATTTATAGAGGCCTTAGGAAGGCTTTGGAAGGCTTAGGAAAGGTTCTATAGCCGTTGGGAACAAAGCCCAAGAGAATCAGCCCGAAATCAGGAACAATCATTCTTCTGACAGGCTTATCAGACGTCTAATTCTAGCATCAGACGTCTGGAAGTTCACTTTAAGACATCTGATTCCAAGGTCAGACGTCTGATTTTGGGCGGGTCTCTTCCTGACTTGAATCAGATCTAAAAAGGGTTCTTGCGCAAGTCCATCAGACGACATATAGGACGTCTGGCACTATGTCTGGACGTCTGGAAACCTACTTTTACTGTGGAAATGGATTTTCCAAACGTTACAACGACTAGAAAATCTCTGAGAAGAGATTTTGGGACAGCCGAGGCAAAACGGTCAATTATCAGACGTCTGGACAGTCCTATGGACGTCTGATAAGGCTCTAACGGTCATATTCTTAAGTGTGTGCTAAGCCAGCCAACGGTCCACTAATTGGACGTCTGGAAAATCCATCAGACGTCTCCTAAGACGTCTGGTCTAAGGTCTGGACGTCTGATTTCATCAGACAGAAATAACTATGTCCAGCCTAATAGATATCAGACGTCTGAAACAACAGTCAGACGTCTTAAAATACTTTATCAGACGTCTGATTTGAGAATTAGACGTCTGGAAACTCTGTTTGAACCCTATATTGGTTTTCTAAGTGTTCTACAGAAAACCTAAGTATCCTAGGGTTGTGCAGGTGTTCCTAGGACTACTGTTAGGGTACTTTGAGGCTCTTTAACATAATTTTCTAAGGAAATAAAGAGCAACAAAAGAAACGAAAAATACAACAAGTACAAGAGAAGGAAATCTATCCTATTCTTCATTTCCTTCCATCTTTAATCTATCGCTCCTCGCGAATCTCTTCTGTTTTCCATCAAGCACGTCTAATCCGTCTTGGATGCGAGCTCGAACTCCGTCTAATCACGTATCCATTTGCGATTGACCTGAAATCTAGGACTCAAAGCGCAAATATTAAATGACACGTGTTTTGTTATCATCAAAACAAATGATCGTGGTGCTCTAGCACAAACATATAGCACGAGGAATCCCGAACCTTGAGAAAATGTTTTGATGAATGAATTTGAGAACGATTTTGTGATCACAAGTTCGGGTCGGTATGGCTTCGATCCATTTGGACACGTAGTCCACAGCCAGCAGAATGTATTCGAAACCATCCGAAACAGGAAAGGGGCCCACAAAATCAATCCCCCAAACATCAAACATTTCGCATACGAGAATCGGCTGCATAGGCATCATGTCGCGATGGCTCATGTTGCCCAAAGTTTGGCAACGACTGCATGCCTTGCAGTGACTGTATGCGTCTTTGAACAGTGTGGGCCAGTAAAAGCCACACTGGAGGAGTTTTGATGCGGTTTTAAGCCCAGAGAAATGGCCACCGCATGCCTGGTCATGGCAGAAAGAGAGGATATTGTTGAATTCCTCGTCCGGGATGCATCTCTGGATGATTTGATCAGCACCAATGCGGAAGAGGTACGGGTTTTCCCAAATGTAATACTTGGCATCAGAGCGTAATTTATCTTTCTTGGCTTTCGACCAATCAGACGGGATCTGATGAGATGCCAAGTAATTTACTATATTAGCAAACCATGGAAGGCTAGTACCGATAGTCAACAGGTGCTCATCGAGAAAATGCTCAGTGATGGGTCCGGAAGGGTCAATTATTTCAGAAGGAAGACGGGACAAGTGATCAGCTACCACATTTTTCTTTCCCGCTTTGTCGCGAATCTCAAGGTCAAATTCTTGCAACAGCAAGATCCATCGGATTAATCGAGGTTTCGCGTCCTTCTTTGCAAGGAGATGCCTCATAGCTGTGTGATCCGAGTATATGATGACACGGGAACCCAGAAGGTATGATCTAAATTTTTCTAGGGCAAATACTACAGCTAGCAGCTCTATCTCAGTAACCGTATAGTTACGCTGAGCCTCATCTAGTGTTTTGCTGGCGTAGTAAATGACCACAGGTTTCCTGTCAATTTTCTACCCCAAAACTGCTCCTACAGCGAAGTCAGATGCATCGCACATGATCTCAAAGGGTTGAGACCAATCAGGGACTGTAGGATCGGGGCTTGGGCAACTCGGTCACGTAGGATCTCAAATGCTTGAGTGCATTCCTTGGAAATTTTGAAAGGTACATCCTTGGAGAGAATAGTGGTCAGGGGGCACGTGATTTTTGAAAAATCAGGGATAAATCGACGGAAAAAATCGACGTGCCCCAAAAAAGATCGGATGTCCTTGATCGAGCTAGGCATAGGAAGGCGAGAAATCAGATCAACCTTAGCTCGGTCCACTTGGGTGCCCTTTTTCGAAATTAAGTGTCCCAGGACAATTCCCTCAGGCACCATGAAATGGCTCTTTTCCCAGGAAAGAACCAAATTCACATCGATGCACGGCCTGAGTATCTGGACCAAGTGTTGGAGGCAATCGTCGAATGATGCTCCAAAAACTGAAAAGTCATCCATGAAGACTTCCATATAATTACCTACCATATCTGAGAATATGGCAAGCATGCACCGCTGAAAAGTAGCGGGTGCATTACAAAGACCGAAAGGCATCCTTCGGAAAGCGTATGTTCCGAAGGGGCAGGTGAACGTGGTCTTTTCTTGGTCTTCCGGATGGATTGCCACCTGGTTATAACCGGAGTACCCGTCATGAAAGCAGAAGAACCTATTTCCCGCTAGTTTCTCGAGAATCTGATCAATGAAAGGCAGTGGGAAATGATCCTTCATCGTGGAGGAATTGAGTCGGCGGTAATCTACACAGACTCTCCACGAGTTGGCTAATCGGGTAGGAATGATTTCTCCGGTCTCAGTTGTTATAGTGGTGAGTCCTACCTTCTTGGGCACGACCTGAATTGGGCTCACCCAACGACTATCGGAGATCGGGTAGATGATCCCGGCATCTAACCACTTGATGATCTCCTTTTTCACGACCTCCTGCAGATTGGGGTTTAAGCGTCTCTGCATTTCACGAGAAGGTCGTGCGCCCTCTTCTGAATAGATATGATGAGTACAATAAGAGGGACTTATTCCAGTTAAATCATCGAGAGTCCACCCGATGGCTCTGCAATGTTGCTGGAGGATAGCAATCAGACGGGATTCCTGTTCAGGATTGAGGTTGGAATTGATAATCACAGGAAGGGTCTGATTAGAACCCAAAAAGATGTATTTCAAGTGAGCAGGAAGGGGCTTCAGTTCGAGGATGGGGTTATCAGCAGCAGCGGGTGGTTCAGTATAGACGTGAGGTTCAAGGGTAGGAGTAACAGGGTTGTTCGTATCTGGATTCGACTCCTCAGTTTGTGGGTCAAGATCTTTCTACGGTTGATGAGGTATAATCAGGTCATTCTGGAAGTGTGTTTCATCAACCAAAGCCCTAATGTCACAAATATGTTCGATGACACCGCAATTGATTCCTTGTTGGGCCTTAAATGTATCAATTTTCAGGGTTTGATTCCCAAATTTGAGCTCTATTTGGCCCTCCTCACAGCTAATGTTGGCTCTAGCTGTAGCCAAGAAAGGTCTCCCTAAAATGATTAGTGTATCCCTAGGGTTCTCAGGTGCATCCATGTCTAAGACTATAAAGTCTACAGGAAAGTAGAAATCCCGCACTCTTACAATAACATCCTCGAGAATCCCTTTTGGTGACTTTATAGATCGATCTGCTAATTGTAATGTCACCTCAGTTGGTTTCAGCTCAAATTCTTCTAGATGGTTAAGTAAGGATGTGGGTATCAGATTTATGGAAGCACCCAAGTCTAGCAATGCTCTATCAAATTGTGTATCACCTATCTTGTAGGAAATCAGGGGAGTACCAGGATCTTTAGCCTTGGGTGGGAGTCTGCTTAGGATTACAGAGCTGGCTTGCTCTGATAGAACAATTGGACTCCCACTCTTGGTTCGCAACTTACGTTGGGGTGTACACACATTCTTTAAGAATCGTGCGTAAGCCGGTACGTGGCGGATTTCATCCATCAAAGGGATGTTTATGTGGACCTGCTCAAAGAGCTTGACCAGGTCCTCCTCAGGTGCCACGGGCTTGGTTATTCTCTTTCCTTTGGTTAAGGCTTCGGGAAACGGGACCTTGGTTGGTTCTTCTAGGATAGGTCCGGGTTCTTGATCTGGGACAGTGGTATTGATGTAAACACATTTACACTACTTAAAATGTCTATTTATGCATGTTCTTAAGCATAGGATTGCATTTCATGATATAAATATTGCATTACATGCATCATCTTGCATTTAGAGTAGTTTGAATAAAATGGAGGTTAATTGTCTCCTTTTATGTGCTTGGACAGGGCAAATATTTTATCGGGGCCTCGGATCAAAGATCCAACCGTATGGATATGATCAGGGCGACGATTGGAGTTCAACGACTCCAAGATCGCCCTAATCAGGCATCCGTAGCATCAGATAGAGACCGGGGAACCCTAGAAGATCAAGGGCCAGGATGGTGTAAATCCGCACTTCAGATGGAAAATCCGACCACACGGATGAATTCGGATCGACGATCGCAGTCGAACGACACAAAAATCGAGTCAATCCGACATCCGTGGCACCATCTACAACTTCCAGAAGATGGACGGCCAAGATAGCGCCACGTGGCGCCATCCCAACCGCCCAATCGGCCGCAGGAGTCCTGTGAAGACCGCGCACCGTCTCCTCTCCGCCGTTGGATCACGATCCAACGGCTGCGGCCGCTCGCGTTTAAAAACGTCCGCGCGACCATTTCGCCCGCGTAGCGCAGCGGCGACGCAGCTGCGGGCGAAGCGGAGGTCGCGGGTTCGAGCCGCGGTGAGGGGGTCGAAGGCGCGGGCGAGCGGGCGCGCACGAGCGTCAGATGAAGATCCAACGGCCGCGCGCGCCCGATAGCGCCGACGCGCAATTGGACGCTCTGGTGGGCGCGCGATCACACGCGGGCGGCGCGCTACGCAGCGGGCGCGGACGCGATCTAAGCCGTCCGATCTCGCGATCGGACGGCTGAGACGACGCGGACGTGCGTATGCGTTACGCGCGCAGGCCAGCCGAGCGGGCGCGCGTGGGCGCGGCGGCGACGGCGGGGCTTTAGCGACGGTTTTATCCGTCACTAAAGACCCCTTATTTATTATTTTGAAGATGTAATGTCCATTTTGCCCCCACTCCTTGCAACTATAAAAGGAGACCCCCTCCATACGAAATTTTCATCCCTTCCTTCTCCTCTCTACCTCTCCAAAGCTCAAGAGAAGCTTGTCCCACACCCGGGATGCTTCTCGCGAGATAAAGTCCAAATTTTCGTCCCCCTTCGGAAGTGGATCCCGCGACGACGACGGCGTGCTGCTTCGTTCCCATTCTTCTGCTTCGTCCTCCTTCGTCCCGCTTCGTTCTCCTTCGTCCAGGCGTCGTCCCGTCCGACTCGTCCTCCAAGCGACCGTCGAGGAGGATTTCTCTCTCCCTATTCTTTTTACTGCTTTCTAGTATAGATTTACTGCTTTCTAGAGTAGTCTATTCGTCCTCCGAGCGATCGTCGAGGAGGACATTTCTCCCTCCATTCTTTTAATGCTTTCTAGAGTAATTGTTTTATGTTTTCTAGTTGTAATGAAGGAACTCTTTTATAATAAATTCCTTGTCTATTCTACATCTCATTTTGATTTCCATGTATAGTATTCCTTCGCTCTCTCTTACTCCCTCTCTCTCTTTTATTTGTTGTAGATACTTAGATAGTTTAAATTGAATTTCTTTGTGACAAAATAAAAAGAAACGCGGAGTTTTTAAATCAAACGTTCGCCTCCCTGTGTTCGACCCGGAATTCTTATTTCGGTATAAATTTTATTTGTTGAACACGAATCCTTCGCTTTCGAACTACAACGACGAGTTTTTCCAAAAACCAAACACGTTAGCGTAGATTCTCGCTCAACATTTTGGCGCCGTTGCCGGGGAGGCAACGCTCTTTGATTTCTCTTCGCATTTTGTAACTTACAAATCATTTACCTCACTTTTTTTTTCCTTTCTTATTGTAATTGCAGGTACTCTTTCGAGACAGGCAAAAGCGGTAGATCGGAGTAAAGTGCTGTGGAAGGTTTTGTAAGTTATCCCCCACCTCCCACCCATTAGATTTCATTTCATCACATAATAATTCAAACATCAATCAACCTAGGTGTTCTTATAAACTCTAAGGTTAGATTGTTTGTTGTTTGACATCCATACTCACTCCAACCCCCACATTAAAAAAGAAAAAAAATAAAAAAATCTCACAGAGGTACACAACCTCATCTGATTTTCTAACTCAACCGGTAAACCAATCTTAGGAGCCGGTACACACATCCAAACACATAATCGAGTAGAAATCAGATTGGGTAATCATTTGTGTGCCTAATTAGGTGGTGCATCAGGCCAGTTGTTTGAGTTGTTTGGGCCGCACCACTTCAAATAAAATCAACTCATCAAGTAGCTGCCAATTAGGTTCAACTCTTAGGGATCTACCAGGCACTCCACATTCTTTTTAAACTTTAAAGGAAAATATCTTCACCTGTGCTTGCAAAACCTGGTGTGCCAATGAAACTTGATTGAAAACACCTAAAGATGAATCCTAAAAGCTACTAAGCAAGATTTGAACCTTAAAATTCACCACATCAAAAATAATCTTGCTTGAAAACCACTGGTTGTGCACGCACACACAAAGCAATCAATCATTAAGGGCACAACCCATTTAAAGGGCCCATCACATTCCAAAGCACATTCAAACCTAGCCCTAAATAAAACAGAGTAGACGTTGGCCTTAAGGATTGGACTCGCTCTTCAGAACTCAGAACGAGATTATTTTCGATTAGTCTGTTTCTACTGTTCAATCTGATGTCTAGCTAGGGGAGCAGAGTCAAACGATCGCGGCTGGGGGGTACACTAGGAACCGGAGGCGCAAGCCGAAGGAAGAACCTTCTCCCCAGTTCCTCCTTCTAACTGGTTGGATTGAACAGACAGAAGTAGATCAAATCGTTCCTTTATCTCAAGACGGGTTTTGGGAGTCTGTAGGTCTGTAGGCTAACCCATTTAAGGACAGGTTTGATTGTTTGTATTGCAGGACACCTTTCTTCCTCCCGTGTCTCATGAATCCTTCCACATATTTCACGCATTCCCGCTCTTTCCCTCCTGTTGTAAATTATCCTCAACATGACGATTATCCCAACTCGTATTGTAATCGACCATCAGTTAGTTGGGATAATTCGGATTGGGGATACAATTCCGGACCCCCGTGTTTAGGGTCTAACCCTGAACACTTTGATTCTCAATTCTATCCTTCTCAGAGATGCATCGATTATAGATCGTCCTCCTTTCATGAACAACCTAATGCGATCTACAATCAAGAAGGATACACTGATCCTTACCCATCCTCTGATTTCACTGCCTTTAGGTCATCTCCATCTTTTGAACAATCTGAAATGACCTATTATCAGGATGGGTATAACGAATCTCAATTCGTTAATTCCTCTACATTGATGTCAAACCCGCCCAACCCTGAACCAACTCATTTGATTCAGGTTAATCAGGTTCAAGATAGGGTTCTGGCTAACTTGAGGAATATCATTCAATCTTTAGAAGTTCAGCCAATACCTTGCATTGAGAGATTGGAGCCCCTGATTGAAATGATTGATGATTTAAACAAGTCTTTGTTGGATTGGCTCCAGGATGTTAAGGATAAGAACCCGGGTGAGTTTCTACTTGGGAAATTAGCGAAATTGAGGATGAGATTCGTGGTTGCTTTGATTCAATCTTGGAATAATTCCCAGGATGAACTCTCTTCAGGAAAGCCAATGACAGAACCTGCTCAGGCACCTGTTGGGGGGGACACGTGTTACGAAGCTGACCAGATTGAATTAAAACAACCAATTAAGGATGATTTGATTTCTTCACCTGAAATCCCTGAGCCAGGTTACGAGGAAACGTATGTCTCCTTGGAACGCAAAGTGACAAATGATTTTGGAACATACATTGATACGGATCCTGTTGGTGAAGATTCAAGTTGCGAAGTCTCACACGAGTTTTCAGATCACGATTTTTGTGAGACGATTGGGCCTGAGGAATCTGATAGATCATTTGATAGCCCAATAACTGAGGAAACTGATCTTATTAGGGCACACGATACGGATCCAGAATCGCATTTTCTGGAGGAATTAATTCAATGCCCTGATTATCAGTTACACCCTGTTGAGCTTATTGATAATTCTAATTCTGAGATAATTAGACCCAAGTCAATTTTGATTTTGCCACATCATCTAGACTTGGAGATTTCAGACGGGGTGATGAATATACAAGAGGTCATGGAATTTGATATGCCGAATGAGGAGGATAGGAGCTGGGAAATTCTGATTTGGGAAGTCAATTTTGGAGGAAATGGAAGATTGAGTCGAAGGGTTCCTTTTAAGCTGAAACCATCAAATCAGAACCCTTACGACATTTGTTTCGAGGATGTCAAACTCAAGCACACATTTAACGATTATCCTTTTGAGCTTCAATTCTCTGTAACCCGACATTTTGGCCTTGGGTTGCATCCTCACAAATCGCAGGCCCGACCCCGTTTGCATTCTGATTTTAGGTTTTGGGTAATTTTTATCCAGAACCTAAGATATTCTCGATTATGGGGTGTGGGTCTGCACCACAATCTGGTCCACATCTGTGGACCTCTGCTGACAGGTCAGAGGATTCTTCTGTTCATTCTAATTCTGACCTGCACATGTGAATTCTTCATTTCTTTTCTTTGTATAGTGTGCCTAGCTGAAGGCACTAAACTCAGCACATATACAGTTCTTTTTCATCTCGGAGCGGACCCGATATCCACGTAATTCAGGTGCTTTCTACGCCTTTCCACTCTGTTTTATGTCTTTTTAATACAATGAGGACATTGCATTAGATAGGCATGGGGGGATGGATATTTATCTTTGAATTCATTCGTCAGCTCCGTAGATTTGTTTTATTTTATATAAAAAAAAAAAATCAAAATTAGGAAAGAGAATTTGGGTTTAAGAAAATTTTCGATCTTAAGAAATACTATATTATGTTCTGAACACAAAGACCCTTCAGGTCTTTGGACTTAATCAGCCTTTGTATCCACTAAAATGTGGATTTGTTTTTCGAGTTCTCACCAACCTGAATTTTATTATAATTGGAATAAATAAGTTTGGGTGATAAGTACACGACTTATCAACCCGCCCTCTGATTTAAGGGAATTTTGAGTTTTAAGCATCTACACACTTTCTTCGCACTGACTCGTTGTTTGGCGATTTTAACGGAAATTGGGTAGCTAATGAACCTTCTAGGGTGATATGGCTGGCAAGTTATCGTGGGTAACAGCCCATAGGTAGGTTGTCCAGAGCCCAGTCACTGGACCTTTCTCTTTTTGCTGCCTTTAGGTAAATCTTAGACCAGGGAAGCCACCTACTTAAAAAAAAAAAAAAAAAAAATCAAAAAGGAGAAAAGAACAAAAAGAAATAAGCCACACTTCGCCGCACGAGTATGGCTGGCAAGTTGTCGGTGGTAACAGCTCATCGACCGGTTGTCCAGAACCCAGCTCAGAAAATGCACTAAAAATTCCCAAAACACTTAGGAAGAAGCGGAGAAGTAGAATAAACCGGGGAGATATACACTGGATTCACCCTTGTGTTGACCCCGTTAAAAAAATAAAAGTAGGGAGAAAGCTACCAGTTATAAAGATACACCTTTAGGCAGAATTCTTTTTGAGGTCACCTAGAGGCGTAGAAATCCGAAGTCCGTTTTAATTGCCGGTCAACGAGTCTATCACAATCACAATAAGATGCTTAAAACTTAGGGTTCTCATCAAATCTTGGGTGAGTTGAATGGCCGTAGAAAGCCACTCTTAAACCCTAAAATTTGAAAATCCAAAAAAAAAAAAAAAAAAAAAAAAAAAAAAAAAAGAGTAAAAACAGAAAAAGAAATTTTTCTTTGAATAAGGCGAGGCTTGAGGTGGTCTGCATTTTGGCTGATACCCGGGCACTGTTGTGTCTTTGAAAGTTCAGTTCTTAAGTAGACAATTTCTTAATGATTGAAAATAACTCAGGTCCAAATAATCTAACCTAATTCTTTTATAAATAGCATATAGTTTTTGCTAGGGACTAGCAAAAGATAGGCATGGGGGTATGATGTAAACACATTTACACTACTTAAAATGTCTATTTATGCATGTTCTTAAGCATAGGATTGCATTTCATGATATAAATATTGCATTACATGCATCATCTTGCATTTAGAGTAGTTTGAATAAAATGGAGGTTAATTGTCTCCTTTTATGTGCTTGGACAGGGCAAATATTTTATCGGGGCCTCGGATCAAAGATCCAACCGTATGGATATGATCAGGGCGACGATTGGAGTTCAACGACTCCAAGATCGCCCTAATCAGGCATCCGTAGCATCAGATAGAGACCGGGGAACCCTAGAAGATCAAGGGCCAGGATGGTGTAAATCCGCACTTCAGATGGAAAATCCGACCACACGGATGAATTCGGATCGACGATCGCAGCCGAACGACACAAAAATCGAGTCAATCCGACATCCGTGGCACCATCTACAACTTCCAGAAGATGGACGGCCAAGATAGCGCCACGTGGCGCCATCCCAGCCGCCCAATCGGCCGCAGGAGTCCTGTGAAGACCGCGCACCGTCTCCTCTCCGCCGTTGGATCGCGATCCAACGGCTGCGGCCGCTCGCGTTTAAAAACGTCCGCGCGACCATTTCGCCCGCGTAGCGCAGCGGCGACGCAGCTGCGGGAGAAGCGGAGGTCGCGGGTTCGAGCCGCGGTGAGGGGGTCGAAGGCGCGGGCGAGCGGGCGCGCACGAGCGTCAGATGAAGATCCAACGGCCGCGCGCGCCCGATAGCGCCGACGCGCAATTGGACGCTCTGGTGGGCGCGCGATCACACGCGGGCGGCGCGCTACGCAGCGGGCGCGGACGCGATCTAAGCCGTCCGATCTCGCGATCGGACGGCTGAGACGACGCGGACGTGCGTATGCGTTACGCGCGCAGGCCAGCCGAGCGGGCGCGCGTGGGCGCGGCGGCGACGGCGGGGCTTTAGCGACGGTTTTATCCGTCACTAAAGACCCCTTATTTATTATTTTGAAGATGTAATGTCCATTTTGCCCCCACTCCTTGCAACTATAAAAGGAGACCCCCTCCATACGAAATTTTCATCCCTTCCTTCTCCTCTCTACCTCTCCAAAGCTCAAGAGAAGCTTGTCCCACACCCGGGATGCTTCTCGCGAGATAAAGTCCAAATTTTCGTCCCCCTTCGGAAGTGGATCCCGCGACGACGACGGCGTGCTGCTTCGTTCCCATTCTTCTGCTTCGTCCTCCTTCGTCCCGCTTCGTTCTCCTTCGTCCAGGCGTCGTCCCGTCCGGCTCGTCCTCCAAGCGACCGTCGAGGAGGATTTCTCTCTCCCTATTCTTTTTACTGCTTTCTAGTATAGATTTACTGCTTTCTAGAGTAGTCTATTCGTCCTCCGAGCGATCGTCGAGGAGGACATTTCTCCCTCCATTCTTTTAATGCTTTCTAGAGTAATTGTTTTATGTTTTCTAGTTGTAATGAAGGAACTCTTTTATAATAAATTCCTTGTCTATTCTACATCTCATTTTGATTTCCATGTATAGTATTCCTTCGCTCTCTCTTACTCCCTCTCTCTCTTTTATTTGTTGTAGATACTTAGATAGTTTAAATTGAATTTCTTTGTGACAAAATAAAAAGAAACGCGGAGTTTTTAAATCAAACGTTCGCCTCCCTGTGTTCGACCCGGAATTCTTATTTCGGTATAAATTTTATTTGTTGAACACGAATCCTTCGCTTTCGAACTACAACGACGAGTTTTTCCAAAAACCAAACACGTTAGCGTAGATTCTCGTTCAACAGGTATCTTGGATAACTATCCTAGGGTCTTGGTTATCAAGCTTGGAGTGGTTTGGATAATGCGGGTCTTGAGTTGTTTTACCACTACGTGTTGTTACAGAATTTAATCCGACCTGATTTTGGTTGGGATTGAGCAAGATAGGTTGCTGCTGGTAACCTGCAAAAGAAGTGGAGGCCTCTATCCCATCGGGTGAAGGAACAGAGGGGGCCTGATAAATCATATGGGCATGGCCCGGGTTTGGGTTCATAACGTGTCGCTGGGTTGGCACGTTATTCGGGTTAGGAAGAGGTTGGGAAGGAAGTGTGCCTGGCTGGCGAGAATTTGCCAACTGGGCCAGTTGAGTTCTAACCTCTGTAAGTTCGTCCTTGTGTTGTTTTTGGATAGCCGCATTCGTTCTTTGAATGTCAGCCAAATTCTGAAAGATAAGGGACATTTGATCCTGATTTGGCCCTGATGGATAAGTAGGGTTGGGCCGAGGCTGAGGCGGCTGGTAATGACGAGGGGGTTGTGGGCGGGACTGAAAAGGTGGTCTTTGGGTTTGGGTATTTCCCGCCCACTGAAAATTGGGATGGTTTTGCCATCCAGGGTTGCAGGTGTTGGAGAATAGGTCGTTCTGGATGGCATTGAGGTCCTCGCAGGTCTGAGGAACCTCTAGAGAATCAGAGAAAGGGGGAATGGAATTCCCCAGGCTGGTGTAGAAAGGATCGGATGACCCTCCAATCCGAGAATTAGATGGGGATGGATATGAATCCATCCTAGGGGAAGATCGGTGGAGAATGTTTTGCACAGTCTCCTGTGTGGAAGGAGGTTGTGCAAAGGAGTTATGCGCAGAGGTGGCTCGCTGCAAGTGCTGAGTCAGCTCATCCACCTTCTTCTCAATGATTGAGACCTTGTCCAATCGACTGGCCATTAACTCCAGGTCGACTGATGTGGATAGGCCCTGCGTCTCATGTGCTCCCCTAAGATTCGTCGATGCGCAGGTATTTGTCCTATCGAATAATCCCATGGAGTCATTGTTGATGGAGTTCTCGCACATGTTTTCGAGAATCTCCCACACGGTGTCTTCATGTTGACCCATGATATTTCCTCCGCAAGTTGGATTGACGAAAAGACGGATGTCCTCACGGAGTCCCTGGTAAAAAGATTGGACCTGTTCCCATTTAGGAACTCCGTGATGGGGGCACTTCCTCATCAGATCCTGAAAACGATCCCATGCCCAATGGAGAGGTTCTCCTGTTTGTTGAGTGAAGTGTGTAATCTGATGGCGCAAGGTGTTGGTCCGACCAACGAGGAAGAATTTTTTAAAGAACTCAGACTGAAGTTCTTCCCAAGTGTTGATCGGCTGGGTCTGAGTTTGATACCAATGCGCGGCCTTGTCCATAAGAGAAAAGGAGAACATCTTCATGAGAAGAATATCCCGATTTTGCGCGTCTGACCCAAAAGTTTGGGCCAGATGCTTTAGTTGTTTGATGTGCTAGAAGGGATCTTCGGAATTAAGCCCATGGAATTTAGGTATAGCATGAATCATGTTGGGCTTCAATTCAGAATCAGGTCCTCCAGTCGGGATTCTGACTCGAGGCTCAATGGCCACCACAGCAGGATTGTAATGGTTCCGCATCATAGGACGCTGCGGTGGGTGCACGAAGTTTTGGAAGAGGTCATTGAGTCGCTGGAGCTGATTCTCCAAATTGTTTTCTTCCTCAACTGGCTGAGCCATGATGGGGGAAGAAGAAGAGCTTGGTTCTGAATCAGAGGAGAGAATAATGTGGTGGGGTTGCTGCACACACACGGGAGTCGAGGCTTAGCCTAGACGAGAGTGAATTTCTAAAGGAGGTCTTAAGGGTGGTCTTAAGGACCTCCTACCGTACATGCACTGTTGGAATAGATGAGTTTAGAAGGTGCTGGACCCAATCGAGACACCCAAATATTGTTGGGTGACTATAGAGGTGCGGGGCAGATGGACCCCTTGATCAAAAAGATCGTCCACCTGAGAATTACCTGGGCAGCCAGAGAGGGTGAGTCCCGCAAAGACCCCTACACGGTAGAGCGTCCCCACGGGTTACAGGGTTTCCCCCACCCGACCTCTCTTGTCACTGCGGTTCCAGGTAGACCAGAATGGGGATCTTGACCTCTTAAGTCTACCAATTTTAGTTTAAGATCAGGGTAATTAAGGTTTCACTTGAAATTTTAGGTATTTTTGAGTGAAGAAGTGACCTAATTTTAAGGTTGGTTGACCCAAGGGGTCAACTTCACCTCTTGTTCTTTTGAGAGCTTTTTTGGTCCTTTCTTTTTAGGGTTCAAGTGTTTAGAGAGCCAATTGCTTAGGGTTTCTCTTGTGTAGATTTTTTCAAGCAAGGTTTAGGTACACCTCTTTTTGGGAAGATCTTTTCTTTGTTAATAGAAGGTGTATCTCTAAAAACCCTAGCTTTTCAATTCCTGAGTTAGCTCTAGTTGGTCCATTTTAGTTGCCTCAAAAACGTAGTATCTAGGGCTCAATCAAGAAGGTTTTAGCCCTAGTTACCTTAGCTAGATGGATAGTTAAAATGTGTTGAAATGAAAAATTTAGGCAACTTGAGGAATTACTATATATGATGCAGGTAGCCCTAAGTTGATTGATTTTTTTTTTTTTTGTTCCTTTTTAGATTTTAAGGGAGTTTAAGAGAGGGCTAATGAAGATTACCTGTTTGTTGGAGTGTTTGTTGTGCGGTTGCTCTTCCAATTTTTACCTGCACACAAGAGAGAAAAAGATTAGCAATCTCTTGAAAGAAATTTAAATCTTCTAGAATAGCCGTTGCTCCCCGGCAACGGCGCCAAAAACTGGCTAGACGCGACTCCCCTATAGTTTTTATTATTTCGTCGTAGTATAGTATAGAGAAGTGGTTACCAGTTTAATACAATTTGTTACTCAGAAAAAGAGTTCCCGAGGTCGAACTCAGGGAGCAAGTTGTATTCTAGGAGTACAATGTTTCTTTGTTACAAAAATAAAAGAGAGAGAGGGAGAAATAAATCTTAGTCTTGTGGCTTCTCTTCTCTCTCTTAGCTCATCTTCTTCTTCTTTTCTTAGATCTTTTTCCTTGATCTTCTGCCTTCAGTCTTCTTATTTCTTCTCTTCCTCATAGCTTCTTGTCTTCTTCTCTTCTTTCAGCTCTGTCTTTCTTCAGCTTCTTTTTTCTTCTTTCTGCCTCAGCTGCAGAGCTTTTCTTCTTGCGGTCCCCTGCCTTGCTCAGCTGCACGGCTTCTTCGTTCTCCTTCTTTCTCTGCAGTCCTTCTTCTGCAAAGCGTCGTCTGATTTTCCAATCAGACGACTTAAATCACCGCTGCTACAGTGCTCCACCTTCTTCTTCCTTCGGTCTTCTCCATCTTGCTATCTGTTCTTCTTCTGCTTCTTCTTCTTCTCTACACTGCACCATGTTCTCTTCTTCTTCTCTGCCTCGGCCTGCACAGAGCAAAACCTACCCCTTTCCCTCTACCCGCACGTCTCTCTCTCTCTCAAGACTTCGCTCATAGGATAGCTTTCCCAGAGCCGCCGGGTAATCGGGTCAAGCTTTGCACCCGGGACCAGGCGCACCGGCAGGTGGGTGATGCGCGAGGAGTGCTCAGGATAAGTTCGGGTCGGATCCGCCGAATTCGCGTGGTGAGCTCGCGGACCGGGCGGGTGAATGGGCGCGGGACCTCACCCCGGTGCGTTCGGAGGCGATAAGGTAATTTCACAAAAATAATTTAAAGGGGTGTGCGGCTTCAGGATCTTCCGAGGTGGGACTAAATGTCCCACCCCAATTCGGCGCCTACAGCTGAGAAAGCTGCAGGCATTCGCGGCTGTTGCTAGGTCTTCTCTTCAGCTGAAGGCCTGGGCAGCTGCGTGGTCGCAATTCGCGAGTCCTGGAGCGCAGGCCTGGCCGGAAGCGCAGCTGCAGCTGCAGGTTGAAGCAGCTTCACCTGTTCGGCAATGGCGGCGAAGGACAGGTAACCTGTTCACTGAGATACGGCCTCTCGGCCTAGTCAAAAGGTGCAGGGAGCTTCGCCGGAGTGCGGCGAAGCTCGAGCGGGTGGTGGCGAGGCGTGGGGCGGCGTGTAGGGGCTGCCCTAGGTCGGACTGTGGCCGGGGGAATGGGTTTGTTCGGGGGAGTGATGTGGAGGTGAGGAGTGGCAGTGAAAGGGCGGAAATGGTTCAGTGGGACGAGGCGGAGGTTTTGGGTCGGTCGGCGAGTCGTGTGGAGTGGCGGAATGATGGGAGCGACTCGCTGGAGGTGGGCCGGAGGCGTGGAAGATGATGGTGATCGGGTCGGTCGAGGGTTTGATTGAGAAAATTAAAATAGGGAAAAGAAAGAGGGGAGGAAGAGAAGTAACTGTTACCTACTTGCAGGGACGAAGGGGGAGGAGCAGGGCGGCAGTCGTGTCGACTGTCGCCGGAGAAGAAGGTACCCAGTGGGGGCGGACGGCGGCGACGACGGGGCTGAAGCAGCGAGCGCGGGTATTGCACGATGCGGAGGAGAATTAGGAAGAAGTCTCTACCATTGGTTTTGTGGCAGAGCGAAGAGGAAAGGAAAGGGAGCTCGCCGGAGCTCGCTGGGTGTCTGCCGGAGTGGGAAGAGAAGAAAGTTGTGGGTAGTTCTCCGTCAGAATCGAGCTGCTGAATGCGGCAGACAGTGGCGGCTTTTATAGAGGTGAAATCAGAGAGGAGGGCGGAGGGAGACGACGTGCTTCCCTCGCCGGAGGATGACCGGATCGCGACCCATACCTTCCGCACGTTCGCACGGAAGGTGTGAGCGATGACAGAGATCATGGAGGTGTCCCTACGACAGCAGACGTCGCAGGAAACACCCCGTTGTCTTGGCAGGGGGTCACCCTCACCCTGCGCGGTGCCATGCCTCACCGGATCATGGCGCTACTCAGGGTTTTGCAGGGAGGACCCAAATGCAAAAAATGGTGAAGAATTAGGGGCCAAAATGAGAGGATTTCAAAAGTTGAGGGTCAAAAAGTAATGGATGAGGACCAAAATGCAAAGTCGGTCAAGAAGGTCTCTTCTTAGGCTCAAGTTTTTATGCATGACTAAATGGGACATAAGGATTCTAATGGTGAATTTTATTTCTAGGTCAGACCTTGTTTGACTGACTAATTTACGTAAAAACCCAAATTAAATCATTAATTGGTCATGGTTCTCAATGTAGGTCAAAATGGGTTCCTAAGGCCAAATTGAAGGTTCTAAACCCTAGAGATTATTTTTATATGAATTTTAGAGGGTTTAGTAGATTTTTGCTTTGCCTCAAACCTCGTGAATTGAAGTAGGTTTGTTTTAGGGTTACAGATTGTCATTTAATTCCTTGGAGTTGCTATAGCCCTTATCAGATCAGATCATCCCACTTTTCTTCTTATTAGGTTAGTTTGACCTATGTTTGGACCCTGAGTTACCCTGTTTGCAGATTGTGCTGGTAAAATTGCATTTTTACCCCATATGACTTATTCTCTTCTTAGACTCAGAATTCTCTGAGTTGAGCCTTTCCTTGAGTTATGTAGGAGCTTTTATCCTCTGTATTAGGTCAAAATGAGTTAATTATGACTCATAATGTGGTTCTCATCAATCCATCTACCACACAAGTACAGTAGCTAAGAAGAAGGAAATTGGCATAAAAGGAGGAACAGAATAGTAATACTAAAAATATTACATGCCTTCAAGAACAAGAATACAGCCATCACAACAAAACTAGTACTGATAGAGAACATAATGGAAAAGTACTAAAAATATAACTACAGAGACTCACTACAACTGGCAGAAGAAACTATAGCTGGGCTCGGCTAGGCCTAGCATCCTCAGCAACTGGTGGCTCGAGCTGCTCAAACCCTTGTCTTGTACAAATTTATATATCTAGAGTCAGCTAACGTTGAGTAGAGTGGTGGCTAAAAAATAAAATGCATTTAACAAGTAGCTTAAGATTTTATTTTCTGATCCAAATTATCTTATAACAATTTTCTGTGTAGAGATTTCTAATTAGGGTCCATCATATTACTTAATCTTCTTGTTCCCTAAAGGAACAATTTTGCTTGCAGTTTTCCCGTGATGTAGGATGCACACGTGGCACTCTCCTGGCCGGGAGAGTCCCTCTGTGATAGTCCTACTCCCGGTCTACAACCCTGAGGTCATGGTCGTGACATAGCGGTGACTACGGCACACGTGATAAGCGCGCGGGTAGCTACCCCACACTAGCATGTGGTCAGTCATTGTCGCTAGCGGGTATGCCCAAACGTACAGTACGGAACAGCACAGGGCCTTGCCCTCTCAAAAAAGAATAGGGGTCTCGCCCCTCCATAGTCCAGATATCCTCGTCCGACTATCCCGATTTGCCTAACGGGCTAGCAAGAGTGGATGTAGGGTGGCCATGCCTAACCCCGAGCTCCCTGGGGCGGCTAACTCCCCCCTACACTAAGTAGCTCACCTCCGTACCACATACGAGAAGGCCAACAGGAGTCGACATAGAGTGGACAAACTCACCTCGGGGCTCAACCCAAGGGTGGCAAGCTCCCCTCTACACTACAAGGGATAGTTGCTCTCTTTAGTATTACGTACACGAAGGTCAGCTCACTTCCTTTAACGGTCGCCCGTGGGTGGCAGTTCCAGAACCATCCGGTTCTCTGTGCTATGGTATTCTTGTCTCGTTCTATATTCCCCGTAGGGTTTGTACATGACTTTCCCTTTATCCAGTTTAATATATACAAAACATGCAGCTCAATCATAGTGCAGGTTTGTTCATAATGTGGTTCATTATAGATAATACAGACAGCTCATGATTTACTCAATTATTCACAAGCACTTTTCTCTAGCTCTAGTGTTCATATCACAACCTAGGGTTCTATTGGATAGCCGTATTCTAGAGCATACGTTTATTTCTTCCTAGGATTCATCTCACATCCTAGGTTCTAACTAATTGCATGCATTTTATTTAACTTGGAGAATTAGTTAGAACCACTCTACCAGGATAATCAGGTGGAATGGGGGCTCGTACAGCAGCTCCCGAGATCTCCGTAGGTCCCATACACCCGACGGATTGGAGACCTAAGACATGGATTGACAGGTCAAAAAGGGTTCAAGTGCTACAGACAAGCTACCATTACATGGAGAAAAATGTATGGGAACAAGGACGTTTTGTTTACGGAAAATCGACATTGTTTGGGCCTTGTACGGGCCTAAAAACATGAGGTCTGACAAAACCAGACGTCTTAAACCAACTCGTAGGCATACCTCTCTCGGGGTGCCTCTATCGAACGTCTAGAACGCAGTGCCGACGTCCGGGGGTTTCGTCAAAAGTCTGGAGATGCTCCCGAACATCTGAAATCGCCTCGGTTCTTACTCCGCCATGCCTCCCAACCTCTGACACATGCGTACGCATTGTTAGGACTCGGCAGATAACTAACGGAAAAGTAAATCTCTACTAGACATCTCATAATACCTTCTGACATCCTCCCTGACATCTGAAGGTCACTCTGGATGTCTGATTCCACGGAAAAATGACTTCCGCGGAACCGCTCTGGGCTCTCCTCGCTGCATACACTGCAGCAGAGCAGCACGACGCCCTCTGCTCTCGCACTCAAACCTACTCTCTGCTCTCCGCTTGCTCTCTCTCAGGCCCTCTGCTCTCCTCTTGCTCGGCTGTGATGGTGTGAGGCAGACAGGAGGAGGAGGGGGTTTATAAAGGGAGAGGAGGTGAGGGGGGAGGTGTGGCGTTGCTGGGAGTGGTGCGGGGTGCGGGTGATGGTCGTAGCAGGGGAAGGAGCGGTGAGGGTGAGGCGTGGGTGAGGGAGTGGCATGTGCACGGTACGCATCGAAAGAAAAGGTATTTTCAGACGTCTGGCTTTCTCTTCAGACGTCTGGATAGACGTCTGGGAAACATTCCAGACATCTTAAGTGACTAAAAGGTGATGTGTCATTTCAATATAATAAACTTAAAGGAAGTTTTGTCCCTGAAACTTGAACTAACTAGGGTGTGGAAAATAACGTAGCAGCGTATAACAAACTTAAAGAGGACCAAAGTAGGTCTGAAGAGACATACCCTCGAAAAGTTTCGGGTACTGCTCTTGCATTGCTGCCTTAGCCTCCCAAGTCACCTCCTCGTACCTCTGGCTTCTCCATAGGACCTTGACTAGGGGTACCTCCTTCCGTCTCAGACTCCAGATGGCTTTGTCTAGTATCTGTACCGGCTTCTCAGGATAAGTCAAGTCGTCTCCCACCTCGATGCTCTCGTGGCTAAGGACATGGCTAGTATCGGCGATATATCTCCTGAGGTTGGAAATGTGAAACATGTCGTGCACTCTAGAGAGCTAAGGAGGAAGGGCAAGCCGATACGCGACGGGTCCTACCCGTTCTAAGACCTCAAAAGGCCCCACAAATCTCGATGCAAGCTTCCCTCTCACCCCAAACCGCTGCAAGCCTTTCATGGGCGAAACACGGAGGAAGATGTGATCCCCAACCTCAAATTGTACCTCCCTAATCGTCGATGGATCTGCTTGATCACCTCCTGACTCTGGCGTATCAGCCGAGGACCAACCTCCCATTTGGTCCCCACCTCAACCCAACTCAAGGAAGCCATACACTTCCTCCCGTACAGAGCCTCATACGGTGCCATGCCGATGCTCGAGTGATAACTGTTGTTGTATGCAAACTCCGCCAGGGGAAAATGCTCCTCCCAAGAGCCTCTCCAGTCCAGTACGCAAGAGCGTAGAAGGTCCTCAAGGGTCTGAATGGCGCGCTCCGACTGTCCGTCTGTCTAGGGGTGATAAGCTGTACTGAATTTTAGATGAGTCCCCAAAGCCCTATGAAATTCCACCCAGAACTAGGAAGTGAAACGAGTGTCTCTATCTGAAATAATCTCGCGGGGGACCCCATGAAGGCACACCACGTCTCTGATGTATCGCTCCGCCAACTATGCAGGTCCGAAAGTGATTCGGATCGGTAAAAACAGTGCCGTCTTTGTCAATCTGTCTACAATCACCCAAACTGCATCATGTCCCCTCGGTGTCATAGGTAATCCCACTACCAGGTCCATAGTGACACTCTCCCACTTCCATTTTGGCACAGGAAGTGACTGCAATGGCCCTGCAGGCCTCTGGTGCTCGACCTTCACCTGCTGGCATATCAGACACTACTGAACGAAATGACCAACATCCCGCTTCATGCCCCTCCACCAGAAATCACGTCGTAGATCGTGATACATATTCGTGTTCCCGGGATGTATGGTAAATCTGGATCCGTGTGCCTCAGTTAGGAACACCCTCAATAGCTCCTCGAATCTAGGAATGCACAAGTGTCCCCTCATATGCAGGACTCCATCAGTGAACGAGAACTCTCTTGGGCTCCTTGCCAATACTCGGTCTCTCTGTGCCCATAGGTATGGGTCCGTCATCTGTCCAATCACGATGCGATCCATCAACTCTGGTCATGTCCGCCTCGCCACTGTAACTGCCCCGTAGTACCCCTGTGACTCTTGGGGTCGCCAGCTGCTCAACTCCTCCATGAGTCTCCAACTCTGTGCTCGTAAGCAAGCCAAGTGGGCGGGCGCCTTCCGACTCAAGGCATCAGCTACCACATTGGCCTTCCTTGGGTGGTAGGAGATGCTACAATCGTAGTCCTTCAGGAGCTCTAACCAACGTCTCTACCTCATGTTGAACTCCTTCTGGTCAAACAAATATCGGAGGCTCTTATGGTCAGTGAAAATTTCAAACGTCTCTCCGTACAAGTAGTGCCTCCAGATCTTCAGTGCGAGGACAACTGCCGCCAATTCCAAGTCATGGGTGGGGTAGTTATGCTCATGGGGCTTCAGTTGTCGCAAAACGTAGGCGACAACGTGACCCCGTTGCATGAGCACACCCCCCAACCCCTGCAACAAGGCATCTGTGTAGATGACGAATCTGCCACCGCTGTCAGGGATGGAGAGTACAGGAGCTGAGGTCAGCCTCCCCTTCAGCTCCTGAAAGCATGACTTACACTCGTCTGTCCAAGCGAAGCGTACGTCCTTTCAGGTCAACTGAGTCAGAGGACGTGCAATCTGAGAGAATCCTCGGATAAATCGTCTGTACTAACTAGCCAGTCCCAGGAAACTGTGAATCTCTGTCACTGTACGTGGCCTCTGCCACCTGAGTACTGCCTCTACTTTGGCTAGATCCACAGCCAATCCATCCTCTGAGATCACATGGCCTAGGAAGGTGGCCTGTTTTAACCAGAACTCGCACTTGTTGTACTTGGCATACAGCCTGTGTCGTCGCAAAGTATCCAAGACCATGTGAAGATACTGCTCATGCTGTGTCTGATTTTGAGAGTAAATGAGTATGTCGTCAATGAATACCACCACGAACTGATCTAGATATGGCCGGAAGACACGGTTCATCAGATCCATGAAAGCGATAGGGGTGTTGGTCAGCCCAAACGGCATGACCAAGAACTCGTAGTGACCATACCGCGTGCGAAAGGCTGTCTTGGAGACGTCGGTCTCCCTAATCCTCAGCTGATGGTAGCCTGACCTCAGATCTATTTTGGAGAATACCATGGCATCTCTCAACTAGTCGAAGAGGTCATCTATGCGCGGCAACGAGTACTTGTTCTTGACGGTGACCCGGTTCAGTTGTCTATAGTCGATGCACAGCCAAAGAGTACCGTCCTTATTTTTCACAAATAGGACGGAGGCTCCCCATGGGGAGGCACTGAGCCTCACGAAGTCCTTCTCTAGTAGGTCCTGTAGCTGTGACTTGAGCTCCCGTAGCTCAAGCGGGGCCATATGGTACGGTGCAATAGAAATGGGGTTGATCCCCGGTACCAGTGAGATCTCAAATTCGATCTCACGCTCAGGTGGCAATCTTGGCAACTCCTCTGGAAAAACGTCGGGGTCTCACGAACCACTAGAATACTCTGTAAGCTGACCACGAGGCCAGGCTCTGGTAGGACGCAAGCAAGGAAGCCCTCGCACCCCTGGCTTAGTAGCTTCGCTACCTGAAGTGCGGAGATACATCTGAATCCTCCATCTACTAGCTGGCCGCGGAACTTGAAGGGAGGCAACCGTGGTATGGAGAAAATAATCTTCCTCCCGAAACAGTCTACAAGGGCATGATACGCGGCTAACCAATCCATCCCCAAAATCACACCAAAATCCTTCATCGGGATCACAATCAGGTCTATCGGAAGATTGTGTTCCCCTATCGTGACCTCATAGTCAGTGAAAACCTTCTTGGCAACAAACACCTACCCACCTGGTCCTCTAATCAGGAAGGGCTCCTCTAAAAGTACACTGCTTGCCCTCATGCTGATAGCAAAATCCGCAAAAAAAACCAATGTGTGGCACCGAAATCGAAAAGCGTGTAAACGAGTCTGCCAAAAATAGTAACATACCTGCCACTACGAAGCCTGAAGCTTTAGCATCTTCGTGAGTCAGGGTGTTAACACGCCCCTCAGTCCTCAGTACAGAAGAAGCAGCCGTGCTCTGGGTCGGGCGGGAGGCAGCGGACATGTACCCTCCTCGCGACTGTTGTCCTCCTCCTTAGGCCTGGTAATTGCGGCCGCCAGATCGGCCTCCAGTGCTCGGTGTTGGGAGCGTCGGTTGCGCTTCGGCCCTAGATAGACAATTCCTCCGTATGTGGCCCAGCTGGCCACACTGATAGCAGAGGGGCATGCGACCTCCTCCCTCTGTCTGCTGTCCCTGCTGGTGACTAGGCGGGGGTCTGCTACAGTCGGTTGGTCCTTCTCAGGGACCCCCAAAGGTCCCTGGTGGACCGACAAAACGGGACAGCTCTTCGGCTGGTGTCTGGTGCCTCCTATCCCAACGGCCCTGTGAGTGCTCCTGTGGCTAGGGCCTCTTCCGTCCTCCTCCGTTGGTGTCTCGCACGAACGGGTTGGTCTCCTTGTAGGTCATGGCAGCCTCGACTACGCGGGAGAAGGTAGGCAGCTTCAGGGGTTTTACATACCCCTGAATGGCAGGTCGGAGACCCTCGGTGAACCTCCACAGGCACTCCTCGGTAGACGCTGCTGTCGGGGCGAAGCGTGACAGCTTCAAGAAACACGTACGATACACGCTAACCGTCATTGCCCCTTGGCGGAGAGTGTGGAACTCCCGCCTTCTCTGATCCTGCCAAGTCTGTAGGAAGTACTGCTCATAGAAGAGTGCCACAAACCAATCCCATGTCAGCTCTCCCTCCTCCTCTCCTCTGACCACCCTCCACCACCTATGAGCTTCACTCTCCACCTGATATGTGGTGAAGGCCATGCGGTACTCCGCAGGAGGACAGAGGGCGTCAAAGATCTTTTCCATCTGTTCCAGCCAATCCTCTGCCTCAGACGAGCTCTCCTCCTCCATGAAAGGGGGGGCTTCAGCTTCCTAAACTGGATGAAGACCTCGTGGTGTAGCCGCAACAGGGGAATGGGTGCACCTCCAGGCAAAGAGGACTCGTGCTCCAAAGTGTCTGAAGGAGGTGGGGGCGGTGGAGGATCACCCCCTCCCCCTCCAGCTCATCCAGCGTTGTGGTGGCTTGCCTACCCCATGGAGGACTCCCCCTCCGCATCCCTAGGAAAAGGAGGCTGATGGAGCTCCTCCCGTATGAGATCCCTGATCATCTGGGTGAGGTCCAGGGCCTGAATGCCTGGAAGGAGAGGTGGAGCGGCCCCATCCTTGGCCATCACTCGCCCTCCCTTGCGACCACGCCCTTGGCCACGACCACGTCCACGGCCTACCTCAAGAACTCCCTGGCGAGACATCTCCTGCACAGAGATCGAAAAGAAACGGGATTGTCAGTGACTGTTTGATTACAGAGGAGACATAAGACTCGAAAATGACACTCAAGATAAAACATTGTGATGGCTATCCTAGCTACATGCACAAGTGTGGTTATTTCCGAATTATTTGGTTCATTTCTCAGGATGACCTTGCTCTAATACCATCTTGTAACGACCCAATCCCAGATCCCTATAGAATCCGAGACTGGCTCGCCTCGACTAATTCCAAGACCCAGTCGTCCAACGAGAAATAACCAAATAACATGCATCAATCCATCTACCACAAAAGTATAGTAGCTAAGCAGAAGGAAATTGGCATAAAAGGAGGAACATAATAGTAATACTAAAAATATTACATGCCTTCAAGAACAGGAATACAGCCATCACAACAAAACTAGTATAGATAGAGAACATAACGGAAAAGTACTGAAAATATAACTAGAGGGACTCACTACAACTAGCAGTAGAAACTATAGCTGGGCTCGACTAGGCCCAACGTCCTCAGCAGCCAGTGGCTTGGGCTGCTCAAATCCCTGACCTGTACAAAGTTATATATCTAGAGTCAGCTAACGTTGAGTAGAGTAGTGGCTAAAACATAAAATGCATTTAACAAGTAGCTTAACATTTTATTTTCCAATCAAAATTATCTTATAACGGTTTTCTGTGTAGAGATTTCTAATCAGGGTCCATCATATTACTTAATCTTCTTGTTCCCTAAGGGAACGATTTTGCTTGAAGTTTTCCCGTGATGTAGATGCACACGTGGCACTCTCCTGGCCGGGAGAGTTCCTCCGTGGTAGTCCTACACCTGGTCTACCACCCCGAGGTCATGGTGGTGACGTAGCGATGACTACGGCACACGTGATAAGTGCGCGGGTAGCTACCCCACACTGGCACGTGGTCAGTCATTGTCGCTAGCGGGTATGCCCAAACGTACAGTACGGAACAGCACAAGGCCTTGCCATCTCAAAACAGAATAGGGGTTTCGCCCCTCCACAATTTACGTACCCTCGTACGACTGTCCCGGTTTGCCCAACGGGCTAATAAGAGTCGGTGTAGGGTGGCCATGCCTAACCCCGGGCCCCTTGGGGCGGCTAGCTCCCCCTACACTAAGTAGCTCACCGCGGTACCACGTACGCGAGGGCCAACAGGAGTCAACGTAGAGTGGCCAAACTCACCCCGGGAATCAACCCAAGGGCAGCAAGCTCCCCTCTACACTATAAGGGATAGTTGCTATTACGAACGCGGCTTCAAGATGATTTTTAAGATGTCTGGGAAGTGGCCAAGACGTCTGACTAGACGTCTGGAACCCTTTCCAGAAGTCTGGTATTTAATTTTTGCGGCGTACAGGGTTGCGTCTACACGCATGCGCGCGCAGACCTGCACCCGCCGCTCTCTTCCCTCTTTTTCCCTCTCTCCTCCTGCAGGGCGCGACGCTTCTCTCTCTCTCTCCCCGCGCGGCCTTAAAAGGCCCCTCGCCCTCTCCCTTACCCTCATCTCCTCCGTGTCCCTCTTCTTCTTCTCCCAGCCAGTGCGAGAGCGCGAGTGAGCGGCGGCAGCAGCGGCCGTGGCAAGTGTACGGGAGGAGGTGTTGCGCGAGGGAGGAGACGCTCGACCGTGAGGGCTCAAGCTTGCCAGGACAGCTAGAGCCGGCCGACGGGGGAGCAGCGGGTGTGGAGTGTCGCGGAGGGGCTGCTGCAGCTTGAGCAGCAGGCGGACGAGGCGCGGTGCGGCCTTGCGTCGCGGGCGGAGAACGAGTCGAGCTCTGATTCTAGAAGTTTTTCCAGAATCAGACGTCTGGGCTTCCAACCAGACGACAGTGAAGATGTCTGGAGGACTGTCCAGACGTTTGGACGGAAAGATATTTCTATCTCCTTCCTCTTTAACGTGTACGGCAATGCGGCTGTCCGCCGCGCCTTCGTCTACGACTCGTCGTACTGAAAACAGGTGTGGGTACGTGCAGGTTCTACTCAGGAGGGTGCAAGGGCTCGCCATCCCACGTGAGTCGGACGTCTGGCCGCAGTGCCAGACGACGGGAAGGACTTCCAGACATTCGGGGTGACCATCGGACGTCTGGGAACTAAGCCAGACGCCCCTTCAGGCTTCTGGTCGTCTGAGGGACTACACAGAATGAAGGTACGCTCTGACCCACATTTTAAGACGTCTGGAAGAGGTTCCAGACGTCTGATTTTGGGCAGTTTCATCGTTTTCAACCCGTTTAGGGCCCGTTCGGAGTCCGTTTTCCGTGTTTCGAGTTGCGTTCTTTCCAGAATAAAATCCTCTACCTGTTTACAGTAATTATATACCATTCTGAGAAACTCCTTGTGTTTGATCCTTGTGTTAGGACCCCGTTCCATTGCAGTCTTGGGGATTGCGGAGGCGCGCGGGATTTCCAACCACGCCCCCAGTACTCCCGTTGTAGCTGGTAGAGTGGCTTTTAATTTACTTAATCAAATTTGTTACAATTATGGAATAATTAATAGAGTCTAGGGCACTACATGAACCCTAGGACTGAGAAACTAGATTGAATGATAGATCCTAGGGTATTGCATGAAACCTAGGACTGGAAACTAGATTGAATGATAGATCCTAGGATACGGCATGAATCCAAGAGCTGGAAAACTAGTGGAATATAAATATATTGCAGTCTTGGAAAAGTAGAAAGGAATTAATAGCTGCCTGTTATGAATGAATAAATATGATTAAGAATATGGGTTGTATGAACGTAAGACTGGAACAGTGAAACCTACAATGGCCAAACAAAAAGAATACGAACCCTACAGGGAATTAGGAGTAGAACTCCTGGAAAGAGAATAGAATGGAACTGAGAAAGTGAAACATGGAAGTGTGTTGTCTCCTGGGCACGTGGTACCAAAGAGAGCACACATTACCTCTTAGTGTAGAGGGGAGCTTGCCGCCCTCAGGTTGAGACCGGGGTGGGTTTGGCCACTGTACACCGACTTGCTGGCCCTCGCGTACATAGTACCGAGGAGAGCTACTAGTGTAGGGAGAGCACTAGCTACCCCACGAGCCCCGGGGTTCTACTAGCCTCTTACACCGACTTGTTAGGCCCACTGGGCAAACCAGGGTAGTCAGGTGAGGGTGCGCGGACTGTAGAGGGGTTAGACCCCTGTTACTGAGAGGGCTCTGCCCTATACTGGTTCCGTGCTGTGTTTTGAGCGCACCCGTTAACGGAAACGACTGACCGCGTGCCAGTGCGGGTTAGCTACCCGTGCGCTTATCGCGCGTGCCGTAGTCACCGTTACGTCTGTCAGCGACCTTGGGGTGGTTGACTGAGGGTAGGACCACCACGGGGGACTCTCCCGGCCAGGAGAGCACCACGTGTTACTTCTACTTTTCGGAAAAGACTGCAATCAAGATTGTTCCCACGAGGAACATTCGAGATCAAGTGAAGGATCTGAGAAATAAATAAATCGTGAAAAAATAGAAAGATGCAAATAAAGGAGGTAAATATATAATAGTCACTGTGCACTCTACTTCTTTAGTTCTAGCTGCCACCCTACTCAGCGTTTCACTGACGTGTTACACTCGTTACTTTTCAGGACCAGGTGTTGAGCAGCCAGGATCAGCGGTTGCAGAGGATGCTGGGCTGAGTAGGGTCCAGTAGAGTTACCGCAGTTCCTTTTGTACCCCTTTTGTTCCACTGTAGTGAGTAGTTCTTGTTACTCTCTGTACTTCTTTACTTGTAGCTTCATGTTATGTTATAATTGTTGTTCTACTGTTGTGGTGGTATATACTGTAGTAGTTCCTTTTCTTACTGCGATGTTTTGTCATTACTAGTTATATTCATGCTGAATGTGGTTTATTTTACTGCTCTTTTGGTTACTTCCTCGTTGGACGACTAGGTCTTGGGATTAGTCGAGTCGGTCCGGTTCTCGTGTCTCGTAGGGACTCGGGAATCGGGTCGTTACAAGATGGTATCAGAGCAAGGTCGTCCCGAGAAGTGAATCAACTGACTGGAAGATAACCAATTCACATGTCTGTAACTAGAGTAGCCACCACAACATATCTTTTGACATGAGCTCTTAGACGTTTTCGTTAGATCTCGTTCCATATTGACGTGTTTCCGTTTTGTTTCGCGTCTCCTTGCAGGAGATGCCTCGTCGCGGGACTGGCGAGGCGGGTCGTGGGCGCGACCGAGGACGATGCCGGTGAGGTGGGCGTGCCGTTGTCGACGCCTCCGTGGACCAGCCACTACTCCCGGGCGTCCAGGCCCAGGACCTCGCCCAGCTGATACTGGATATTGTGCGAGAGGAGCTCCACCCACCGCCCCGAGCGCCTCACCCTGGGGCTGCAGAGGGGGAGTCCTCTGTGGGACCACACGACGGACGCGGCGCTGGACTCGGTGGAGGGGATGGGCGGCCACCGCCCCCACCTTCCTCCGACACTTCTGTGCACGAGGCACCTTTGCCTGGAGGTGCACCAGCATCTCCACTGCAGCGCCACTTCGAGCTCTTCGGGCAATTCCGGAAGCTGAAGCCCCCCTCCTTCAAGGGGGATGAGGACCCGACCGAGGCAGAGGACTGGCTCAAGCAGCTTGAGAAGATTTTCGACACCTTTCGCCCCCCGGTGGAGTGCTGCGTGGCCTTTGCCACGTACCAGCTGGAGAGTGCGGCACACAGGTGGTGGAGGGCAGTCAGGGGACAGGAGAGGGACGAGCTGACCTAGGATCGGTTCGTCACCCTCTTCTGCGAGCAGTACTTTCCCCAAACGTGGCAGGACCAGAGGAGGCGGGAGTTCCACACTCTCCGCCAGGGGACGATGACCGTGAGTGCGTACCGCACGCATTTTCTGGAGCTGTCCCGCTTTGCAACGACAGCGGTAGCCACTGAGGAGGAGCGCCTTTGGAGGTTCACCGAGGGGCTCCGGCCTGCGATTCGGGGTATGTCAAACCCCTGAAGCTGCCTACGTTTTCGAGGGTGGTGGAGGCAGCTATGACCTACGAGGAGACCAACCCGTCCGTGCGAGACACTGACGGCGAGCGGAAGAGGCCCTTCTAGCCAGACTTTTCACAGGGCCAGTGAGAGAGGAGGCACGTGGCGTCTGCAGGAGAGCCGTCATGTTTTGCAGGGCCATCAGTGGCCTTTAGGGGCCCTCGACAGGGGCCATTCGCCAGCACCAGACCCCCGCCCGGCAGACAGCAGGGACCCACGGAGGGCGGGAGTCGGGTTCCCCTCTGCTACCAGTGTGGCCAGCCGGGCCACATCAGGAGGGACTGCCCATCTAGGGCAGGAGGTCAGCAGATACTTCCCGCGCAGAGCACTGGAGGGCGTGCAGGAGGCCGCGGTTCCCAAGCACGAGGAGGACAACAGTCAAGAGGAGGGTACAGACCAGCACCTACCCGTCCGACGCAGAGTGTGGCTGCTTCGTCCGCACCTAGAGCTGAAGGGCGTATCAACGCCCTGACACACAGGGATGCCAGAGCTTCGGGATCGGTGGTGGCAGGTATGGTTTCAGTCTCCGGCAGACTCGTTTACACACTTTTTGATTCCGGCGCTACGCACTCGTTTGTCGCAGCCAGTTTCGCAGTTAGTTTGGGCCAGGACTATACGCTGTTAGAGAATTCGTTCGTAATCAGAGGTCTGAGTGGTCAACTGTTTGTGGCTGAGGTGTACACGGGTTGCGAGGTCAGGGTCGGGGGACATAGTCTGCCAGCTAACCTGATTATGATACAGATGGAGGACTTTGCCGTAATTCTGGGGATGGACTGGCTGTCCGCTTACCACGCTTTGGTGGACTGTTTTGAGAGGAAGATCGTCTTCTCCATACCGGAGTTGCCTTCTTTCGAGTTTCACGGATAGCCAGTGGACGGAGGCTTCAGGTGCATTTCGGCACTTCGGGCGGTGAGACTTTTGAGCCAGGGGTGTGAGGGCTTCCTAGCTTGTGTGGTGGCAGAGCCCAGCCCTGTGGCAGACTTCCAGAGCATCCCGGTGGTCAGAGAGTACCCTGACGTGTTCCCAGACGAGTTATCGAGACTACCGCACGAGCGTGAGATCGAGTTTGAGATCTCACTAGTACTAGGGACCAGCCCCATCTCCACTGCACCATACCAGATGGCACCGCTTGAGCTACGAGAGCTCAAGTCTCAATTGCAAGATCTTTTTAAGAAGGGCTTCGTGAGGCCCAGTGCGTCTCCCTGGGGAGCCCCGGTACTGTTTGTGAAGAAGAAGGATGGTACCCTACGCCTTTGTGTGGACTACCGACAGCTGAATAGGGTCACCATCAAGAACAGATATCCGTTGCCGAGGATTGATGACTTGTTTGACCAGTTGCGAGGTGCCACGGTGTTCTCCAAGATCGACTTGAGGTCTGGATACCACCAGTTGAGGATCAGGGAGGCAGACGTCTCCAAGACAGCTTTCCGCACCCGGTACGGACACTACGAGTTTTTGGTCATGCCGTTTGGGCTGACCAATGCCCCCGCTGCTTTCATGTACCTGATGAACCGGGTGTTTAGACCGTACTTGGACCAGTTCTTGGTGGTATTTATTGATGACGTACTCATCTATTCTCGAGATCAGACGCAGCACGGACATCACTTGCGGATGGTTCTGGACACACTGAAACGACATAAGCTGTACGCCAAATACAGCAAGTGTGAGTTCTGGTTGAGGGAGGTGACCTTCTTAAGTCATCTGATCTCTGGGGATGGCTTGGCGGTGGACCCAGCCAAGGTCGAGGCAGTGCTCAGGTGGGAGAGACCGCGTTCAGTCACCGAGATTCGCAGTTTCCTGGGACTGGCAGGCTACTACAGACGGTTTATCAGGGGTTTTTCACAGATGGCGTGTCCTATGACACAGTTGACTCGGAAGGACGTGCCCTTCACTTAGACAGACGCCTGTGAGGAGTGTTTTCAGGAGCTGAAGGAGAGGTTGACTTCGGCTCCCGTGCTCACCATCCCTGACAGTAGTGGCAGGTTCGTTGTGTACACGGACGCCTCCTTGCAGGGGTTAGGAGGTGTGCTCATGCAAAGGGGTCACGTTGTCGCTTACGCTTCGCGGCAACTGAAGCCCCATAAGCATACCTACCCTACCCACGACCTGGAGCTGGCAGCTGTCATCTTCGCGCTGAAAACCTGGAGGCACTACTTGTACGGTGAGACCTTCGAGATTTTCACGGATCACGAGAGCCTCAGATACCTTTTTGATCAGAAGGAGCTCAACATGAGACAGAGACGTTGGTTGGAGCTCCTAAAGGACTATGACTGCAGCATTTCCTACCACCCGGGAAAGGCCAACGTGGTGGCTGACGCCTTGAGCCGAAAGGCGCCCGCACACTTGGCCAGTTTACAGTTACAGAGTTGGAGCCTTTTGGAGGAGGTGGGCAGTTGGCGACCGACACTGTGGGGCAGTGACTGTGACATAACAGACTAGGCCAGAGCTGATAGACCGCATCATCACAGGACAGATGGCCGATCCGTACTTGCAGTCCCTACGCGACAGAGTACTGTCAGGAGACCCAGGGGACTTCTCTTTCACAGACCAGGTACTGCGCCTGAGGGGACGGTTGTGCGTTCCCAGAGACGAGGAGCTGTTGAGAGAGCTCCTGACTGAGGCACACGGTTCCAGATTCACCATACATCCGGGAAACACGAAGATGTACCACGACTTGAGACGCGAGTTTTGGTGGAGGGGGATGAAGCGGGATGTGGGTGAATTCCTGCAGCAGTGCTTAGTGTGCCAGCAGGTGAAAGCCGAGCATCAGAGGCCTGCAGGGCCGCTACAGTCGCTTCCAGTGTCAGAGTGGAAGTGGGAGAGCATCACCATGGACTTGGTGGTGGGCTTACCTGTTACCCAGCGAGGACACGACGCAGTCTGGGTAATTGTGGATAGACTAACGAAGACAGCACGATTCTTGCCGATCCAAGTCACTTTGGGACCAGCACAGTTGGTAGAGAGATATATCCGTGACGTGATACGATTACACAGAGTTCCGCGAGAGATCGTATCCGACCGGGATACTCGCTTTACGTCCTAGTTTTGGGCTGAGTTTTAGCAGGCCCTGGGGACGCGGTTGAGATTCAGTATAGCCTACCACCCCCAAACGGACGGACAGTCGGAGCGCACGATACAGACACTTGAGGACCTTTTGCGTGCCTGTGTACTGGACTGGAGGGGCTCTTGGGAGGAGCACCTACCCCTAGCAGAGTTTGCATACAACAACATCTATCACTCGAGCATCGGCATGGCTCCCTACGAGGCTCTGTACGGACGGAGGTGTACGGCACCCTTGAGTTGGGTTGAGGTGGGGACCAAGTGGGAGGTTGGCCCCAGGTTGATCCGGCAAAGTCAGGAGGTAGTCGAACAGATCCACAGGCAACTCCATACTGTCAGGAGCAGGCAGAAGAGCTACGCGGATCAGAGACGCAGAGAGGTGTTGTTTGAGGTTGGGGACCACGTCTTCCTTCGTGTTTCTCCCATGAAGGGCCTGCAGCGGTTTGGGGTGAGAGGGAAGCTCGCGCCGAGGTTCGTGGGGCCCTTTGAGGTCCTAGAGAGGGTTGGACCCGTTGCTTACAGACTTGCCCTCCCTCCTCAGCTTTCTGGTGTGCACGACGTGTTCCACGTGTCCAATCTCAGGAAGTACGTAGCCGATCCCAGTCATGTACTGAGTCACGAGAGCGTCGAGGTGGGCGACGACCTGACCTACCCCGAGCGGCCAGTGCAGATTCTTGACCGAGCCGTCCGCAGTTTAAGACGAAAGCAAGTACCCCTGGTGAAGGTTTTGTGGAGGAGCCAGCAGTACAAGGAGGCTACCTGGGAGCCTGAGGCAGCAATGCGGGAGCGGTACCCGGAGCTCTTCGCGGGTACGTCTTTTCGGACTGGCTTCGGTCCTCTTTGAGTTTGTTATGTTTTTATATGTCGTTCTTTCCCGCACCCTAGTTAGCGCAAGTTTCGGGGACGAAACTTCCTTTGAGTTTGTTATATTGTTACGAACGCAGCTTCAAGACGATTTTTAAGAAGTCTGGGAAGTGGCCCAGACGTCTGACCAGATGTTTGGAACCCTTTCTAGACGTCTGGTATTTAATTTTTACGGCGTACAGGGTTGCGTCTGCTCGCATGCGCGCGCAGACCTGCACCCGCCGCTCTCTTCCCACTTTTTCCCTCTCTCCTCCTACAGGGCGCGACGCTTCTCTCTCTCTCTCCCTGCGCGGCCTTAAAAGGCCCCTCGCCCTCTCCCTCACCCTCATCTCCTCTGTGTTCCTCTTCTTCTTCTCCCAGCCGGTGAGAGAGCACGAGCGAGCGAGTGAGTGGCGGCAACAGCGGCCGTGGCAAGTGTGCGGGAGGAGGTGTTGCGCGAGGGAGGAGACGCTCGACTGTGAGGGTTCAAGCTTGCCGGGGCAGCTAGAGCCGACCGGCGGGGGAGCAGCGGGAGTGGAGTGTCACGGAGGGGCTGCTGCAGCTCGAGCAGCAGGCGGACGGGGCGCGGCGCGGCCGTGCGTCGCGGGCGGAGAACAAGTCGAGCTCTGATTCTGGAAGTTTTTCCAGAATCAGACGTCTGGGCTTCC
Source organism: Thalassia testudinum (assembly GCA_037157565.1). Classification (NCBI taxonomy): domain Eukaryota; kingdom Viridiplantae; phylum Streptophyta; class Magnoliopsida; order Alismatales; family Hydrocharitaceae; genus Thalassia; species Thalassia testudinum. Next base: position 93,791,533 of record JAZHRO010000024.1, read on the forward strand.
AAACAGACGACGGTGAAGACGTCTGGAGGACTGTCCAGACGTCTGGACGGTAAGATATTTCTATCTCCTTCCTCTTTCGCATGTACGGCCATGCGGTTGTCCGCCGCGCCTTCGTCTGCGACTCATCGTACTGAGAACAGGTGTGGGTACGTGCAGGTTCTGCTCAGGAGGGCACAAGGGCTCGCCATCCCACGTGAGTTGGACGTCTGGCCGCAGTGCCAGACGATGGGAAGGACTTCCAGACGTTCGGGGTGACCATCGGACGTCTGGGAACTAAGCCAGATGCCCCCGCAGGCTTCTGGTCGTCTGAGGGACTACACAGAACGAAGGTACGCTCTGACCCACATTTTAAGACGTCTGGAAGAGGTTCCAGACGTTTGATTTTGGGCAGTTTCGTCGTTTTCGACCTGTTTAGGGCCCGTTCGGAGTCTGTTTTCCGCGTTTCGAGTTGCGTTCTTTCCGGAATAAAATCCTCTACCCATTTACAGTAATTATATACCATTCTGAGAAACTCCTTGTGTTTGATCCTTGTGTTAGGATCCCGTTCCATTGCAGTCTTGGGGATTGCGGAGGCGCGCGGGATTTCCAACCACGCCCCCAGTACTCCCGTTGTAGCTGGTAGAGTGGCTTTTAATTTACTTAATCAAATTTGTTACAATTATGGAATAATTAATAGAGTCTAGGGCACTGCATGAACCCTAGGACTGAGAAACTAGATTGAATGATAGATCCTAGGGTATTGCATGAAACCTAGGACTGGAAACTAGATTGAATGATAGATCCTAGGGTACGGCATGAATCCTAGGACTGGAAAACTAGTGGAATATAAATATATTGCAGTCTTGGAAAAGTAGAAAGGAATTAATAGCTGCCTGTTATGAATGAATAAATATGATTAAGAATATGGGTTGTATGAACGTAAGACTAGAACAGTGAAACCTACAATGGCCAAACAAAAAGAATACGAACCCTACGGGGAATTAGGAGTAGAACTCCTAGAAAGAGAATAGAATGGAACTGAGAAAGTGAAACGTGGAAGTGTGTTGTCTCTTGGGTACGTGGTACCAAAGAGAACACACATTACCTCTTAGTGTAGAGGGGAGCTTGCCACCCTCAGGTTGAGACCGGGGTGGGTTTGGCCACTGTACACCGACTTGCTGGCCCTCGCGTACACAGTACCGAGGAGAGCTACTAGTGTAGGGAGAGCACTAGCTACCCCACGGGTCCTGTGGTTCTGCTAGCCTCCTACACCGACTTGTTAGGCCCACTGGGCAAACCAGGGTAGTCAGGCGAGGGTGCGCGGACTGTGGAGGGGTTAGACCCCTGTTACTGAGAGGGCTCTGCCCTATACTGGTTCCGTGATGTGTTTTGAGCGCACCCGTTAACGGAAACGACTGACCGCATGCCAGTACGGGGTAGCTACCCGTGCGCTTATCGCGCGTGCCGTAGTCACCGTTACGTCTGTCAACGACCTTGGGGTGGTTGACTGAGGGTAGGACCACCACGGGGGACTCTCCCGGCCAGGAGAGCACCACGTGTTACTTCTACTTTTCGGAAAAGACTGCAATCAAGATCGTTCCCACGAGGAACATTCGAGATCAAGTGAAGGATCTGAGAAATAAATAAATCGTGAAAAAATAGAAAGACGCAAATAAAGGAGGTAAATATATAACAGTCACTGTGCACTCTACTGCTTCTTTAGTTTTAACTGCCACTCTACTCAGCGTTTCGCTGACGTGTTACACTCGTTACTTTTTAGGACCAGGTGTTGAGCAGCCAGGGTCAGCGGCTGCAGAGGACGCTGGGCTGAGTAGGGTCCAGTAGAGTTACCGCAGTTCCTTTTGTACCCCTTTTGTTCCACTGTAGTGAGTAGTTCTTGTTACTCTCTGTACTTCCTTACTTGTAGCTTCATGTTATGTTATAATTGTTGTTCTACTGTTGTGGTGGTATATACTGTAGTAGTTCCTTTTCTTACTGCTGTATTTTGTTACTGCTAGTTATAGTCATGCTGAATGTGGTTTATTTTACTGCTCTTTTGGTTACTTCCTCGTTGGACGACTAGGTCTTGGGATTAGTCGAGTCGGTCCGGTTCTCGTGTCTCGTAGGGACTCGGGAATCGGGTTGTTACAGTTGCTCTCTTCGATACTACATACACAAAGGTCAGCTCACTTCCCTTAATGGCCGCCCATGGGTGACAGTTCCAGAACCATCCGATTCTCCATGCTACAGTGTTCTTGTCTCGTTCTATATTCCTCGTAGGGTTTATACATGACTTTCCCTTTATCCAGTTTAATATATACAGAACAGGCAGCTCAATCATAATGCAGGTTTGTTCTTAATGTGGTTCATTATAGATAATACAAACAGCTCATGATTTACTCAATTATTCACATGCACTTTTCTCTTGCCCTACTTTTCATATCACAACCTAGGGTTCTATTGGTATTCTAGAGCATACGTTTATTTCTTCCTAGGATTCATTTCACATCCTAGGTTTTAACTAATTTCATGCATTTATTTAACTTGGAGAATTAGTTAGAACCACTCTACCAGGATAACCGGGTGGAATGGGGGCTCATACAGGAACTCCCGACGTCTCCGTAGGTCCCGTACACCCGACGGATTAGAGACCTAAGACATGGATTGACAAGTCGAAAGGGGTTCAAGTGCTACAGACAAGGTACCATTACATGGAGAAAAACGTATGGGAACAAAGACATTTTGTTTATTGTAAACCGACATCATTTGGGCTTTGTATGGGCCTAAAAACATAAGGTCTGACAGAAATTAGACGTCTAGGAGAGATCCCAGACGTCTTAAACCAACTCACAGGCATACCTCTCCCGGGGCGCCTCTGTCGGATATTTGGAATGCAGTGCCAATGTCCGGGGGTTCCATCAGACGTCTGGAGATGCTCACAGACAACTGAAACTACCTCGATCCTCGCTCTGCCGTGCCTCCCAACCTTTGACACATGCGTACGCATTGTCAGGACTCGGTAGATGATTAGCGGCAAAGTAAATCTCTACCAGATGTCTCATAATACCTTTGGACGTCCTCCCCGATGTCTGGAGGTCACTCTGGACGTCTGATTCCGCGGAAAAATGACTTCTGCGGAACCGCTCTGGGCTCTCCTCACCGCAGACGCTGCAACAGAGCAGCATGATGCCCTCCGCTCTCACGCTCAGACCCGCTCTCCGCTCTCCTTTTGCTCTCTCTCCGGCTCCCTGCTCTCCTCTCGCTCGGTTGTGATGGTGTGAGGTAGAGAGGAGGAGGAGGGGGGGTTTATAAATGGAGAGGAGGTGAGGGGGGAGGTGTGGGCATCATAGGGAATGGTGCGGGGTGCGGGTGATGGTCGTCGCAGGGGAAGGAGCGGTGAGGCGTGAGGCGTGGGCGAGGGAGTGGCGTGCGCACGGTATGCGCCGAAAGAAAAAGTATTTTCAGACATTTGGCTTTCTCTTCAGACGTCTGGGAAACATTCCGGACATCTTAAGGGACTAAAAGGTGATGGGTTGTTTCACATTTTCATCAAATCAATTATTTAGTTCCTATAACCGTGTGTCAATTATTGCAATAAAAATTTCAATCCTATAATGGTGTTCCAATGTGATAGGATCTTGTTTTTTTCAAGCTTGACCTCTTCCTGCAGTATACTCAACATTCTTGTCAGGAATGGCAATGTTGTATTTACCACAAATGGCAATCACATTGGAACACCATGAGCTTTTCTCAAACAAAGCATTTCATCCGAACTCCTTGAGCTTCTGAATGAGGTTTTTTGTTGTGGAAACCAAATACATCGGATTTACAATATCTTGAGATTGTCTTTGCAAAGCCTGACAAAGAACATGAGTAATCGATAATATTTTTTTCATTGTATATGTTATGAGAATAAACTCAAAGGTTGTCATAGCATCATAAGTTGCGTCTACATCTCTCCTTTGAGCATATGATGAACTTTCATTGATAATGGTCTTAAGAACCTCACAAGTGGCACCAAACATAGTTATTAAGCTATTAATAGCTGTTAAATGAGAACTCCATCTAGTATCTCCTACCCTTTGTAATGTTCCAATTTGATTAAGTCCTCTACCTGTATGAAGCTCATCAAATGCTAATTTATCTACCAATTGAATGGCTTGAGCAACATGCAACTCATCATTACGTTTAGAAGAGGCTGTAACAATATTTGTAATAGAAGATAATTTGGAAAAAAACTGATGAATAGGGATGACCTCCCTACAAGCTGTAACCAATGCCAATGACAAACGATATGCTAAGCAATGAACATAATATGCATATGGGCACTCTTTCAAACATAATGCTTAAAGATCATTTCATTCTCCTCGCATATTACTAGCACCATCATATCCTTGACCGCGAATATTTGTAACATTGAGATTAGATAGGATAGAACATACGATATTTCTTTCTTTAGTGTATAGGAAAGAGTATTGGGTACATGAATAATGTCAAAAAATCATTATCTAATGTAGCCATTGTTGTCTACAAATCACAAAATAATTGCCACTTGGTCCTTTTTTAATTCATCATGAGCTTCATCAATAATCAAGCAAAATTTTCCATCATCAATTTCTTCTCGAATTGCATTTCTTACTTTCTTTGATAAAATACAAAATATTTTGTTCTGTATCTTTAGTGAAGTATATTTTACATTACAAGGTGCATTTTCCAAAACAACTTCTACCACATCTTCATTATAAGAAGTCAACATCTGTATCAACTCAATAAAGTTCCCAAGATGTTCATCGTGACCTTTAAATGAATAAGCTTGAAAAGCAAGCCATCTAATAGAAACAATAGAAGTCTTTAACTTTAGCTTGTTACTTGCAATTTGTTAGATTTCTTGCTTGAAAAATATCACATCAATATGTTGTGATCTACTCATTTAGTCACAACAAGATTGTTCACACTCACTATGTGGTGAATTTGTACCTCTTCCAATGTAAGCCAACAAGTTGCAATTTTTTCCATCATTTACCTCTTTCCAATTAGAAAATCCTTCTATTATGAATTCCGTATATCCAAATCAATTAGATCTTTTTTTGCTAAAGAGATAGCAAGGAAAATAAAAAATTGCATCTTTTTTAGGGGAGTATTCTAACCAAAAAAGAAATAACTTGTACCAAGATGGTTGAAAGTGACAACAATGCTTTTCTGATCTTGATTTTGGAAGTTTTTCTAAAGAAATATTTGGTTGTAAGGACCTAGTCTTATATAAGCACGTCAAATTTCATCTTGTTAATTAGTAAGATACTGCTATATCTGAAGTCATTTTCCAAGATCATGTTCAAAGCATTTTATGTCAACAACCCCAACCTCGTTTCTTAGACATTTTAAAAAGAGGAGAATTTCTAGTGTCATTGTAAATAGTTTGTGTTGATGTATCATCTTCCATTTGAGGATCTAATTTTTTGAAAAATGAATCTATGGTAGATCTTTTTCTTGACATTATCTTATATGAAATAGCAATCTTATTTTAAATTAATGACAAAGTAAAATGATAATATAAGCTATTGTGATTATTATCAAACTTAAAATATTGCATAAGAAACAAAAATTATATCAACAAAATGTCCTTGCAATATACTAAAGTAAAATAACTTTTATATTATTTATGCGATGTAAGCAACATGAATGCGGTGATTAATGGTAAAAAGTTGCTCTTGACTCTTGCCTCTTAAAGTCCTCCTTATAGTCTCTACTAAGAAAGAAATAAAAATGTCAAAATCAAATGAAGTTAGGATACAATGACCCCAACTCCCCGCCACCCCTTTCTCAACCCCCACCAACCCTTCCTCCATACCTCACTTAACTTTTTTTTGTTAAATTTATTATGTATCGACCAAATTGACCACAATATAAACAACTAAAATTTTAATTTTTAACTCAAAAGAACTACCATGACATAAATCCTCCGGATGGCCATGCATCTAGTTTGTTGCTTAACCCACTTGAAAATCACTCTTTGGAGGCAGCTTTTGATGAAAAAAAAAGACCAATAGTCTAAGAATTGATCAAATCAACTCTTCTACGGAAGCAACTCTTGTCATGTAAGGTAGCAAAGACAACAATAGTCTAATAATTGCAATTTCTTATGAGGTTTCCCACATATTTTCCAATGTGGTCGTCTCATCAAATCACTTGGATGGAAGGCAAAGGCCCACTGATCACATGGCAAGACTTCGTGGTTGAGAAAAGATTATTAACTTAATACCTAAATATTTTTACAAATATGGGATAAATATTTATATTTATTATGTCCTACATATATTTACCTTATCAGGTTAGAATCTTAATGAGACAATTGAATCCAATGTTATGTGCTTAGTCCTTTCCCACAGACCTTTTTCGTTCGCTATCTTAATGGAATGAATTTTTTTGGGACTTAATTGTTTCCTTTTCCTGATTATAAAAATAGCTAGAAATTCATTATAGCAAATAAAAGATCACCTACCAGCCTCAATATGGTATGATCAAATCATGCTTTGAAGTAACATATAGTCCATCTTATTTTATTCAAATCTCTTACTTAAATACCCGTCTTGTGCTATAGAATCATAGTTTAAGTAAATATAACGTAGAGGCATAACCAATGATCTAGAAGATATTCCATAACACATAGAGACACTCCCAAAGAATAAAGACCACGTATTGTGGTATCCACTTTTGCCCACTATTTATTTTAGAAAATAACATGTGATAGGGTGGTGCTCTAGTTTTGTCCATCCTAGCAAGCAGGATTTGGGGGGAACCTATTGATCCATTGGATGAGAGAAAGGCAATACTTTGCCAGCAAGAAATAAAGTAAAAAAAAAAAGGACTTGTAACCATTGGGGAAAAAGAGGAAACTAGGAAACACTGGAGGGAGAGGGAGGATTGAGGAACTACTATAGAGAATGGGGGTGGCTGAGTAGTTTAGGGTTTTTTTATTATTTTTTTAGTCTTGCTTTTTATGTCAATTACATGAAGAGGATGAACCGTTAAAATATTCACCTTATATTTAAAGGATGTTTAAAAATATAGGAGGGGCCATGGCCCCCCATTTCATGCTCCCCTAATGATGGAGTAATTTCAAAGCAGCATGATATGGAAGAAGGTCTCATATTAGAGAATAAGAGGTACCACAACCACCTCACCTTGAAGTTTATGCAATGGATGATGGAAGAGCAGTTGTAGAGCAACAACATAATATGGGAGAGGGTCCCAATTCATTGCATGATATCCCTCAATTATCACCACCACCTATTGATTCATCGCAGGAGACATCTTCATTCGTGACACCGAGTATACGTAACAATACACTGAGATCCAGATTACACCAGGAGCACCTCATAAGAGGCGAGTTGACGACATCGATCTAGGAGAAGGATTCTCATAGGTTGACACCATGTACCATCATCCCCACCACTTGCACCAAACTTTGAAGAAGTACATGATGTTAGATCATTTACTAATGACATTGACAATCGAGGTAAACTCAATCCCATTAATGTGCCACAAACTTCACAATGGTACATCAGAAGAAGGAGAAGAAATCAACAGCTTTCACAATAGTAAGTCATTTATCTTTTTCATCTATCGATTGCGCAAGACGTACTTGTGTTGGTTATACATTGGTTTTGTTGACTTTGGTAGAGTGGAAGTGATGCTTGGAGTGGAGTAGTTGATCTTCTTGAGAAGTATTGCTGCGGTATATTATGCTTATTTTTTTCTTTTTTTCCATCGAATTCGTTATTCCTTTGCTTATTTCATTCTTTTGCGAATGAGAGACGTATTTTACAAAGGCAACTAGGAGAAAGGAAGTGCCTTTTTGGGTATTTGGATGGAGAGGAGAAATGGGTTTTATTATTTAATGTTTGATTTTGCTTGAAAGTCTTTGACAATTATGGTTTTTATAATTTTGTTAGTTCAACGTGGTATTAAAGATTACAATATGAAATTGATAGGTTTCTTTAAGTTGCGAATAGGCACACATTGTATCCACTTTACATTCATTTTTTGTATTTCTTGGCTATATATGTTGCAGATGTTGTATTTATATGTAGACATGCAAATACGATGGGAGATATTTCTGATCAATTAGCTACCTGTGCAAAAAATAGGAGTATCAAACTCATGTTTACCAGTCACGAGTTTCAGAGAAACTCGTAACTAGTATGACAATTTTCTCAATAATGTTATACGTCTGCAAAAAATAATTGTATCAAACTCATATTTATTAGTCATAAGTTTTAGAGAAACTTGTGACTACTAATGATGATTTTCTCATGTCATTCGTTGGTTGTCTTTGCAAAAAAAAAATTGTATCAAACTCATGTTCATTAGTCGCGAGTTTCAAAGAAATTGGTGACTAGTAATGATGATTTCCTTAAAAATGTCATCCATCACATGCCTTTGCAAAATAAAAAATTTAAGAAACTTGTTTTCACTGGTCATGAGTTTAAAAGAAACTCATAACTAGTAACGATGACTTTTTTAGAAATGTTGTCCATCAGCTATCTTTGTAGAAAAAGAATTATACTAAACTTGTGTTTACTGGTCACGAGTCTTAGGTAAACTCATGACCAATAATGACAACTTTCTTCAAAATGTCATCACTAAACTCCTTTTTAGTAAACACAATTTTAGCTTAAAATTTTAGTACTGGCCATTACCAAGAAAATAAAATCTTGATTAATTAAGAATAATTAATTCCTATTTACATTAATAAAAAATTTTCTTCCATTTTTCACTCCTCTCAGGCTGACTTGGTTAATCCATCTCAGTGTTCCCTCCTGGCGATGAAGATGGAAAACTAATCATGCAGGCCTCGTTCGGTAAGGGGTATAAGTTTATGGAATAAGTAGGGGAATATGAAATGATTTGAATAAATAGTGAAATAAGTGAGTTAACCCATTTGGATGTTTTGATAGGCTAAAGTTATTTTACAGAGAGAGCGGAATAACTTTACCTTAGGGTAAATAACCTGACGCAAATGAGAGTTGGGTTAAGTGACAGATTAGATACCTAACTTGACGCAAACCCATTTAGGCTCTGTTTGTTTAGAGGAATTATTTAAGGGGAATTGAAAAATAAGGGCACGGGATTGTGCCTCAATCTCGAGATTGCATGGTTTTGGTGTTTATTTTTTATAGTTGGCAATCTTGGGATTGAAACGAGTAATCCCACATTTGGTATAGTTGGGTGTTGAGAATCTACTGGTGGATTCGAAGACTCCACCTATGCATTTGGAAGACTCCACCTATGGATTTTGAAGACTCCACCTCCACCTCCACCTATGGATTATCAAACTCCATTGGTGGATTCTTAGCTTCCATCGAAACATATGTGCATTGCATGTGGGTTGATTTCTACTCTTCTGGTTGATTATCTAGAACGAGGGAACATGTTCTCCTTGCATGGGAACTTTAGATCCAAAAATGCCAAACAAAGAGCACGATGACCTTGTACGTCATTCTCTGCAACAACAGTAAGTAGCAGCGATCCCATGCAGCAACGAGTAGCACAATTGGTAGCAATAGCAGCAGCAGTAGCAACAAGGCAGGGGAGGGATTGTGTGCGAGATTAAACTATCCCACCCCGCCTGGAATTAGATAATATCGGAATTGTGACCTTTGACCTAATATTATTCTATCTCGGGATAAACTTTCCCAAATAAGGGATAGGTGTCCTAATCCCGATAAATAAACGCTGTCTTAAGCCGATAACAGGCACCACCCCCAAAGCCTCCTACATCTCGTAACAACAACCTCATACCTGCCTGCAAACATTTATGGAAACTTAATTTGCCTCCTGGAATAAAGATCTTTATATGGAAGGCTATTTCTCATGCTCTCCCATTCAGAAACATGTTGGCAAGGAGAATTAATGGAATATCTGATCACTGCGAGTTATGCTATCAGCAAATGGAGGATGCTCAACACTTATTCATCACATGCCCATTCTCAAAGGCAGTATGGTTCCTATTTGGCTATCGCCTACAGGACACTTCAGACTGGCTTGATCAATATAACAACATTTTCCTCCAACTAGCATAATCAGATACAAATCCTCTCCTCCCTTATTTTATTGTACATGCTCTATGTCTTAATAGGTGCAAAGTCATGTTTGGCAATTTGGACCCTGGCCCTCATCTGCTTAAGTGTAACATTCTAGCTTCTCTTCACTTCTATTACAAAGATGGCAACCCTGAACTTTTGCAACTTACCTCTAAGGCTGCAGCGAGAAAAACCCAATGTGATCCCAATTTTCAGTAATCTTAGCATGGCACACAACAATTTTTGGGTGATAATCCCATTTCGATAATTGTTGATGTAGCCATTGGGAAAACTCACTCTATGGCAGTGGCAATAATCCAGAATATAGATTCCTCTGTTCTCGTTGCGCAGGGATCTCAGTTGCAATCTTGCAACAACGAAGAAGCGAAATCTATGGCAATTTTGCTTGGATTTAAATTGGTGCATTCTTTGAACTTCACAAAGGGTCAGATTCTAAGTGATGCTCACTCTCCAGTTCGCTAAATCCTCAACCTCGAGCAGTTGCCGTAGCATTCCCTTCATGCAATTACTTGTCAGAATTTACTGATGCAACCTCCATTATTCTATGTATCGCATGTCAGAAGATCGAGGTTACATCGTGCACACTCTCTTGCAAATTTCTGTCTTGTGAAGGGTGTGGTTAGCACCTAAGATTCTTAGTCCATCCCTTACTCATTTAATGTCACTACTCATGTGGGAAACTTATTGTAACATAATTAATTATGGACAGTATCCCTTTATCTACTAATTACAATATGAGAGATGCGTAGTCTACCTTTTTTTGAGGATACATATTCTCAAATTTAGCATCCCTGAGAAGCTAATTCACTTGTCTAAAGCAACCAGATTAAAGTTAAAACATGCACTTTCTCTTCTTTTAGAAACTTCTCCATGTTTCTATCATTTCTTCAATCTTCTTGCTTCTCTTTCTCGTGAGAGTCTTCATCATTCTTGTGGTTGCTTAAAGAAGATTGCCTTTTAATCCTGGGAAAAAAAAAACAGGGAGGATCCTTGTACTTCAAAACCCTCCTCCCAAGAACCAGAACATTCCCTCTCTCCTCGAGACTCGATTGCTAGCAAGAAGCAAGAAATGTCGGAAGAGGAGCGGATGAATTCAAAGAATTCAATTCCTAACCCTAACAGTAGATTCTTCGTGGCCGTTCACGTAGGGGCGGGCTTCCACTCGCCGTCCAACGAAGTTGCCTTCTGCAGAGCCATGAAGCGCGCCTGCCTCGCCGCCGCTTCCGTCCTCCGAAGAAAGGTCCCATTCCATCCATCCAAATAGCAATCTCTCACATAGCTAAGTTTGCTTTCCTTATCTCCTGTTTTCTCTTCTTCTTCTTCTTCTAATTGTTATAATCATCATATGTGTGCTTTTCAGGGCGACGCTGGACGGTGCATTGATGCTGTTTGCGCGGCAATTCAAGTACTAGAGGTTTGTCCTCTTTTGCATATTTACCCTCCCGTTTTAACGCTTAAATTATGTCACAGTATCTGGACTTGCTTTGCATTAAATTTTTCCCTTCTTTCAGTTAATTATTTCCTTTTAGTGATGTGATTCTTTCTTTCCATTCTTTTTTGTCCAAGGAGTCATTTTGCCGGGGATTGTGAGTTTTTCCTCTGGCTCGGTCTCATCGGTCATTTTTGTCTTATTGTTAACCGCAAGGGAGAATCTGGAGTGGATTTTCTGCAATCAAATGAGCAGTTGTATTTATTATTTTGTTAATGGACTTTAAGGATGATTTTTGCTTGGAGTAGTGATAATCCTTCTGTTCTTGTTTAATGTTGGTGGAGGACATCATTGACATATTATCTAAGCTTACATTTTATAGATAATTTATGAATTAAAAGTACATGCAATTGATTGCAGCGCATGTTAAAACTTCATATAGGATGTATGAAGTATGATTTTTCACCCCATTTTAACTTTGATAAAGATGATTCTTTGCCATTTCCATATTCTAAACAGAATTTTGGCCTTTTTTTTGTGTCAAAAGTAGACACCCTGAAATTAAGAGCATCAAGTTAAAGTTCAAGTCTAACTTTGTCTCATAGGGATGTTTCTTTATTACTATGCTTGCCAAACCATTTGGGTGATAATCCAGTAGAATAACAATAACAAACATGGTTGTTCTCTCATGTTGTTATCCATCCTCAAAGGCACCCTCCCGTCACAAACCTTCTTTTGGGAAGTAGCTGACTTCCCCCATTTGCTTGAAGCCCATCTTGACTTGCACCACCTTACATAATTAGCATTTGGCACAAACCATGTTTTCTCAAACATTTAGCCAAGGAAGCTTTTTTAATATCACCGAGTTTAGTTACATGGCTTCTTTGCCTCTATTTAGATCCATTCTGCATCATTGTGGCAGTTAACCCAAATAGTTGGGACAATGTCTGATAGACATCTCTTATAGTGCCTATAATTGTTGACCAAACAATTGGATCTCTATCGAATGGCAACTTTCCTTGTTGCTTCATAATATTTGTCATCAACTTTCAGAGGAGTCTTCATTCCATGTAAAACACTTAAAGCTTCTCTCAACTTTAACCATATTACATTGGTTTTGTTTGTGATATCACCATGTTAAAAAATTGACTATGTGTACCAAATAACATCTTTGGCTAGGGATGTGTCCCAATATTCATCTTTGACCACTTAAGGTATCTTTTGACACTAAACTTCCATTCTATAGTTTGTTCTAACTTCCACTATGTGTCTTATTCAGTTGGAAGCGTTTAGATTCAAGGGCTTCTTTGTAGGGCTCAACTTTTCTATTTAGCAATCTGTTCGAACTTCTTTCATCCATGAGCACATTGTTGTATGTAAAAATAAAAAAACCATGGTAAATCATCTTGTCTTCCTCAACTCATCAATGATAAAAGTGAAGGACTTAGCATCGAGCCTTGGTGTTGATTAATGCTAATCCTAAAATAGTTTGGCATTCCAATATAAGTCCATGCGAAAAGATTTGACTTCATTACGCATATTGTAAACATCAGATGCCTTAAAAAGTATGTCGCTTAAGCTATAGCTTTACAATGTATGAAGCCAAAGTAGTTCTTCATAGATTAAAGACATGTCTCAACCTCCTTCTTATTATCCTTCCCAAAATTCCATTTTATGAAGCTAAGTTGTTACTCCATTTTTTGGATAGTTTTGTACATCTCCTTTCCTTTTTTATTTGGATATTTTAATGCTCTCCCTCTAGCCTTTTTGCTTGTCTTGTTTCTGTAAATGAAATCAAATAATTCCATGGTTCAAGTTGAACCCTTCCCTTCCTCAACAATTTGAACATCCACAAGAGTCTTGTCAGGTCCCACGACTTTTCTTGGTTTTATCATTTTTATAGTATCATTCACTCCTCTTGTCTATCCATCAATATCTTGAACCATTCAAGTAAACATTGGAGTTTGCTCCTTATTGTGAAATGATCTCAAAATTGCTACATTTCCATCAAGGGGTTTGTGCATAAATGTCATCATAAATTTATGAAATTAAATGATTGCCATCATAATTTGATATCTATACAAATACAACTATGAACTTGATCATCTTTACAAAAATGCCAATAGAATTAAGTTACACTAAGTTGATTTGCTTAATTTTAACTAAAATGTCAACAAATGGTTGTTTTTTCCACTAGATTGCTTTATAAACCTCAATAAAATGCAATTGCATTGCTTCTCTTCATCTTTGTTCCTCTCTTTACCCCTCTTAACTCCATCACTTGCTCGCATTTTTGCTCCCTTTTACTTAGTATCATGTAACCAAAACACCTTGATAAACCTGTCCTACATCCTCAAAGAAGATCAATCACCAATTTTTGCCTCTTGTAACCTTTTTCTACTATTTTGGTTATTTGAGTGTGGCTAAAGTCCAACTTCACATTAATTTAATAGTATTGTTGTAAAAAGAGACATGTTCGTGGTGGCATATATGTAAGTTTATATATGTAAGTGGTGGCATTTACAAAAGTTTTCCACCTTATCTTTGTATATTCACTATCTATGAACACCTTCCTTCCATCCTTGATACATCTCGTGTGTGAGATCCTTCGTTCTCCTTTCTCTTGCTTTGGCTAGCTTAAAAACATCTCTCTTCCTTGACATCAAGCATGGTGAAAAGATTTTTCCAAGCTTTTGCGTTTGCCTGAATGGTAACTTTTTCTATCTCTCTTTCCTGTTTTGCAATTTGAAAAGCTTTCAGTAGTTTTACCTCCAAACAAACCTTGATGAAAATTCTTTTATTTTTGAGCTTTTGTCATTTTACTTTACTCCACCACTAAGGCTCTTTTTGCCTAGGCACACCCTTTTAACATTCCTAATGCCACTTTGTCTACCATTTTAATGCAAGTTGCCATAGTAGTCTTCCACATCTCATTAGCATGCCCATTATGTTTAAAAACACTCTTTTGCAACATTTTCTCAATGATTTTTTTTGTTTGAGTTCCTTCACTTTTTTTGTTTTTTTTCTCATAAATGTTGTTTTGTAGTTAAACTCTCTCATGTTATGACGTTGCAATAATTGCAATACAAGGAATTGTTGCACATTTCCTCCTAACAAACTTATAAACATGTTTTCTCACTAGACCATTCTTATAAATGATTAAGTGCTCCTCTTATGAACTGAAGTGTTGGCCATAAAAAATCATGTGACACTCATAAACCAAGAAAAATTTCCTTACTTTGCTGAGTTGTAAGCGGGTGCACGATATTTTATTTATCTTAAGGGGGTACTTATGTAATTAGCCTAATTCACTTTTCTATAAAAGAGGGCTAGGGTTTCATTTGATAGTAAGACATTCTTTTGATTCTCCACATGATATCAGAGCAGTGGTCCTAGACTGGTATAGGACTGCTGCTTTGATATCCCACCAAAAATCCACAACATGTTTAGATCACCAACTTAGGGTGATCTGATGGAGGATGCTATCACGGTGGCATCGCCACCATGGGCAGCCCGTGGACAGGCAGCGTAGCGTGGTAGTCTGCCGCTGCTGGCGGTGGTGGCCACCAATCCGATGGCACTGTCGGTTGGCTTTTGCGGTTGTTGGTAGCAAGTGCTACTGTTGTTGGTGATTGCCTTATTCGTGGCTTTGAGTGTTTGATGAGCTTTCTCTCACACCTCCCATTGATGGCAATGAGTCTTTTCTCGTTGATATTGAGGAGAGTTGATCTGAGTAAATCAAGTTCAGATTCGATTGGGCTAGCATTTCCATCACACGAAATTGGCGTGAGGAAACAGATGATCATAAGCGAATGGGTGATTAATTCCGGTGCCTCCGTTCATCTTACTAAAGATAGTGCTCGCCTAAAGAATCCGATGCCTTCACATGGAATTCATGATGTACGGGTAGCGAATGGAGCAACTTCTCTTGTGACTGCTGTTGGATGTGTAGATGCTACATCTAAAATGAAGATAAAATAGGTATATTATGCTCTGGAGTTTTCCATGAATCTTCTGTTAGTAAAATTTGCAGAGATCTTGGATGTCATGTTATTTTTGATGAAAGACATTATTTTTTTCAAGATTGAATCATGGGTGATATTATTGGTGTTGGAATAAAAAATGGACTATATTATTTAGACACGCTTACCTTGTTTATTGGGGTAGTGTCTATTTCCCGTGATCCCTTACTCTGGCACAGCAGATTTGGGCATCCTTCTATGAAGAAGATGTGTCAGATGTACCCGTAGCTACCTGATTCCTTGGTCTTAGAGTGTGAAGATTATCAGCTGGGGAAGTAGCACAGGGGCAGCTATCCAGGAAGAGATGCTGGCGTTAATTCTATACCATTTTCTCTAATGCATTGTGATGTCTGGGGTCCTTTTAGAGTTGCCACTACTGGTGGACACCGATACTTTGCAGTTATGATTGATGACAGTAGCAGATTGACTTGGGTTTTCCTGATGAAGGTCAGAAGTGAGATTCCTACCATTGTTCAGCAGTTTCTGTCTGAGATACAGACACAATATGGTATTACTATTCGAGTCTTCCGCAGTGATAATGCATTAGAGTTTATGTCCAGTGATTTACATGAAGAGTTTAGTTCTAGGGGAATCATTCATTAGACATCTTGTGCTCACACTCTCAGCGGAATGGAGTTGCAGAGTACAAGTTGCGCTACTTGCTTGATATTGCTAGGATCTTGATATTTCATATGAAGGTTCCTGCATCAGTTTTAGGGAGATGCTATATTATCTACAGTTGAGCTGATTAACAGATTACCATCTTTAGTGCTTCATGGTCAAATTCCCTATTAGGTTATACATCCTGAGTGTGATAGGATCTTTCCACTGCCTCTATGAGTTTTTGGGTGTGCCTGCTTTGTTCAAAATTATGGTATACAAGATAAATTTGCTTCTCGTGCCATGAAATGTGTCTTTCTTGGGTATTTTAGGACCCAAAAGGGCTACAGGTGCTATGATCTAGGTCGTAGGTGATATATTGTTACTACTAAAGTGACCTTCTTTGAGAAGGTTTCTTACTTCTCAAAGGAAGGTTCATTCATAGAGGCTGCCATACAGGACATGTAGGTATATCAGATGAGATTATAGCTAGATGACATTACAGATGAGGAATTAGTGCAACTTGTTACCCCCTCAGATAGGGGTAATTCAGATGGAGAGGAGGAGATAATGCAGAGGAGATCTGACATCATGCTTCATCCTATTTCTCGTTATACTACTGTATCTCATCTCCAGGAGGAGGACAGATAGTTTGCATCTGCCATTACCACAGTAGTTGTTTCCAGAGATTTTGTTCAGGGTCTACATGATTCGAGATGGAAAGCTGCTATGGACGAGGAGATGCATGCATTTCAGACCAAGAAGACATGAGATCTTGTTCCATGTCCTGAGGGTGCTACCGTTGTTGGTTGCAGATGGGTGTACACCATCAAATACAGATCAGACGGGATGGTGGAGTGATATAAGGCAAGACTTGTTGCCAAGGGATTCATCTAGATATATGGGGTGGATTACCTTGAGACTTTTTTGCCTATTGCTTGTATCACCTCCATCAGGATCATCTTGTCTGTTGTTGTGGTTAAGGGATGGCCCATGCATCAGTTAGATGTAAAGAATACTTTTTTGTATGGTGATCTAGCTGAGAAAGTATACATGAGACAACCACCAGGTTATGTCCATTAGGGGGAGTTTGTTTGCCGCTTACGGAAGGCTATCTATGGCTTAAAGTAAAGCCCATGAGCTTGGTTTGAGAGGCTCAGCCTAAATATAAAGAAGATTAGGTTTCAGAGATCTACTACTGACCATTCTATATTTGTTAGGAGGACTGAGCATGGTGGACCATGGAGAGTTGTTATCTTAGTAGTCTATGTTAATGACATGGTCCTGACATGTGGTGATATTGATGGGATACTAGAGACGAGAGCCTTTCTCTAATCCACTTTTGTTATAAAGACTTGGGTGATCTTCGCTATTTTCTGGGGATGGAGGCTGATCATCAGGAAGATGGCTTATCCTTATCACAGAGGCAGTATGCCTTACAGATTCTTGAGGAGGTTGGACTACTTGGGTCTAAGTCATCAGGGATGCCGGTTGAGGCACTAGTTAGTCATACCTCTAATGAGTCAGATCCCTTGTTTGAGGATATTACTAGGTATCGCAGTATCGTTGGTCGTTTGTTATATCTGACCATTACTCGATCAGATATTAGCTTTGCAGTCAGCCGTGCTAGTCAGTTTATGTAGAGTCCTAGGTACAACCATTGGAATGATGTGTCTCATCCTGAGATATCTGAAGGGCACCCCAGGGCGAGATCTGTACTACAATGCGAGTGGCACTCTTGATCTTGTGGCTTACTTTGATGCAGACTATGCAAGATTGGTAGAGGATAGGCGATTTATGTCAGGCTTTGCTGTCTTTTTGGGAGGAAATATGGTTTCTTGGAGGAGCAAGAAACAGAGTGTTGTCCGTTTCAGTGCAGAGGCAGAGTACAAGTCCATGGCATAGGCTGCTTGTGAGATTATGTTGATGGTTGGTTTTCTGCGAGATCTAAGGGTACTAGTTGATACCCCGGCTCCACTTTATTGTGATAATAAGTTAGCGACAAACATTGCCTCTAATCCTGTTTGTCACGAGGGGACGAAGTTATATGAGATGCGGTCTTGGAGAGCAAGATAAGTACCCCTTATATATCTTTTGAGCTACAGGTTGCTGACATTTTCACCAAGCCTCTCAAGAGGAAACGCCATGATTTTCCGAGGAACAAGTTAGGCAGCATTGACATATACGCCTCAACTTGAGAGGGAGTGTTGAGTTGTAAGGGGGTGCATGATATTTTATTTATCTTGAGTGGGTACTTATGTAATTAGCCCAATTCTCTTTTCTATAAAAGAAGGCTAGGGTTTCATTTGATAGTAAGGCATTCTTTTGATTCTCCACAACTTGTCGAGATTGTAATTGCTCCAACCAATCCAATAATTCCTCTTTGTGGAATTTTTTTGAAAAACCAATCCAACCTCATTTCATTCCAAAAACCAAATTACATCAAAGTTTACAATAAAGATTCTTAGAACAACACTTGGGAAGAAATGGATGAAACAAAGTTCTCGACATAGGATCTCTTCCCGCTAAAAAGCACCCCATTCCTCCCCAGCCAAACACCCTATAGGACCACCAACACCTTGGCCCTATCCTTCTTGGATCTAAGGGAGATCCCTCCACCGTGGGCATTTCGTCTGCGGAATGAAGACCAGAAACTATCCACATCCCAATGTGCGATCCAATCGATCCTCATCCTCTGCCAAACTTGCCTCACAAACGGACACTGGAAGAAGAGGTGGTAGATGCCTTCCTCAGCTACATCGCAAAGGGAACATGTCAAATTGTTCGAGTGGGTCCATCTCGCTCTCCATCGCTTTATCATAATCGTCCCCCTCCTCATCAACAAGGCAAAGATCTTCACCTTCAGTGGGCACTCCGCCATCCATATCAATATGCAATCTTGCAAGAAGTCAACGTCATGGCTGACCGTGCCCCTCTCCAACGTGCGGAACACCTTCGCCACAAAGAAGTCTCCCTCCTCCCAGTAGTAAGCATCATAATCCTCTTCCGGTGCCTAACCCTCCCATTCCTGCAACAACAGCTGGAACTCCTCGCATCTCTGGTCGAAAAGGCCCCCACGAAAGGTTGGACATCAAGCCCTATCCCAACAACTTTCCACCGTTGCCGACGGGTGCACAACACTTCCAAAGAGGCGTGGAAACCTGTTTCCGAAGGTATTGCCAACTCCCTACCAGTCGTCCTTCCATAATCGGAAACCATCCCCTTCCCCCAGTGTAGGGGAGAAGAAATTGCACACTTTCACTGTCACAGCCGCTAAGTCTTTCAGAAAATGTGAGGCTCCAGGAGGAGGGGAGACTAAAGGATCCCAAGAAAGGAAAGGATCATAACATTGCCGCATAACATCACTAAGGAGACCCCGCTCCCGACCCACCAATCGGGCAATTCACTTTGTAAGGAGGTTGATGTTCAAATTGTTTACCTTCCTAACCCCCATACCCTTTTCTTGAAATGGTTTACACACCTCCTCCCAGGCTACCAATCTCACCCCCCTTCCTGTCGACCCTACATTAGCCGAGAAGAAATCCCTTATCAACCTCGAAATCTTCCTCTCAATCAGGCGCGACACTCTAAAAATTGAGAGGAAATACGATGGTATGGATGCCAGAACTGCTTTCACAAGGGTCAGTCCCCTACTTCTAGACAGTAACTTAGAGGACCACCTCACCAATCTTCCTTCCATTCTCTCCAGCAGTGGAATCCAATCCTATATCCTGAGGTGCCGATCTGATAAAGGAAGGTCTAGATATACCAATGGCAAAGAGCCCATTTCTGCCCCCAAAAAACCTCCCACCCTCTCTACCTTAGCGATTGACAAATTAAAAGGGACGAAAGTTGATTTTTGATAATTAATTTGCAGCCTTGACGCCTCGCCAAAAAGCTTTAGAAGGATTCTCATTCTCCTAGCCTCCAGATTCAATCCCTTGACTAGAAATAAGGTATCAGCATACTACAGTGCCGCTGTCTCCCTGCCTTCCCCAACCTCGAAACCCCTAATCAACTCCTTAGCACAGGCCCTGTGAGTTGTTTGCGCCAGAGCATTCGCTGCAAGCACAAACAACATAGGTGCAAACGGGTAGCCTTGTCTGACCCCCCTCAGCCAGGTTCCTGTTGATCAGAACTGAGAAAGATGTCGTTGTCATGCACCTCTTCATCCAATTAATCTACACTGTGGGAAAATCGGTCCTCAATAAGGAGGCCTACAGAAAATCCCACTGCAATGAGTTGTACGCCTTATTGAAGTCCACCTTCTACAAAAAAGCCTGCTTCTCCTTCCTCCAGGTGGCCAATGCCTCCATGGCAACCACAAAACCATCCAGAATTCCCCTCCTTGGGATGAAGGCCGTTTGAACAGGGGAAACTAGGTCTCCTAGAAGGACCTTAGCAACTATAAGGTACACAACATTCGATAAAGCAATCGATCTGAAATCTTTGATAATTTCGGTCCCTTCTTAGGAAGTAAAAATATGTAATATCTGTTTAGCTTATCAGAACCTCTATTCCCGATTGCGAATTCATCCATCATTTGCATCACATCCGCCCCTACCAAGGACTAGGTTTCCCTGAAAAAGAAGACTAGGAAGTTATCTGGGCCAGGGCACCCCTCTGCATTCAGGCTCCAAACAACCTGCCTCACCTCATCCTTCGAGAAGCCATTAGTGAGTTCCCTCTCCTGAGCCTCTGTGATACACTGCACATCCTCTCCTGTCTACCTCCAGCAACCTCTAATGCGCCTCCCAATGAACTCTCTAAAGTAATCTGCCGTAGCTCTTCCCACCTCCTCCCTACCTGAGAAAGTCTCCCCAGGTATCAACATCTTCTCTATCCAGTTTCTCCTCCTCCTAGCAGAGGCCATTTGGTGGAAAAACCTGGTATTAGAGTCACCTTCCTTCAGCCATCTCTGCCTCGATCTCGTCTTCCACTCCACCTCTGCCGAAATAGGGGCTTGTTCCTTTTGCCTGTCAATTCTGGTGATCTCTGCCAATACCTCTTCCTTCTTGCCCCTCTTGAATGCCTTGACCTCTCTCCTGTATGCTCTCAAGTGGTCGCGCAGCACACTCAGTTTCTTCGCCAAGCAACACGTGGTCGATCCCTCCACCTTTATGGATTTCCACTTCTCCACCATACTTCGAAAACCATCCTCCATCAGCCAGGATTTGTCAAATTTAAAATATGTGCCAAAATGTGTCCCCTCATTAGGCTTCCACATAAAGGGTGTATGATCAGAAAATGGTCTCTCCAAAGCTAACACATCTGCCACAGGGAAAGCCTCTGCCAATTCCACGTTGGAGAGAAATCTGTCAATCCTAGACATCTGGTCGCTGTTATTCCTCCAGGTGTATGCACAGGAAGTCGACATCCAATCCACGAGTCCATGTGTATCAACAAAATCCAGAAAAAGGTCTGACCTTGGATCCTACCTTCCTCGTCCTCCAGGTTTGTCCTTTATCAATAGGGTGGCGTTGAAACCCCCTTCGATCAACCAAGGATGCCCATGGCACTTTGTAGCGACGGCTGTAAGCTCCTCCCACGTGACCTCCCTTGCTTGGGCATCTAACGGACCATACACCCCTGTGACAGTTAGCATAGCGCCTCCCACCCTTTTAACCAATCTCGCAGAGATGACATGCTCCCTGCAAAAGTAATTTTCCAAGGAGAAAGCATCTTCCCGTCATCTGAGGATCTGCCCTCCTGATTGGCCATTCGCATCAAGGGATCGAAACCCCTCCATCCAAGAGTCCTCGATCTCTTTCCAGATCTGAACCCCAAAGCCAGTCAACTTCATTTCCTGCAACAACACGACGTTCGCTCTCCACACACGAACATACTGCCCCAACGACGCCCTTCTTGAAGGGTCATTAAGATCCTGCACATTCCATGTAAGTACACCATTCATTTAGAACAACAGGGGGCCTCCATATTCTGTCGGAAGCTAGCCGCTTCTACAGTCCTGCGCACCTCCTCCTCAGTATGATCCAACACCATCGTCTACTATGACGGCTGCGGTGTTCTTCCACGACCATCCACCACCAACCTCAGACCGTGACCTCCACGAAATCTCCACCTCCTGTACTGGAGATTGCCTCCACGGCCACCATGCACCATGCGCAGTTTCTAGCTGGTTAGGGGAACTTCTGTCTGGTCGTTAGTCGACAAAGAGATGTCGCCCGATCATTGCTGTGTTGGTGAGCCACCAGGATGAGTCTCTTGAACAATGCCCACCCCATGCTGGAGCACAACCTCCTGCTCGCTGGCCGGAGGGCGACTAGAAGCCCCCGAGGTTGAGCCTATTGCCGCTAGCTCCGCCCAACCACCATTCCCTAGCGATGGACTTGCCGCCGGGGGGGGCGGGCACTTTTTCCACGCTGGCGGGAGATGAGGGGTGCTCTTCCTCCATGTTCTCACAATGCACCAGCTCTCCTCCAGTTGACCTCGAGAGGTAGGAAGAACCCTTCTCCTCGAGAGAGACCTGACTAGGGACATAGACCTTAGGCCCGATGAGACATCTGAAATCGTGCCTTGCTAACGGATCCGGGTCTGCAACCTCTTTACCCGAGTGCACCTTTGCAAGTGCTGCGCACGTGGATGAAGTTAAAGCCGCCTCCAGCCATTTCTTGGGAGAGAGCATTCCATCAATGCCTCCCCTTGCCTCTTCCGCTCCCGAGACATCTGAAATCGTGCCAATCTCGGGCGACGCGAGCTCCTCGCGTGAGATCTACGTGGATCTCTCGGGGTCGGGTCCACGTCACCGACCGCCGACTCCACATCGTCGTCGGGCGCTGCCTCACCTTCCACCATGTCGGGATCGCAGCTCCGACCATTGGCGAGACCCCCTGAGGCCCTCCATGAGGTAGGCATGAGACCACCCAAGCGGAACCCCCAAGCTGCAACATGACCTTCTCCAACATTGCTGCTTCGATCTTCAACTCGATCCATGCTATCATCGGACCTTTGGACAATCCGATCGACGAACAACC
Organism: Thalassia testudinum; assembly: GCA_037157565.1. NCBI lineage: Eukaryota > Viridiplantae > Streptophyta > Magnoliopsida > Alismatales > Hydrocharitaceae > Thalassia > Thalassia testudinum. The sequence continues at coordinate 93,814,661 of JAZHRO010000024.1, forward strand.
CTTGAGTCGAGCAAAAGGGGAAACGATCACCTCCATCACTTCCATCGACCTAAGCCACCATGGAATCCCCACAACGGCCACCTCGAGCGTTGGCTGCTTCGGAGGGTGCTCTAAGGAAGCACCATCGTGTGGGGATGGAAGTCGCCACCTCTACCTTCCCCCTTCGGAGACAACTTTCAAGAAGCAGAGTTTCTCCCTCCTCGAGGCGAGGAGGCCGAGGACCAAAAACCTCCCCCCATCTTGCATCAGAACCCTCACCCTCTCCATCTCCAGATCCCCGCCTAGCACGCCCTCCACCACCACCTAGGATACCGAACCCTCCAAAACCTTGCCCACCAGCCTACTCTCAGTCTTCCCTCTTAGACTTCTAACCCCCTTCGACCAAGGTGCTTCAACCTCTGCTTTTGGCAATCTCCTCATTGGCAGCGGCAACAGACACTCACCCCCGCGAACATGGCCACCACGACATCGCACGCTCCTATGCCCAAGGCCTCCGCACCTCCAACAGCACCAAGGTTCGCGGCAGTCCCGCGCCCAGTGGTCCCGACCTAAGCATCGGAAACATCGCTCCCCCTCGGCCGCACCAGCTCCCCGGTGAGCATTCCTTTGAGGACTAGCTGAGGCCCTGCTCGTCCTTTTCTGCCTCTCCACCATCGACCAGCCAAGATCCTCCACCACCTCCCCATCCGTTTGGCACTGCTCCTCCCCTCCCCCCTAATCGGGCGAGCGAGACCCCTCACCCTTCTCCCTCCTCAGGTACCCATCCTCCTCCCCCACCTTCTCTCTCATGATCGCCTTCCCAGTTGCCCTCTCTCTCTCGCTCTCCATACTTAACTCCCTTTTTGTGGAATTCTTTGGAGTACTTTATCAATTTCTTTTGAAACTCCTTGATCGCATAAGCATAAATGATATTTATAATCTCTTCTTGGAGGATCATTTTTATCATGATTATCCAAGTCTTTGAATTGCTTAAGCTCAACTACATTGCCACCCACAGAGTTCTACGAATTTTTTTTTTAAGAAGAATTTCGTGCAATATTTTTTGACCATGCCCGTAATGGAACTAAAAAATATGCCAGTTATTTCTTAAAATGGAGTCATATGACTCCATTTTAAGAAATACTCGTATCCTCTCTCTAACACTTTGGAGACCTTCAAATCCTTAAGGAAGGTAATGCCAAACCCCTGTTTCAATCTTTCTCCTTTTTCAGATACTATAATTTGAACACTGGTCTTCCCATCTCTGGACTTTCTGCCTTTAAAAAAAAAAAAAAATCTCTGGAATCATCGTGTCACAATTTCCATAGGTTTGACAGTCTAGTGTCAATATTCCAAGTACTAGTTGATAGCTACTTTTGGATTACATCTAGGTGATGATGTAGTGACACTAACTTCTTTACTCATAGGAATCCTTTTTGCAAGAACTCTTGCACATATATTATTGCATCCAGCCCTTGCCAACTTCTCATTGCATTTGTGCATTGTTGTGCACTGATAGAAGGGTGGCTAGATGAAATTTGAATGAGTACTAGGGGGTTACAATCTAGTAAGAGCGCACTGAAATTTGAATGAGTATTAGGGGGGTTATAATGTAGAAAGAGCATGTTTTGTTCTTTGGTCAAGAAACAGCGAACATCTCCTTACATTTAGAGAGCAGGTGATTTGTCCAACTCTATAGTTTTTCATGAGCATATATTACTGCTGTTAGTTTTCTTGCTTGTTCTGATCCATATATTTTGTTTGATGTTTGTGTTATTTTTTTTTGTTGTTGAACACTTGCTATTTAATGTCATCTTTCAATATTGTAAATATAGTAATTTTGGTATAGGATGATCCTATAACCAATGCAGGACGGGGATCGAACCTGACAGAGGAAGGCCATGTAGAATGTGATGCTAGTATTATTGATGGCATTTCTGGAGCTTTTGGTGCTGTTGGAGCAGCTCCAGGTGCTTTAAAACGAAAACAACTTGGAGATTGTGGTCCTTCAGCACAGGGTTCTTTATTAGTCATCATTTGTGTAAAATTTGAGCCTTTAACTTTAATCGATGGCTGGTTATGTGTCTTTAAAATGTGGATTGTGGTTGTCAAGTTGAATTTTATTAGATTGATATGATAGCCACAAATATAGTTATGACAGTTGAGGGCAAGACTATCAAGTAAAAGGTGGCTGGAGCTTGTTTAATGTGTCTTAAAACCTCTGATTGGTTAATGTGGTGCCAGAACTAGTGGTTATTTGTTTCGGAAAGGTCCTGGAGGGCCCTCAATCACATCAGGCAAGGGATATGGAATTTTTTTTGGAAAAGCAGGGACATGGAAGATTAAGTTTCCTTCTCAAAAATTAAGCTTAGTTTGGAACACAGCTCTTCAAATTTATTACACTTGAGAGAATTCCTTAAGAGATCAACAATCTGGCGAACTAAAGAAATCTCAGTTACTTTCAAAAAAAGAAATACTTCGAGTGTTTATCTTCCTTTTGGCCATAGCATCTATGATAAAATGATAATTGACTTCAATGTGTTTTGTGCATTCATAGAAGCTTGGCTTCTTAGATATGAGCATTCTAGTGTTATTACCTTTCAAACAAAAAGAATCTAGTCTTATTGTTATGAAACATTTCCATAGGAAGCAATGGTGGACATCCCAAATTTATCACAAGTCAATGGATCCAAACCAACATGCGACCAGTTCGTGCCATAGCAAGATACTCCAACTATGTAGTGGATCTAGAAACCATAGCCTACTTCTTACTTCATTTTAGAACAAGATTTTCACCAGCAAAGGTACTAAACCTAGCACTCGATTTTTGATCCTCTAGAGAACTAGCATTCTGCAATGGAATATCTTACGACATCTAAATGGCCATTGGTTTTGAACATTATTATTCTTGTACAGGACATACAACAACCTAAGGACTAGGGTTTTGCCATAAACTCACCCGAGTTACAACATAACTGTGGAGATTTGCGGTGTGTGGAGGCCTAAAAGTGCGGTAAAGATCCCACGCAACAGTGTTGTGTGTGGAAGAATCCACGCAATAGCAGCAACCCCTGTTCTAGCGCAAAGAAGAGGGCAAAATAGGGCAGCAACTTGATGTAGTAGTTGTTGTTGCTTTTGGTGCACAAGGATTGAGAGAGGGAGAGTTCTAGGTGAAACAGGGAGAGGAGTTGCTCTTGAATAGAAGAATTTTATTAATACAAACTCAACTAATACATGGACTCATTGGACTGTTTAAATGAACTAAGCAAAGTTCTAAAATTAAAAACAAATTACAACAAATCACAAACAAATTCCTAGGATCAAGGAACGAAAGCAAAACAGAAAACCAGACTTACCACCAAAGGTAGAAAATAAAACTTGGACTTTAAGCAAGATAACAGTTGGCCCTAATTGTTGATGCCAGAGCAGGCCATGTGGACTGTCCATGTGGCAGGAGGTGTCACGTGGCAGTCCATGCAGCATTATTATTATTTTTTCTTTTTTTGATTTTCTCACTAACACTCCCTCGCAAGTCAAGATGCAGAGACGTTGAAGACTTGATGATGTTGATCTGGAGGCCCTACCATGCCTCTTCATCTTCATTGTTGGAGTTCTTCATCGGAGTCGAAATTGCAACCACCAATCTCGATGCACCCTCAGTTATGGGTGCTTCTTTGGCCCCATTGGAAGTCGACACATTGATGGCGGTGTTTGTTTTTCTCTCCTCAAGTATCATAGCCCGGATTACTTCTAAGTTCGCCTTTGTGAGATTAGACTCACGGTTCAGAGTGTTGGGAGTTTGGGAAGGTTGTCTAAACTTCTCGTAATATTTTTTTAAGAGATGAGTTGTGCGGCCATAGTGGATGCAAGGTGGATAGTCCTACCTGGCATCTTGGCCATGCCCACATCCACGCCATTGATTTAAATGTCGCCGGCAAGGTCATTTCCGAGCAAGGGTCGTGCCGACATGAAGAAAACGTCGATTTACAGGAATTTCGTCGGCATGCCCTCGGCACGGTCGGCATGCTGGCGGCATGCTGGCGAAATTGGTGCCCATGTCGAGGTTGCTGTTGGTTTTTTTAATTACTTTTCCTATTTTTGTTGGTATGCATCGGCATGCCCTTGGCATGCTCATTGGCATGCCCATCGAAAAACGGGCATTTCCACGGCATGCCCACGAAATGCACACTTGGAATTTCATCGGCACGGCATCGAAATCGACATTTCGAACCTTGATCCACGCCCTTGGTTATCTCTCATAGCGACCATTGCCGTGGTCGCAGTTGTTACGGGGGAAGGTTGCTCGCTTTGCATTCCCTTAAGCTTTGTCAGCTTGAAGTGTAGAGACTCCAGGTCCATCTTCTCATCGGCCACTAAAAGTTGATCTTGAGTTGAGGCGTAGTTAGGATTGAGTTAGAAGAGAAACTTGGCCGCTTGCCATCGTTTCTGGATCTCACGTTGCTTATCGTAGCAGTTTGGCTCGTAGATGCTCAACTCTTCAAATAGCAATTCCATCGGAATAGTAGTCATTAAGGGATGAGGCACCTTGACTTGCATTCCAGATTCACAAATAAAGATCCACAATCTTTGCATTGCTGGTCTTTTTCGTGAACCTCTTTTCGAAGGAAACCCACATATCGTAGGCCATCCTTTTGTAAATCAAAGTAGAAGCAATCATGGGTTCAATAGAGTTCATAAGGAGATTGATTACTAGGTAGTTTTCTTTCTCCCACTTCTTGGCTTTGGCTACCTCATAATCTTGGGGTTCTTTGAGGATGGTATGAAGCTTTTCCTATCCTCCGATCGGTACCTTGAATGCCTGGGCCCAAACCAAGTAGTTTGAGGCACCTTTTAGCTTAATGGAGGTGCCTTGCACCTCCACTTTGCCTCCACCAGTAGCAAGTTGTAGTTCTACATTTGCCATGGCTTCTTTTCATATGAAGCACAAAGAGTTTCGAAGAACAAGGACTACTTTTGTGCGAGTACTCCACAGATCCTGATGTGGAAATCTAGATCAGCTTGAAGTCGGCCCTGTTTTTATACCATGTAGAGATTTGTGGTGTGTGGAGGCCTGAAAGCGTGGTAAAGATCTCACACAGCAGTGATGTGTGTGGAAGATTCATGCAACAACAACAGCCCCTTGTTCTTTCGCAAAGAACATGGCAAAATAGGGCAGCAACTTGATGCAGTTGTTGCTACTGCTTTTGGCGCACAAGGATTGAGAGATGGATAGTTCTAGGTGAAACAGAGAGAGGAGTTGCTCTTGAATAGGAGAATTTTATTAATGCAAACTCAACTAATATATGGACTCATTGGACTCTTTAAATAAAATGAGCAAAGTTCTAAAATTAGAAACAAATCACAAACCAATTCCTAGGATCAAGGAACAAAATTGACTCTGTGAAAAACAGAAAACCAGACTTGGACTTTAGGCAAGATGACAGTTGGCCCTAATTGTTGACGCCAAAGTAGGCCATGTGGACTGTCCATGTGGCAGGAGGTGCCATGTGGCAGTCCACTTGGCATTATTTTTTTTCTTTTTTCTTTTCTGATTTTCTCGTTGACAGTAATATTTGGTTTTGTAACAGTCATCACACGAAAGCTTCCCAACTTTTCTCCTATATCTATGGACACCTTAAAATCCCTATCTTCATCTCTGAAGGAAACAATAGGTCCTTGACCAGTCTCTGTGAGAATATCTGTTGCATTTTTTCAATACTATATCACTGGTTTATCTTTGTTGTGAGCCACTTCATACCTGGAAACTATCAGAGTTTTATCAGGTCCTTAGTCAGAAATTCGGAGCAGAAGAATTCCTTGGTGTCTTCAGCATAGCTGACATGGACACCAGGGATAAGACTGTCGTCAGTGTAGATAGTTAATTCGAATGTATGAGCTGAATCTCTGTATGTACTGAATGATCAGACATGTTTGTAATCGAGCCAAAACTCAGAGTTGCATTGCTGAATTTTTTGAACCATGACCTCAAATTTTATTTACAGTCAGTCAGTCAGAAGAATATTTCAACTTTAAGACTTTCTGTCTCCCCCTTCCCCCCAACCACATAATTAGTTGCTGCATATAAACATTTTCTTGAGGTCTCTATATAGAAAGCATTTTGTTTTTTAGCTGACATGTTGGCCATTTTTTGCTTACTGCAATAGAGATAATAAGTCAAATATAAGTCCGACTAAAGGCATTTTGATATCTACCTGGATATGTCAGCCATTTTCTGTTTATTGCAATGGAGATAATAACCCTAATAGAGTTGAAACGATTGGACAAAATCCCCTAAAGTCATTGTGCCTACTTATGTGTGAATTCTTTTGCCACCAATCGAGCTTTTAGCCGATCAGCACTACCATTAGGAAGATATTTGATTGTGAACATCCATCTATATGTGACAATGTCTGCGATAGGTGGAGCCTTAGCAAGCTCCCATCTATCATGTATTCTCAATGTAGCTATATCTTCATCCTTGACACTTTTCCAACTAGAATCTTGTATTGCATCTACCCAATATTTGGAAATAGTCTTGCTCAATAACGAAACCATAGATGACTCAAAATTGGACTAAAGTGATCAAGAGAAGTATATTGAGACTCGGGTAAAGAGTACGTGTAAGAGGAACTTCACAACAAGAGATCAAATATCAAGATAAGATTGTACATTAGAAATAGGTGTACCTTAGTGTTAGTGCATTAGCATTAATGTTCTTAATTTTGATGATGGCAAAACATGTTATGTTGTTCTTAGAGATCTAATATTTCAGGTATAAAGGATGGAGGACTTTGTCTTAAAGAGACTTGAGTATTTTTTTTTTTTTTGAACGAAAACAAAGGATCGCTATCGGAAGTCGATAACAATCCAAATCAATTCATTAATTTAAAAGAACGGACTTATAACTGTTTGAAAAATAATTCACCTTCCTCACAACATTCTCCACCTAGGCTCTTTCCCCCCTAAAGACAACACAGTTACGTTGCAACCAAATAGATCAAATCACCGAAGTTGCCTTCACCCACTTAGTCGCCCCCGTCTAAATTCCATATTTGGAACTTCTCCAAAAACTGTCAAAGGAGGAGGGTCAATGCCTGTGATTTGGCTAGATAACCAAACCTTAGATGTGAAGCCATAAGAGCAGAAGCGGTGGTAAATACTTTCATCCTCCTTGCCACACAAGGGGTAAGAAACATTCGGGTCGCTCGACCACCTCCTCTGTAAACCTTCGTAACCACCTTCTCTTTTCTCAGTAGCCACATAAAAATCCTAACCTTTGGAGGTATCTTTAGGTTCCAGATAAGGCCACAATTGATCATAAGCTCGTTACTCATGTTAATGGGGTCTTGCAACAACTTATACGCTTTGGCCACGGAGAAGCACCCTTCCCCCCCAGACCAAACAATCAAGTCTTAACGTCACCAATTGGAACTCAGACAACTCCAATTGAAAATCCATGAGCCTAGCTTCCGAGAAGCTTGCCCTTAGGATTGGGGTCCACGAGGACAAAGACGAGTCCTACACCCTACTAACAGGCACGTGCTTCTCAATCACCAAGCTATATAGGTGAGGAAGCAAGTTGGCCAGCTTTCCTTTTTTTGACCAATCATCCTCTCAAAATCAGGAGTCACCATTACCCAATTCAAGAGTGAAGAAGGTGGCAAAGCATTGCATGACAAGCACCAATGATCTTCAGAAGGCCGAATCTCCTTGATGTGTGGTTGCCCTCTCCTCAATGGACATGGCTGTGTTGTATGAATCATGCAACAAAGTATCCTATAGTTTGTTCCCCTTGTTAAAGAGCTTGACAACCTATTTCAAAAGCAAGGCATCACAAAAATCGGAAAGGTATTGGACCCCAAGGTCTTTAGTCTTCTTTGGCCTACACACATAGCCCTATAGCTCAAGCTGCAAGAATCTCCCTTCATGAACCAGACATTTTCAAAAGAAGCGCTTTCGCATAATCTCCAGCTTATTTGTAACCATCTTTGGGGGTCTGAAAATCGAGAAATAAAAACAAGCAAAGCTAAGAGAACAACCTTCAGAAGCACAAGTCTTCCCCCTTTGGATGGTAACCTTCCACTCTAGGATCCTAACCTCTTACTCATCCTTCCCACTAAAGGGGTCCAATCGCTAGAAGGCAATTGCATCCCCTTTAAGGGTTGCCCTAAGTAAGAGAAAGGCAGCTTCGCAACAAAGGTGGCCAGAAAGTAGGACGTAGCTGTCACCTCATCTGCGCCCATATCGAAAGAAATAAAAAGTGGACTTTCTATGGTTAATACATAAACTTAAGACATCAAAAATCTGCACCAAGCAGGCCAAGTGCTCGGCTTCCTTGCTTCCACGTTCTATGAAAAAGGTGGTATCATCAGTATACTGCAGGATGGGTGTAAGTGAACCTCCACCCAACCTGAACCTGAACCCAGAGAACAGGCCAACAACACACCCCTTGAAAGCCATAACAACCAAAGTATCTACTGCCACATTGAGCAACAAAGATGGAGTGGGCACCCGTACCTTACCCCTTGCTGGGGCTATGTCCAAGAACTACACGATCTTCCATTCATCAGTACTGAGAAGGACGTGGTAGTGATAAGCTTCTTTATCCATTGCACCTAGATCTCTAGGAATCCCTACCTCCTCAGGATCTCCCATAAATATGACCAAGTGATGGTACCTTTCACAAAAAAGTGCGCTTGTGTGACCTTCCCCACACTACCATTATCTCCTGAGCTAAAATGAAGGACTCCTGGAGAGACAGACCCTAGATGAAAGCTAACTGAACATGACTAATAATGTTAGGCAACACCTCCCTTAATCTATTAGCCATAACCTTTGCCACGATAAGGTAAATAACATTGGACAATGAGTGGGAAAATGGAATAAGTTAAATTCATTATGGGAGCCCAACACCTCTTTATAAAGAGGAGAGGTGTGGGAAAAATAACAACATGGTCCACAAGAAATAAAAGAAATACATAGTGGTACTATAATACTATAAATAATCATTATCATCTAATGCTCCTCAAGCTGGAGCATGAATATCAATCATGCTCAGCTTGGAATAGCAGGCCTTAAAGGCATATCTCGTCAGGGGTTTTGTGAAGACATCTGCAGCTTGCTTCTCAGAAGTGACACTCGTAGTATGTAACATTCCACACTGAATGAGGTCTCAAGTGTAGTGGCAGTCAATCTCTATGTGCTTTGTCCTCTCGTGGAACATAGGGTTATTGGCAATGTAGGTTGTTGCTTTATTGTCACACCGCATCTCCATAGAGCTATCCAGAGGGACATGAAGATCTGACAGAACTAACTTGACCTAGACTATCTCAGCGGTTGTTTGGGCCATGGCCCTATACTCTAACTCTGCACTGGATCTAGAGACAATTGCTTACTTCTTGCTCCTCCATGTAACCAAATTGCTTGCAACAAAGGTGCAAAAACCTGTGGTAGATCTTCTGTCCCTAGCACAGCCAGCATAATCAGCATCAGAGTATGCTATAATCCCCATGGGCGTTCTCTTACGGAATAATAATTCTCATCATTGTACTTTCTTTATGTACCTAAGTACCTGCATTGCAGCCTACCAGTGCTGCCTCGTTAGCTTATCCATAAATTGACTAAGCCTCCCAATAGATAAAGACAAGTCTGGACGAGTGATGGTTAGGTAAAGGAGCTTATTCACCAACTGCCTGTAAGCCCTACTATCAACCGTCTCAGATCCCTCATCATATAAATGAGCCTTGGGATCCATGGAAATATTTGCTGGCTTAGTTGTTAACATGCCAGTCTTCTGAAGATGATCAAGAGTATACTTCCTCTGCGAGAGTACCACTCCATCCCTACCATGTGCAACCTCAATGCCCAAGAAATATCTCAATTGGCCCAGATCCTTGATGGCAAACTTTTCTGATAGGTGCCTCTTGACTTCATCTATCCCATTTCTGTCATCTCCAGTAATTATAAGATCATCGACATATACCAGGAGCGCCATAGTCCCTCTGTCAGTCTTCTTGGTAAATAAGGAGTAATCTGAAGTAGAATGCCTCAGACTAATATGTTGGAGCACCTCTGATAACTTTTGGAATCAGGCCCTTGGACTCTACTTTAGTCCATATATTGCTTTCCTCAATCTACATACACACTTCCCCTGAGTCTTGAATCCAGGTGGCTGGTGCATATACACTTCCTCCTCTAGGTCTCCGTACAATAAAACATTTTTCACGTCCAGCTGATGTAAATCCCAATCATAGTGAACATCCATAGAAACAAGGATCCTGACAGTGGGCAGCCGTGCCACGGGAGAGTTGTTAAAGAAGTCCACTCCATATGTCTGGGTTGTACTCAACAAGTCTGACCTTGTATCTCAAGATAGTGTCATCTGGGTTGTACTTGACAGAAAACACCCAATGACACCCAACTATCTGAGCACCAGAGGGAGGCAGCATAACATCCCTTGTCTGCCTGGAGCGTAGGGCAACCATCTCTTCCTCCGTGGTCTGACGTCATTTTGGATTAAGAATAGCCTGCTGATAAGTACTAGGAACCTGTACCACTGACAAAGCCGTAACAAATCTGCTAAAGAATTGGTCTAGATTGGCCACAGAAGCCTGATCAGTTACACGATAGTGAGCACAACTACGGGGTGCCTTCCTAATAGCAATAGGAAGATTAGAATCATCGAGGACTCCTGTCTGTTCCTCAATAGAAGACATCTCACCACTACTGTGATCAGCATCATCAGGAGTATTAGGACAAACCAAACTGTCACTAGCGTCAGGTACAATCTCAACTGCTTGTAAACCATCAACTGTTGGTGAGGGAGGAGGCATTTGAAATGCCGTGTGAGTCCTGTGAATAGGTATGCAATTACCCATGCAATCTCTCAAAGTCATCTAGGGAGGAGGAGCTCATTTGTCCAGCAGTTGGAGATCTAGACTGAGGAGCAGACACCTGAGTCTCTGCAGACGGAATAGGCAAGGGAAGAAAGACAGCATCATCATAGGAGCTCATCTGTCCAGCGGTTGAGAAATATAGTGTATCCTCATGGAAAGTCACATCGGCGCTAACATAATGCATGTTTTGCAGAGGATCATAGCAATGGTACCCCTTCTGTATCCTGGAGTATCTAAAAAATATGCACTTGATAGCATGAGGAGCCAACTTGTCATGACCAAGTGACGAGACATGGACGAAGGCAACACATTTAAAGGTCTTGGGGAGGCACATGGAATAACTCACCCTTCGAATGCAGAAGAAGAATCGGTATTGCTCGTGAAGAGTTAAGCTAGGCATCCTGTTGATGAGATAGGCCATTGTCAGAATTGTGCCCCCCCAGTATCTCTGCGGTACATTGTGATGAATCAAAGTGTACGGGCAACATCTAACAAGTGCTTGTACTTCCACTTTGCGATCCCATTCTGTTGCAAAGTGTCAGGATAGGTGGTTTGGTAAACAATCTCACGGGTCCTGTAGAACTCCTTAAGTTTGGCAGTGCAGAACTTAAAGGCGTTATCGGTCCGTACCATTTTCACTATGGATGAATACTGTATGCTGATCTCTAGAAGAAGTCTCTATGCATCTTCCAACCTCTGCCTTATTCTTCAATAGGAACACCCAAGCTGCTTTGGATAAATCATCTACGACAACTAGGTAGTATTGGTGTCCTATCTAGTCTGAGACTCTACTCAGTCTCCATACGTTCATATGAAGCAGTTGAAATAATGTCGAAGATCCAGTAGAGATGCTAGTCGGAAAAGAGGATCGATGGTGCTTACCCAATTGGCAAGCATCTCACCGTATGGTAGCAATTGGGGAAATAGGTGGTATCACCCTCCTGAGGTGATCTAGAGACAAGTGGCCACGATGAACATGCCATTGTAGAACACTCCTGCTACCATATCGAGTAGCTCCTGCAAATGGCTCCTGTCCTAGGCGATAGACGCCATTCTCCTCTGTACTTCTGGCAACAATCATCTCGGCGAGCTTGTCCTGAATAACGCATCTAACATCATCGAAGATCACTTTGCAGTTGAGATCCTTTGTGATTCTGCTCATGGACAACAAACTGAGCGGGAATTCTGGCACGTGCAACGCGCTAGACAATTGTAAACTGGGGGTCACAGACACCTCCCCCTTACCCCTAACTAGGGCGTATTTGCCATCTGCCACCTGTTCAGTTCTCCCTAGCAGAATAGATTGTAATGAACGAAAGTAGGTATGATCACCACACAGATGCTGTGATGCACTAAAGTTGATCAACCACCCTGCTCCATGGTGGCTCCTGTAATGCTCCTGGTGCACCAGACTTACACACTCTGCCATTGGTGTCAAGCGGACCACATCCAAGAAAAGAGGACGAATGTAGAGTCTGTTGTTCGTGTCAACTCATCCACAACCAGAGGATCATGAGCATAGATATGATTCAACGTATTTCTTCTTCGCCAAATGATCTGAAATGCAATTTTCAGACCATATATGTGAATCGGAACGGCATAGCAACCCTTCTCAAATCTTAATCTTGCGAGAAAGGGTCACCTCTCCCTGTAGAGATCTCCCAAGGAGATTAGATGAAGGGAGGAAGATGCTCGGAAGCACACCTATCGGTCAACAAAGAGAGAATCGGCCACCACGTAGAGATCGTGCGCAGTCCAAGGCGACCACGGTGCTAATAGCAGCGTTAAGCAAACCTAGGCAACGATCTGGGTCGATTGCGCAGAGCAGACGATGTCGATTTGGTCCGATTAGGGTCGGATCAAGCAGATTAGGTTAAGGCAGCGTCGCTTGGGCCTGATCAGGGTTGGAGCAAGCAACGCAGGTCGGGGAGGAGTTACTCAGGCCAGATCGGGGTTGGAGCAAGTAGCGCAGGTTGGGACGACGTCGCTCAAGCCTGATTAAGGTTGGAGCAAGCAGCGCGGGTTGGGGCGGTGGCGCTCTGCTCCGATCAGGTTGGGGTGGTGTTGATCGGTTTCGATCTGCTCCGATCAGTGTCGGGATGGCACCACTTTGGACCCCTGCTAGTGGTGTGTTCACAGCACGACACCGTCACCTCCTCTGCTCCCCACCAAGCAACAACGGAGGGAGAGGCGGTGACGGCGGGGAGGGCTCCTTTGGTAGGTGCCTCTAAGGTTAGGGTTAGGGTGAAGGTGTCGGAGGCGTATTTGGGTGGGGTATCTAGGGGATTGGTCTATGACCGCTGCTCTGATACCAAGTAGGAAAATAGAATCAATTAAATTCGTTATAGGAGCCCTACACCTCTTTGTAAAGAGAGGTGTGGGAAAAATAACATGGTTCATAAGAAATAAAAGAAATACACAGTGCTACTACAACACTACAAATAATCATCATCATCTAACACAATGCAATAGACTTCTAATCATCAACGGACTTAGCTCCAACCCTTTTCGGCAAACGGAAAAAGTAGAATCAGTTTAGCCTCTTAAAAACCTGTTTCCTTGCAAGAACTCATGAATCATGGCCATGACATCCCCCCTCTCCAATCTCTCATAACTCCTTATAGAAGAGCACTTGCAAACCATTCGGACTCGGCGCACCCTTAACTTTCAATCCCTTCAATGAAGCCAAGACGTCCTCCGTCACCTACTTAACAAGCCTAGTCCGTGTCTCCTCATCTAAAGTTTTCATGTCAGACGAGGTCAACCTCCATTGCCCTTAGCCTTTCCTAGTAAAATCACGGAAGTGGGTTCGCACGACATCATCAATTTGATCCCTACCAAAGAGGACCTCATGACCAACCTAGAGAGAAGTAATTAGGTTGGCCCTCCTCATCCTGGCAAAGTGATGAAAGAAGTGCGTATTGGAATCCCTCTCCTTCAACCATAACTGGTGAGACTTATGCCTTTAATCCATTTCCCGCTTGCGATTCACCTGTTGAACAACCCTCTGCAAGTGCCTCCTCTTTTCGTAGTCCTCTTGCTGTAGTTGGCCCCTCATCCTCGTTCTTGTCAAGCATGGAAATCCCCTCCAAGGCGTCAACCCTCATTTGCTCCCTTCTTTCCTTAACTTCCTTTTGATGCTGGATTAAGGAAGTTTTGATGGCCTAAATCTTGGTTGCAAGCGTATGCGTAGTCGACGACATTGGGGGCACCTCATTCCACTTTAACCTCACAAAGTCACATAACCTCGGTCCAACAACTATGACTTCTGGAATTTGAAATAAGAGAAGCAAGTACCCTCATTACTGGGTACCCTCATTATTGTCCCAAACTAAAAGCCTATGATCGAAGGACCTTTGTCTAACAGTCACATCGACCCTTTGGTAACATTTTGCCAACTCCATAGAACACAAGAACCTATCAATCTTGGATGCAACCCCCTACCATTCCTCCATGTGTATAATACCTCGGGTACATGCAAATCATAAAGTTCCAAGTCCACCTGACTTGCAAAGTCGGCCGTAGATTCATCTATCCTACCATTAGTCCTGCCATCCATGGACAACATAACATTGAAATCACCCCCACCATTGTTTTGAATGCCCACGGCGTGCCATGGCATGCCCACGAAATGATTTTTTTCTGACATGGGGCGATATTGATGCATGTAATGTCGAAATGCAGGAGTCAGCAATATTTTGCCAAATATGGATAATATGTCGATAAGTTTGAAGAAATGGGTGACATTAGGTACAAATTTTAAATTGTTACCATATTTTAAGGTCAATATAGCTGTCTCAATAACCAATTTCTATTCAATACTATTTTGTTAGTGATTTAAATTTTGACGGCATGCAGTCGACATGTTGTCGAAATGCCTATTTTTGGGGTTAGGCCATATCGACATCAATATAATATCCCAACACAGGGACTTCGACGAAATGCCATCGAAATTTCACTGAAATGTCAGCAAGTGACAAAATGCACTCGGCATTTCGACTTATTGCTACTGCTTCTTACTCTTAATTCTTCTATTCTTCTCTACTATTGTTATTATTGCTCTATTCTTATCTGAACTGAATCTTCGTTGTTGCTGCTCCCTTTCACCTTACTACTCTTCTCTTCTGACTCTCTTAAGGTTCGATTTCACACCTATATATAATATATAGTAAATCTACATACTAGACTCTAGATTTACTATTATTACAAATATATAGGTCGAATCATAATTTAGAATTGAGGAAACATTTGTTTAATTCCTAAAAATAAAATCCTAAATTTGGGTTAGTATTAGAGCATAAAGGACTTGCATCTATCCATAAGAGAATAAAACCTAAAAATTACAAATACTAAGGGCCTGTTTATTTCATGAATTAATCATCGTTTACTTTAAGGATAACATTCATCCTAGAAGCCAATGGTCCCATGCTTGAAGATGACAATCTGTATTTTTTATACATAAATATGATACAACTAGATATAAATGTAACTCATATGGGGTGTCATAAATAAAAATGGCTAATACAACACACAGTTATGTTAATCTAAATCTATTCAAATCGATTAATCTGTAACATTTGATGTTTGATTCTTAAACTTGAACATGGTATAATAGACTATATATTACATATGAATATTAGGATATACCATTATTATTCTTATATAAACATGTTTAACTTTGTGATTTCTTTAAAATTCTAATCATTTTGACTACTGTCATATTTGTCGGTATACGTTGGCATGCCTTCGAAATGAACTATTTTCGAGGCATCGAAATCATCAAAATCTGATGTTGAAATACAGGCATTTTTACGGCGTGCCTCTGAAATGCATACTTAAAAATTTATCGAAACGATGTTAAAATCAGCATTTCAAACCTTGCCCCCCATTAACCATGGTCTACCATCAGCAAACTCCATTGCCTGGTGCGGGTCTTCCCATAAAGTTGACCTAGTCGTGCCATCACATGGATCGTAAGCAGAGGAGAGAATGAGAATAAATCCATAGATTGGAGAGTAAATGACCTTGTGACCACACATCTTCTCATAATAGAAGTGCTTAACCGAAACGTATCTTCTCTCCATAGTAATAAGAGTCCTCCAGACCTCCCCACAACGTTGGAGAAGCGCTCCCTATAAATCTCTCTCTTGATTGAATCTTCCAATGTCTCGAGATGCAACTCTCAGAGGAGAGCAAACTCGACCCCCCCTACTTAGTCATGTACCTTTGTAAGTCGGACCTGCGTGGTCGATCACAAAGGCACCAGATGTTCCAGGAAATGATTCTAACCATTCGACTAGCCATCACCCGTCGACACAGTAGCACGTGCAATTCTCTTTGCATTGATCACCTTGGCTACCCTCAAATACGCCACCTCTGTGTTTCGTTCATCAACAATTGGGATTGACACCTCACTTTTTTTCTTCTTAAAAGCCTTCCTCCTGTAAATGGCGTTGTAGACCAACCCCTGCCAAGAGTGCATCAGTTTAATGGGCCTGGACCCTTTTCTCGAAGAACTAGTCTTTAAGATTTCACGGTCAACACCTCCTTCAACAGGATGCCTCCCCTTATCCATCACAACTTGGATTGCGCTAGTAGATGGAGCCTCAACACCACGCTCAGCGACCTGCAGGTAGATACAGCATCGCCCATAAAGTTCGTCGTCAGAACAGCAGCATAGTGAGGATTCGCAGTGTTGACCTCTAAAGGCCATGCCCCTTTGGGACAACTGGCCGAAGGCACCAACTCCACTCCCCTTCACCGTTGCCTTCCAGAGCACCAATCTTGAATTAGCTCGGAGAGAAGTTTGATCTCGATGCAGCCTTCGTTCCACAGTAGAAGATAGAATCGAAGGCAACAGGTGGCTTGAGCAAGTTGAGGGAACACACTTGCATTGCTGACAGAGAGGATGAAGGACCACTAGAGGGGAGATAAAAGCCTAGCAGTGTTGAAGACATTAACCAGGTAAATGGACTCTCCAATTTCGGATCCGTGTTTGGATCCGGACTCCACCTTCGGGATGACATTTAAAAGCTGTGAACCTTCTGCATTTTTTATTCTCCTTCAATGCTAAATGATCCAACGCCTTCATTGTCGCATCGTACGATGCCTTCATTGCCACGTCCAACACCACCTCCATCGACGTTGCACGAGATTTACGGTAGGGCCTTTGTCTTTCCAAAGAAACTTGAGTTGAAGACCAAAGCATGAAGATAAAAGCTCTTAGTTCTAGAGTTGTATTTATTATTCAAACGATGTATTTTATTTTCTTGTTTTTAGACTTGATATAAAAGAACCCAAGTGTAACTAATCAAGCCCTAAGTAACACTTACATAGCCTTTGAACACTTAGGCAAACCTTAGATTTAAAACTGAAACCCAAATAGAACTACCCTTCTTAAATCAAAATTCTAACAGGTTCATCAGAAGCCCAATCCTTCATCGATTAGACATCTAACACTTCTATCAGATGACCTAAAATGCAAAATAAGTCGTTTAACCATTTATTCAATCCTTCATCGATTAGACATCTAACACTTCTATCAGATGACCTAAAATGCAAAATAAGTCGTTTATTTGTTCAGACATCCCCTGAACTAAACTTAACACTTAAATGTCCACTTTACTTTATCAGACGTCCAACAATCTTTTTAGACGTCTAGCTTACGAGACGATCGACACACATATCAAATGACCTATACTTAAATGTTGAAGCCTAATCATTGTGCTTTGAGACCCTAAATCTCTAGATTGTGTCGAAACATCGAATTAAAACTTGATTAGTTCCTTAGATGTCTAACAAGCTTATCAAACGTCCGATCATTTTAACTAGATGACTTTGTAGACCAAATTCCAATTCCAATGAAATCACTTACAAATTAGTCATTTGATTCCATTATCAAATGCCCTATAACTTGAAATATTAGACGGCCTCTAGGCCAACATCTCTTCGAGCCAATTTTCAGATGATATACATTCCTCTTCGATTGTCTGACTTTAGCCAATTAGACATCTAATTGACCTATTGGACGTTTGATTTTGTTCTGATAGTTGTGAATCTTTTTGTAATCAATTTCTGACTTGAGATATCTTTACCCAAATCACTTCCAATGACCATATAATCTTACTTTACCCATTTAGAGCCTTCCTAATGCTTTTATAAATGCCTCAATGGTTCCCTTTGCTAGAGACACCTAAGATACAATTCTTCCCACCACCTTTACGAGAAAAACATGATCAACTTGCTATTCCCTCAGTGCTTACACTTGCTCTTACTGCCTAAATCTTGAGCACTCAACAAGCACTTCATAGAACATCTAAAGGGAAGTATACTACATATATAGAAGCTAAATTCATTTATATACTTGTGGCTTTATAGGTTTTTTGTATTTTTCGATTTTGTTGTTGTACTATTCAGCCTATTGGATCTTCATTTGTTCTCGTGTGGAAGGGAAAAATGCTTCAGGTGGGACACCACTCTTGATTTAAAGTGATGTGGTTAGTGGATTTGATCGCTTTGCAATCGAGAAATCCTAAGTTAGGGAGACTTGGGAGGTAGCTGTTACTCTCAGGGTTTGCCACCAAAAAATCTCATCTCTTTAGTGTGGTGAATTTGATTGTGCATTTATTTTTAATTTTCTTATATTATTTCGATTGCACTAATCACCCATTCTTTAGAGCACTCTTAGATGTCGAGTGATCTCGACAAGGTTTGCCAAGCATCGCTAGAGATAGTATTTACCAGATCTAGGATAGGAAACATCTATAAGTCTTTATTTCTCCAAGCATTGACCGTCGTGCATGTGGATTGACATACTTTGATCCTCATGCACATCGACCCTTGTATCACAAACCAAGTGCTTCTTTGGCTACCGAGGGTAATGCCACTGCAATGTCTTCCTTTTGAATGAAAAAAGGATGAATTATGTGAGGTCGGTAATCATCCACTATATTGCCTCAAAGAGCAAGGTACAAAATTGCAAATAAAACTTGCATATGTCGTCGCTAGAACTCAGTTTAAAAGGACACCTCCCTTACTATGTTTTCAGAGTACATCCTCTCCCCCTTGAAAATTGCTTTATTCCTTGGTAAGTGGGCCAAGTACAAAATTGTCGATGTCTTACATGATCCGCAGGATTTGCCAGGCAACTGCTTCATAAATGTTGAGAGGTGAAGAATTGTAGTGGGCATTTTTAGTCCTACATCATGTGTGGACAGGTTTGTGTGTGAGTAGGTTGCCTATAAAAGGCTATTGTATCCCCTTATTTTATCTGCAAGAAGAGAAATATAAACATCTTGCCTTTAGGGGCCTTCTGTGGTTTTCTCCCCGCTCATTGTGAGTGGGGTTTTCATGTAAACTTTACGTGTTTATTTTGTGATGCTTTGATATTCGTGTCCATTTTATTCTGATTTTACATATTCTTAACATGGTATCAGAGCAGTCGATTCTTGGGAATTATTTTATTGTTCAAGACATTATATTATCATTTTATTGCTTCGTGTTTTAAGAGTTCTTTGTGAAATCTTGAAGGTGAGTGACATTGGCTATGAGGCTCGCGTCGGTGCTTGGAGCTTTGATCTGGGAGCTGTTGTGGCACGGGAGGCAGTGATGATGAAGATAGTGACAGCTTTGAAGCCCTAGTCAATCAAAAGGTGGTGGAGTGAAGATCATGACGAGCACACCAAGAAGGGCAGGCCTCCTTGTGAAGAGCAGTAGTGCCAAGAATGGCGAGGAGGCGAAGTGCATGACAAAGGAGAGAACATGCTCTAGACCTCGGGTGAAGGCGAAGATCACACATAGTAGAAGTCATGGTGACGATCTTGCGTGAGATTGCGAGATTATTTGGTTGCAGTGGGACTAGAGGCACGCCCTTAGGTGTAGTTGTAGCAACGGTGAAGGAGCTGAAGGAGGAGCCTGCTTTGATTGTAGCAGCATCGGTGAGATCCATGACAGTGCGAGGACCTCATCACAGTGCGATGGTGTGGAGCTCCCAACAACTACTTCCTCGGCGAGCTCGATCGTTCCTCTTGCCTCCTTACAGTCATTGTGTGTGTTTTGGGTTCCTTGGAACCCTAAGGAAGAATGGTGTGGTTAGCGTCGAGTGAGGAGGAAGATACTTTTGGTCTTTTGCATTTGAAGTCCTTTCTTTTCTCTTTTTCATTTGTTAGCCTTAAACAAAAAGAGGGACATTAAGAAGTTGATGAAAGAAAAAAAAGGGGGAAAGAAAAAAAGGGGAAGAAGAGAAAAAAAAGGAAGGAGAAAAAAAGGAAGGAAAGGAAAACAAAAAAAACGGTAATTTGAACTTAAAGAGAAGGGGAGTTCTTCTTTCATTATCTGTCTTCTCTATGCTGATTTTCTTCTCCCATAGGAGAGGGGGAGTGTGATAACCTCTTTGTATATCCCATATGATACTCTTTTTTTTGGGGTCCCCACATGGAGAAACTTACTTTGTCTTTTGGTCTCTAAATGAAAGGACCACTATCTTGGTCTCTAGAGGAGAGACCCCTTTCTTTGAGTTTTTGTGTGGGAGAGGCCTAGTTTCTTGGTCTCCATGGAGAGACCCTTTTTAGAGTTCTCAAAATGGGAAGGCAAAGGCGCCATAGTTAGCTTTAACGATTATCTTTAGACTTCGTCCTATACCTGCCTACAAGCAAGAACGAGGATGCAAAGAAGTTGGTGACTCGACAGCATCAGTTGAGTTGTTTGAGTGTTGTGTTTTGCTTGGCAGAGAGGATTTTTTTTGTACAAGTTGAGCATTCCATGCTCCAACTTGAGGAGTGTTGAGTGGTGAAGAATTGTAGTGGGCATTTTTTAGTCTCACATTGTGTGTGGACAGGTTTGTGTGTGAGTGTGTTGCCTATGAAAGGCTTTTGTATCCCTTCATTTTATCTTTGAGAAGAGAAATATAACATCTCGCCCTTAGGGATCTTTTCCCTTAGTTTTCTCCCGCTCTTCATGAGTGAGGTTTCCATGTAAACCCAAGTGTTTATTCTGTGATGTTTTGATGTTCATGTCCATTTTATTCCGATTTTATATTCTTAACAACAAAGAAAGCCATAAATCTTCAACGGAGCCACCATTCACTTATGATAGGCCTGAATAGGAGATCCCTCACAAAATCACAATGTAGCAAAAGATGGGCCATGTAACATACAAGAAACGTCATCCATCTGCAACCAACTTTGTACCCTGCCTTTTGTAGGCAGCCTTCCTCTCCTTAAAAGCCACAGTAATTCTTTGACCTTAAGTAGTATCTTGAGTTTCCATATGAGAGCACAATCCACACCAAGGTAGATGTCATTCTAGACTTGCAGTTCTCTGAAGGTCCTATATGCCTTTCTTGATGAGAAGCTCCCTTGCACTCACCGTAGCCTATCATGCGTACCGTGCATCAGAGAGTAGGCTGCCAATACACTAAGAAGTTCTTGCACCTCTGCAATCCTAGCTCATATAGGGTGCCGCCATAATGTCTGCTATTAGATCACACCAGTTACTAGTTTAGATTGATGCTTATAGCCTCTTACTTACTAAGCATATTCTTCCCTTGTCCTATGGGTCCATTGAGAATACCTACCATATTTGGTATTCTCCCCTGATGACCATTAAACCACATCATTCTATGACATACAATGTAAGGAATTGTTAAAAGAATTGTGTATAAGTGGTCATTTAGTACCACATCGTTTGTTGTGGGAATGGAGAGTCTGTGGTGGCCTATAAATAGGCATGTGTTCATCACTTGTTTCTTTGAGAAGAATAAATAGAAACACACACCCATAGGACACTTCCACCGTGATTTTCTCCTTGCTCTTCGTAAGTGGGATTTTCATGTAAACCCAAGTGTTCTCATTGTTTATGTTTTGATATTACTATGCTTCTGCTTATTTATATTATTTAACTTGGCATCAGAGCAAATTGTTCTTGGATTTCTTTTTGAATTATCCTTTTCTAGAGATCATATTTTCTTGAAGTTCTATTTCAATTTGAGTTTGTTTGAAGAGGAGGTGGAGCATCATCATGAGGCGTGCCATGAGGAGAAGGATTAAAGGTGGCTGCTGCATCAACGGAGGTGGTTGTAGCTACTGTTGATGCAGCAGCAACATGCTTGATGGCATAGGTGAGGTGGTGCATGCAGAGAAAGAAGGCGGAGGAGTGCACGATGCGCCTCCATGTGTGGCGATGTACTCGGCGATGGCAATATCTCTGATCGTTGATGGAGGCGCGTGCAAGGTGTGCAAGGAAGATGAGAAGAAGAGAGTTGGTGGCTCTCAAGAAGCCTATGCGGTGCTATAGTGGCGTAGGGAGCCCATTGCCATTTCATGGTTGAGCAACAATGATGATAACAATGCTGCATGTGAGAACGAAGAAGTGCCAGCAGCGATGACAATGATGATGGTGTTGACACTGATGGGGTTAGATTGTGGCAGTATCGAGGGAGACTGCGTAGCATCGAGAGAGATTGCATGAGCAGTGATGAAGAGCCCGAAGAAGGTGGAACGAAGATCTGCAGACTGTGACTTTTGGGTTCTTTTCCTTGTATTTCTTTTGGGCTCATTTTTTGGGCCTTTTCTTAGCTTGGAAAAAAAAGAAAAAAAGAGGAAAAAGAAGAGGAAAGTAAAAACAAAAGGAAAATTATCGAAAAAAAAAGAAAAAAAGGAAGAAAAGGTAGAGAAAAAATATAATAAAAGAAAAAGAAAAAGGAAGAAAGAAAAGAAGAAAAATATTTTAAAAAAAGCTGAATCTTAAGAGAAGGGGAGAAGCTCTTCCCTAATCTTATTCTATCTTCTTTATGTTTATTTCTTGTCTTATACTCTTATGGGGAAAGGGGGGTGTGGATCCTATTATAATCACCCCTCATTTGAGAGTCCCTTTGTTTGAGGTCACCACATGAGAAACTACAACTCTAGGAGGTCCAGAGTTTTGAGGTCTTCATGGGGGAGATCTACCTTTGATATCCTTAGAGGAAGGGCCCATGTTAGGTTTATATGTAGGAGATCCAGTTTCGTGGACTCCAGAGGGGGATTCAGTTTTGAGGTCTTTAGAGGAAGGCCCATGATAGGGATACTGAATGGAGAGCCATCAGCACCAATCGAGATCTCCAGAGGAGAGGCCCCTTGCTAAGCCGACTATAGCAGTTCATCGTCAAGCTTCAGCCTCATTGATGTGCCATCATTAGCATACCTACCTACAGGCATGAATAAGAGTGTAGCTGTTGTCTGTAGAGGAGAGGTAGTTGTATCAGTTAAGAAAGTTTTTTTTATTCTCTGTGTAGAGAGGTTTCTTTATGTTACAAGCTAAGCATTTCATGCTCCAGCTTGAGAGGGAGTGTTGAGAGAATTGTATGTGTTCAGTTGGCAAGTGCTACGTGGTAGGTAGTAGAGGGCCCTCAGGGTCGGCGGTATTGTGGTCCAGAGGACCAAGTTGAGTCATTTGTTTAATTATTAAGTTTATTATTTTTAGTAATTGGGTTTTAGGAAACAATGTTTGGAATTTATTTAGTGATAAGATCTTTTGTTTCCAAATGATG
Organism: Thalassia testudinum; assembly: GCA_037157565.1. NCBI lineage: Eukaryota > Viridiplantae > Streptophyta > Magnoliopsida > Alismatales > Hydrocharitaceae > Thalassia > Thalassia testudinum. Next base: position 93,838,061 of record JAZHRO010000024.1, read on the forward strand.
GGATATGTTCTCTCTATATAGAGTCTTCCCTTGTATTTTCCTTTGAGTCATTAATAATATTTCATATTCTACTACTATAGTAAGACATCCTTTTGATTATCCATATGGTATTAGAGTAGCGGTCCTAGGTCGGTGCCTTGATATCCCACCAAATATCTGTTACAACATGTTCAGATCACCAACTTAGGGTGATCTGATGGAGGACGTTGTCTACAGTGGCACCGCCACCATGGGTGGCGTGTGGACAGGCGGCGCAGCGTGGCAGTCTGCCGCTGCTGGCGATGGTGGCCATCAAATCGATCGTGCTGTCAGTTGGCTTTTGCGATTGCCGGCAGCAAGTGCTACTGCTGTTGGTGATTGCCTTATTCGTGGCTTTGAGTGCGTGATGAGCCTTCTCTCATGCCTCCCATCGATGGCGATGAGTCTTCTCTCGCCGATATTGAGGAGAGTTGATATGAGTAAATCAAGTTTAGATTCGATTGGGCTAGCATTTGCAACCCACGAAATTGCCGTGAGGAAACAGCTGACCATAAGTGCATTGGTGATTGATTCTGGTGCCTCCGTTCATCTTACTGGAGATAGAGCTCTCCTGAAGAATCCGGTGCCTTCACATGGAATTCATGATGTACGAGTAGCCAATGGAGCAACTTCTCTTGTGACTGTTGTTGGATGTGTAGATGCTACATCTAAGATGAAGATAAAACATGTGTATTATGCTCTGGAGTTTTCCATGAATCTTAGTAAAATTTGCAGACATCTTGGATGTCATGTTATTTTTGATGAAAGGCATTGTTATTTTCAAGATTGAATCACGAGTGATATTATTGGTGGTGGAATAGAAGGGATTGGACTATATTATTTAGACACACCTATCTTGTTTGCTGGGGTAGTGTCTATTTCCCATGATCCCTTACTCTAGCACAGCAGACTTGGGCATCCTTCTATGAAGAAGATGCGTTAGATGTAGCCGCAGCTACCTAATTCCTTGGTCTTAGAGTGTGAAGATTGTCAACTGAGGAAGCAGCACAGGGGTAGCTATCCAGGAAGAGATGCTGGCATTAGTCTGTGCCATTTTCTCTAATGCATTGTGATGTTTGGGGCCCTCTAGAGTTGTCACTATTGGTGGACACCGATACTTTGCAGTTATGATTGATGACAATAGTAGGTTGACCTGATGAAGGTTAGAAGTGAGATTCCTACCATTATTTAGTAGTTTTTGTTTGAGATATAGACATAGTATGGTACTACTGTTTGAGTCTTCCGCAGTGACAATGCATTAAAATTTATGTGCACTAATTTGTAGGAAGAGTTTAATTCTAGGGGAATCATTCATCAGACATCTTATGTACACACTTCCCAGCAGAATGGAGTTGGAGAGCGCAAGTTGAGCCACTTGCTTGATATTGCTAGGATTTTGATGTCTCATATGAAGGTTCCTAAGCAGTTTCGAGGAGATGCTATATTATCTACAGTCTATTTGATTAACAGATTACCATCTTCAGTACTTCATGGTCAGATTCCCTATCAGGTTATACATCCTAAGTGTGATGGGATTTTCCACTGCCTCTTCGAGTTTTTGGGTGTGTCTGCTTTGTTCAAAATTATGATATACAAGATAAATTTGCTCCTCGTGCCACGAAATGTGTCTTTCTTGGGTATTTTAGGACCCAGAAGGGCTTTAGGTGCTATGACCCAGCTTGTAGGTGATATGTTGTTACTGCTGATGTGACCTTCTTTGAGAAGGTTCCCTACTTCTCAGAGGAAGGTTAATCCATAGAGGTGGCTATACAGGACACATAGGTATATCAGAGGAGATCACAACTAGATGACATCAAAGATGAGGAACCAACTCAGCTTGTTACCCCGTCAGATAGGGGCGAGTCAGATGGAGAGGAGATTGTGTAGAGGAGACCTGACACCACGCTTTATCCTATTTCTCGTTATACTACCGTGTCTCATCTCTAGGAGGAGGATAGGCAGTTTGCATCTGCCATTACCACAACAATTATTCCTAGAGATTTTGTTCAGGCTCTCCATGATCTAAGATGGAAAGCTGCTATGGACGAGGAGATGCATGCACTTCAGGTTAGGAAGACATGGGATCTTGTTCCATGTCTTGAGGGTGCTATAGTTGTTGGCTGCAGATGGGTGTACATCATCAAATACAGATCAGACGTGACAGTTGAGTGATATAAGAGAAGACTTGTTGCCCATGGATTCATCCAGACATATAGGGTGGATTACCTAGAGACCTTTTCGCTTGTTGCTCGTATCACCTCCATCAGGATCATCTTGTCCGTTGCTGTGGCTTGGGAGTGGCTCCTGCATCAGTTGGATATAAAGAATGCATTTCTATATGGCGATCTAGCTGAGGAAGTACACATAAGACAATCACCTGGTTATGACAGTCCAAGGGAGCTTGTTTGCTCCTTACGGAAGGCTATCTATGGGCTAAAACAGAGTGCATGAGCCTGGTTTGAGAGGCTTAACCTAGAGATCAAGAAGATTGGGTTCCAGAGATCTACTACTGACCATTCTATATTTATTAGGAGGATTAAGCATGGTGGAGCATGGAGAGTTGTTATTTTAGCAGTTTATGTTGATGACATGATCTTGACAGAGGATGATATTGATGGGATAGCAGAGGCGACATCCTTTCTCCACTTTATTTTTGTCACCAAGGACTTGGGTGATCTTTGCTACTTCTTGGGGATAGAGGCTGTTCGTCAGGAGGATAGCTTATCCTTATCACAGAGGCAATATACCTTGCAGATTCTTGAGGCTAGACTACTTGGGTCCAAGCCATCAGGGATACTGGTTGAGGCACCAACTAGCCATACCTCTAATTAGTCAGATCCCTTGTTTGAGGATATTACCAAGTATCGTAGTACTGTTGGTCGTTTGTTATATTTGACCATTACTCGACTAGATATTAACTTTATAGTCAGTTGTGCTAGTTAGTTTATGCAGAGTCTCAGGTATAGCCATTGGCATGATGTGTGTCTCATCTTGAGATATTTGAAGGGCACCCCAGGGCGAGGTCTGTGCTACAGTGCGAGTGGCACTCTTGATCTTGTGACTTACTCTGATGCAAACTATGCAGGATCAGTAGAAGACATGCGATCTACGTCAGGCTTGCTATCTATTTGGGAGGAAATCTTGTTTCTTAGAGGAGCAAGAAACAGAGTATTGTTGCTCGCTTCACTGCAAAGGTAGAGTACAGGTCCATGGCACCGGTTGCGTGTAAGATTATGTGGATGGCTGGTTTTCTACGAGATTTAGGGGTGCTTGTTGACACCCTGTTGCACTTTATTGTGTTAATAAGTCAGCGACATACATTGTTTCTAAACTTGTCTTTCACGAGAGGACGAAGCATATTGATGTTGATTGCTATTTTATACAGGATGTAGTCTTGGAGGGTAAGACAAGTTCCTCTTATATATCTTCCGAGCTATAGGTTGCTGATGTTTTCACCAAGCCTCTCAAGAGGAAAAGCCATGATTTTCTGAGTGACAAGTTGGGTCTCATTGACATAGATGTCCCAACTTGAGAGGGAGTGTTGAGTTGGCAAGTGCCACGTGGTAGCCATCCAAGCCACGTGGCAGTGTCACATGGCTGGTAGTAGAGGGCCCTCAGGGTCGACAATATTGTGGTTCAAAGGACCAAGTTGAGTCATTTGCTTAATTGTTAAGTTTGTTATTTTTAGTAATTGGGTTTTAGAAAACAATGTTTGGGATTTATTTAGTGATACAATCTTTAGGTGATAAGATCTTTTGTTTTCAAATGGTGGGATAAGTTCTCTTTATATAAAGAGAGTCTTCCCTTGTATTTTCTTTTGAGTCAGTAATAATATTTCATATTCTACTACTATAGTAAGACATTTTTTTGATTCTCCATAGTATGTAAGTGGTCATTTAGTATCACATTATTTGCCGTGGGAATGTAAAGTGTGTGGTGGCCTATAAATAGGTATGTACTCCTCACTTGTTTCTTTAAGAAGAATAAATAGAAACATACGCTCATAGGGCACTTCTCATGTGATTTTCTCCCCACTCATGTTTTCACATAAAGCCAAATGTTTTCATTATTTATGCTTTGATATTACTGAACTTGCGCTTAAGTTGAATCGCAGTATCATGCCATGTATGCCCTTATTCTAAAAGACTCAAACAACTGCCGTAAATCTAAGTCTGCATTTAGCTTAAAGGATCATACCTGAGATGATAGGACATTGACGACCATTCACTAGCAAGACGTTCTTCAAGGTATTCATTTTGTAATCTTTAATCAAGTCAAAAACTTCGTTTTGTAATCTTTAATCAAGTCAAAAACTAGTTAAGTGCCATTTAATGCTATAGCATAAGGATTCAAGGTTAGTCTTGATTTTAATCAAAGGTGTTAAGTGAGGGGCAGAAAGTTAGAGAATTCAATTTAGGTTACCATTGAATAAATCTTGCACATGGGTGGGAGGGCATGGGCATGATTGGCCCAGCCCATATTTCAGCACCCATGAGATGGCAAGGGAGAGCACTTGCTCTCGTCTCAAGTACCCCTCCACTGATCAACTGTTCCTCTCCACTCTTCAACCAAACAAATCCTTTCTTCCTACTTCTACGGGTCATCCATGGCCAATCCCGCCCCCTTTCATCATAATTTCAGGGGCATGGAAGCTCTGAACTGCTATCTTTAGGAGATGAGGAGGATTGGAGGCAAGAAGAGAGGAAGAAGAGGAGGGAAGAAGGAAGAGCTGCTTTTGCATGACGTAAGGGACTGCAGGGAGGAAGAGCCTAGGAGGAAGACAAAGGAAGGGAGTTGTTGCACTGTTCCCACAACCACCCAAAAAAGAGGAGCCTAGGAGGAAGACAAGGAAAGGAATTGCTGCAGTGTTCCTGGAACTACCAGAGAGAGGAGATTCAAGGGCAAATTTGAGGTGGGGAAGACCCTTGCTCTTTCTCCCTGTATTCTTCTTGAATCCTTGTGTTTTTTTTTTGAGGACAAGAGGGGTTAATGAGATTTGTTAACTCTTTTCAAAAAACAAGGGTTGTTAACCCCCCAAAATTTGAATTGTTGTGCATTTGTTCCTGATTTGTGTTAGGATTAAGCCATATAATCTACTGAATGCAAGAGATTTGGCTCCATGTGTTAATTTTGGACATGCTTAGGGTAATCAAGGTGTTTGGCCAATTAGATTGGGGCTGAGGTGGTTCTTGATGTGCATGAACCAATGGGTGTATAATCTTGGTTTTAGTCCCTATTTTTTGTACATGCTTGTAGTTGGGATAAGGGACTCGAATTGGGGTTTCAAATTCGTAATTGAGGCCTAAACAAACCTTCTCAGGCTATCTAATGTTTTTTTTCTTTGAAAGGAGCCATCTAACATTATTTAATAAATTATTATGATTAGATGGTGGTCTGCTGTACCAATAGCCCAACAACCAGAAAATTAATGTTAGAGCAGCCAAACTAATGTTACATCAGGTTATCCAATCTGATTTAACGTTAGCCAAGACTAGAAAGGTCCTGTACTGAAAATTAACATTGAGTATGATCTATATCTTTGAATGGCCTGAGAATGATGGAAATCTAGGTCTTTTTTTTTGAAAGGGGGTAAGCAACCTTGGATTAGCCCTAATTTAAGCAACTATTGGAAGTTGGGACAAGGGAAATGACTAAAAAGGGCTTAGTGAATCCTAAATGAGAAAAATATTTTTAACGGACTAAGATTTGACCTAATGAACTCAATGAGGGTTTAACCTTTGTCTTAACAATTGAAGGCCCTTCTTGAAAGGCCAATAGGTTCTTCAAGGTATGAGAGGTGCCATAGAGACCTAGTTAGTGATGTTATAACCGAGTGTGTTTATATCTACATGTGCATCTAAGTATGTGGTATATGGAGATTTAGAGTAAGAAAGTCATCAAGGTGATGTAGATAAACATGTAGGGTAAGAACAAGGGGTCTCATAGGATGGATCGCCTTAACTGTGTGAACTTGGTAACTCACTGAATCAGGATAGTTTCTTGAGAAAGTTTGTAGCTAACAGTTGTCTATAGAGTAGCTCAAAATAGATGGTTTGTGGTTATGGTGATAGGTCATGAACTAGTCCCCAGGTATGGAGGTACTTAGGATGTTGCTTGGTTGGCAGTTGTAGGTGCGAATGATGTCGGGGTACCTAGACTAAAGGTTTGAAGTACTTGGGCTTTAGCTTAGCTAATGTCCACAAGTGTGGATGATGTTGGGGTACCTAGGGAGAAAGAATGTGAGCTCATCCTAAGACAGAAATAAAGTTGGGCATACCCATATATTCTTACTCCTAGCGGACACATTGGTGGCCTTAAAGCTTCCATCCTCTCCCATATATCAATGAAGATCTTATAAAGATCATGAACCATACTCAATTGAGCCTGAGTTAACTCATCGAAATCTCAAAGATTTGGTTGAGGGTAGCTCCCTCAGGGCTCAATGCCTAACAACAAGTCAGCAATGTTCCTGAATATTAGGAACGTGCACTTTTTACTTGAGGGTCACATGTATGAGTTTGTCACTCTTGATCAAGGAGAGACCTCATACCGTGGAGGCACACAAGGGGTGACGTCTTAATCACCTTCCTTAGGGAGGGATGATTCTAGAACATGGTAACCTCATTTGGCGAGTGAGAGGACTTAAGACAATTGTATAGCTGCACACCATTTATAGAACATCAAGAATAGGTTATGTTAGGAAATAAATCAAAGATTGTGTTTAGTTGTCTTTTCTATTTTTAGTCAGTGTTATTTTTAATAGAGTTATTATGTTTCTTTGTTTGCCCCTGCCTTCTCTCTATAAAAGAGGGCCAAGAGTTCCTCTTTTGAATTAATAAAATTGATTCTCTCCAAATCTCCACATGGTATTAGAGCTACCGATTCTGGTGGTCTAAGGTTCAAAGAAGTAGATCTAGAGGGGGGAGGCCCTTCGGTGGCACCCTGGTCTTCAGCAAGCCATCGGAGAGGCTCTCTCCTCTTTCATCCTCTTTCTTCCTTTTCTTCTTCTGCTGCTGTTGCTCTCATCGTCATCGGAGGGAAAAGGCACCACTGGTGTCGCCACTGGCCTACCATTGGTGAGGGACCACTGTAGGGGTGGTCGCCGGGACCCTAGCCTTTAGCTCAATCGTCTCCGATGGCCGTCGGAACGACCAAGTATCACTGACAGCCACATCTTTGTCTGACACCACCTCGAAACAACGGAAGTTGGATCTCGATTTTGGCTAACCAAACCTCGCTCGTTTGAAGATCTAGCGACACCACTCGTCTCCTTGGAGGCCAACCTACCAGACCAAGGTGGTTTGAGCAACCCCTGCCACCAACCCCCCTTCCTGCTAGCTGTCGCTGCTAGTTCCTTGTTCCTCACCGCTTGAGGCCTCCTTGAGCCTCCAACATCCTCCTTGTCGCCTCGCACCTTCGCCTCCTCTAGTGAGCATCATCGAAGAAGGATGGGGGGAGGGCTCCTCGATCTCTAGTGAAACCAACGAAGGAGGGGGCTCATCGATTTGTTTTTTGGTTAAGGGTTTTATAATTGTGTGGGGTGGGGGGGGGGGGGGTCATTTATGTCCTACAATGTTTTCAAGTTTACTAAGTTCTGGTTTCTTTTTTGTTTTATCCTTATATGTGCATGAGTGAGAGATGCGAAGAGGACGGGAGTCTACTCAAGATGTCAAGTTAAGGGTAGCACTCTCACGCACCATGGGAATGCCAAGCAATAGACCTTGACTCCAGGGCATGCAAGTAGAGACACCTAAGTTTTAAGACACCAAGAAGGAACTGCCATGTCAACTATCATTGATCTTCGTCATCATGAACGTCTATAGGATCCAAGTCTTCGTCATCTTTTGCACCTCGACTTGTGGGAGAGTGTTAGGAAATAAATCAAAGATTATGCTTAGTTGTCTTTTCTATTTTTAGTCAGTGTTATTTTTAGTAAAGAGTTATTATGCTTCCTGTTTGCCCTTGCCCTCTTTCTATAAAAGATGGACAAGGACTTCTCTTCTTAATTAATAAAATTGATTCTTCTCAAATCTCCATAGGTTACAATCACTAGTATACCAGCATGGCACCAGTTTCTTTTGCTAACACACAATTTTGTCCTTATCGAGCCACTTGACTCATCCTTACCTTGTGACCTATTTCCCTTTTCAAGGTATCAAAGAGCATAGAAACACATAGAATAGAGTGGCGTGATACTTGGCTTTTCGCATATCATTAAGTCATCTCCATGAATTGCAGCAAGTGAGGCTAAGGTTCATCTAGGCTCTATGCTGTATAGAGCACAAGATGGCAAAGTTGGATCATCCTAAATGTAAAAGGATCCCCCTGAATCATTGGCAATTATACTTGAGTTTTTGGGTATCTGCCCATAGTTTGACAGGGCTGTGAACCAATTAGGACTTCAACCTTGATAGTAGTAGTCGTACTCCTCACTTTGTTCTTTTGGGGATCGATGACTATTTTTATGTGGTTATATTGCTGTAGCTACCTGGTAGTGGGCCTTTCTAATGCATTTTTTTACGACTGTTATAAATATTGGTAGAGGAGCACCACTTTGTATAAATATCTATTTTGATGAACTTGTGGTGACTTGAACACTACTAGTTATATGAAATTGTGAACGATGTGACATGGTGATGCTAAAGTTATCTTAGATTTTATCTCTTAGCGAGGTTGATGTTATATCTTATTGCCTTGTTTATTATAAATGTTTTTCATATATTATTATTTGCTACCATGCTATACTTTTTGCCATCCGTTGCTTGCTAATGGAAAAATTAACACTAAATTAACCATGAAATAACTAGTACATGCCTAGTACTCAACCCTAACCACATGTTAATTATGAAAACTACACTAATCACACCCATGAATCTAGTTCTTGAGTAATTGAAAGGTTGCAGTGCATGACACCTTGCTCAAAGATTTAGCAATCCCCTTTCTCCACAACCCCTACAATGCGAATACTATGGTCTTTTCAACTTTGTATTTAATGGATGAAGACTTAATGATCACAAAGAATAATTAGCCAACAACGACAAGAGATGTCGTTATTTAGAGCGTGCGTGGAAGTTAAGGAATAGTTATCAAAATTAATGGAAAGAAGAGAATGAGTACCTTAACAGAGGAGTTGAGACTATGAGTTTGAAGTTGGAGATAATGGCGGGTGAGGGATGAAGTGGGTGCTTGTACCATCAAAAGGACATGATGTGATGAGGAACATTAGCATGAAGATATGAACTAATCCCTATAGTCTAATCAAGCCTCGAGACATTCGGTTACAATTGATCTCATATGAGTTATCCATCTTAGAATCACTAGCACAAGGTTAATTATATAGAACAATGCAACCTTTTAGTGATGCCATCAAGAAAAGGTGTTTTTACTAGGTAGTTGCATAATTGCAAAAGATTATAGAGACACATGTAAAATCCTTAGGTAGAATCATCATAGAATATGAATAATAGAGTAATTGCTCATCCTCCATTTGTGGGGGGTAATGAACTTTATTATAAAGAACTCACATAGATAAAGTTTTAGCTCAACATATACATAATTTGCCACTTTCATAAAATGACAAAGTTTAGACCTTCCCTTAAGGAGGTGTCAGATCCATGGTTCACAAAACTATGTTAAATGCAGCGTTGTAGCCATGCAACTAGCTTCACGTCCATCCCATTTAGATTTCTCAGTTCTTTTTTTGTTGAGAGTTTACTCTTTCATGTTTCCTCATTTTGTTTCTTATTTTCTTATTTTAGGAGGCTCCACTTGCAATTTTTCCATCCTCTATATATTGAGGATTGAGATCTTTCAATGATGTTGATCTCTTCTTTTCTTCTAGCTTGGTATTAGATAGCGGTCTTAAGCCAATATTTGGAAACCTCCTCGATTCTCGTTTCTTTTTTTTTTTATCTACAAAGAAAAACCTAAAAGAAGAGGGAAAAACCCCAAAAACTAGGGTTTGGAGTCCCAAGCAATAGTCATCGGCCTAGGGGTCGTTAGGTCGATGATTGATCGACTAGGTTGCGTTGCCCCACTATTGTCGCTGGCCCCAACCGACGACCACTGGTCATATCTCCTTCAAATTCGACAATAGCAAGGTTGCAATGGCCTTGTTTTGTCTACTATTGCTATTGTTGACCCTTATTGGTCGCCGTTGGGATTCGGTGAGGGTTGTTGGCCTCTGCCCCGATCGGTTAGGCCTTGCCGGCCACCAATGGCCAGTTGGTGGGCTTGCCGGGGGAACTTTCGTGGCCAGTTTCGGCTTGTTTGATTGGTTTTTAGTTGGATTTGAACTATTTGATTGCTGTTGGAGCATGTTGGGACACCGTTGACCCTTGTTTGATGCCTATGTGATTTCTTGGCTTTATTTGGTATTGCTTTGATGTCTTGAATAGTTGTTTTCGCTTCGTTTCTCGCTACCTTGTAGTTATTTGTGGCTTTGGATGGGGAGAAAATGGCTTCCGAAGATTTGTCAGAGTTGACATTGGTGCAAATGACGGAGATGGGGGCAGATGAGAGCTACATTTTTGATTCCTTATTGAGGTTAGATGATATCAGCCATGCACGATGGTTACAAACCTTTAGGATGATGGTAGAAGGTCAGAACAAGGGGCACATTTTGCTCAAACTAGAGCCTACAGAGAAGGGTATTGAGAATGCACGAGTAGAGTTCCATAACTTAGATGTGGTGGTGTGCATGTAAGAAGAGAGTTCTAGTCATGTTGCTATGTTTGTTCAGAGGGATAATTCACGTGATTTTGATTGGCTTATAGATTTGGGTGCATTACGTCATTTGTGTGGTGATTGGCACCGCTTCAATCATTTTCAACAGCTTCCTGTAGGACAGACAGTTCAGGTGGTAGTTGGGAGACATTCAACCATTTGTGGAGGTCATGGCTACTTTGACTATGTGGTTGTCAGGTATTCTACATGTTCCTGACTTCCTCATCAGGCTAATTTCAGTTAGCAGAAACACGAAAGAGTTGAACTGTTGTGCCATCTTTGATGGTGTTTTATGCATGTTTCAAGATATCTTGACTGGGAAGATCATTGGTGAAGGTCGTAAGCAGTGTATTGGCTAGTTTAATCTCCATTTACCACCCATGTTGCAATTCCTACATTGTTAGTATCTACTCTTCAGTGGCACTTGCGACTGAGGCATCTTCCCCTTTGTAAGCTTCGTCGCATCATTCTAGTTAAGGAAACATGTTAGAAGCATGCTTCCATCCAGTTAGACACGAAGATTAGGATCCTTATTTAAGCTCCTTCACATGGATGCCTAGGATCCCAGTTGTGTTCTTGCTAAACTAGCGTATCACTATTATGTAGTGATTGTTGATGATTGTTCTCACGTGGCTTGGGTGTTCCTACTGAACTGGAAATCTAATGTAGGGATGTTTATCAGGAATTTTATTTTGGAGATGACACAATTTGGAGTCCACCAAAATTGTTTGTTCTGACAATGTCTTGGAGTTTTGCACCATGTTTCATTGTGACTTCTATAAGTCATAGGAGATAATGCACTAGACTAGTCCACATGTTTCTCAGTAGAATGGTGTTGCCGAGCGTAGACACTGGCACATCTTGCATGTGACTAGGTCACTATTGATCCATAATAGTGTCCCTCAAACATATTGAGGAGATGCGATTCTTAAAACATGTTATCTTATTACCCGCATGCCTTCTTCAGTACTTGATGAACTTATTCCAATACAACTATCATATCTAGATGGAGATCTGTTCATTGTTTAACGTCATGTATTTGGATGTGTGGTGTTTGTTTATCTTCATGGTCTTGGTAGAGACAAGTTGGCTCCTATAGCAGTGAAGTGTGTCTTCCTAGGATACTCCAAGTCGTAGAAGGTCTATTGATGTTGTGATCCTCTCTATCGATGCCACGATGTTAGTGTAGATGTGACATTCTTTGAGTCCATTTCATATTTTCTACTGTAGGATTATGTCTAAATATTGTTCTTGATGTGGTGCCCAGTGCTTCCTACCCTTTTGGAAGAGATTCCTAATATGGTGCTAATGCCAGTGCCTCCGACCCCTTTGGAAGAGATTCTTGTTGTTGTCACCCTAAATCTTGAGTACAGAGAGCTGCAGGAGTAGGGATGCAGATGGGTTGGGTTCGGGTTGAGTTTGGCTAAACCTATATCCATACCTATTTACAAAATCCATATCCATATCCTAGCCATTTACCCATTGGGTGTAAAAATCCCAACCATACCCATATCCATCTATCCATCAGGTACTCATTTACTTATTGTTTACCCATTTATAAATTGATCTTACAATTAAATCCTGCCCAAATTAGAGTCAAAGAAAAAAATTTATAACACAATTCATTAATTGTTTAGTTTTAACAAGCTCGAAACATAGGGGCTCAAACTATCCTAATTTTATTGATCCCCACTGAAATTATTACAAGAAGAGCCCTTCAAGGGGAATACATTAAAAATAAAAAATAAAAAATACAAAGAAAGACAAAATACAAGTATGTTTCAAACAAAAGATCTTCATCTCCAAAATAAATGTTCAATAGAAGCTTCAAAAGCATTCCCAACCTTCGAAATCATAAGGGAGATTAAGGTTGGGGGAATGAGGGACTTAGGTTGGGAATTATATATCTCAGGTAAATGGAGATTTTATTTGGGTACTTGGGTTGGCTAATCAGTTATAGATCCATACACATACTTAAACCCAAACCTGGTCGGGTTTTTTTGGATAAAACCCATACTAGAACCCGATCGGGTTTTGGTTGGGTTTTACCCATTCTTTTTGAGTTGGGTTTGGTTAGGTTTACTAAAACTTGCATCCCTACTTAGGAGATCTCTAGTCATCTTCTCTTCCTGAGCTTGTATATCTATTAGCTCCTAAGGAGAATATTGTCTAGATGGTTCGGATAATGTGGTGGTGGATGATATGTTAGATACCCATGTGATAGATACTTCACCTACAGATAAGCAGGTAAGTTATAGGGATGTCATGAGGATAGAACAGACTGGGATTAGCCAATAGCTCTACGGAAGGCATGTTATACTTGCACCATGCATCCCATTTTCAAGCATATATCTATGGCATGTCTTAGGCCCTAGTTTAGGAAGTTCTCTCTGGCACTATCTGTGATGCCAATCCCTACATCTCACCATCAGGCCTTGTTAGACCCATGATGGAGACATGCTATGGAGGAGATGCCTGCCCTTTAAGTTCCGTGGTACCTGGGAGCTTACTGAACCACCTTTTGATGCCACCGTGGTTGGGTCTAAATAGGTCTTCATCGTTAAGTACAATCTATTCATTGCGAGATATAAGACTAGGCTCATTGCAAAGGGATTCACTCAGACTCATGGAGTGGGTTTCTTTGACACTTTCTCACGAGTGGTTCGACTCCCTACTGTCTAGATTTTACTTTCTGTGGCAGTTCACCGGAAGTAGTCTTTCATTAGTTGGATGTGAAGAATGCGTCAATTAGAAGTGGTGGTCTATATGTAGCAGTTATTAGGTTTTGAGTCTTAGGGGGAGTGTCGGAAATTGTCTCCTTCGCAAAGCGATTTATGGCTTGAAACAAAGTCTTAGGGGGAGTGTCAGAAAATGTCTCTTTCACAAAGCTATTTATGGCTTGAAACAAAGTCTTAGGGTCTGGTTTCAGAAGCTATCCAAGGTGGTTGAGACCCTTGGCTTTCGTATATCTTCAACAGCTTGTTTCTGTTTGTTCAACAAATATCTTGAGGATAGTGGTGATGTTGGTTTATGTAGCCAACATCATTCTTACTGGTGATGATACACAAGGGATTTGTGACTTGAAGAAATGCCTGGCCGTGAACTTTGTGATCAAGGACTTAGGTCCACATAGGTACTTTCTTGGAATCGAAGTTGCCTGTGGTAAATGGGGTATAGTCTTATCCTAGAGAAAGTATGTCATTGACCTTTTATGGGAGACCGGTATGTTGGGAGTGAAATCAACACATATTCCTATAGATTGGAAAGTTCATGTTTATGATGGGAATGTGACACCTGTTGATGCTTGCCAGTTTAGAATTTTAGTGGGGAAGCTTTTATATTTGACCATAACACTTCCTGCATCACATTCTCAGTTGGGAAGATGAGTCAGTTGATGAATAAGCTAACCAAGGTATATTGGGATGTAGCTATGATGATACTTAGGTAACTGAAGCTGTCACTAGGAAAGGGGCTTTTATTCACAAAAGGCACCTCTCTTGACGTTGTTGCTGACATAGATGCAGACTATGTAGCATGTTTGGAGGATAGAAAGTTGACAACAGGTTTTCACATGCATGTCGCTAGGAATCTAGTGACTTGGAGGGGTAAGGAGGGAGTTGTGTCCAAATTGAGTGCCGAGTCCGAGTATCGTGTCATGGCTTAGATTACTGCAGAAATGATGTGGATACAATTTATACTATATGACTTGCATATTTCCATTAGTTCTTTCATGGAGATGAGATGTGATGACAAGATCCCTACTTATATTGCAAATAATTCTATGTTCCATGTAAGGACCAAGCATAAGGAGATGTGGATGGTTCGAATGAGCCTTTTCTGAATAAGATCTCTAGTGTAATAGCAACCATCCATGTCTCTTCTCAAGATCAAACAAAGGATATCTTTACCAAAGCATTTCCTAGGCTTTTATTTGATAGACGTATGATAGATATCTATGCTCTAGTTTAAGGGGGAGTGTTAAGCGTTGGCTCTTTTCATGTTTCCTCATTCTTTTTCTTATTTTCTTATTTTAGAGGGGTTCACTTGTAATTTTTACACCCTGTATTTATTGAGGATTGGGATTTCTCAATGAAGTTGATCTCTACTTTTCTTCTAAACTTTTTCTCCAGATATCTTTAATTTATCCATGTCATTCCATCCAATGTTTTTTGGCTTTAGAACGCATGGCTCATGTGCATGTTTTTTAAGCAATAATACTGTAGCCATTCTAGATACGCTCTTTGATCAACTGAAATTATGATGTTTACATTTTTGTTATATTACTGTGTTAAGAATAACAGAATAGTATCAACCAACACATCCAACCTCTTCCATTTTTACTTAATCTGTAAATGCTGCCGTTTCAGAACCATTGACACAAAGCTTTGAGGCTCTCATTTATTCAAATGTCATCTATGTCACTGATGATTCTTCTCTATTGGACGAATTGAATATAGTCAGTTCTGTTGTACCCTTGGTGTCTCACTGTAACTGAAATTGGTTACTGTGGATCACCTTTTCCATGAAAGGTTTCTGAAATTGGATTTGTATGAACCCTAACAGAGTCAATTCCGTTAAGAATATTTGTTAGTGATAAATTACCACCAAAATAGTTCCTTCCTGCTATTACTTGGTATGGTGATTTTTTTTTACATGTACTTGGTATAGTGAAATTGGCAAAGCATTCGTGTAGGTCCTCCTTACTATATTCAGTTGGTATATTATTGACAGCCTAGTGACATGCATTTAACAGAATTTTTTCTTGTTCTTTTAGTGTAGGTGTAAGAAACGCAATTCAGATTGCTAAGCTATTGTTGAAAGAGCAAATTACAAGTTCACCTTTGCTTGGCCGGATACCTCCATTGTAAGACCAATCCAATACCACATGTCAACGTTTCGTTCCATGTTGTCATAGTCCTTGCATTTGTATGCTTCTTTGTGAGTAGTAGTGGTTTTTTTTCTGGAAATCAAATGCACTTGTTGAAGGAAAAGGCCATCTTGTTTGACAATGAAACTCTACTCCTTAATGCATGGAGGATTGGTGGATAAATTACAACTTGCCTCCTAAGAAAAGGAAATAAAGAGAAGACATAAACAACAATAACTAAAAGCCTCTCATCACTACCTAGGTTCAAGCATGGATGTTAATCATTCTTAGTTTGTTTTTCTTAGAAAGAAATTAATCATTCTTAGTTTTAACAAATATGGCATGAGGCTGAGAGGCTTTGTAATGACATTTGCGATGTGCAAGTGAGATACGTGTGGTAAAAATGTAGCTTTTTTTGGATTGTATTAGGGTGTAGGGTTGATTGTTCATGCATGCTTAGTCTGCTCCTAGAAAACATGGTTGCTGGCTATGAACCTAGTATCCTGTCTATTACACCACATTACTATGGGACTACCTATAGGCACTTGTAGGCGGACTCTTGTAGACTTGTGAATACAAATTCAACACACATAAGCTAAGTTGCACTATGAACTATTGTCTTGTAATCTTGTTACACATTGAATTCACAAACTGCAATCTTTCTTCTTACGCTGTGTCCTGTGGTAGATTTCCTATCCATTTGTATACCAACATAATTTACAATAGAGATGATCATTACATCTAGGTCCTTCCCTTTTGAGACCCTTCTCTAAAACGCATTTTAAGAACTTGGTACTATGATTGTTACATCCTAGGGGGATTTGTGCACTTGGAAAATGAAGGAAAGTAGAAGAAAGGAAACCATTTTCCGTTTGATCAAGAATTTTCCATCATTTTCTTGATGTTTGTGCACTTTCCATTACTTTCCATGGATTTTGTCATGTCCCCTCTCATGTACAAACTACTTTCCCTACCACAAGTGGTGGAATTTAGGGGGAAGGTGAGGGAAATTGATTTCCTTGTATTTCCTAATATATGCACAAATGTAAGAAAGCTGGTTAAAGGAAATTTGAGGGAAAACAAAGGAAAATCTAATTTCATTTCCTTTGTTTCTCGTTAACCCCAAAACCATTTAGCTTTATTTTTCATTGCACAAACATCCTTAGTGTCTAGTTGGCTTCTCCATGAATTGCATGTAAAGAATAATTACTCGGAATTAGAGGTAGAGAAACATCACCAAAGTATAACAATTACCCCATATACCCATAAGGGCAATGGCATCATATAACACCCCATCAAGTACAATGCCCCCTTAAACACTCATGGTTTGTTGTAACCACATAGTCTACTTGACTATGAAAGGCTTACCCTTCTTCCCTATATCTATAGACTTAAAACACCAATAGTATGACCTAGGTGTCAATGTGAGGCTAGTAAAACTGAGGCATCATCACTTAGATGCCTAGATTCTTTGGCTCATCCATAAATGATGCTCATCATGGATTGGTGGATGTTGCTTGTACAACATAACTAGCACCTTGTGAGAAATCTAAATTTGATTCTGCATCAACAAAGAATGTAATACTCATGCTAAGTGTTTTTTTGATTTTTTTTTGGGTGGGGAATGGGAAATGCGAATGCAGGAGTCGATTTAAATGCCACAAAAGCTTGAGGGGAATTCGATCTTTCTTTGTATAGCTATACATCCACGTTAACATCTTAATTTCTGCTACATTTTCTAGGCATGCCTATAATTGATACCCTAACACTTGGCAAGTCTAATAGCTGTTACATAGTACTTCGCTCTATCTTTCAAGGGAATCGTCTTGTCACATGGAATACTGGATGCTCTCCTTCATTTCAACCAATTTGTATTAATCTGTGTAACATCTCCATCACTTTCTCCATTTTGTTGAAAAATGGATCCAAGTTCTTGAAAACATCTTATTTGCTCCAACTTTCACATCTATCCCTTCTTGAACCCCTCTACCAATAAATTTACATTCTATGTACTCAATCTTTATCCTACTTAGTTGAAAGCTTTTCCTTGATGTAAATAGATGGCGATATTCAAATAAGGAAGATAACCTAAGCCTTTGAGAAGTACCCTTTAAGATGCCAATATTCAGCCCAATGCATGTTATCACTAGAACCATGCAAGATGTCTTGTCTAGAGATTCAACCTTCCCACATCAAAAAGAAAAATATTTGCTGTCAGGTTTAATTAGTTTTTTGACACATTAAAGTCTATCTAATTTGCAAACTTGCTATGCAAAATCATTTATTAATTTGATGTTGTTTACCACCTTAAGCTTGTAGCTTTTGCCTGCCTTTTTTCCCCCATTTGATTCATTAATTGGAAGAAAATTTCTCCTTAAATGATGGCCTATTCTTCTGAGATTTTTTGATTGCCACATTATGATGTAGTCTGCTTCATTGCCAGAGTAGCTTTTCCTTTATTGCTTTTTAATAAGTGCCTGGTAGCTGCAAATATAGATAATGTTTCCATATTCTTAATCTAGACTGAAAGTTTCTAGGGATTTTTACATATATGCCATTGAAATCTTTAAATATTACGCATATACCCTTGTATTCTTTATTATTACAAAAATACCTCTCACATCTTTCTGTTAACATAAATATCCCTTAGCTTACAGCTGTTAGTTTAAACCATAACGATTGTTAACTAAGGGGTATTTATGTTAATAGAGAGAAGATGTAAGGGATATTTCTGTACTAATAAAGAATCCCCTTAACCACATAAAAAAGGACTTCTCTACTAATGTTCACTTTTTTGACCATTGGAGGAGGTCTCATCCTCTATTTAACAGGTTATTCTTTCATTCAACCTACACATTTCACCCTTTAAAAATCTTTTAAATATTTAAAGAGTGAAATGTGCAGGTTGAATGGAAGAATAGCCTTTTAAATAGAGGATGAGACCTCTTCCAATAGTCAAAAAAGTGAACGTTGGTAGGGAAGCTCCTTTTTATGTAGTTTAGGGAATTCTTTGTTATTCCAGAAATATCCTTACATCTTCTCTTTGTTAACAAAAATGCCCTTGTGTTAACAGCCGTTATGGTTTAAATTAACTGTTGTTAACTTAGGGACATTTATGTTAATGGAGAGAAGATGTGGGTGATATTTTTGTATATAGGGGTATATACATAATATTCAAAGATTACATGGACATATATGTAAAAACCCCAAATTTCTATGCTTAGCTTCTTGGTTGGTGATGGTGCATGCAAGTGGGGGAAGTCTAGGGGCATTGTCATGGTAGAGACCATTTCAGAGGCAGAGGAGGTACTCTTTTTTAGTCCATTCAGTCTACCTTCATCACATGGTCCTATAGTTGCACAATTTCATTGTTTGGTAAATTGATTGGAATAATTTGTACGTCATTGCACTCTTGTCATCACTTCAAACATCCATTTCACTTGTCCAAAGTTCATCTGTGATAGTGGTTGGTGACTGAAAGGGCGAAGTCACAGTGGTCTAAGTATAAAGGCATGCTTGCTGATGCTGTAGACAACCTTGGACCTCCAGATGGGAAAGGCTTTGTTCCTATACAAACCAAGTTATTAGAAGGGAATTCAGGTACTTATTCAAATTGATCATTCATGCTTTGAAAAATTATGGCAGGTTTATATAAAGCTGTGTTTTTTGTTTGGATTATGTGATGTTGCAATTGTAACAGAACATGGCAAAACTGAGCGAACACATCAAACTGATGAACAGCAATGTCATATAGATGCCTCTGAAGAAGACTGCATAATGGACACTGTTGGGGTCATTTGTATTGATGCTAATGGACATGTAGCATCTGGTGCATCAAGTGGGGGGATTGCACTAAAGGTGACTGTGTTTTCATGTGTTACAGCCTTTTTTTGAGAAGTTACAAGCTGCTGCTAACATGGTATAGCGTAGTGGATGGTGTCCCCTGAGATCAATGAGGTGGAATGATATGTTCCCATCTTCCCATTTAACTGCAAAGTGCAGCCCCTTCCCATTTACATCTGATGTTTATTGAGAGGTCATGCTTTTCTTGGTCAAGTTCATCACGTTCTATTTGGGGACTGTAAATGTAGGCTTTGTGTACTTCCTCTCATTAGTTCCTCCGTTCTATATCAAAAAAAAAAAAAAATCTTGCTGCTGTTGTGAAAGCAGTTGCAGTTCCAACAATTTCAATAATCAAGTGGACTTATTAATTTTATGATTTACACAGGTTGATGGACGTGTCGGCTTAGCTGCGATGTACGGTGCAGGATGTTGGGCATCTTCAAAAGATCCTTTTGGAGCTCCATTTATAGTTGGTTGCTGTGCAACTGGTGCTGGAGAGTACTTAATGAGAGGCTTTGCAGCACGTGAATGCTGTGTGTCAGCATCATTGTACTGTTGCTAACATTGAGAATCTCCTTTTTTTGTTTTTCTTTTTTTTTTTTAGAAAGTTGCTTTTCATATTTTTGACAATGAATAAGTAGATTGTATTTTTGCAAGCAAAGTCAGTTTGATTTTTTGTCTAATTTCTTCCTCGTACATTTTTATAAATATTTGTTAACCGTAGGGCACGTCTGTGTGTATAGGAAAATGCTTCTCTTTTAAATCCTTGATTATGACAACTTTGTTAGACAAGGAGTCTCCTTAATAACCCTAGGGGGAACTAGCATTATTTGCATTACTTTTGCATATTTTTGACAATAAATAATTAAATTGTGTGTTTGCTTGCAAGGTCAATTTAATTTTGATCTAACTGCTTATTTACACATTTTGTAAATATTTGTAACCCCTGAGGTACGGGTGTGTGTGTCAAAAAATGGTGTTACCTTTGGTGATTTTCTTTTTAACCTGCTTGATTATTTGAAATTTGATGGACAAGAGGGTAGCATCGTGATGATCTTAGAGGGGGACTAGCCTTATTTGGTGAAGTCCTGAACCAAAGGGGACAAACCTTTTTAGGAGGGATTAGGAATTATATTTTACCCAAGAGTGTTAAATTTTCAATAGTTTAGATCTTGTAAAAGATTGACCCTCTTGTATAGAGAAAGGGTGTAGGTGTAAACTGAAACACTTCTTTCCTATGTTTCTGCAGCATTCTAAGATAACACACATCTCTCTCTCTCTCTCTCTCTCTCAAAAAAAAGATGACACATATCCCACTCCATTAAAGTTGACTAATGACCTCTGGTAGTCGTCCTTCACCTTTGAAAAAAAAAATGTGTCACAGACAAGGGTAGCCTATTTTCTTCACATATATCCATGTGTGCATATGCACATATGCCATCTTACTGTACTTTTGAAAGCTATAATTAGCAAAAATAACCATCATGCACACAACCTTCTTGTACTTTGGGCAGGTAAGTTGATAAAAGTAGCCATCATACAATGGAATTGTTTGGTTTTTGGGATTAGAAGATGATGGGTAGATCTGATGGATCTTTTTTTTTTTTTTTGTGAAAAATAAAAGGATGACTACCGGAGGTTAGTAGTCAAAGGATAGGGGACAGATGGGATCTCTCCCCAAAACTTATTGGGTTGTCGTTTGCAACCATGGAATTAATGGTTGGTTGCACAATAAATTTCGGTAGGATAAAGCTGTAATTGAATATGGTTATAAGTGGAGCTTTATCCCTTCTATTCATTTTTAATCTCCTATAATTCAACCAAATGTACTGGGGGCATCGTTGGCTATGCCCTAGGGAGGGCAATTTGTCTCATACATTGCCTAGGTGAGCGCCTAATGCCAGGTGCTTAAGTTGCACATTGAGTAAAAATCTCTAAGTGTAGAAAACCTATTTTATTGTTCAACTCTCATTTTCTTCTGATCCTTCAGGCTTCAGCCAGGAGTTAGAAAGTAGTCCTCGTTATTCATCTCTTTCGCGCTCTCATCTTGATAGGTTAATGCAGATTGTGGGATGAGAGAATCAAATTCGATAACAGAGAGAGAATCAAGATTCAAATATTGGAGAAATAGAAGTCAAAGGGAAACGAATTCTAATTCTTTCTACTGCATCTCTTGAATATCCCTGAGGAGTGGTTCTTAGGGAGAAAATACAAATATTAAAACAAAAGAATCTATGATTATCTCTAATTGAAATCGTAAATTGATACAAGCTAAGTGCTCTAACTTTTGAGTGGTATTCCTTTGATCTCCAGCAGATTTTGGACCTCACTATTCCAATACCAACAAAATCCTTTGGCCTACCTAGGTCTCAAATCTCAAATTCACCTGCTAATCTGTCGGTGAGTCAAAAAAATTTCCTTTTATCATCACTAGTGGCAATGATGTCATTAACATATTACAGCACAAGAGTAACTTGCTTGTCAGAACTTACCATGAACACTGTGTAATCCCCATTCTCTTGCTGTATCCTTGGTTTTTAACTTTTCATTACAGCACTTGGTCTTCCAAACCAAGCAACAGCTTCAGGCCCTGTGAAGCTTTTTTGTGTTTATAGCACTTCCCAATCTGTTCGTATTTAGGTGACATCAGTATGTAGACCCTTCTCTGCAAAGAACTGTTTGGAGAAGCATTTTATTTTTTCATCCAATTGATGTAATTATCACAAATATTGAAGTGTAAGTGCCAAAATGGCCTAGATAGAATTCACTGTACAAAAGGTCTCTGGAAATCTATTTCATACTTCTAAATAAGTCTCTTTCCAACCAAAATTCCTTTACATCTGTCCTGTCATCCCATCTTCTCTGTATTTATATGTTGTGAATCCATTTTGGCCTATAACTTGCCTGTTGTTAGGAATATTTATCATGTTCCAAATTTGTTTCTTTAGTACCCTTATTTCCTCTTGCATAGCTCCTGTTCATCTTGGATCAACTTAAGCTTCATCCACAAACCCGGGTATGAAAGAAGTGAATAGGGTTGTTGTATACCAAAAATGATGAGCTAAATATTGAGGGCTGTGTTGAAGCAGATTGGGTTGGCTTAAGTGATGATAAAGTGTTTCACTTTTGGTTACTGTGTGTACTTTAGAGGGAATCTAAATCATTTGGAGTAAGTACATGGTGGTTGCAAGGTTGAGTATTGATGTTGAATATATATCAATGGCTTTAGGAGTTATATAGATGCTATGGATTCTATTTGACATTTTTTTTCAACCATGGACTCGTATAATGCTCTACTGTGACAATAAATTGCAGCAACCTGACTAATGGCCCAATCCTTAAAGATTGTATGAAGCATGTAGAGTTGGGTACACACTTGTGAGAAGATTGATGCTATGGTGCTGTGGTTACCGTATATGAAGTCTAGTGATTAGGGTGTATACATCTTCAATAAGGGACTTACGTCCTCCAAATTCTAGGAGATGAGTGGCAAGTTAGCCATCTTTGATTTGCTGAATGGGGAGAATTGAGTTGTATTCAGGTAAATAGATTCTTGGTATGAATTCATTTACCTGATAAGCAAATGTATCAGATCCTTGGTATGAATTCATTTACTTTTCCGGTATATTATACTCAAACCCACCTTTGCAGCTAGTGGATGCTAGGTGTTGTGTCTTTGTGATTTTTCCCACTTATTGTGAGGGTTTTTCATGTAAAACTCTGTTCTGTGCGATTGTTCTTACATTATTTATTGTCAAATTAAACCAAATCTAAGATAATCTAAGGACTCTTGCAAAAACCTTTGGCTTACATCATTGGTATTACAACTTTGTTCGGATCCCTCTCTCTCTCCTATTGCCATCTATCTCCCTCCCTTCCTCTCTTCTCCATTCTCATCTGTCTAACCCTGTTATCTGTATGGTCCTTCCATGTCTTTGCTTTCACAGCACACCTCATCTCGAGTCTTGCCTTTTTGGTTTTGCTGTGACAGATACATGTTGTTATGTCAGTTAAGAACATGTATTTGTATTATCGTATCTCTCATGTTAGGGAGTTTTCAGAGTAAATCTTTCAGAAATTATGCAGAGATAAAAGATGGGATCACCTTGCTTATATTTTGGAGGCAATATGTTCATGTTTGGGTTGTTCATCTGAACATTTTATATTTGAAATACGCCTTTTATTGAGTATATCTTTTTATTGGTTTTTACACACACACACACACACATTTTGCCTTGCTTTTTTTGGGCATGTGGCAGCATCTGATATGATAAGGACCTTTAGCTTCTTTGGCTTTGAGTGGCTCAGACCTTTGACAACATTAATGTATCTCCAATTCTTTACTAGGTTTACCTGCTATGACTGGTCTTGTCTGATGCAGGTCTCCATCTGGACCTGCATCTGCGAGTCTGAAGGTCATGAGAACTATTTCTCAAGATCTTGCTTATATGCCAGAGGGTACAGGTTCGGGCTTGCTTGTTTTGCAGGCTGACACTGAAAAGGTACAAGTTCTTATGATTTTTCAATAACCAAGTGAAAGTCTTAACAGTTTCTCTTTCAGGATACTGGGAACATGCATCAGTTGAAAGCAGTGGAGCTTGTGGCAGCTTATTCGTCGTCATCCTTTGGTATTGGCTATATTGGCAGCTCAATGAATCGGCCAAAGGTACATTCTGTTTCTTCAGTAACAAGTTCAAATTTGGTAAGCTGTGAAAGCTTAACTTGCACCTTTTTTCCGACTAGAGTTTGTTGTCTAGATTCAAGCATAAAACAGATGCTAAGAATGCTGATGGCTGCTTGTTTGGCATTCAAACAGGCACTGGGATATTTCTTCCTTAAACTTCACAACATGTGATTTACCCAAAAAATAGCATGGTTTTAAAACACAAGTCTTGAGGGACTTGAGGTGTAAGCCTTGAAACAAGGTTCAAACATTTAGCCTTGAGGTTTAATCCTAAGAACCGGTGAAATGGTGCCTTAAAGCGGTGAGGTGCTTTTGAGGCATTGAGACATGACACCAAACTGCGAAAGCCTCTGACTGAAATGCTAGTTAAATGACATAAGATCACCAAATAACCAATAGATAATATATGATGTACTTGAAATAATATACAAATCAACTATGAATCTTCGGATATTTGATTATTTTGTAACTAACATGTTGTAGTCTTGATTCCCAGCATAATTGATTAATTAATTGACCCAAATTTAATTGATCATGATTCACATATTAATTGTCCTATGCTTTTATTAAATGATTGTTAGTAAAAATGATCAACTTAGTTTATTCTCTAATCCTACCTCTCTTTACATAGAGAGAGGTGGGTGTAAATTACAGTACAACCCCTTGAAGAAAAGAACAATTACATAGCACCACATAACATCAATAAAACAATATAACTTCATAACGCTTCTTTCAAGCTGGAGCATAGATATCAATCATGCTTAGCTCGAACACACATGTATCAAAGGAGGATCTAGCCAATGGCTCTTGGTAAAGATATCAGCAGTCTGAGCTTTTGAAGTAACTTGGGAGGTAAAGATAAACCCCTTCTGAATTAAATCTCTGGTGTAAAGGCAATCTATCTCCATATATTTGGTGCATTCATGAAACATGAGATTGTTGGCAATATAAGTAGCAAAATTGAACTCATCCAACTGGAGGCCACTTATTGAAAGCTTATCTAAGAAGTTGTTATCTTGGAGTGGTAGACTTCTGTCTAGAGGACAATTGGTTCTTCTTAAATCAGTTTTGTCATCTATCCCGATGCTTTTCATGTCAGTGTTTGCATTAACAAAAAAGATATTAAGGAACATTGATTTGATAAGGAAAAGATTCTTTTGGAATGGGGTTGGGAGGGGAGATTTGCGCAATTGGTTCCTTGGGATGTTATTTGCAAGCCTAAAAAAGGAGGTCTTGGTGTGTGCAAATTAGATTTCTTCAACAAGGTGCTTTTGTTGAAATGGCTGGTTAGATTGTTTTCTAATGATTAGGACATGCTCACATCTACCTTGAAAGACTTATAGAGGAGACATAGATCTTATTCAGCGGGCTGCAACTGCCAATGGACCTTCCGCCTTTTGGCACTCTTTGCACCCTTTGATGATTGAGTTTGCTAGCCACTTTGGTCCGACTCTTGGGGATGGGTAGTCATTCAAATTCTGGCGCGATGATTGGTCTAAAAGTGGCAAATTTTTAGACCTTTATTAGAGATTATTCCAGCATATTCAACATAAGGAGTTGCTTGTGGTTGAGATGTGGGACAGAGTAATGTTTGGGACATTAGGCTCCCCGAAGGCCTTTTTGACGTCACGTTTTCTGATTTTCAGCAGCTGCTGTCCACGTTGGGGGAGGTTTCTCCTACTGCTGAACCTGATATGATGCAGTGGAAATGCGACAGATTTTCCATCAAGAATGCATACAATCTTCTGATTTCCAATGGTGGCCAGCTTACACATGTGGAGAAGGATTCCGAGCTACTCTCAGGTTGCAAGATTCCTCTCAAAGTCAAGTTGTGCTTTGATTTTTTAGGAGGAAGAGGTTGACAACCAAAGTTTATCAAACTAAGTGGTGTGCTACTAAAGATACCACTTGTGTGGTCAGTCAGAAGAGGACATTCATCATTTGTTCTTTGAATGTGATTTCTCTAGAGAGGTTTGGGATCAGTGTGCGATACAGGCGACCAACTTTACCGACTTTGATTCTTTGTGGGAGACATTCCGTGATCTACATTTGGATATGGTTGGCTGGTGCAAAGTATTTGCTTTTCTTTGGGCTATTTAGTTGCAAAGGAACGATAAAGTTTTTAACAATGAAAGATGTTGGGTGGAGAATGTAGCGAGGGAGGCTTGCTATCTTTCTGATTTTTGGCTCCAGAACTAGTAAGTTCGTTTCGTTTTTAATTTAATTGGTAATCTTCCTCTTCTCTAAAAAAAAAAAAGGTAGCTGCCCAGTTGTCACACTGCAACTCCATAAGCCTATCAATCTATATATGTAGATCAATCAGCAAGGATCTCACCCACATTAACTCTACAAATGTCTAAGCCATAGCACAATACTCAGATTCAATATTGGATCTGAACATAGTAGTCTGTTTCTAACTCTTTTAGGTGACCAGATTCTCTGCAACATACGTACAAAAACCTGTGGTAGACTTCTTGTCATCATGGTTGCTTGCATAATCTGCATCGGAATATCCAACCACTGTCATAGATGTCCCTTTAGTGATGCTCTCTTCAAGTACTTGAGTACCATTATGGTTGCATCCTAGTGCTGTCTAGTAGGTATCTTCATAAATTGACTCAACTTCCCTACTGCAAAGGAAATATCAGGCCTGGTAATCATCAAGTATAGCAGCTTCCTTACTAGCTGGCGATATTGTCTAAGGTTTGAAATATTGATTTCGACACCGTGTTGATGAAATTCTAAGTGTACATTTTGGGGATATGCCGAGGGCACGTCGTGAAAATGCCCATATTTGATAGATTTCGACGATTTTGATGGCCTGGAAATATGCCATTTTGGAGGTATGTCAAGGGCATGCTGAGGGTATGTCGATGCATGCTGATAAAAATGACAAAAGTAGCCAAAATGATATCAATTTCAAGAAAATTAAATGCTAATTATATAACAATAATAGTGTTATATCATAATATTCATATGCAACATGACCATACCATTTAAAGTTCAATAATGAAATATCAAGTACTTTTACCATGTTAAGAATATAGAAAATTTAAGAATGAAAGAATGCAAAGAATTTAAGAATACAAAGAATCAATGTATATAGTTTCAAAGTAAAAGATGAAACTGTAATGTCTTGATTTATCGGAAGTCAAAACTCGGAAGTCAGGACTTGGAACTCGGAAGTCAGATTGCACCACAACTAAAAGTGTCTTACTGGATCCATATCTCTATCATAGATACTATCATCACTTGATTGATACCATCGTTGCCTGTTGTGTCGATCTATACTTTGAATGTATTCACAGTAATTCTTCCAAGACATCTAAATACATTGTTTGATAATCCATTATGTGCTGTTTGTACTCATGTTCATTCATACTGACCAAAATTCCAAGATTGGGAAAGCTACTATCTGTGTATGGCCTGTCATCCGTATGATTAGTTGCACGTGTTTGGAAGAATTCTATTGTTTTAGAACTATCTTGTGATGATTGTGATCTTGTTAGCATTTTGGGGGGAGCTTGGGGTTGGAACTGCGAAGCAAAATAATCTTGAAAAGTACCATACCCATATGGGTAAGAATATTCACTCCCAATCCCAGAAGTGTCAACATTTCTTGACCCAGCTTATGAATATGATGAATAATTATATGAAGGCAGTGGTGCTGCAAATGACTGTAGGTACGAAGGTTGAGTGTACGAAGATCCCGTCTAATGTCCTGTGTCGTATGTTGTGTCATATTCAAGTCCAGGTGCTGAAGAACCAAAAAGCTGATCATCAATGCTTATGGGACCAATTGAGGAGCTCAAATCTTCCATGTAGGCATCGTGACTTTAATATCCCTCATAATCCATGGGTTGTGGACTTGGACTTGGAATATGTTTGCCATGGATATTGGTGTGTCGTTCATCATATTCTCTAGCACCCTAACTTTGCACTTGACTACCACGCCTCTCTATCGGATCGTTTTGATCTAGATCCTCCTACCATTACGAATGCATCCGCATCTGAGCCATCCTTTGAGGTTGAAGTAGACTGTGATAGTTATCATTTTTCATTCTCTTCATCCCGTACTCTTATAGGAAATGTATGACGACTAGATCTTTCCATATGTCATTCAACATCGACACCCATTTTCTTTGATAGCTCTGAATCTAGCCTTCCCCTAACATCCATCATAGGTTCTCCTCCAATGTCATTTATCCAACTTTCTAGTACATTATTTTCGATTCGGAAAATGTAGGCCAGATCAATTAGATCAGCTATTTCCTTCTGCTGTTCAAAACCTTCCTGAATGTGTTTCATTCATAACCTTGTGTTGTAGTGGATGTACACAAGGTCATTACGCTTGTGAATTCTGATCTTGTTTCTTCTTTTGGAATGGATAAGGTTAAATGTACTTCAGTTTTTTTCGCATCTACCAGCAGATGATGCTTGTGACAACACTTTAATAGCCACAAATTTCGAGCTTTTGTTGCATATAAATTCCACCATTCTACTGTAGGAAAAAAATATTTGAGTCAAATTTGATATCATATACTAAATTATTATTAGTAAATATTAAAGGGATGTTGGTTATTACCAGGATGAGTGCTCTTAACGACATGCTGTGTCATAACTCTCAAAAGATCTCATCCTTTCTTTAAATAATTTAATATACAACATGTCAACATGAAGATATGTCAAATATCTTATTTAATATTCATCAATTTACTTCAACTTTCAAACTAAATTTCCCTACCTCATTCATGCGCACTATTTACGTAGTTATAGGAAAAGCTTTGAACAACATTTTGCACAGCTTCAATGAGATCTTTGTGCATGTTAAGGTGATGTTTATAGTTAAATTTTAGGTTGAAATAGTAGCCTATGATAAAAGATAAATAATTGTTAAATGAATAAAAAATTACTCAAATTTGATAAATTTATGATAAAATATACTTACCAGCAAAGTGGAGCGAGTGGGATAACATGTTTTCCCTTCTTTCTCTTATTATCTTTAAGAAGGACTCTTTAGCTCTTCCTACTGCTTCTTTCACCTTTTCATACATAATTTTCATTACTTGGTATATGTAGCCTATCGTTGGTTTCTTATCTTCATCCATCATCTTCAAAAATAATATGATGGGTTCCATAATACGAGTAATACGACTGCAATCATCCCAAAATCGTGAATTGTTTATCAAGTCCTCTACATCATTCCCACCTTGTGTCCTAGTTCCTGCAATGGCAAACAATTGCTAGAAGTTACCATTAACTTCAATCCAATTTTATTATTTAAAATACTTTGCAAGGTGATGTAATTTGTAGCAAATCGTGTTATCCTAGGATGCACCAATTCACCATTGTAATGCTCCCTCATTAATGATAAGACATGTCCATGATTGTAAATAAATGATGTAATCGATCGAGCTTTGTCCACAACAGATGAAGCTGGCTTCTTCTTTCTAAAATCTTTCAAAATTAAATCTATACAATGTGTAGCACATGACATCCATAATATTTCATATTTACTTGATTTCATAATTTTTTCTCCCACCTTCTTGAAGTTGCTGCCTTTGTTCGTAATAATCTGAACAATATGTTCCTTCCCGACTTCATCAATCGTATCTTTCAATAAGGAATAAAGGTAATTGTAATCTTTCACTTTATCTGATTCGTCTATGGATTTCAAAAACATGGACCTACTATCACAATATACAAGGAAGTTAATGATCCGCCTCCTTGTATAGCTAGTCCAATCATCTGTCATGAGTGTAACTCCATAATTGGGCCACATATTTTTCAACTTAGAAATATAGTCACCTAAATCTGCCTTCTCCATAGGCATGTATTTGTTCATTATTTCATATGTTGTAGGAGCCTTAACTCTTGTCCCATACTAAGCGTTGACGTTAATATGATTTTGCAACCATGGCTTGTCTGTAATGTTAGCTGCTAGCCCATAACCTGAAATTAAGCTTGTGACTGCTCTACCAACCTTCTCTCTTGCATTTCCAAAAATGCCGTTAATGATTTTTTGTTTTAGGTCTGCTTTCCCCCTAGGCTCCCCTTAGTGCTACCAGATTGAAACAAACCATGAAAATCCATTTTTTATTTTTTGGGTGGATGTGGAGGCAGTCCTGAACCTAAACTACTACCACCAGCATCTGCATACCTCATGCTTTGTACTCTTCGATCACCTACCAGAACTTGTCATTCGTGCTCACTTCTAAGTGAGATTTTCATTGCTTGGTTGAATTCTCCTTCTTGGATTTGCCTCCACATCACGTGGATATTCAGTCTTCATCCGAGTCAGAGTCACATCATTATAATCTTAGCTACTAAATAGGGCCTCACAGATTGCTTCTTTTGACTTTTGTTTTATTGCTTCCTTCTCTTGCCTTTATATCATTGACTCGACAATTAATTCAGTAACATCTAGACAATCCTTACATTTTGCGACATTCTTGTCGTCACTAACTAGGTGATGCTTAAATCGTATAATTCCATTACCCCTTAACTGATTTCCAAAGAAATTACATTTTATTATCTGTCTGCTTCCATCCACCAATTTGATGCAATGCAACCATCCAATGTCTTCCTTATCCTTATTAGCGTTATTGCTCCCACTTCCTCCAACAACACCCTTGCCTTTTCCAAAATTACTATTCATGCCACATTTATTTCACAATTCATAATCATTATATGATACATTATAATATATTGTAATACTAATATAATGCATTATTGGCTAGTAAGTACTAAATACTAATATACAATAAATTACATACAATAAAGGAAGATGTCATAATCATATTATACCTTTAACATATCATGTTCCTATCTAATTCAATCAAGCAATCAAATTCTACCTTAAAGGGTTGCACCTATTGGATCTAATCCAAGTCCTACTTGACCCGATTGGATTACCCCGACCCTTAAATTACCTGGCCAGTCAGATGGTGTGACGTCTTAGGACACTCCGCACAACAGGACACCACTAGAGGTTAAGACGGTTACTGCATTGACCCATCTTGTCATCGGTTGGTCTAAGTAGACAAAGCCCCAGAGTGACTCAATTTAAGTCTAATCTGACTTAGATAATTATCCAACCTAGTTGGCATGTCTGCTTTTTTTAGGCTTGGGTAGAATTGTGCTTTTCGGAATGTCGTGGGCGTTAGGAGGGTGGTGCCCTTATTAATAAATTAAAACACTGTGAAGTGTGTACCGAACAACTACAAGCAATACAAAGCTTTTAAATTAAGTTCAAAAGTTTTACTTTTTAAGGTTAAGCCTTGTAGTAGGATTTTTTCGGGTTTAATCATATATTGATTCAAACGAGGTATAATGTACATTGCTGCACACAAAGTTCAATTATGTATTTGGATAATTTTCCAAAAGTAGAGATTCAGACGAAAATTTATAAA
Source organism: Thalassia testudinum (assembly GCA_037157565.1). Classification (NCBI taxonomy): domain Eukaryota; kingdom Viridiplantae; phylum Streptophyta; class Magnoliopsida; order Alismatales; family Hydrocharitaceae; genus Thalassia; species Thalassia testudinum. Next base: position 93,869,610 of record JAZHRO010000024.1, read on the forward strand.
TTACAAAAAAATATATAACATGTGAGTATGCAAGTAAATTAAAATTTGGAATTGGAATATCATAAATTCATAGCATAATACGTCTTTACCTGAAAGTTATAATCAAAACCTTGTGCTTGATGATTTCTGCAAAAAAATGACTCACCGAGTCACTAGCTTACCGTTGGTCAGCAATCAATAGGCACCAATAACAAATCGTATTGTGAATTGGGATTGTGAGCTTGATCGATGTGTTTGAGTGACTTTCATTACGGATATTGATAGTCCATATTTATTATCGACCATTTTGAATTATTTATGGGATTTTTATAATTATGTTTATTGGTAGTTGCATTGTCGTGCAGGTCGTATGATTTGATTAGTTTTTTATTGAATATTTATGAAGATACCTGTTGATGTTGCACTCTCGTTGGTTTGTAAATGAAATCGTCGATTAATATTTTATGGATTTTTTATAATTACGTCTGTTGGTGACGTACTGTGCGAATAATGTGGTTCAATACATTTTATTGTTTATTAATTTTTTGCAAACATGCTTATCGGTGTGCGAATGAAATCGTCGATCAATATTTTGTGTTTTTTATAATTACGTCTGTTAGTGACGTACTTTGCGAATTATGTGATTCGATATATTTTATTATTTATTGAATTTTTACAAATATGTCCGTCGGTGTGCGAACGAAATCATTGATTAATATTTTATTTGTTTTTTATAATTACGTCCGTCAGTGACGTACTGTGCGAATCATGTGATTCAATACATTTTATTATTTATTGAATTTTTACAAACATGCATGTCGGTGCGTGAACGAAATCATTGATTAATATTTTATGGGTTTTTCATAATTATGTTTGTTGGTGCGAATGTACAATGCACTATACATTGTACAACTCAATGATTGCTCAATAATTACATTATGTTTAAATGATTTATGATTATTGCTTCTCATCTTATTCTCTACTACTTTCCCACCATAACCTATGTTACCCATTGTCCCATACAATAAGCTATCAGCAAGCAGTAAACCAACAATGTTGCACGTTCGCATGGTGCCATGGCAGCACACATCGGTGCAGTTGCAAGACTAACAGCGCTACAGTAGTTGACATTGATATTTGATAAGCTGTAGCAGGAAGCTTGTAACACGGAAAGCTGCTTGTTGCAGTAGCAACGAGGTGACAAGGCGGGAGTGCCTCGAATTGGGCCAGGCTAGTTGGCAACAGCTCCAACACTACGATAGCACACCAGCAACAGTGGCAATGACGCAGCATCGCAGCGGCAAGGGGAAGCGGAGTGGCAGCAAAGCAGTAGCAGCACAACAGCATCTGCCGTGTTGACCATAGTGGCAGCATGCTGACGATATGGTCAGCATACCAGCGATATTCCTGATTTTCAACATCTAAACCATGTTGGCATGGCCATGTCCAAAAAAACACCATTTCGGTGGCATGCTAATGGCATTTAAAACATTGATATTGTCTACTATCAGTTGGCTCTGCATTGCTATCATATAATCGTACCTTAAGATCTATGGAAATATTTATTAGCTTAGCTCTCAACATACTTATCTCCTTTAGCATATCTTGAGTATATTTCCGTTGAGATAGAACAATGCCACACCTACTACAGACTATTTCTATCTCAAGAAAATATCGTAAGGGCCTTAAATCCTTCATCACAAATTGAGCTGCCAAAGCCTGACAAACAAAGAATGATCTACAGCTGATTGAACTTCTTAGGATATAAATCGCAACAATAGTCAATTGTGTGAACTATCCTATGTGCATTTGCTACCGTACTTCACATTATTGGAAGTAGTTTCATTGACATTTCAGACATTTACTAACATAGTGTGGAAAACTAATGCTTCTGATTATTGGAAAAGTTCGCTAACCCTTTTTATATAAAGAGTTGGGATAACAAAACCTAACAAAAATAGAAAATAGAAATAAAAATACTAAAATCGGATTCAAGACTTTCAAACTTGATAAAATAGACTAATTTAACTAAACTAGGACTCTTTACTGATACTCTAATACTTTCTTCCTAAGTTGGAGCGTGTAAAATGCCCAGCCTGTTACAACAGACAAAATTTGGACTTCCCCTTAATATAGACATTTGGAGGAGTAGGTAGGCAGTAGATCAGAGTAGTATGTGGTTGTTGTGGTAGAAGTAGCACCTGTGGTAAATTAGAAGTACTGGTAGAAACAGATGGTAGAAAGCTGTAGTAGAGTAGTAGGAATAGATGATAGTAATAGTGCTGTAGTAGAAGTAGCAGTCGAAGACGATAATGTAGGGTTATAGTAGAAGTAGCTGCCAAAGATAGGGAAAATTCCCAAGTAAGCAGTAGTAGAGGTAGGAGACCTTTACTTAAAGTCTTCACCATTCATTAACTTCAGTAGAGAATCCATATGCTGGATTAGAAGGCTCAGCACCATGGTTCTGATAAGTAATGTGGGTAGGGGTTGCATGTAGCCATGGTAGTAGTAGATAAGGACTCGCTCTTCACTAGAGATTGCAGACTCTTTAGTTTCTTAGGGATGAACTAGACAAGAGGCTGGTTAGATCCAGTCTTAGGAGTAGAAGTCTTTGTGATCGTTTGATTTACCTAAATGGGCTCGTTGAACTTGTCCTAGCATCTCTTGGATGTGCGTCATATGTAGGGAGGTAGATGGGATGTGCACAGTTGTGCACGGATCCAAGGCAGAGTATGTGCCATTGTGCACATAGGGTAGGGGACTAAGGCACACAATGCCTCTATGCACACAGAGGTTGTGCAAGAGTCGTGGGTAAGCTTACATGGGTAGGAGCATGCAAGGCGTGCTGGGGAGTGTTGCACTAGGAGACATGTGCTGTGGCGCAGTGTTAGGGCAAGCACCACACATGCATGTAGAGGTAGAGAGAATCGCATGCATGTGCGTTGTGGGCATGGAGAGAGCATGGCAGTGGCGTGCATGCAGAGGAGGGCACATGGAGAAGACCATTGGAGGAGAGAGAGGGGGAGGTAGGGCCGATGGTGGGATTCCCTAGAGCCATTTCCACTTTGATATCATGTGGAAGAATAATGCCTTTTATTATTGAAAAGAAATCCCTATCCCCCTTTATATGGAGAGTTAGGATAAGAAATCCTAAAAAAATAGAAAAGAGAAACAAGAATACTGAAATAGGGGTGAGAGGTCAGGTCGACGAAAGAGAGCCCAAAATCAAGTCACATGGGTTAAGAACAGAGTAAGGGGAGAGGATCTAGATACGTACTCGATCCGGATTCATTTTCGAAGTCGAGTGCACCTGTGGTAGGCAATGCCCGATTGGGCGTAAGAATGTCCTCTCTGTTTAAAGTAGGTGCTTCATTAAAGGAAGCCTTCAGAGATCTTGCTTCATTGGCTGCAACCTCCTCATGGATTAGAGAGGTTGTGTATTCGAATCGCCTCAATTCCGCAATCAACATGAGGTTTCTACTTTCAATGCTAATATTTTTTTGCCACTCGTTTGGCAAGATCACCCTTTGCCATTTCGATCGCCACTGTTGAGGAATAAGAATGAAGCACCTCTGATAGGAGCAAGGGTTCGATCCTTCCTCAAAGATGGAGACCGACCATGATGACCCCTCGTCTTGGAGGATCAAATCAGGTATGGCATCTTCTCTCTGTTCGACCTCAAGGTAAACCTCGATTGTTTTTTTTTTTTTTTGAAAAGAAAAAGAAAGATTATTGGAGGTCGATGATCATCCTAGTAAATTATATTTAAAAAAGGAACGGACTTACAAATTTTTGAGCCATAGATCTAAAAGGAAAAATCTCTCCTTGATAATGTTCTCAACCCAAGCCCACTCCCCCTTTTAAAGATCATAGCATTTTGCTACAGCCAGATACACCAAAAAGTGAAAAAGTTCTAACCCAACGACTCGTATTAGCATGCACTATGTTCGGAATGAATCCCAGTAGACATAAAAGTGGAAAAACCAGCTCTCGCAGTTTGCACCTCCCTCTAAACCTCCATTGATAGGGGGCAAGAGAACAAGTGGCGCAAGTCCTCATCTGCACTTAAACAAAAACAACTCTTAACTTGATTTTCAACCCACATCGCTCTTGCAACTCTAGTGGCCATCTTCTTCACAAAAGATGGTGACCAACCATGATGATCCGTTATTTTGGAGGATCAAACTAGGTAGGACATCTTCCCTCTACTCAACTTGAAAGGTCGACCTTAATCGTGCGAAGGTCCTTTGCAACCGTTTGCAGTCCTAACCCTCTACAGGACTTCAAGGTGATAAAATCAGAGACCAAAGCTTTAACCACCTTCAAGCTCCTAAGGAAGAAAGGGATGCCAACGATTGAAGCATGGAGAGTCTTCCTTACGGGGGTGCTCCTCTGAGGCACCGTCCACGATAGGTGGTTCTCTCAATCTAACTAGCCCATCGCCCACCTTCATTGACTTGAATAGCAGGTTGCAGAGGAGGTCATCTCCAATCCCATGAAGGAATCTTTGATTGTTGATCATGGCTGCATGCCACCTCGAAGAAGGTTCCAAGTTATACAAAGCGAGGCGAACAGAGGCCAATGTATGGTGCTCGGAGGTGATATCTCCTACCAAAGCACCTTCCCAATGAACGCCATGTACTTTGACCATCTTCCCAAAGCTACAACAACACTTCACCTTGTATCTTGGCCTTGGGTGATTGCTTTTATTTTTGGAATGATAATTTGATGGGCTAAGGATCCTTAAAGTCTCTTTCCAAGGCTCGATGCATTAGTAGGAAACAAAGAGGCATGGGTCATTGATTGCTGGGATAATTGTTGGGGAGCTACCTTCCTTGGCAATCTTTTTTATCAAAGAATGTAGGAGTTTGCAAAATTGATGGATATACTATCAGCACACTGTCCTGAAGGTGGAATGAGGCATTTTTTTGGGACAGTGGAAATTACTCTGTTTGGAAAGCATATGCAAGGATGCGAGGGCTAGTACAACAACCTTACATTGATCTTCTTTGGGATTGCGTAATGATTTGGTCAATTGCCTGCCCACTTATAATCAAGATTTTTTGATGGCTTTTGCGAAGGGGGAAGGTTAATGACATGAAGTTGGAGATCTAGATGGGTCCCTGATGTAGTCACTTCTTGTGCCCTTTGTCAATTGGGACAGGAGGACATCATTCATCTAGTTTTTTATTGCAGTGTCTTTCGATAAGTTTGGTCCACTTTCAATTTTGATTGGATTGATCACATGAATGAGCATGTGTTCTGGACAATGTTGTCAAGGTTATCGCCTTAGGCTATCGGGTTATCGGACCAGGTGAGAAAGCTAAAGGTCACCTTGGAGCTATTCCAGGCTAGGGGCATTATTTGGGCTATCGCCCAGTCACCTTTGTTGCTTGGGTTGCCTTGCACCTCATTGCATTACTCCTAATTCACTTTAGGTAAAACCATAAGACTCCTATTTAGTCTTAAATTACATATATTATAGATATGTATGTGTTATATATTGTTGTATATACATAATTCATACATATATGTTATTGACAGCTTCTATATGCTCAATTTTGCCTTCCCTTCCTAATTTAGATTATTGTTTGCCTATTAAGACATATGTATAAATTATACATATATGTTATACGTTATTGTATTATGTAATGATATAATTATGATATATTGCAGTTTAATGATATGTGTATATATATATTTGTTATTGTCTACCACTTTCTAATGATATATAATATTATATAAGTTATGGCATTAAGTCTGTATTGTATTATAAACATGGCATATTATATTACAAGTTGTCTTAAGTACGACTCGGAGACAACCTTTTGGGCTAGCATTTACTGGCCACGAGCTATTGGTGGATGCTTCTACCTTGAGGAAGGCCTTCACTTTATTGTGGTGTATTTCAATTGGACACAATGGAGTGATTTTTCATAGGAAGCCCTAATAAAGGGAGTGCTTTATTATTATAAGGCTTTTTGTAATTTTTGGTGTAACTAGCTCCGTTTATTAATGCAGTGGAGGGTTAACATTGGATGTTAACCCTTATTTTCTTCTCCAAAAAGAAAACCGTCACTATCTTGTTTTGGTTGATACATATGATATATATTTTGGTTTTTTATTTTGGCCTATAATTATAAATGTAATATATATGTTTACACATTATATGATAATATAAATATATATGTTATTGCTACTTAAATATGATAGGATCATTATTTTTTCATTTACTTAAATAGTATTATCATATGTTTCTTATGAAAGTCGATTTTGTTTTTCTTTTAGGGAAAAAGTGGAAGATTAACTAACCATGGCAATCATCCGTAAATTGTATTAATGAGAAATAAAAGGAACGGATTTACATATTTTGCAGCCAAAAATCAGAAAAACCCCTCGCTTCTCTAATGACATTGTCCAACCAATATTGCTCATTATGGAAAACAACACCATTCCATTGAAGCCAGATACTCCAAATAATAGCAACATTGTGACACCAACCCGCCATATCAAGAACATGATCTTCGAAGCTTGTTCAAAATCTTTCAAAATCCGACATGTCGACCGTGTGGAGATTAAAGTTTGTCCAAACACCTCTAGCAAAGTTGCAATCGAAGAATAGGTGCTGCATATCTTCATTTGCATTTTGACAAAGAGGACATATAGTGTCCCCATCAGGAGCCCATTTGGATCTGTACATCCGTGGAACTATCTGTGTTCTTCTAAAGAACCACAGGGAGAGTCTTATCTTGAGAGAAATCTTTCATTTCCAAATCAATTTGGGATCTCCATCAATCAGATTGTAATTAGCACCATCATTAATCATCAGCTTGCAGGCATGGCTAACCGAAAAGGTCCCTTGTTTCCAGATGTAGCAATCTAGCTCTGCAGAAGTCGGGGACAGATCATGAATAGACTGTAGCAGCTGCTGCAATTCAGTGAATGTGGTCTCCGAAAGGCCCTCTGACAGCCTGATATCGCAACAATGAAGATCTTCATCTCATAATTCCTTAACCTTGGCATCTTTATCAACAACATGCTGAAATAGTCTTTGATAAACCTTAGGAAAGGTCCCATTTTATGTCCAATTATCATGGCAAAATCTGAAAGAAGTCCCATCACCCAACGAAGGCACAAACTGGTCTGAAAATTCAGTCAAAAGAGGCCTAATGAAATGCCAAACCGCAGAAACACTAGTAGTACTGCCATCAGCCTGCTGCATCACATTCATACAATCACCATAGGAGTCTTTGAAGATGGAATTCACCATAGAACTGCCATTGGACAAAAATTTAACCTCCCATTTCAGCAGTAATGCCTTGTTAAAATGTGATAAATGACGTACTCCAAGCCGCCTTCCTTCTTCGGCTTACAAATGTCATTCCACTTGACAAGTTAGGCAAATTTACCCTCAAAATGGGGTCCTTTTCAAAAGAATCTCTTTCGGAAAATATCAATTTGCTTTAGTATTTTTTTTGTAGGCGAAAACACCGACAGGAAGAACACCGAAATCAAGTTGAGGATGGATTTAAGTAGCACCAACTACCTTCCTCTAGAGAGTAGTCTACCACTCCAAGAAGAAAGCCTATTAGAAAACTTTCAATCAATCCCCCCAAATCCGAAGAAGTTAACATTTTTCCCTTCAAAGGGAGGCCAAGATATTTGATTGGTAATCTAACAATTGGTATTTTGAAATCATTAGCAACCTCATTCTCCTCTAAACTCCCCATATTAAAAGGAACAAAACTCGATTTGTTAATGTTAATTTTCAGACCTAAGATTTCTAAAAAAATTTTCACTAAAGAAGACACATGCCTTGCTTCCCTACTTCCTCCTTCAATGAAAAAGTTGTATCATCAACATATTGAAGAATGTGAGTTAAAAGTCTCCCATCTCCAGATGCCGAAAAGCCTTTGAAAAGACAATCGTTGCAAGCCTTAAAAGCCATGGCAACAAGAGAATCCACCGCAATATTGAATAACATTGGCGTTAATGGACATCCCTGGCACACACCTCTGTGCGGTTGTATCCAAGACCCCTAGCTTTTCTATTAATCAACACCGAAAGGGAAGTAGTAACACACCTCTTCATTAATGATATCCAAGGGTTTGGAAAGCCTCTTCTCTTAAGAATCTCTCATAAATAGCTCCAAGAGATGGATCATATGCCTTCGAAAAATCAACTTTCCAAAGAAAAGAGGAACACCTTCTCTTCCAGGCAGCTAAGAACTCCTTGGCTAAAACATATGAATATTGAAGGGATCTCCCTTTAATAAAAGCAGTTTGGATTAGGGAAATAATATTCGGTAGAAAAAGACGTAACCGGTTAGCCAGGATTTCACAACCAAAAGATAAATGCTATTCGACAAAGCAATGGGTCTAAAATTCTCCATCAGTTCTGGGTTGCCCTTTTTCAGAAGCAAGAATAAATAGAACTTATTCAGCCTCTCAAATCCTTTATTTCCTGATAAGAACTCCTTAATCATAGCAACGATATCCTTTTCAGCAACGTCCCACAATTCTTTATAGAAAATTATCTGTAATCCATCTGGACCTAGGGCTCCTTCCGCTTTCATTTCGTGCATGGCAAAAAGGATTTCCTCTTCCTCAACCTCCTTAATGAGAGCCAGTTTTATATCCTCCCCAATTTGTTCCATATCTAAAGATGCCAACCACCAATCACCACAATGTTTTTTCCAGTGAAATCATAAAAGTAATTTCTGAAAGCGGTACAAATTTCCTATGATCTTTTAAAGACCTCTTCTCCAACCTTTGTACTATCAATCATGTTTCGCCTTCTTTTTGCACTAGCTGATAGGTGAAAAAATCTAATGTTTACGTCGCCTTCTTAAGCTAGAGTTGTCTTGATTTTTGTCTCCAGTCCATTTCCTTTTTATGATCTTCCAACACAATAGCCTGGAATTTGTCTCTCAAGGCAATCCTCATTGGAGAGTAGGGCAATCTCCTTTTTGTCCAGATTCGAAATATGCAAAAGAGCATCACACCTTCTCTCTTCCCTATGATGCTTCAGGTCACAACCGAAGTCAATCATAGCCAATCTAGTTGCTTTGATTTTGTTAGATAAAGTGTGAGTAGCTGAGGAGGAAGCAAGGGTAGAGTTCCACTTATCCCGAATCATTTCCTTGAAGCTAGGCTCCTTAAGTCAAGATTTTTGAAATTTAAAATAGTACCTCAAATTATCATTGCTACGCCACATTAGAGGGGAATGATTAGAGAAAGGTCTATCAGATGCAACCACGTCCACCATTTGAAAATGCTTCGTCATACCAATGTTACATAAGAATCTATTAATACATGACATAGCTCCGCTTCCATTTCTCCAAGTGAAATGTGATATAGAAAGTGGCAAATCGATAAGCTCCAAATCATGAACCACCTGCTGAAAATGAGTAGTCGAATTATCACATCTTCCATCCGGTCTATCAGCCAACCAAAGTGTTGCATTAAAATCACCATAAATCAACCAAGGCATACCATCAAAAATGGATGAGGCCTGCCTAAGCTCATCCCAGAAAATCATCCTTGCATTATCTTCACATGGTCCATATACTGTAGTAAATGCAAAGGTGAGACCATCCTGCTTCCTGGAAAAGACCACAGTCAACACTCTTTCTGTCTTACTACATGAACATATCTCTAAAAGGTCATCATGCCAAAGCATAAGCACGCCCCCGATCTACTAGTCGCTGCCAAGTCGAAGCAATTAGTATATTGATCACCATAGATATCGTTTTTTAATTGAGTGAAACTCTCCAAATGGGTTTCCTGAAGGCACGCAATATCAATCCTCCATTTAGCCAAATATCTCTTCAAAATTTGTCTTCTTTTATCTTTGAGGCTCCTAACATTTCAAGATAGCACATTAACCATTGATATTTGTCGTCACTCCCCCCTTATGGACCCTTTTGGCCCCAATCACCTTGGCAACAATGTTATCGACATCCTCCTTCTGGGCACTTGTAGCAGAACTCGAAGTGGACATTTTTGTTTTGTAGCAAGCACTTAGAACCAATTTATGTTTATAAGGAAAAGCATTAATATGCCTAGTTGACTTGCCAGATCTGTTGGACGAAGTTTTTCTGTGGCTGGATCTAGACTTGATATTTGTATTGGTGCTGGAAGGACCCTTGCCATTCACATCTAACCTTGCATCATCAGGTGTAAGTTTCCACACTACACAAAAGCAGCAGCAGCAGACGTAGGAATCGTACAATGAGAATCATTTACTACAGGTGCATTGCAATTGTACTCACCACAATCGAACCCACACTTGGGTCCATCCTCCACCTGCGAAGAGCGATAAGCGCCTCTATCCTTACACATATCAATCACCTCCCATTAGCTCCATCAGACGAATCGGAAGTACATCCATTGAAAATTGATCTAAAAGCCAACATTGTTTCCTTTCCCTGCAGAAAATCCGACACAGCAACAACATCTGGGATGGCGCAACAAACACCGATAATGTTGGAATTAAAGTAGGTAGACTTACCACAATTGGACCCTTGATTGGGTTCGGCATCCACCTGTAAGTTGTAGTCGAAATCAGGCTTCTTACGAGCAACAAAAGTCTCTCCATGTGTGCCAGTTGACCGAGTAGCAGCATCAAGGGTGATCGGGTCTGCACTGGCCTGGAAACTGGTTTGCTGTGTCGCCCACCTCTCGCAGCGCATTGGGTCCTGCAGCAGGGGATTGTGGCAACCACAGAGACCTGGTCTGCCTTGCCAAAAATAGAAAAATAATACCTGAAATCTAGATAAGGAAACTCGCCAACTCTGGATCCAAAAATGGATCCGGATGTGACTTGTGCAGAGCGTTGATTAATACATTCTAGATCAGCCATCGCATTTGAAATAGTGCCTAAATTTGGAAAATCAATGCCCTTGAAATCAAGAAGCCCATCGTCAGCACCAACAATGTGGTTCGAATCACGAGGACCATCTCTAGCGCTAGCTATGGGATTCGAAATTCAAATCCCAACAGCAGAGGTTGTTGACAGCTGCTTTGGCCTCCATTCCAACCTTAAATCCCGACGAAAATCATGGCCTTCCAATCTTGGCAAAGAAGATTTCGCAATCACAGGAGCAGGATCTGTGATCGAAGATGCTAGCTTCATAGGAACCATCGACGATCTGGCTACAGCAACCTTCTTCGACATCTTCTCACAAGCTCAATCTCTTGGCACCCCTGCGGACACGATCTCTGGATAGGAGAGTGCTCTTCTCCCATCGAAACCCATTTCCTCATAGGTGATGACGCAAACACAACCACTGAAGCACAGAACCTCCTTTGATGGAAGTGATTTCCCAACCAATAATTCACCCTCCACCTGAACCGAAGAAGCGTCTCCTTCTTGCAAGCCAATCCCAAAGCATCTTCTAATGCACGCAAAGGAGGAATAGACATCCACAATCGTCTAAACGGTTTTCAACCTTAGAGGAATCCCAGGAATTCGAAACGAACAATCAGGCAGAAAGGAATCCATTCATTCGAAGCTCCTTCATAGATACTCAGAAGAGACCATCGAGCCAAACATCACCAATCAAAGATTCTTTAAAACTAATACAATCAACATTCGACCTCTCAAGACCAAAGAGCAAAAACTGCCTCTGATAAAGCAGTAATATTCCACGTTTTCGAATCCAAATGATAGTGGGAAACAAATGATTTAACCTCATCAAAGTCGACTCCACGTTGGAGATTACCTATCAAGGAGAACTCGAGTAAAGAGTCCAAACCCTTCATCTCCGGAGTCCAGGAAACCACCACTTTCGCCTTTGGTGTCTCCCCAGAAGGAGGTAGATGTTTCTCATCTCCAACTAGTCGATCAACATGAGGCTTTCGAGGACAATTCCTTCTCCTATGTCCCCACCCACGACAAAGGAGATAGAGAGTAGGATCCTGACAATCTTTACTCATATGTTCCAAACCCCTGCACTTAAAGCAGACCATGTGATGGAGGTGAGAGGAGTCTTTCTCCCCTCTCCAACCACGCCCTCTCACCTTCCTCCACCGACCTCTCATTCTCCCTTCGAAATACGTGGCAGATGTTTTTAACCAGACAAAGTATTTTGTAATCTTATTGAATATTTATTGGATCCAATCTGTCTCACAAACACTCTGAAGTAATATTTATGAAAGTTGATGATACCATATGAGTTTATTAGACATATTCAATGTTTTAAGAAATAAAAAGATTTGTCGCCTCAATTCAATCGGGTAATCGCCTTTTTGTTGCCTCTTGCCTCAGGTGATTAAGGAGCTTGTTGCCTTATAGTTGCCTAACACCTTAACAGCTTTCGTTCTGGAGCTGCTTTAGGTGTGGACAGAAACAACATGGCCCTAAGACCTTTCGATCAAAGAACGAGAAGGAAAAAGTTTAGGTTGATCTCTGGGGCATATGGATGGGAAGAAATAGGGCAATCTTCAAGGGAGAGCACCCGTATGTAGAGAATTTTATTTCTTGCATTTCTTCTATGCCTTCCCTTTTGGGATAAATTCCTATAATATGGCTGTCCTTTTTGTTTAGTTTTAATGAAGTGGTTATCAACCAGATAACTACCCTTTTATTTTTCAAAAAATAAAAAAACTAAGACATGACTCAAAACTTTCTAACTTAACAAAATAAACTAACTTAACAAAACTAGGATTTTCTCCTAATACTCTAACACTTTCCCAAGTCTTTAACACATAGAATGTCCATATTTTTGCTTTTAACTTGATTGTTACTAGACTTGATATTCATTGGTTGCCTCGCTTCATTTGTCTTTACTTGGAAGTAAACTTCTTCGATACTAGTAATTTTAAAAGAATTTTGGATTTGGCTTAAGGCATTTCAAATTCTAGATTCAGCCCTCCCAAGAATATTAAGGTGTGATTCTTCCCTTCTAGTATAACTTTTGATCAATTGTGCAACACCATGTCTCAATCATATAGGTATCTAATCTTTCATAACATTTTTTGATGGACAAGCCACCCTGTTGGATGGTACAAATCTCCCTAGTAAGTACATATCTCTTTGCTTTTAACCATACGTGCTCTTTAAAACCATCCACATCTCCCTTGTTTTCTTTCCTCAGTATGAGGGCTTGGATCTCCAAATACCGAGTTGACAATTTAGGTTTTAGCTTTCCTTTTTTTTTTTTTGAAAGGATAAAAGGTTGGTAGTCATCTACTTCATTCCTTAATCAAAGGGAGGAGAAGTCGTTACAAACATTGGGTCAAAAGATCAACAAAAGAGCAAGCTTTGCTTACAGCATCCTCCACTCAAGTCCTAATCCCTTCGGAAAATAATCACGTTTGTTTGCAACCATAATGATAAACAACTTGTAGTAATCTTCATCTGAGCAAGAGGATCTGCCTTGTAGCCATTTCAAAAGGAACTTAATTTGTCTCTTGTGTGCTCCTCTAACTTCGGAATAAATAAGGTCCCCAAGAGCTTGTTTAGGAGATCACATCCGATGAAGAGATGATAAGAATCCTTAATCGCAAACTTATATACGGCTCGAAAAGTGTCAGAGTCTGGGACCCGTTGCTGCTTCCTAATTTTGGTAACTAGTCTTTCCCTTCTAAGTAGTCGCAAGAAGATTTCAAACTTCAGAAAGATCTTCGTGTTCCAAATGGTTATGCATTTCATTTCCAGGTATACATCATCGTTAATAAGAGTGTCCCTATGTAGCTTACATACCTTCTTTACTGAGAAATTCCCTGACGCCCATGCCTATTCTTACGACCCGGTTCCTAAATCCCTACAGGACATGAGACCAGGACGACTCGACTGATCCCAAGATCTAGTCGTCCAACAAGAAATAACCAAAAAGCAAGAAAGTAAACCACATTCACTATGCTAAGCAACTAATAGTAAAAGAGTACAGCACTAAAGAAAATAAAAGCTGCTACAGTATATATTACTACCACAACAGTAAACAGTAGTAAGGTACAAGAACGTAAAGGTACAGAAAAGTAAAAGTACAAGAGTTTGTACTCACTACAACAAAAATGTACTACAACAGAAGTCTACTGCTACTGGGCTCTACTGGACTCAGCACCTTCTGCAGCTGGAGACTCGGGCTGCTTAACACCTGGACCTGAAAGGGGTTATGAGTACACAAAGTCAACGAATGCTGAGTAAAGTGGCAACCAACTAAAGCAGTAAAAGTGAATAGGTAATTGTTTATTCCAATTACTTTATTTCACAAATTATTCCTTTTCACCCTTTAGTTTATTTATCAGATCTCTTTCTTGATTTTGAATGTTCCTCATGGGAACGATCTTGATTGCAGTCTTTTCCGAAGAGTAGAAGTCACACATGGTGCTCTCTTGGCCGAGAGAGTCCCCCGTGGTGGTTCTACACCCATTCAACCACCCCAAGGTCACAGACAGACGTAACGGTGACCATGTCACGCGCGATAAGCACACGGGTAGCTACTTCGCACTGGCATGCGGTTAGTCGTTTCCGCTAACGGGTGCGCCCAAAGTACAGTACGAAACAGCATAGGGCCTAGTCTTCTCAGTAACAAGGGTCTAGCCCCTGAGAACCAAACAGGGGTCTCGTCCTTCCACAGTCCGCGTACCCTCGCCTGACTACCCTAGTTTGCCCAGTGGGCCTAACAAGTCGATGTAGGGTGGTTAGCTGAACCTCAGGTCCCGTGGGGTGGCTAGCTCTCTCTCTACACTAGTAGCTCTCCCCAGTACAGTGTACATGAGGGCTAAGAAGTCGGTGCAGAGTGACCAATCCTAACCTCGGGTCCCGACCCAAGGGCGGCTAGCTCCGCTCTACACTAAACAGGAGACAGTCACTCTCCTTGGTACTACGTACTCAAGAGCCAGCACACTTCCCCACTTACATTTCCAGATCCATTCCATTTATTCTCAGGAGCTCTACTCCTAACTCCCCGTAGGGTTCATGCTCATGTTTCTCATGCCATTCCAATACCAGGTTTCATCATTCCCATTTCCGTGTTCAGGTTATTCGCATGCAGTTCGTATTTCTATCATTCACATTTCTAATCTCAGGTTGTACACATGCAGCTCGTGTTTCTATCATTTAATGGATACAACAGGTAATGTCGCATGTAACTGTTTAACTAGCACAAGTAATTCATATTTCACAGGTAGCTCTTGTTTATTAACAGCCAGTTGTTTTCTATCTACTCATTCTAGACTACAATTCAATCACATATACAAACATTTCAAGTGTTTATCGTCCTAGGATTCATGCCACATCCTAGGTTCTACTCATTCATTCCACACATGCATTCAGGTTTATAATTAAATTAGGGGAAGTCACTCTACCAGACAACCCAGGAGTAGTAGGGGCTCGAACGGCAGGCTCACGTGCCTCAGCAAGCCTCGAATCCGCAATGGAATGAAGTCTTATAACAAAGAACAATCACAAAGGAACATTCAGAACAGTATAAAAAGTCTTTTAATAGGTAGAGGAACTCATAAGGAAAACACCGATATCTTATTTGCATAAAACAGACCTCAAACGAATCCTAAACGGGTCAAAAACATGGCTATTGACTCAAATCAGACATCTGGAACAACTTCTAGATGTCTTAAAAGTGTCTAGAAACACACCTCAGGCTCTGCGTCGACCCTAGACGTCCAGGACCTCTTTTGGACAGTCTAAACCTAGCTCCAGACATTCGACCTCTTCTTCGGACGTCTAGAAGTGCTTCCAGCCGTTTGGTAAGCTGCCCAGACGTCTGAAATGTGTGGGAGGGCATGCCCCGCGCCTTCCCGAAGCAAATCCTGCACACGACAACAAAATCTTCTCAATATAGCCATGCGAAGCGTAGCTGCGGAGTGGCCTGCATGGCCGCATCCACAAAGGGAACGTACCTTCGCGAAGATCTCTCTTCAGACGTCTGGAATTGCCTCCAGATGTCCGCTCCGTCGTCTGGACTTCACTCCAGACGTCTGATTATGGGAAAAACCCAGAACTAGAACTTGCTTCCGCTTGCTCTCGCCGCGCGCAGCTGCGACTCGCCTCCTCGCTTGCAGCTTCGACTACAGCAGTGTCGTGGATGACTCCCCCGACGCACTCCTCCCGCACGTGTTGCTCCGGCCGTGCGCTCTTTGGCGAGCTTCCGCACGAGCTCACGAGCTCAACTCCTCTTCTCCTTATGCCGCCTCCCCTCGTCGTCGCTCTCGCGCTAGCTCCTCTCGCTGGGGTGGAGAGGAAGAGAAGGTGGCTAGAGTGGGGAGAACGAGAGAGGAGGAAGGGGGGGTTATAAAGAGGGTGTTAGGGTTCGTATGAGGAGGGGAGAGAAGAATGGAAGGAAAAAGAGGGTACTGTGTGTGCGTAGCCCGCACGCAGACGCGAAGCTCGTACGCAAAAATTTTGATTTCCAGACGTCTAGGAAGGTGTCTAGATGTCTGACCAGACGTTTGACCGACAGTTTAGACGTCTTAAAAGGCTCAGGATAAAATGGATCTTAACACCCATGAGTCAGGTATCCCCTCTTTCAACAAAAAGTTGCTAGTTGCTGCTAGTAATTCCTTCAAGTCTTGGATCTATCCTCTGAGAGAGCCTCGTTAATACATGGAATCCATGAGCCTGAGCTCCTTTTATTTTGTCTCTGTTAGAGTCATTAGAAAAATAGGCTTTAGTTAGTTTTATTGTCAGAGATAGAGTCAGTTTTATATATTCCTATTTTCCCTGTTATTTCTTTTCTTAAGTAATAAGTAAGACTATTATATAATTTCTCCATCCAGCCTCTCTATATAAAGAGGTCAGAATTTTTGTATTTCCAATAGAGAGAACTATTCTACTAAATCCCATCTAGACATCTTAATGCTTTCCCATCTCCTAGGACTGGTTTAAAAAGGTGCATATGTGTCCCACTAATTGCATAAACCTCTCAAAAAATCCAACGCTCCATGGGAACCACCTCCTATTCCCCCAGTTGAGCGAAAGGCCATAGGAATCTCGCAATAACCTGTGTCATATGGTATCATCATTCTGCATCAACTTAGCCACCCATTTGGTTGATAAAGTATCATTATAATCTGGCAAGTGAAGGACCCTTAGGCCATCTTACTCAAGAGGTCTACAAACATTCTCCCATTTTTCCAAGTGAAAGAATCATTCCTCATGTTGCGCTCCTTTTAGGAAGAATCTCTTCCTAATAGCATTAGAAGTGGAAAACTTAAATGGCGACACTAATGTCAACAACACAAGATAAACTCCTCTGGGTAGTACACACTTTCTCCACCCAGCCAATCTATTTTCCATTCTATCAACTAGCAGTAGCCAATATCCATTGGATGATTATTGACCTCTGATAATCATCCTTTTTACTTCTCAAAAAGAAAAAGTAGCCAATAACCAACAGACTTTTGCTCCCCCTTTAGTGGTAACCCCAAATACACAAAAGGCAAACTTGCAGCACCCATGCTCAGGACATGAGAGCATTGATTTAAATGCCGACGGCATGCCGTCGGCAAGGCCATTTCCAAGCAAGGATCGTGCCGACATGAAGAAAACGTCGATTTACAGGGATTTCGTCGGCATTGTCGGCATGCTGTCGGCATGCCCTTGGCACGGTCGGCATGCTGGCGAAATTGGTGCCCATGTCGAAGTTGCTATTGGTTTTTTTAATTACTTTTACTATTTTTGTTGGTATGCATTGGCATGCCCTCGACATGCCCATAGCATGTCCTCGGCATGCTCATCGGCATGCCCATCGAAAAACGGGTATTTCCACGGCATGCCCTCGGCATGCCCACGAAATGCACACTTGGAATTTCATCGACACGGCATCGAAATCGGCATTTCGAACCTTGCATGAGAGCACCTTGCAACTTCCTCTGCCATGTTGAACAATATAAAAGTAGACTTCCTGATACATAAGCTTGATGTTACACCAAAGATTCTAACCAATGCCCTGAGATGTTCCACTTCCTGCCCACCGCCCTCAATAAAGAAAACAGTATTGTTAGCATATTGTAGAATAGGCATCACCAAAGTTCCATCACTATCCAAGGAGAAGCCTAACATAAGCCTTTTTGCACAAGCCTTAAAAGCCACCAAAGGCCAATGTGTCCGCAGCAATAATGAATCCCTATCTCGCATCCCTTAGGACTGTACCCAGCCCCCAACTGTTTTGACATTCATTGACACTGAAAAAGAGGTGGTGTTTACACATCTCTAGTAATCCACAAATCAAGGAACATTGATGTCTTAGGACAAGCTAAATGTATGACCGTTAGATAGAGTTGTAGGCTTTGGAGAAATCTACCTTCTTGAAGAAGCTGTTTTTTCCCATTCTTGTGCCATGTTGCCACCATATCCTTAGCCATTAGAACAAAACTCCTGTAGAGATCTGCCATTAACTAAAGCAGACTGAACTGGCCAACCAAATGTGGTACTACAACCTGAAGCTTGTTTGTGAGAACCTTGGCCACGATAAGGTACACCGCAATGGAGGGGGCTATAGAGTAGTAGTCATTACTCCTTTCAACACTAGGCTTTTTAGGCAACAAAAACATGTAGAACCTATTAGTTTTCTTGAACTAAAATTTCCAGCAACAAACTCAATAACCATTGCCATGGGATCGTTCTTCACCACATCCTAAAATTCTCTAGTGAAAAGGACGTGAAAGCCATCAGGTTTGGGGGATCCCGCAGCCTTCAAACCCATAGTCACTTGAAGAACCTCCTTGAATATATCCCTTACCAGTAGAGGTGTCATCCTCAAGCCCAGGAATACCTACATGAAAGCATTCCGAACTCCCTGGTACTTGCCTTCTCATGAAGTCATAGAAATGTCTTCAAGGCATATGCCTCCTACTCCCTCCTAGTAATCATCTCTCTTACCTTTACTGAATCATTGAGATTGGATCTTCTTCTTAAGCTAGCTGCTAAATGAAAGAAGGGCACATTAGCATCCCTCCTTTCAACGGAAGCTATCTAGACCACTAACGCCAATCCACCTTTTTCAGTTTCTGTTGAAAGACATTCCTGCAACCTGCGTTTTCCCCCCACCTTTGCTGATGTGAGATCCTTGTAGTCATCAACCCTATCTAAGGTAGAGATCCGTTGCAGCTTTTCCTCTATTGAAGTTCTTTTATTGTAATTTGTCATCTTAGATCTCATGTGCTGCAACCTAGCTGCCAAGGAGCACGGTTGGATCCCCACCCATTTCTCCCTAACCATCTCCCTAAACCTTGGCTCAAGAAGCCATGACTTGCCAAACTTGACATAGGAAGCAAAGGGGATTTCTTCATTTCAATTCCAACCCAAGGGGGTGTGATAAAAAAATGGCCTAGGGTGCATGGTGACATTTGCCAAATGAAAATGATCTGTGAACCACAGGGCAAAGAAAACTGTCAAGCAAACCTAGTACCTGAAATCGGTATATCAGAGTTCCAAATTCTGTAACATGATCAGTAAACACCTCCATGGTGCTATCCCTTCTACCATCTGACCAGTCATCAACGATAGGTGATGTTCAAGTCTCCACGTGCCATCCACAATCTTCCATTTGTAAAAGCAGAGATCTGTCTCAGCTCCTCCTAAAGTTTCCCTGATATGCATCATAGACTGATGCAAGGCAAATTGTGCCCCATTAGCAATCCTTGTGAAACAATCTGTTAAAATCCGCCTTCCAGTTCTCAGTTTATGGTAGTAATTGTTCTATGCAACGATAATTCCCTCAAACACCACTATAGTAAAGGAGAATGATTGCTCAACCTGGGGGGGGGGGGGGGGGAGGGGAGGCGATGGGGGTGGCTTCCACCCTCAGCATCTCCATCAAGTGGTGTGTTACAAGTGTCGTGGCAGGGGCCATTAGGTGAGGGATTGTAGGGATCTGGTGGTTTGTCTCTGTTGCAAGGGAATTGGTCACCATCAAGGATCTTGCCTGTGGGAAGAACTGGAGAGGTTGCTTCTGGGGTGCAGGTTTTGCCTCCACCACCGTGTGAGCCTCCTTCATTGGAGGTGGATTCTTCTTGCTTAAATGAGGTGGGTGCGATGGACTCCATTTTGAAGTACTCGGTGGTGGGAACTTTTCTTTGTGGATTGCCATCAGCGGATGTGGTGAGATTGATTTTATCTAGTGTTGGTTTGTCTTCGTCCGCTTGGAAGGTGGCGATTTTTTCGAAAACGAAGGTGTTGGTCTTTGGTTTGAATGAAGTGGATGTCACTTGTTTGAAGTTTGAAGTGATACATTTTGATCAAGTTAGCATTCGTTGGTCGTCTCAAAGCGTCTACGAAGGTGCTACTGATGAACGAGTTTCGTTACATCCTACTATTATGTTTTGATTTTCATAATTCTGCTAAGGTGGAGAATGGTGGGGACTGTGGTGTCCTTGTCTGCATCATTTGCTCGGGTATGAAGATGTTGTGGAGTTGGGATACAAGAACGAGATGTGACCTTGTTGGTGGTTGAAGGGGAATTATTGATTAGGAAGACATTGCCCAGCAAGGAGGCTCTCTATTTTGGTGGATGTGCGTGTGTGGTTTCCTTCAAGGAGGTGCTCAAGAAGGTGTTGCAGGCATCATCCTACGCTCAGGTGGTTGTCGGTGGTCTTGCGGCAACCACGGTGGTGGCAGCCACGACAGGGAGTGGCAACCACGGCGGTGCCTCGGTCGTTGGAGTAGTAGCAACGGTAGCCGCCACGAATCAAGTCATGTCTCGCCTGACTTGGAGGCTAATTACCAAATTAGAGGGCTAGTGGAGCAATTTTCAAAATTCAAAACATAGGAAACAACTGACTGCTTCAATGATGGCCTCCCGATTTGGGGGCTGGCACCTTTCCAAAATTGGAAAACGCTTCAAATTTGGGTGCTCCTCTGTCAACCGCTAGTGCCACCAGCACGGGGAAACGCTCTGAAAGTGCTCCAAACCCCATCCAGTCATCCATTCAAAATATGAAGGTAGTGCTTGAACCTAGGATTGGGGTAAAGAAAGTTCGAATCTTCGGCGCCACCATGGAAAGCCCCTTGAGGAAATGGGAGGCACCACGCGAAGGGGACAAAAAAAGTTCCCAGCCAACCGGACCCCTATAGAAGGATTGAAGGATCCTCCCCACCAAGCAATCCTCCCCTCCGAGCAATCTCACAATCCACTTCGCTAGCAGGTTATCGTTCATCCTCCCCACTTCCCTAAGCGCCAAACCCCCTCCTTAACGAGCTAAACCTCCTCCCAACCCACCAGCCTCGCACCCCTTCCACTTGCCCCGTAATTGGTCCAGAAAAATTCCTCATGAGGTCAACAATTTTGCTCTCAATTTGCTGCGGCAACCTCACCACCGAGGTAAAATACGACGACATAGTAGATAACACAGCTTTAAGGAGAACCAGCCTCCTTCCTCTAAAAAGCAACTTGGATGCTCACCTCACCAATCGACCTTCAATCCTCTCCATCAGGGGAGCCCAGTCATGAAGGGCAATTCTCCTATTGGTCAAGGGTAGGCCTAGATATGTAATAGGCAATGCCCCTCTCTCCGTACCCAACACGATCGAGCAAACACTAGCTTCATCATCAACCACACCAAAGGGGATAAAAGATGATTTGGAATAATTAATTCGCAAGCCTGAAGCCTTGCCAAACAACTCAAGAAGTATACAGATTTGCCTCACTTCTACTGCAAAACCTTCCACAAAGAACAAGGTGTCATCCGCATACTATAGCACTGGCATGTCCATTCCTCCCTCCATCGAGAAACCCCTCACTAGACCCACTTCATAGGCCTTAACAGATGCCCTCGCTAGCGCATTAGCTGCTAACACAAATAGCATGGGTGTTAGTGTGCATCCCTACCGAATGCCCTTCCTTGGCTAAACCCAACCTCTTGCCAGGTTCTCGTTGATGAGGATGGTGAACGAAGTTGTCATGACGCATAGCTTCATCCTTTTAACCCAAAGCAGTAGGAATCCCCTCTTGATCATAGTTGCCTATAGGAAAGACCACTGGACTGATTCGTAAGCCTTCCTGAAATCCACCTTCTAGAGAAAAGTTGTCTTTTTCTGTCGCTTCCACTGTGCCAGAATCTCCGTGGCCGCCACATACCCCTCCAAAATGCACCTCCGAGACCACCTTACCAATCACCTTCCGAAGCCTATTCGCCAGTACTTTTGCCACAATCAAATACACTACATTGAAGAGAGCTATTGGCCGATAGTCCTCAATCACCTCCACGCCCTCCTTCTTGGGCAACAGGAACAAGTATAACTTGTTAGGCTTGTTGAACCCAAAGTTGCCCTCCTTGAACTCACCAAGAATTTGCAAGACATCGTCCTTGACCAACCCCCAAAACTCAAAGAAAAGCATCGAAAACCCATCGGGACCAGGGTACTCGTCAGCATTTAGGACCCAAATCGCCTTTCGGACCTCGTCCTCCACGAAGGATGTCACCAACTCCTCAGACTACACCGCACCCACAACAGGAACATCCAATCCTCGCCTCCACCACCTCCCACCTCCTTTGACTCCTATGAAGTCCCTAAAATAATGTCGCCGCCTTACCCATAGCCTCCTTGCCAGAAAACTCCTCCCCCCTACCAAGAGCTTATCCACCCAATTTCTCCTGCATCTGGCCGAAGCCACCATATGGAAGTACTTGGTATTTGAGTCCCCTTCTTTGGTCCACTTCTGTCTGGATTTAGATCTCCATTCCACCTCTGCCTTGCAGTCCTCTTCTTGAACCATCTTCACATGATCCGCCCGTGTTAGTCTCTCTTCTGGTGTCAGAAGGCCCTAGTCTTCCACCCTATCCAGCCTCTGAATCTCACCCAGTGTCTCCTTTCTACCCCACTCCTTTAACTGCTTCTTGTACTCCCTAAGAAACAATATCAAATCACGAAGCTTTGCTTCCAATCTCGCTGTCGCTGAGCCATCCGGGTGCAGATTCCTCCATTTGTTCACCACCTCCATGAATCCCTCTTCCATCATCCATGCCCTGTCAAATCTGAAATAAGCAACAAAATGGGAGCCTTCACCGGACTTCCACAACAACGGCATGTAATTCGAAAACGACCTCTTTAGAGCCCGAACAGCTGTGAACGGGAAAATCACCGCCATCTCCATGGAGCACATGAAGCGGTCCAACTTGGACATCAAGCCACCAGAACTCCATGTGAAAGCACAGGATGTGGGAGGCAAATCCTAGGGGTGTACACAATAACACGGGTCGGGTTGGGTTAGGACTCAACCCAAACCCAACCCATAGTTTTTGGGTTAGGATTTTTCCAACCCAACCCAACCCGTTACACTACCGAACCCAACCCAACCCATAAAAATCGGGTCGGGTTGGATCAGGTTGAGCGGGTTGTTGACTAGTCAAATGACTCAAAACTTATGTTTATCTCTTGCATATTTTTTAAGTCTTTCATATTTAATAACAAAATATTTTAAACTTATAAACAACTTATATCTTCTAAAAAAGTGAATAACATAGGTAAAAAAAAAAAAAACTTGATAGTCGTATAATAGTAATTGCATCTTTACTTAAGAAAAGTAAACACATATTATATGCCGATTATCTTATCCATGCAATTTTTTTCATAGATGTAGGCATTCAAAACAAAGAATTAGACAAGAATCAAAATAATTTTTTACTAGTAAGGAAAATTCAAAATGCACGTGTGGATGTTTTTTAATTCTATATAAACAAAGAATTCGATGAGAACCTAAATAATGATATCTAATCTAAGTGCCAAAGATTGAATGCCTAGTTGAAGTTTCAAATAATTTAGGATAAATTAAGGGAAGGTAGAGGAGGGGAGGGGGGCGGGGGGGGAGGGAGGAGGATGGCCGAGAGAGGGGGTGGTGGCTATTGGCTATAGTGAAGGAGGATAGCCGGTGAGGGGGTGGTAGGTTGTGTGGTGGTGGTGGTAGTAGTGACTCTAGTGATAGGCTAAGTGAAGGGGAAGGTAGAGAGAATGGTGGATGGCTGATGAGGGGTGGTGGGCTGGTGAGCTGTGTGGTGGTGGATCGATGGTAGTGGGCAAGCGGCTCTGGTGGTAGGCTCAGGTTGGGTAGAGGCAAGGAAGTAATGACGATGGATGGTCGGTAAGGGGGTGGTGGGCTGTGTGGTGATGGTGGTGGTGGCAGTGCCTCTAGTGAAGAGAGGTGGTGGCTGTCACTAATATAGACGAGGAAGAGAGGAGGGAGGAAGATGCTAACCTCGAGTGGTAATGACGAGAACAATGGTGACAACGAGAAGGGAGCTGCGAGAGATTTATGGCGACGACGAGAGAGGAAGCTCGGTTTAGAGCTTGCGAGTGGAGGAAAATTGAAAAGAAGCGCACGATGGAGAGCATACAGGGAGAGGGAAAGTGAAATTGAGGGAGTAGCGTGCATTATTTGCGTGAATTTTTTTTTTGTCACCTTTCAAGTTTAAACAAGGTAGCTTTTTTCCTCTAAAATTTTAATGGATACTCTCACGCGTGTGTATCGGGTTGCAGGTTGGGTTAGGTTTATTAGACCTCAAACCCAACCCAACCCAATCGGGTTGGGTTTGGGTTGGGCTCGGGTTGAACTCAACTCGTATACACCCCTAGCAAATCCTATAATCCTTGCTTTGCCACGAAACATGCAAAGTCCTCAGAACCCCGATCTCGACCACCTCTCCCTCTAGGCGTATCCTCTGCCAGGCGAGTAACATTAAAGTGCCCTCCGATTAGTCAAGGGCATCCCTGGTATCAGGCGGCTACCTGAGCAAGATCCCTCCACAATGACGACCTAATACTGTCATCAATCGGGCCATAAACAACTAACACAACCAAACAAAGCCCATCACTCCTTAGCCGAATGGACATCGCCCCCATCCCTACCTCCGAGTCCACCAAAGAGAAGCAATCTTTTTTCCACCCAATTAGGATGCCTCCTGACCTCCCAACTGCATTAATAGCGGCATAGCCACCAAGTTACCCCCAATCTCCCTCAAAACCCTCTGGTCACACTGCTACAACTTCATCTCCTATAACATAGCAATATCTAGACCCCATTTATGGATGTATGATCTCAACGCCCCACAGCGCGAGGGATCGTTGAGCCCCCTGACATTCCAAGTTACCACCTTCATGAAGCAAATTCATGACCTCCCACAGCACAATGTCCAAAGCCAGCCCCCTTCGCCACCTGCATGATCTCCGTGTCCTGGAATTCCTCACCCCACTCCACTCCACCATTATCAGTCTTGACACCACCCGCGAAGTGATTTAAATGCCGACGGCATGCTGTCGGCAAGGTCATTTCAGAGCAAAGGTCGTGCCGACATGGATAAAATGTCGATTTACAGGGATATCGTCGGCATGCCGTTGGCATGGTCGGCATGCTGGTGAAATCGGTGCCCATGCCGAGGTTGCTATTGGTTTTTTTAATTACTTTTGTTTTTATTGTCGGTATGCATCAACATGCCCTCGGCATGCCCACAGCGTGCCCTCGGCATGCTCATCGGCATGCCTATCGAAAAATGGGCATTTCCACGGCATGCCCTCGGCATGCCCACGAAATATACACTTAGAATTTCATCGGCATTTCGAACCTTGCACCTGCCCCCTAAGCTCCCTCTTCCCTTTTAGCATCCACCGCCTCCCCCTTCGAAGTTGCGCCCTTGTCTAGAACCACCCCATCAGTGTGCCCCACCTCCACCGCACCACCGTCATCTAGCCTCAAGCCTCCGCCACTGCTTCTGTGCTCCACGGGCATCGCCACACCACTTCTAGCTCCCAACCCAGCTCTGCCCCCAAGCCTTCTCTCCCTCCACCATCAATTGTCGATGATGTCGATGCTCCTGTCGTGCCATGCTCCATCACTGACATCACCTCCCTCGGCGCAGTGGGCGCCCTCCGCCTAGAAGATAGGCCTTAGGTTGTCGCCCATAGCCTCTCCATTCATCGATGTAGCTCCCTCGACGCTCGAAGGCACCGACCCCCTTCGCCGTCCCTCACCGATGCCCTATCCGTCGTTACGCTCGCAAAGCTAGTGGTGGCTGCGAGCACCTCCCACCAGCCTGAGCTAGTAATGTGTCACTCGTCGACCCACCCTCCTTGGAGAAAGTGGTCATAATCGAATCCAGATCTGGTCCCGAGTCGAAGCGGACCCACTTCTCTCCCTCCAGCGTTTGGTGTCGTGACAACTCACACCCGTCGACTTTAAAACAACCCATGTTCTTCGCAAAAGGTGCTCTCGCCATTATGCCTCCCCCTTCCAAAAACACTATCAAAGGAGAGCAACCCTCCATCTTCCAAAACGGTTGGCTCCATTTTAAATGCCCCATTTGAATCTGCCGCGCCCTCCCCAGACATCGCAATCTTCTCCTAATTATGCACCCCATCTTGAATGCTGGGTTCGTTGCAAAACGTGCGTCGTGTACTTGACAACTGCCATGTCAGCCCCGCCACTAGTCCTCGGTCTCCACGTGACGCCACTGGAGTTGCCGTCCTACCTGCCTCAACCCCATCAGTATGCCCCACAACCGCCTCAGTGAACGAGCACGGATTGGCCCTGACTGGTCACACGTAGACCACCCAAGTGCACCGCCCAACCTCAGGGCCACCTTCTCATGGACCTCCCTATCGGGGATGGGCTCCACCTTAGCTCAAAACCCAGAGAGATGCGCTCCTCTCAACCCAACACCCTCTCACCAATGCACCTTCGCAAAGTGGCCCACGACCGCAGAAACAACCTCCACTACATGAAGGAAAAGTGGGATGCCCACAATATCCATCAGCACCTCTGCCTTCCTTAGCGATCGCTCTCGAAGAGCGCCGTCGGACCTCGCGACCCACCGCCACCTGACGACGCCTGTAAAGCACTGGACTTCCTTGTAGAGCAGCACCTTTGCCAACTCCGGATGCACCCCCAACAGAATAAAACCCTCCTCCCCTACCGCCTTCACCTCTCCCATCTGCCCCCCCAGCCACTTCGACACCTCCGCTCGCAGCTCCCCCAACCCTATGTGACCTTCGACCACCACCCCAAAGAGGGTCGTCGCCAAGGCCCTTTCCAACTCACCAACCTCCTTGGACCATGGAGCCTTAATCTCCAACAATGGCACACCCCTCGGCGGGGGCGGCAATGCAGCCTCCTCTGCAACCGAGGCCTCCTGCCCTCTTACCCTACCCTTCAGACAAGTTGCCCGCCGATGGCTGAAGGCATTGCAATGAATACATCAGACTGGGTTGCGGCAATCCTTCGTGACGTGGCCCCGCCCTCTACACTTGAAGCACATCACCTCCAGCTTCTTCCTCATCGCCTTCCTTACCACCAACGTCCAACCCCTCTCCTCCCCCCGCTCCCACTCTCATGCTCATTTTCAGCTGATTGGAAAGTTGATATTATGCTTCTGCAGGAAACTCACCTTGATAGTCTAGCTGCTCATATGAAGAATAGCCTATGTGGTGGTAGATATTCAGAATTTCCAGAGGTGAAGGCAGAGGGAAGGTTGGGACGTATTATTGTGATGTGGCATGGAGATTCTTTTGAGTTGGAATCATCTTTGTTGGTTGGGAGAATGGAAACAACAGTTCTTAATAGGAAAATGGATGGCTTCTCTTTTACTGTTACCTATGTGTATGGTCCCTGTGATGATTCAACCAGGTTCCATTTTTGGGAGGAGATTAACCAAGCTTTGCTTTTTATGGAATGTAAGCCTTGGCTAATTGGTGGGGATTTCAATGCAACTTTACATTTGGAGGATAAACCAAATGGAAGGTGTGATAGGCCTATGACTGATTTTCGGCACACTGTACAGGATCTTGAGTTGAAGGACTTCCCTATTACAGGAGCATGATTCATGTGGAGGAACGAGAGTGGTGCTACTTCATGCGTTGATGGATTTTTATGTAATGTGATGATGGCTGAATCCTTTCATGGAGCGGAAGTGGTTGCTTGTATAGGCCCTTCTGATCACACGCCTCTTCTGTGGTGTAGTAATGAATATGCAAACTTGCAACATATTTCAAATTTCATAAGTTTTGGTTGAAGGAGCTGATACGAGACATGAGGTCTTCTATGCCTAATCTTCGGCTACACGCACTTTAGCGTGTAAGATTCGAGCCATTCGGGAGGTGATGATTGATTTTAAATGTGATCTCTAGACATGTAGAAAGGCAAGGAGGAATGAGGTGTTGATGAAAATTTCCGCTTTTGATAGATATGAGGTGTCTCCTTTGACCAGCATTGATTGCCAGGAGTGTAGGAGAGTGCAAGCGGTAGTTTTGGAAGATGGTCATAAAAAGGAGATGGATTGGAGACAGAAGTCTCGACAATTGTGGCTTAAGGAGGGTGATGCCAATACCAAATTCTTCTACTTGGCAGCCAGCAACAATAGGAGGGTGAATATGATTAATGTTCTGAAGGTTGATGATTGTGTTGCGTCAGAGAAATCAAATTTGTGATGCTTTCCGTTCACATTTTCATGACTTTACTCGGAGGTAGCCAAGCGGAGATTGGTGTTTGGGCACTTTAGAGATGGAGCAGGTGAAGGAGGAGGCGAAGGTAGAGCTTCTTCGGGAGGTTGGAGAAGGGGAGATCATTTGTGCTCTTATAGGTTTAAAAGCGGAAGGCTCTCTAGGACCAGATGGACTATAGGTCCTCTTCTACAGGGAGATGTGGGATGTGGTGAGACTGGATGTAGTAGCCATGATTCATGAATTTTTTTGGGATAATGAAGGCTTTGAAAGGCTTAACCTCTTCTATTTGTTTTTCGTGCCCAAGAAACTTGGAGTTGAGTCGATGATGATTTTAGACCAATTGCTTTATCTAATCTATTTATCTGGTGGTGGCTAAGATTTTGGCGAATAGGCTTCGGATGGTTATGCCTGACATCATTTCCCCGGTCTAGTTGGCCTTTGTAAAAGGCAGATCTTTGTAGGACTCTTTTGTGTTGGTGGAAGAGATGCTAGTTGCGTGTAAGAGAAGAGGTGTCTTGTCTTTCCTTTGGAAGGTAGACTTTTCCAAAGCTTATGACTCGATCTCTTGGAGGTGCCTTTAGGATATTCTTAGGGGGAGAGGTTTTCCTGAGAGATGGGTTCAATTGGTGAAGTGCTGTCACTACTTCCTTTTTTGTGTTGGTGAATGGTTGTTCAAATGGGGATTGAATTCAACCTCAGCGTGGTGTTAGATAGGGATGTCCATTGGCTCTGTTGATTGATATTGCAGTTGATACGGCGATCATCTCTTCGCTGGTTTTACTTGCCAAGTGGTGGTTCTCTGTTAAACCCCCTTTTGCAGTACGCTGATGATATAACCTTCTTTGTTAAGGGAGGTACTTCTGAGGTGGTCCACGTGTCATCACTGGTGACAATTTTTGCATCTATGTTTGGGCTCAGAATTAACAGGGCAAAATCTACTCTTGTCCCATTTTCTATTCCGGAGTCAAAGGTGGGGAATATTGCTACTATTTTGGAGACACTTGTGACTCCTTTGCCAATTAGATATCTTGGTCTCTCCTTTAAAGGCAAGAAATTGGTGGCTTTGGATTGGAATTGTGTGGTGGAACGTATTACGAGGAGGTTATCTTCTTGGAGTGGTAAAATGCTTTCTAGAGGTGGATGGCTAGTGTTACTCAAGTTAGTTTTATCTTCCATTCCGGTGTTCTCAATTTTTAAACCTCCTAAGAAGGTTGTTAGAATTTTGGAGGTGATAAGAAAGAGAGAGGGGCTGAGCATGTGGGTAGGTTTGCCCAGTTGGTCCCTTGGAATGCAATTTGCAAGCCTAAGAATGAAGGGGGTTTGGGTGTGTGGCATTTAGAGGCTTTCAATAAGTCTTTGCTTTTGAAGTGAGTGGTAAGAATATTATCCAGTGAGAGATCCATGGTCACTAAGGTGCTAAATGATTCCTATGGTTTGGACATGAACTTGAATGAGAGAGCAGTACTTAGAAGAGGCTCTTCATCCTCTGGCAGTCCCTACAGCCAATATTGCTGGAGAATGCAAGTCCTTTTGGCCCGGTTTTGGGTAATGGGATGCATTTCAAATTTTGGTCAGACAATTGGAGTGAATTGAGAGTCTTTTCAGATCTCTTCCCTAGAGTTTTTCAGCTTGTTAGTAACAAAGAGGCCATGGTTAATGAGATGTGGGATGAACAATGGAAGACGTGGGATTTCCGAATGCCCCGGGGGCTGTCTGAGCAATCCTCCAGTGAATTTCAACAGCTGCTGGAGGCAATTTCAGACCTGCATGCATCCTGTTGCAAATGAGGTGAGTAGGTTCTATTGGAAGGAACTTTTTCAGTGAAGAGAGCTTATGACAAGTTGATTTGTGGTGTCACTTGAATGAATCGAAACACAATTTAAAAAAAATGTGTTTTTTATGCTGTTGTAACGCGTAATGAAAGTTCAACTTTTAAATATTTTCATCGGCTTGTGTAGTGGCAAATCGAGTTGATTCACGAGGAGGCAAAGTGTTGATTTGAAAACCCAATGTCTTGTTTCTTTTTGATATTTTGGTTTTATGATTTTTTTTTTCCTTTTTCAATAAGAAGAAAATAAAATACAAATCGAATCTTCTTTTGTCACGTGAGAAAATATCATCTACTTTCAACCAACTAACAAAACTAAAGGATATGAAGATGGCTTGGTACTTAAAGTCACAAGCACCACGGTGGGTGGCTTGTAATCAATTATCAAGCAAATTCACAAGCCCAACAAAATCCAAGATGGAACAAAAATGTAATTTTCATTGCCATAATATTTCAAGTTCAACAAAAAGATGCTTAATCTAGAAAATTTACAAAAAGAAAAGACTACCAACTATCAAAAACATGCAAGAAGAAAGCTTATGAAAGGAGATGCTCAGATGATGGTCCTCTTCTCTTCCTCAGCATAGAAGCGATCTTCCTCCAAGAGGTTGATGTGCTACTTCCTACTCATCCTTGGTGTGGAAGAACTCTAGCCCAATTTCCTCCAAGATGGTGGCATGGAATAATGGTGGTGGAGTGTAATGGTGGTGGATTGGCAATTGAAGGGTGGTAGAGTGACTCCCTCTCAATGCCTAAAATTTGGACTTAGGTTACTCTTAGGCCCTCCATTTCTCTCTTAGAGTGCTCAAGGTTTGGAAGGATGGAATGGATAGCCTTATATAGAGGTGGAGAGGGGTAAAAAGGGGAGGGAGGGGTGTGTCAACAATTATGATTATGGGTCGATGTGTTGAGATTAATGATGAGGTCTTGGAATTGGGTTGGGTAGCTATTAATTGGTGGAGGGATCTAGGTGTGGTAAAATGTGCATTCATAATGAGAGTGGCTTTGTTGGAATTGGGGAGAGGGACTTAAATGTGCCACGGTGGATGTGCAAAGGTGACTAGGTGGCATGAAGCTGGAGCCTAATAAATGAAGTGGAGGTGTTCATTTATTGTTAACGCAGGATAGTTTTTCTTGCTTCGTTGAGTTGGAGTCTGAGGTTTGTGAAGCTTCTGAGTTCAAATCTCTTACTCAATTTCTTCAATTCTTTTTTCTTTCTCTCTTTTTCTTAGCTTTTAATCCTATGATCACAAAATATCATTAATTATGCATATAATAGAAATTATGCAAAATTGGATGCATGCCTACCTAAAATGTAAAACATGCTAAATGTATGTTGTATGATCATCCTTCTAACCTAATTGGCTTAGAAACTTAGCAAAGTATATTCATGGACAATAGAAAAATGTGGTTTAATCACCACCCCATGCCTATTTTTTGCTAGCTTCTAGCAAAACTTTCCTTAAACAAAAACTCTTTTTGGTTTGAGGGGAATTTTCACAAGGTTTTGAGTTGCCTTCCTAAGTTAGAGGGTGCAAGGCTTCTCTCGAGGATAGACTCTTTGATTCTTGGCCTAAATTTATAGCATCCAGGTAGCTACCTAAATTGGAGTAGCCTAACCCTTTTGGATTTCAGCTAACCTAGATCTGGACTCCCAACAAGGTTTTCCTTGGCCTACTCCTCGCCCCCACTTTGTCTAGTCGTAGGATTTTGAGTGCCAGTGAAGTACAAAATGGTTTCACTAGCTCATGATTGAATTTTTATAATGTCATCAGAGTGTTTTTATTTTCTTTTCTTTTCAATTTCTTTCTAGGCTTAACCTTGGATTGGCTCTCAACGCGATCTGTATCGAGCTCCTTCCCATCACTGATCCCCGAAGGGCCCCTAGCAATCGATGCTTCGGGATAGCATCGCCTATGGCAGCTCACAGAACCCTAGCAATCAACACTTTGGGATAGTGCCGCCCATGGCATTCTGAAGTGTATCTGAGCCTTGGCAATCGACATTTCGAGATAATGTTGCCTGTGGCACTCAAACTGTGTGGTGCACTAACATGCCCCTTAAGATATTTAGATATCCTAAGAAACAAGCGTTGAGGTGGTGACATGTTATTTCGCGTCATAGAAGGGAAATTGCATTTCCACTCGTCAACGACGGGATCTCATCCTATCAAGTTGCGTTTTTGAGCCTCTCATAAGTCAAAACCTAAAGATGGAATGATGAAATGGAAGTTTTTGTGATTTTTTAATTTTATTGAGCTTGCTAGTGTACCAAGTGTGTGAAAAATGTTTGACACTCTAATCTTTAGACTATCCAACTAAGAGGGATAAAGATCAAGTCAAGTACTGACAACGTTGATCATCCATTTCCACAGTCAGCTAGTCACTGTAAAGGCTCGAAAACCAGCTCCAATTTAAGTGATACTTAAACAATTAAGATTGTTTCAGTCCTGATGAATCTAAACCCATAATTCTTAAGCCTCGCCTCGAAAATGTTGATCCTTTAGCATTGAAAATTCATCATCTTTAACAACCCAAGTCCTGTTACTTATTTCCCTCAAAAATATATTTTTTTGAATATGCAAGTTTTTTTATTATTATTTTTTATTTTTGTAAAATGTATGCATATGAGATGTACGAGTGAATGCATAGTGCACATGTTCCTCATATACATAGCGAAATGATGAATCAGATAGCTACTACCCTTACCCAATGCTTAAGATTTACAATGTCTTCATTACATAAAGTAGGGAGAAATAACACCTGATTAAGAAAGTTGAAGCGCAGAAGGATCTCAGGACCTGTGATGCAAAATGAGATGAAAAAATACGAGGAAAAATATGTCAAAATCGGGTTGGGTTGCCTGCCAACAAACACTGTGTTTGATGCCCGCAGCCAGGTGTAATGCAGACAATGGGACATACCATTTTTTTCAGTAAAGCAATATTAATCATCTGAACCCCTACAAGTATAAAGTGTGTAAAAGATGTAGAGCTCAAATAGGAGGTATTGCAATAGGTACATCAACTGGTGCTGCAAACCTACTCCACTAGGTCGGGTGTAGGATAGATAAATCATGAAAAGCCACGCCTAGTGGTTTTTAGTGCTGAGGAGATGAGCCTTGAGTCGGGACTTAAGGTGTGTAACCCAAGTGTAGAAGATTTGTGATTTATAAAGTGTTTTCCCTAAAGGTAGTGAGGGTGTAGAGGTTAGGCCAACTTGGGTTCATAAGAATCAGATTTAATCAAATCATAAGGGTCCTTGTAAAGAGTTGGAGGTTTTGAAAGTAAAGGCACCCTTAGATCTTCCAAATTATCTCCCCAGAAGTCCTTTAATTCCACTATCTCTTTGTTTTCTTCCTTGAAGTCCAAGTCTTTTGGATCATTGAGATTAAAATCAAACTTGGTTACATCAGATGTACAATCAAAATCCAAGATAAATGATTTCATTTCATGTTTCTCCAAATCTAATGTAAATGTGAAACTAGTCATTGAAGGTTTATCTAACTTTTGTGTTTCACCTACTTCAAAAAGAGAATTTTCCTCAAACGTAAATCTTTCTAAATTAGGTTCATCAGAGATCTTGTCCTCGAAAAGAAATGTCTCATAATTAGATCCATCTGTATTTTACTCTGATTCCATTTCCACGGTGCTGGGTTCGGTCTTTTTTTGAGGTTTCTTAGAAGTCAAAGCCTCTAGGAAGGGAATGAGAGTTTTTCCTTTGTCCATTTTTGGGGGTGTGGTCTCCTCATCAATGTCATCGTCTTTCGATTTTGCAAGATCGATCAAGTCAAGTTGGGTTCCAGAAGTTGTGGGTCCAGGATCCTGAGTCATTTTGCCACTTCTGGTAGTGATAGCATGGGCTGTGACATTTTGGTTGTTTCCTTGTGGCTGCTTATGGTTTTGGTTTTGGAAACCAGGGGGAAATTGAGGTGCAGGGTGAGTAGGCCTTTAGTTTTTGGGATTGGGGATTGGTTATGATGGTAGGGCACTTAGTTGACGCGGTTCGAGGACGAGTCCACCTTGGGCCCACAAGCCTTAGATAGCTTGCGTCATCTGTGCCATGCCCTGCCGCATGGATTGCATCATTAAGTTTTGGGTCTCAATCATTTTCTGGGGTAAATCAGTTTGTTAGGTTTGGAAGGGTTGAGTCATCTGGGGAGGTTCAGATTGAATGTAAGTCTGGGTGTTTTGCTTGAATCCTCCAAACTGATTCTTTCCCTAGAATCTATCCTAGTTGAACCCTTGGTTTTGGTGTCCTTGATAAGGTATTTGGGTTTGGGTTTGATGGGTGTCCGATTTCTCCATGAGAACCTGGGGTAATTCCTCCATCCTGGATTGTAAGCATTTTGTTCCAAAGTGTAGAGAATCTGATGGTTGATGTCATCCAAGGAAGTGTTTTGATCTAGCTGATCCAAAATCTCAGTCTGAGGAGGTGGCATAAGGTGGATCTGGCTCCCAGATGGAGCTTGGTGCATGAAATGTGCTTGTTCTTGCCCTAAGTGGGAGGGAAGAGATGAAGGTGGTCTTAAGAATACAAGGGTGTTGCAGTGCGGGTCCCGATCCAGATTAGCCTTGCTTGGCCATCAATTCGTCCAGCTTCTTGTTCACTAAATCCACTTAGTCTAGCTTTGACAAATCAATTCCATGTCACATTGCTGGGAGGTCATGGATGATGAGGGTTGATGAGTGACCTCATGGATGCCGACTCTCAAGGTGGGAGTGCGGTTGAAGGTGTCCATGGAAGCATGATTGAGTGAATTTTCTCTCATCTTCTTAACTAACTGATACACACTTTCTGGGTCCTTATTAAGGATGTTGCCTGCACATGAGGCATCCACATGTCTCATTTCGTTGTTCAACTCATAGTAAAAGGTTTGCACAAGTTGCCATTATGGCACCTCGTGTTGTGGACATTTCCTTCAAAGCTCTTGAAATCTCTCCCAAGCCTCATGAAGAGGCTCCCCATGATTCTGTGTGAAGGTAGTGATGGCACTCCTACCTGCATTGGTCCTACCAATGGGGAAAAACTTTTCAGGAAGGCACTCTTCAGCTCAGTCTAGGTGTTAATGGGCCTCCTTATAGCTCGATAACAATGTGAAGCCTTATTCCTAAGAGAATGGGGGAATATCCTCATCAACCAAATCTCAATGGGAATCTCATGGGTTCGGGTGGTCTCAATTGTTAGAATCAGCTGCTATAAATGCTCAAATGGGCCCTCCCTAGGTAATCCATGAAAGTGTTTGATCAAGTTAAGGACGAGAGGTTTAATTTCAAAGTTAGCAGCTAGGATTTGAACTACTGGTCTAGCCAGATAATTGGACGGATCATAGAAATCCCTTAATCTGGGTATCTTTTCTTCCTCAACTTCATTTTAATTCATCCTATTGAGTCTCTGCATCATTTGGTTTTGGATTCTCGCCATTTGTTCCATTTGGTTCACTAGTCTAGCTTGAATCTCAAGTGGGTCTGGTTCGTTGAGTTCCTCAATCCTTGGCGGTGGGGATGGGAAGTTCAGCATGGGAGGCCTATTGGGAATGTCTCCAAAGTCGAGTATTTCAGGCATATGGGGAATATCCCCAAAATCAGGGATCTGAGGTTGATTAGGGTTTTAGCAACCATGTCCCTGGTTATTTTTGTGGACTTGAGGTTAAGGGGGTGGCCTAGCATTCATTTGGTTTTCAGTTACAGCAACAGAATCAAAAAGATCAGATGAAATGTCAAGGTCACGGTGAGGTGTGTTGCAATTAGTGAAATCCATTCATCGAACGACGGTGGAGTCGAGACCAATCCACAACGTAAGGTGTTGGGACTTGCGATCGTGCATACATTGGAAGAAATATGAGGAGATGAGAAGGGAATGGAGAAGAGATGGAGTGTGTCAAACAATCAAACAAACCCCACTGCCCTAAAGGTTGACCCTAAGACCTAAGACTTGACAAAGAAAATCAAAGTACCTTAGAATCAATGACCACATCTATGGCTAATTAGGCTAGGTTGTCATAAGTGAGAGAGGTATGCCCAAGCACTTCCCAACTAGGTGCCTATGTAAACCCCCTCTGGCCATTTGGCACTGCCCACTCAGCCTAACATCG
Source organism: Thalassia testudinum (assembly GCA_037157565.1). Classification (NCBI taxonomy): domain Eukaryota; kingdom Viridiplantae; phylum Streptophyta; class Magnoliopsida; order Alismatales; family Hydrocharitaceae; genus Thalassia; species Thalassia testudinum. The sequence continues at coordinate 93,905,902 of JAZHRO010000024.1, forward strand.
ATTTTGTCAAGAGAGTAATCTATCTAAGATAAATCAATCAGCTCGATCAAGCCTAAACTTAGTTCAGTCCTTAGATCAATCAAATTGCTACCAGTTTTAGTTAGGGCTTGGGTCAAGTAAAGTGCTCAGGGATTATGTGAAGGGCGTTACGGAGTCGATGCCCTTAATTTTCCAATTGAATTGAGTGTGTGCAATTGGCAAGCCAAACGAAAGTGTTTTCAAGCAAATTTTTTTTTGGTGGACCTCTTTTATAGTTAAAGTTTACTTGGGTTGCCTTTTAGAGTTGCATTTTTTTTGCCAGTTCAAGCAAGGGCGTGTAGCACACAATGTGTTTGATCAATTTCCTTTAGACACAACCCTAAGCAAGCACTTCTAAAGTGTTCTTCCAATTTTTCCAAGGTTTGAAGAGGTGATCGAAGCAAGGTAAATACACCACCTCTTAGTGTAGCACTTAAATCCCAATTGCAAATTATGGCAAGGTAAGCTTAGTCCAGATACAACCAAGTGATTTTAATTCGTCACTTAAAATATTTTTTTTTGGGTTTTTTTTTTTTGAGTTTTTTTCTCTCTCTTTTTTTTTAATGCTTAAGGACTAAGGCTTACCTATTATCCCAGGACGAAAAGATACTTGAAGCTTTCGCTCTAACTTCGTCGCTCCCCTACCGATCTTTGACAATTTCTGCAAGACAAAATTCAAAGCAGTAAGCTTGATGAAGTGGCAAACAAAGGGAAATAAATCAATGAAACCGTGCCTCTTGCAACGATGCCAAAAAGTCAATAGATAGAAACAATTTAAAAAGATGTGATTTTTATGTCGTTGCTACACATAATGAAAGTTCAACTTTTAAAGATTTTTACCGACTTGTGTAGTGACAAGTCGAGTCGATTCACGAGGAGATAAAGTGTTGATTTGAAAACCCCATGTTTAATGTCTTGTTGTTTTTTGATATTTTGTTTTTATGATTTTTTTCTTTTTCAACAAGAAGAAAATAAAATACAAATCGAATCTTTTTTTGTCACGAGAGATAATATCTACTTTCAACCAACTAACAAAACTAAAGAATATGAACATGGCTCAGTAATTGAACTCACAAGCACCGCGATGGGTGGCTTGTAATCAACTACCAGGCAAATTCACACGCCCAACAAAATTCAAGATGGAACATAAATGTAACTTTCATTGTCATAATGTTCCAAGTTCAACAAAAAGATGTTGAATTCCAAAAATTTACAAAAGGAAAAGACTACCAACTATCAAAAACATACAAGAAACTAAAGGAGAAGAAAGCTTATGAAAGGAGATGCTCGGATGATGGTGTAGATGATGATGGTCCTCTCCTCCTTGGTGTAGAAGCGAGCTTCCTCCAAGAGGGTGATGTGTTCCTCCCTGCTCCTTGGTGTGGAAGAACTATAGCCCAATTTCCTCTAAGATGGTGGCGTGGAATGATGGTGGTGGAATGAAATGATGGTGGATTGGCAATTGAAGGGTGGTGGAGTGAATCCCTCTCAATGCCTAAAATTTGAACTTAGGTAGTCCTTAGGCCCTCCCTTTCTCTCTTAGAGTGCTCAAGAGATGAGATTGCTAAAGATGATTTGAAAGGATGGAATGGATGATCTTATATAAAGGTGGAGAGGAGTAAAAAGGGAAGGGGGGAGGGGTGTGTCAACAATTATGGTTATAGGTAGATGTGTTGAGATTAATGATGAGGTCTTGGAATTGGGTTAGGTGGCTATTAATTGGAGGGATCTAAGTGTGGTGAAATGTGCATTCATAATGAGAGTGGTTTTGTTGGAATTGAGGAGATGGACTTAAATGTATCATAGAGGATGTGCAAAGGTGGCTCTAGGTGGAGTGAAGTTGGAGCTTAATAAATGAAGTAGATGAGCTCATTTATTGTTAGTGCAGGATAGTTTTTCTTGCTTTGTTGAGTTGGAGCCTGGGGTTTGTGAAGCTTCTGAGTTCAAATCTCTAGCTCAATTTCTTTAATTCTTCTTTCTTCTTCTCTCTTTTTCTTAGCTTTCAATCCTATGGTCACAAAATATCATTAATCATTGTAGATCACAAAAATTATGTAAAATTGAATGCATGCCTATATAAAATGCAAAACATGCTAAATGTATGTTGTATGATCATGCTTATAACTTAATTGGCTCAGAAATCTAGCAAACTATATTCATGGATAATAGAAAATGTGGTTTGATCATCACTCAATTGGATGATGTTGGGATTCATTCAAGGAAGATTTGGAAGTGCAGCCTTCCCTTGAAAATTGAAGTTTTTCTTTGGTTGCTTCGAAGAGAGCGGTTGGTCACCAAAATGGTCATGAAAGGGTGGTGTGATGATATTGATACGGCTTGTCCATTATGTAATCAAGCGGAGGAAGATGTGCAACATCTTTTTTTCACGTGTGACTTCTCCAAGGACGTTTGGCAACAACACCATATTCGCATGGTCAACATTTCTAGTCAACATGGCTTTTGAAGTTCCTTTCAAGATCATTATGATCTTGATGTGGTAGGTTGGATCACGGCTTTTTCTACTCTATGGTGTATTTGGTTATAGCGGAACGACAAGATATTCCAAGATGAGGGTTGTTGGGTTGATAATGTTGTGAGGGAGGTTCTTTTCTTATCCGATTTTTTGCTATACAATCTGTAAGTCCGTTCCTTTTTATTAATATAATTTCTAAATGATTACCAATCTCCGGTAATTTTCCTTTTCCTTTTCAAAAAAAAAAAAAACCTCAAACCTGCCCATAGAATCCACCTGCAGAAATCCTTAGAAGACAGATCCACCAATCATTCTCTTGGCAACTCATATAGCACATCCAGTTTATTTTCTTGCAATGAAAGGAAATTCGCTTTCCATTGTAGAAGAAACTTGTGATGATTGAATATCCCTCTGAGCAGATTCCCTGTGCCATTTTATGTTCCCAGACAGGACTCTAATCATTGGTAACTGAGGTTTCTCCAACTGCCAGTGCACCAGCGAATCTCCTAGCCCCAATAACTTGTGCTATCTTTAGCTCTGTGGCATCTGGCATGCCCACCACAACATGAATTTTCAACTAATGATGCCTCTTGTAAACAAGGCATCATTTTGGTTGAATCATTGGTCTCCAGTCCAATGTAGGACGGTTCCCTGCTGCTATGTTGCCTCCATTGACATCAGGTTCAACTTCAAATTGATTGCATCGTAATCACATCTTTGCTTGTTCCTGTCTTGTTGCTTGGTTTCATGTCTACGGGATCCACCTCAGTCAGTGGCCCGGGCCCTGAGAGCATCCATGTTGATGGCCACGACACAAACCTCCATGTGAGAGGAGATCTCACGTCCAATCTGCAGACCCATCAGCTTTGTCAACTCAGCAGGGATAGCCCTCTACTCATCGCAGTGTGGCCCAAACATGAGAAGAAAGGCTTGATTGGTCTGCCCATGTCTCACAGTTATTGGGTTGCAGCCCTGTAACCCATTTGAATCACCTACAAGGCCTGCCCCTTGGAAAATGCCAAAATCTACACAGAAAATGTTGTGTTTGGCTTCAGATTGAGAAGGCATTAACAGAAGGAATAAAAAACTGGTGTGGGTCCATGTAATCATCCAATGTGGGACTGGCAATATCTGCCCCACCAAAACTACGTTCATTACTTTGTCATGTTCCCTCCCATAATCCTTGCATCACACTGACTCTTTTGGGAGTTGAAATGTCCAAAAGTGATTTGCTGGGCATGCCCCCTTCTCTAGCATATGCCATTGACAGAGTGTTGGGAGTCTGGTCGTCATCCATGCTCCTAGCATAGCGAAAATCCCTGACATCCACCATCTGCACAACCCCAACAAGTGTCCTTCCATCTGCATACAGCTTTACTTTTGGGGGAGTGACTTCAGTTGACCCTACGCCAACAACCATTAAATACCTCCTTTGGTGTGTGTAGCCTCCCATACAATGCTATGATAGCCTCCAGTACAAGATTCATCAGGCATCCTCCGGAAAGCCTTGTGGCATCATCACCCTGCACAAGTCCCCAGAGCGAGGTTGTCTTGCCATCCCTGATGTTATCCATAAGATGAAGCCTCTATGAAGTTGCATGCTCCCTCAGCTTGTTCACCAATTACCCTGGTGAAAAGAACCACCCCGATGGAGCTTCTCTCCCACAGCTGATAGTCACCTCCCATGAGAGGGTGGAGCAAAGTACATGCGCAACAGGCTCACAAGACTGCCAGTGACATGGCCAACAAGCTTGTTGTCAGCTTTATTGATCTTCACCCTCTTTGGACAACTATAGAGTTAGTGTCCAAGCCTTGAGCAACCTCTGCAAACCACTGCCAAACAAGCAGCAGTATTATGGCCCCGTAGAGCCACCGATAGCATTTTATCTTCTTCCATCTGAGATCAAGGAGCCCCTCCCCGAGCTCTGTTGGATGGCTTTGCATCATTACCCCTCATCTCTCTCTCCCGCAGCAGATGAAGTTAATCTAGGTCTTAGCTTAGCTCTACAAGTGTCATTTTCCCCAAGATTTACCCAATCCTTGATCTGCTTGCAATCGTCAATTTCATTGTGGCAGACTAAAGAAGAGAATTTGTCCAAGTTAACTTGGTGCTGACAATCTGAACACCAAGATTTTTTGGGGTTGCAAGTCACCCTTTTCTTTTGATGATGCCATCTGGAGTGCGAAGCAGTTCCTGAGTAGTAGCAGGGAATTGAGCATGATTGGGGGTTAAAGCCCCAGGAGCCATGATTACTGTCAATAACCTATCAAGATGTGACAAGCCACAACCACTAATCAGCAAATGATAAAGTGCCAAATGATCTGAGTGGAAAAATAGCCAGAAACGGCCCAAAATAATGTAAGATTTATTACAAAACCACAGGAACTAGGAGAAAAAAAGAACTGCCAAAAACACCAAACCACTGCTAAAGAAACAACCATTTGATCCCTGCTGATATTCAACTGCTACCGGCCCAATCTGGATCACCACTACCAAGCTACTGGCCCTATCTGGGCTGGGTCTAGTGCCACTCTGGACTGACATCACTTGTTCTCGAGCAAGCACCAGCGCCACTTGTGGCACCGGCTGGTGCTCTCAGCCAACTCTCATTTGCTGTTGAATGTAAAATAATCATCCTTAGAGAAAATGTTACATGGAAAACCGTTCTTGATAGAAGGGAAATGCCAAGGGAGAGAATAGCATTTAGTCTGCTAGGGTTTTTCACTTGTGTGTTCATGCACAAAATAAATGGATGCACAATCCAAGATCCAAATAGCCGGTAATGAAACATGTTACTCAACAAAAGGCTGGTTGTGCTAGCCCTATCAATTTCACCAAATAGACCTTGCCATTGCTCTTTCATTATTTCTATCTGAAAATATGTCTGGGAAAACATTCTTAAATAATAACTTCTCTCTCTGTTTAGTATGCTTAATATTTTTTCCAGATTTGAAGCTACCGAGGAGCAACAAATTTTAATTTTTTGAGAGTAGGCTTTATAAAAAAAAAATTTAAATTTTTGAGATAGGTTTCATATGAGAGGTGCCAGTTCTGGATGCCAGTTAAGGTGAAACTACCATGTTTTACCTATTTTATCCATGGAGCATATCACCTACTAGTGCAAAAGCCTGAATGGTCTTCCCAGCTCGTTGTGGTGGTTTTCAAGGTTGGTGAAGTTGGGATGGAATGCTTGTCCAAGTCTTGTCTTGTTGGGTTCCTTACAGGGTGTGGGCACCAAAACTGTTTTATTAATTTATCCTGTTTAATTATTTGTAATTTTTCTCTAAGAAAGCTTTGAGATTGCAATCGTAGTGAGTTACATTCCATGGGCCTGAATGCATTTCATTCCAGTAAATCTGCAGCTTACACGCTGTGGTTCGTTGTTTTGATGTTATTCCCTATATGTGCAGGCTACAGTACTCAGAAATGGGAAAAGCAGCAATAACTCCATAGACCATTTTGCTACCCGAATTGATCTTGGCACAGTAAATTCTCAATGGTCATCATGATAAATGCTGGTGATTGGCAGGTATATTGCACGATTGTGTTCCTTGACAAACTTTCAGAAATAATTACATTCGTAATGGTTTCTTTAGCAAGTTATCTTTTCATGAGTATCCCTTCATGCTTGGGGATATGACTGTATTCAGTTTTAACACAAGGCGGGTGATAAACTGATTGCATTGGATTTTTCCAATCCCTATATGGTAATCTTGCCTTAGCTGATGTATTAGTTGCAGCTGAGCATTGCTAATTATAATCTAAGAAAAGTGAAATCTTATTAGGACCTTTCCACTGTGGATGATTCATTACGGATATCAAATATTGAATGTTAAAGGCCGAACTATGCGGCCAAAGGGTCAGAAATCCATTGGTTAATGCTGTTGAATGGTTCCTATAGAGGTCCAAATGATTTCAGTCCAACTTTAAGTTGCTTCATGTGGAGTTTTGTTGAGGAATGACTTAAGTCAACAGCGACAGAAGCTTGGTCCTAACAACCAACTTAAACAAAAACTCGTAGCCATTTAGTATCCTGGAAACAGCGGCAATCATTTTCCCTCTCAAGAATGATAATTTAGTAATTTAGATTCATTGGTTATTCTCATCTTGCAGAATCTAATCGCATCGGGTAAGAAGACTACGAGCTTCTAGGCGAAGGGCGGTAAGTAAAAGTGGGCATTAGATCCTGCCTTCGAGGGCATTGTAACTGGCTATTATTATTGTCATTAACACACGGTAGAACAACTTGTTTTACTGCAACACAATCGAAAGTCTGCAAGGATATTACGAAGGTGTGCAGCACAAGACTTGGCCATAACATCAGCTTATACCATATGCTCACGGATTCGCAATGATGTTTTTTCTGTTTGTGGTTACAGATATCTTGTTAGCAAATAGATGGAATTTTCCTCTCTTTTGTGCTAGGAAATAGAAATATTTTGTGAAAAGGTATGCAATATATTTTACAATGCGTAAATCTCCACTCATGTCTGTGATTTTAATTAGTGTATTTTGATTTTACATTGGTGAAAATTACTTTACATAAGTGAAAAATTATTTCTTACCTATGGGGGAAAATCAAAATCATTTTCCACCGGTGGAGAGGTATAATACATCAATGTGTTTTATTTTTTATCGATATATTTTGATTTTTCACCGGTGCAGAATCATCTTATAGGTCGAGAATCATTTTTCACCACTAGAGAGTTATTTTCAACCTGTCTTTCTTTGCAACCGATGTGTTTTGTTTTTTAATTGTTGAAAAATTATTTTCAATTGATATATTTTAATTTTAAATTGATGTGTTAATTTTAAACCTGTGTGTTTTGAGATTTTCACCTTTGGTGTGGGTTATTTTTTTTTAGTGGTGGTGGATCTCACAGTTACAGTGGAGCGTGCGCTTTTTAAACATGAGAGGGAGCCTAAGTATTTTGGTAAATTTCAACCACATATCAGGTTCTCCAAGGAGATTTGGTATGCATCCCTTTGTGAAAGTTCTGGTTCTTGTACCTAAACTTTATCATATTGTAGCAAATGATAAATGTCACTGTCGAAACAAATGCCCATGATTTGTAGACTGAAATCTCCTCACCACAAGAGAATACTAGCAATGAATCCTGGACAAGATGACCGGTTTCCCACAAAGGATGTATGTCTTAAGAAACAAAGGTGCTCCAAATCTCACTACTTTAGAGGGGGTAATTTTGGAGCTCAATCTCTCTTTAGAGCTTTGGATAACAAGGATCCCTAATGATGAGATGGGTGTTGGTGCTACAAGAATCTTGTCATTATTGTTGATGTGGGAACCTACCTTTTAGAAAGCAAGATGATATTGACTTTTGGATAACCAACCATGTTGCGGATGAGCAAGATTCCATTCTACGTTCCTTAACATAAGCATTTTCTTTAAAAGCATTCCACGTTATTGTTATGATATTCTTGCCTACATGAATTATTCTACATGATAGTCCCAACTACCACATCCAGGGAAGTCTCTTCATAGTTGACCATGCTAAAGGCATATCTCAATCTCTCTTAACTTATTTTTCCAAGACTTGACCCACATTGTGCAGAAGCCCTACTAAATGGTTAGATTTAATAAGGAAAATAGTGCTCATGAACAAGAAACTAACAACTCCAACTAGGATCTTTTATAACCTAGACTCCTCTTATCGAAAAACAAAATCAATGGAGATGATCAATTAAGTGATGTAAGGTTATGTTAGGGACAAAGCTTGACAAAGCTTTATTGATTTGTTGGAATATTGATTTCATGGAAAGGTGCAAATGTTGGTGATAGCCGAGGGGAGCAAGTGCTGAAAGAAGAGCTTGCTTCATGAGTTTCTTTCTTTTCTCGTGGGCAGGAAGCACACCCGCTGCCAGCGTTATGTGATTCCAGTATGTTTTGTTGCAGATCGGCTGGGTGGACCATTGACTAGAAGAAGAATTTGATCACTTGGCTAGCAGGTAGGTGATGCGCTTTGTGTTAACACCATAGAGTGAATGGCTCTTCTGCTTGGGCAGCTATAGAGAAAGCATTGCTTTTGTGTCATATGCTATGGTTTCAATGTCCTTGAGAGATAGCGATTAATTTCATGTGCTTTAAGCACAGCCTACATGCAGCTGGGAAGGTTGTTCCCATTCTACTCATACATCTATAAACAACCATCGATCCTAAAGCAACTTGAAGAAGAATACCATGCGAAAACCCAAAAAGCATTGGATCGTGATCCAATTTGCAAGGTCACTTGGGTGTTGAGCATTTTCTTTTAAGAATGGAATTCCCAATGAATAGTCTGAACTCGGGAAAATAGAATAAATCCTTTGACATAGAGTCATTCTATCCGTGTGACTACGGATGAAATCATTTTGATACGGATCCATTTCTGCCATTTTTTAAATTTTGGTTTTTTTCAACCTGGATGATGAAAATTATCATGTCCGGTTTCCTCGAGGGATGAATACATAAGAATTCACCTTCTATAGGTTTTATCATGTAGAATCTGACCCATTTTTTAATTGATAGGAGGGCCAGATTTCTTTTCCGATCCAATGTCAAATGAAAAATCTTTGATTTTTTGTTCTTCCTCTATCCCTATCTCATAGGTATAGCCTGTGAATCCATAGAAAACCTATCCTATTACTTCACTTGGTAAAATAAAATGTGTTGAAGATTCGCCAACACAAATTGTAATACAATTATGTAAATTGGATTATGCTGTAATAACTTCGACACTAAAGAGAAAGTTAATCTTTTGTAGAAGGAACTTGTGGATAAGTATTTTGCAAAGCACCACCAAGGAGAAAGGGAAAACGTGGAAACTACAATATTACATGGAGAAGATGCTGATGCAATTAGAAACAACTGTAGATTGTGGAATATTTGTCATAAAATACATGGAGTACATTTGTAAGGGGATGAATCTTGATTTCCATGAATCTGCTATCCCTAAATTTAGGGCACAAATAGCTGTTGTACTTCTATATTGTAGAGATGATGATAACCATGAAGAAAATAATTCATTCATCAAGTTCCAGAGGAGAAATGGAGGTGCATAGTAACAATAAAGACCATTGAAGTTATATCTAATTAAACTATGTTGAAGTTTAGATTGTTGCATTTCAAAAGTTGTATATTAAACTCATATTTTGATATAGTTTCTAATCTCAGTTACAAGTATATGGCTTGATAGCATAGAAAGTAGCCATCTTAATTTTATTTGATGATATAAACATCTTGACACTTTCCTCTTGCATATACAATAATGTTGTTTAGAAACTTTTAGATGAAAAACACGGACATGTTAAGGTACATTTTGATTTGAATATTATATGATGTAATAATATCTCTTTACCATAAATATGGATCATTGTTGTAATACAACATTTACTGTAGCAATAGAACATTCTATCAAAGTTGATTATGATTGTTTAAAGAATGAGTTTTGAAGTGATTGTTTGTTAGTAACATAAAATGTTCGCAATACATTCGCTCATAAAATGTTTGATAGTATTATGAATGTAGATATATGCTTGACATGTAAAAGTAGTGTTCGTAGTTGTGTTACTGTGATTGTATTGCGTACGATTGAGTTTATTGATAGTTGGATATAAATATGAAACATCTTAGGCGCAAAAATTACGTAGAGGTGATTAGAAGTAGTATTATGAATCTGACGTAACTCATGAGATGACTAATTGAATGCAAATGTGATGCATTATAGTTGCAAACATTGTTGATTTATATAAGAAACATAAGGAGTAATGCAACATTATGAGCAAAAAAATATGGTGTATTACGAACATTCGTGAGATTTAATAGATGCATTGTCGTGTATGGATATAACTGCAACACCACAAACTTACATTGAAATAAACAAATATATGAATATAAAAGTAAGAATATAATACACGTAATATAAGGAGACATGTAAAATTCTTCTAACATGAATGCTCATAACATTTGCTTGAAAGTCACAAATGCACTTTTTTTTGTAAGAATACCAAGTGAAGAAATAACTAATTTAGCATAAATTTTACGGATAAAAACAAAAGCAGCAAAGAACAACTCGTCTATTGTATGTCTAGCGCAAAATATAACAACTAAAAAGGACTGACAATTGAAATATGTGCACATAAATGAAAGGTAATAAACAAAAGAATCTTTCAACCCTCATATGCTTATAGAACTCACGTCCACAACAAAAGATGTCCAAATAAATACAAATAAATATACAATACAAGTGTAAATATAAATAGAAAAAGAGAAAACAAAATGCATAGATTAAACATATTTTGAAATGGAGACATCAACATAAGAGGCCTTCTTTAGAACAATTCCTTGAATCATGTTCGACATTGAATTATAAGTATGATTTACATAGACGAACAAGCATAATTTACATTGACGAACTTTTGATTGCTTGTTCTCATAGGTAGATTTCAAGCGATTGCTTTTTTTAACTTTGGCCTATCACTTTTACCACTTTCTTTGGTCTTTGCAATTTTCAGTTCTCTAATGAAAATACCAACATTTGGTGAATTGGTCTTTGATATATTTTTCTCCCTTGTCAAGAGAGATATTAACATTGGTAATCTTCTTAACTTTTGAAATAGTAGTGATATGTGTTAGGTCAACTTTTCATATATAATATTTTGATAATTTTACAAAATAAAGAAAAAGAAATAAAACATAAGCGTAATATATTTTTCTCTGTAATAACACAATTGCAGGTTTCATGGAATTTTCCAAGTCAGAAGATTAAAAGCGTGAAGACTAGGTAGCATAAGTATTGTTATAGGTCATAGGTTTTTATGTAAACTTTCAAATGTTGTAATCTTATTTTATTTGAGTCTAGAGATGTTGTAAAGAGCCCTCAAACATAACTTATAAATAGCTAACTTAGGCTCTCTTCACTTAGGATAAATTAGAAACCAAAACCTAACACTAAGACTCAAATCAGACGTCCATAACAACTGTCAGACATCTGATTTTCAACTTTAAGATGTCTAACAAGTGTTTCAGACGTCTAATTACCTATAGCTTTGCCTTTAGTTCCTGACTTCATAAACATCAGTCGAAGCAACCTTCCATCAGACGTCCATAACCTCATCCAGACATCTAATACTTTACCTGGACGTCCTTAAAACAACCGTTAGACTCAAGCACCCATCTTCCTTCTGAATATAACGGGCAAAATACATTTTCAGACATCTAGACATGTCTCCAGACATCTACTTTTGGATCGTTGCTCATTTATTTCTATGCAAATTTCATTAGGAACCAAAGATCTTTTATCAGATATCCAAGACAAGTCCTCTTTAGGTTTCCAGACGCCTAGGGAATCCTACAGACATCCATGCTGACGTCTATTCCTAGAAATCTAGAACCCTGTTTGGATCTGGTCAAAATAAGAATGAAACCACGCATAATTAGACGTCCAATAATTTTAACAGACGTCTTATGTGAAAATATCAGACGTCTCTGTTTCAATCTAATGAAACCAGTAAAGCCTGACTAATAGTATCAGACGACTATAATTATAATCAGATGTCTTATAAGATGTCTGACCCTAAAATTAGACGTCTGATATTGCTATCAGACTCATCATTACCCTGATTTGTGGTGGATTTCGTCCTAATATCTTGGGATTTGCCTCCAACGGCTAGGAGATCTCTCCCAAGCATTCTTGAAGGTTCCAAACTTGCCTATAAATAGACTACAATCCCTCTTAGGCAATACACACCTCTTGAGATTCAATTCCCTTAGAAAATCACTTGCTCACTACTCTTAGCCTCCTCTTGCCCTTGTGCTATGCCAACACTCTGATTAAAGGGCAAACCCATACTCCCGGTTTACTTCGTTCTGCAAATTCTCAGGGAGTTCTCTTTATACTTAATAGATAAAGAAGTAATCAAATTATTGGCTGTTAAGACTCGCGACATCAAACACACCTTAAGACGTCTGGGAGTTGGTCCAGACATCTGGTCAGATGTCTGGACGCCTTCCCAGACGTCTGGAAATAAATTTTGGCGTGCGTACGATCGCGAGTCTACGCACGTGCCGCACGCAGACTGAAACCTGCCGCCCTCTTCTTTTTCTCTCTCCCCTCAGCGACGTGTAGACGCCTTCCCCCACGCCTTCAAATACCCCCTCCCCTCTCCCTCGTTCATCACCCCACCGTCTCCTCCTTCCTCCAGCGTGAGCGAGGGCAGCAGTTGCTGCCGGGTGTAACGCGGAGAGGAGAGGTGCAGCGAGAGGGAAGAAGAGGGAGAGCGCGCGAGAAAAAGAGAGAGAGCCCGCCGGAGCAGCTCGAGGCCAGCCGACGTGCGCGTGGAGGAGCGTTGTGTTGGGGAGATCTCCCCAGGTGCTGCTGCAGCTCGAGCAATGGATGAGCAACTGCGTGGCGAGCTCGCGCGCAACGGGAAGAAGACGAGGAGGTTATGATTCTAGGAATTCCTCCCAGAATCAGACGTCTGAACCTACATCCAGACGACGCGGGCAACGTCTGGAGGGAGATCCAGATGACTGAGAGGTACGAAATTTCTCCTCGACCTCCTTTTGCGGATACGGCCATGCAGGCCGTTCCACCGAAGTTCTGAGACATGTCGTGTTGAGGAGGTTTTCGCCTCGCATGTAGGTTTCGTTTCGGGAAGGTGCGGGGACACGCCCTCCCACGCAGTTCAAACATCTAGGGACGGTACCAGGCGGCGGAGAGCATCTCCAGACGTCTGGAGAGGTGGTCGGACGTCTGGAACTGGGTCCAGACGATTCAGTAGGATCCCTGGATATCTGAGGAGCAGCGCAGAGTGAGGTATGACCTGGACCACTTTTTAAGACGTCTGAAAGGTGTTCCAGACGTCTGATTTGAGTCAGAGTTGTCGTTTTTGACCTGTTTAGGGTTCGTTCGAGGTTCGATTTCCATGTGTAAGATTCCGTTCTCAGAATTAGTTCCTCTACTTGTTTGAAATACTTTTATCTTGTTCTGAGTGGTTCCTTGTGATTGATCCTTGTGTTAGGACCTCGTTCTATTGCGGCTTTAGGGGTTGTGGAGGCACGTGGACCTGCCGATCACGCCCCCATTACTCCCGATTTTGCGGGTAGAGTGGCTCCCCTTAGTTATTTACCAACATTAATGCATCTCTGAAATAAATGATAGATCCTAGGGTATGTCATGAATCCTAGGACCTGAAAACTAGATTGAATGATAAATCCTAGGGTATGGCATGAATCCTAGGACCTGAAAACTAGATTGAATGATAGATCCTAGTGATGTAAACACATTTACACTACTTAAAATGTCTATTTATACATGTTCTTAAGCATAAGATTGCATTTCATGATATAAATATTGCATAACATGCATCATCTTGCATTTAGAGTAGTTTGAATAAAATGGAGGTTAATTATCTCCTTTATGTGCTTGGACAGGGTAAATATTTTATCGGGACTTCGGATCAAAGATCCAACCGTATGGATGTGATCAGGGCGGCGATTGGAGTTCAACGACTCCAAGATTGCCCTAATCAGGCATCCGTAACATCAGATAGTGACCGGAGAACCCTAGAAGATCAAGGGCCAAGATGGTGAAAATCCACACTTCAGATGACAAATCCGACCACACGGATGAATTCGGATCGACGATTGCAGCCCAACGACGCAAAAATCGAGTCAATCCGACATCCGTGGCACCATCTACAACTTCCAGAAGATGGACGGCCAAGATGGCGCCACGTGGCGCCATCTTGACCGCCCAAACGGCCGCACGCATTCTACGAAGGCCCCGCACCCACTCGCTCTCTGCCATTGGATCTTGATCCAACAGCTGTGGTCGGCCGCACCTAAAAGCGTCCGCTCGACCATCCGCGCCCCATAGTGTAGCGGTCGAGCGCACTTTCGCGAGCGGCGGGCGCGAGTTCGAGCCGCAGCGAGGGGCTGGAAGGTGCGGGCAATTGAGGCGCGTGGAGCGTCAGATGGAGATCCAACGGCTGCGTGCTCTCGATAGCGCCGATGCGCTATCACACGCGCGGCATGGATGCGTGATCGCACGCGGATGGGCACACAGCGTAGCGGGTGATGGCGTGATTTAAGCCGTCCGATCTTGCGATCGGACGGCTAAGATTCAAAGGACGTGGGAAGCCGTTGCGCGCGCAAGCAGTTGAAGCGGCGCACGTGGGCGCAGAAGCTACGCCCACGTTGGGGGTTTTAGCGATGATTTTATCCGTCACTAAAGACCCCTCATTTATTATTTTGAAGTTGTAATGTCCATTTTGCCCCCACTCCTTGCAACTATAAAAGGAGACCCCCTCCATACGAATTCTCATCCCTTCCTTCTCTTCTCTACCCCTCAAAAGCTCAAGAGAAGCTTGTCCCACACCCGGGATGCTCCTCGCAAGATAAAGTCCAAATTTTCGTCCCCCTTCAGAAGTGGATCCCGCGACGACGACGGCGTACTGCTTCGTTCCCGTTCTTCTGCTTCGTCCTCCTTCGTCCTGCTTCGTTCTCTTTCGTCCAGGCGTCGTCTCGTCCGGCTCGTCCTCCAAGCAACCGTCGAGGAGGTTTCTCTCTCCCTATTCTTTTTACTGCTTTCTAGTATAGATTTACTGTTTTCTAGTGTAGTTTTGCTCGTCCTCCAAGCAATCGTCGAGGAAGATATTTCTCCCTCTATTCTTTTAATGCTTTCTAGCGTAAATTTATTGCTTTCTAGTGTAATTGCTTTATACTTTCTAGTTGTAATGAACAATCTCCTCAATGATAAATTCCTTGTTTATTCCACATCTCATTTTGATTTTTCTGTGTAATATTCTCTTTCTCTCTTACTCTCTCTCTCTCTTCTATTTATTGTAAATAATTAGATAGTTTTAAATTGAATTATTCCGTGACAAATAAAAAGAAACGCGTAGTTTTTAAATCAAATGTCCGCCTCCCTGTGTTCGACCCAAAATTTTCATTTCGGTATAAATTTTATTTGTTGAACATGAATTCTTCGCTTTCGAACTACAACGATAGGTTTTCCAAAACCAAACACGTTAGCGTAGTGATTCGCACGTTCAACATTTTGCGGGTAGAGTGGCTCCCCTTAGTTATTTACCAACATTAATGCATCGTTGAAATAAATGATAGATCCTAGGGTATGGCATGAATCCTAGGACCTGAAAACTAGATTGAATGATAAATCCTAGGGTATGGCATGAATCCTAGGACCTGAAAACTAGATTGAATGATAGATCCTAGGTGTGGCATGAATCCTAGGAACAGAAACACTGAAACGAATGTCTTGAATACCTGAATTGCAGTCTTGGATAAGTAGATAGAATAATGATAATTGCCTGTAATTGGATAACAACTGCTTGTGAAATATAGAATACTGTTGCTAGTAACTACTACATGTAATTCCTATTGTTGGGAAACTAAATTCGAGCTGCTTGTATATAAGTTGAGATTAAATGTTAGAAACACGGGCTATATGCGAATAAAACTGAAATGATGAAACCTAGTATGGCTTGGCCTGAGAAATATGTGCATGAACCCTACGGGGAATTAGGAGTAGAACTCCTGGAAAATAAATAGAATGGAACTGGGAAAGTGGATGGGGAAGTGAGCTGGCCCTTGAGTACGGAGTACCAAGGAGAGCGACTGTCCCCCTGTTTAGTGCAGAGAGGAGCTAGCTGCCCCAGGGTTAGGTCTGGCCATTTTGTACCGACTTTTGACCCTCGCGTACACATTACCAGGGAGAGCTATTAGTATAGGGAGAGAGCTAGCCACCCCACGGGCCCGGGGTTCAGTTAGCCATCCTACACCGACTTGTTAGGCTCACTGGGCAAACCAGGGTAGTCAATTGAGGGTGCGCGGACTGTGGAGGGGCGAGTCCCTTGTTTGGTTACTGTGGAGGGGCTAGACCCCTGTTACTGAGAGGGATCTGCCCTATACTGGTTCTGTGCTGTGCTTTGGGCGCACCCGTTAACGGAAACGACTGACTGCGTGCCAGTGCGGGGTAGCTACTCGTGCATTTATCGCATGTGCCGTAGTCATCGTTACGTCTGTCAGCGACCTTGGGGTGGTTGAGTGAGGGTAGGACCACCACGGGGGACTCTCCCGGCCAGGAGAGCACCACGTGCTACTACTTTTCGGAAGAGACTGCAATCAAGATCATTCCCACGAGGAGCATTCGAGATCAAGAGAAAGACCTGAGAAATAAATCAAGAAAGAGTAAATAAAGAAATAAAGAAGGAAATTAAAAACAACAACTACTTGTCCACCTTTACTATTTTCTTAGCTAGCTGGTTGCCACTCTACTCCGCGTTTCGGTGACGTGTCATATTTGTCACCTTTTTCAGGACCAGGTGTTGAGCAGCCAGAGCCTATAGCTACAGAGGATGCTGGGCCTAGTAGGGCCCAGTAGTTGTACTTTTATTGTACCCATTTTCTGTAATAGTGAGTATTTCTGCTTCACCTTGTACTCTTTTATTGTAAACTTCATATTTCTGTACCTATTTTTAATTCGCTACTGTTATGGTGGTATGTACTGTAGTAGTTCTTTTCTTTACTACTGTACTTTTGTTACTGTTAGTTACTTGCAAGGTGAATGTGGTTTATTTTGCTGCTTTTTGGTTACTTTCTCGTTTGACGACTTGGGATCAGTCTAGTCGATTCGATTCTCGTGTCCTGTAGGGATTCGGGAACTGGGTCGTAACATTGGGGTACTCTATAGCTGCTATTTAATTCTTACTTTTGTACTTTGGGTATCCGGCCTGTCGGGTTCCCGTCTCTTCATTGTGAAGGGAGAAACCTCTGTTTAGGGATCGGAGGTGGGATTTGTAATTGAAGTACACTACCTTCGTTTAAGTAGTGTGGTTAGTGGATTCATCACTTTGTGATAAAAAATCTTAATTCAAGGGATTGGCTTAGGTGGTGGTTTTCACCTATCTTGGGTTTCCACCTAAAAATCTGGTGCCTCTTTTTGTGATTGAATTTTTTGTCTTTCAATATTTTATAAATTTACTATTCACCCCCTCTCTAGTGCAATTTCAATATGTAAGTCTTTGCAGCTTCTAGTGTCTCATCGTATTTCAATGCTTCATTAATAAGAGATGTATACATCTAAGGTATCTCCTGAGCATTATCATTATGACTTGTAAATTTGTATAAGAGATAATAACTGGACTTCTTCAGGTTGCTTTTCCATCTTTTCAAAATATGACTCATCAAATAATAGCAAAAATGTGCTTGCATGCTAAATCAACGAAATCCATGTACCTGCTTGTGCTAGGCACTAATTAGCTCAATTTTGATGTTTACAAAATATGCCATATGTTTTTGATGAGCTTAATTGATGAGTTGTAGAGATCTAAAGAAGAATTGATGATGATGATGGCTTAATACTTGAAGAAAAATATGAAGGAATGCGAATAATGATGATTTGAAGAGCTTCAATTGTGGATAATGAAAATAAGAGCTTATTTTTTATATTTTATAAATCTTTGTAAAAGAGTCATATGCACTACACTCATATATCACGTCTATTTGGCTAGTTTAAAGATTTTGAAACACTTAGATAAATGTTCAAAAATTGATTATAAAATAAAAGTAAATATTTAGGAACATTTATTATCTACTTAAAAGAGTAGTTACTTTTTAAAGTAAAAACTGTTGGCCAAAAGACATATTTTTCAAACGTTCAAATGTAATAATCGTCGATTAAACGTTTAATGCCTTTTACATAGGTAATTAAGCATTTAACTCTGTAAATTAAACGTTTAAGATCCAAACAGAGGACTACTGTCTGTCAGTTAAACATTTAAGATCCAAACAGAGAGCTACTGTCGGTTAAATGTTTAAAATCAAATGTTTAGCATGTTTTACAAAGAAAAATTAAACGATTAACCTTGTAAATTAAATGTTTAATTTCTAAGCTGTGTATACTAATAGCTATGTTTTTAAGAAATTAAATGATTCCTTTTTTCGATTAAACGTTTAATTATAGGACTTTTTGAACTAATGCATCTTTTCATCTTTGGAACGTTTTGGTAGTTTCTATGGACCCTGCCACCTCTATAAATTTATTATGAAGGCCTTTGAGCAAGGCATAACAATTCTCTCAAGTGTTTGACATTCAAAAATGATTTTGAGATTTCTTGCTCTCTTCAAGTACTAGTTGTGATATTTTTACAACAAAGCCTTTGTACTCCGCTTCCTACGCCTCCAACTTCAAATCTAATATTCTAGGGAGTATAAGGGAGCATTATAATTAAGTCCTAATTGCATACACTTACTTTGCATGTTTATTTGGCTCTATAGGACTTCTTGTAATTTTCAGTTTTACTATTTCTTTGGAAGTTTTGGGTTCTCAAGTTGTGAAATTCCCATTCTTCTTGAAGAGAGGAAAAAAATACCTTCTTGAGGGTTGTTCAAGGAGTTGCTATACTTGAGGTACACCACCCTTGAATTTGTAGTGTGATTTTTAGTAAATGTTGATGCAAGCAAGGGTTGAAAATCCTTGTTAGGGACAACAAGGTGTAAGTTTTTCTTGGTTGGGTTTCCTCTCTAAATTCAAATGTTCTATTGTGGCTTACATTTTTGTGGTGTGATTTTTTATTTGCAATTTATTTTTATTAGCACAAATCACCCCCCCTCTTGTGCTGATTATAAAACTTGTAGTTGCAATGGAAGACATTGTCTCTTTTACATAAAATGGCATCATTCTCATCACCGAGAGAACCAATACTAAATGTTCTATACTTAGAACCAAGCTCATCAACTGATAAATCAACATTTATTATCAAGCAATGTGTTATTTGCTTCTAAATCTTGTAGAATATCGACTCTGTGTATATTTTTAAAAGCTGGCATTCAACGTTCCAAGATGTTTGTAATATAGGACATCGCATCAAGGTAATATTATCCAAGCAATTCTCATTCTTCCTCAATCTATTCAGAGTAGTTTGAAATCTATATATGAATTCATATAGTGTGTTTTTCTTTGTAACAACGCTATTTAAGAATGAGTGAAGGCTTTCACTCCTCTGGGTCATTTTCAAACCAGCAAAAAAATGATTACACATGTAAGCAGGAACTCATCTCTCCCTCATTTCAAAGATAGACTTTAGCCACTTATGTTTAGTAAGGTTGGTCTCTAAAATATGGCACCGACATTCCTCAAACTCTTTAATGCTTTGGGACTGCCATATAAGATCGCTAAGCTCAAAAATGGCAATGCCACCGATAGATGCAAACCTTATCTTACTGCAA
This sequence comes from Thalassia testudinum, assembly GCA_037157565.1. NCBI lineage: Eukaryota > Viridiplantae > Streptophyta > Magnoliopsida > Alismatales > Hydrocharitaceae > Thalassia > Thalassia testudinum. The sequence continues at coordinate 93,925,642 of JAZHRO010000024.1, forward strand.
ACTTGTTATGATGTGCCAAGTGCAAAATCTGTTAATAGAATTCAAAAAATAAGAAGCTACTACAGTAGATATAGATGGATCCTGATATGTTACAATAGAAAATGGATGTGTACCAACAGCTTCGAGGAATCTGTTAAAGAGCTACTCAAAGGATTCCTTACACTCATTGAAGAGCAATCCATTAGCAAATATCACAATTTTCTTGTGTTGATTTACCCTGCAAAAATGTCGTGAATATAAGTTTATACTTATTTGTATTGTAGGTTGTCTCAAATGATAAAATATCACAAAAGTACTTATAATCCTCCAAGCATACAAGATCCATCCACATGCAATGGGTCAAGCACTGATCTGTTGGTGCTAGAGCACCACGATCATTTGTTTTGATGATAACAAAACACGTGTTATTTAACATTTGCACTTGGAGTCTTAGATTTCAGGTCAATTGCAAATGTAGACGTGATTAGACGGAATTCGAGCCGCATCCAGGATGGATTGGAGGAGCTTGATGGAGAACAGAGGAGATTCGCGAGGAGCGATAGATTGAAGATGGAAGGACAAGAAGAATAGTATAGAATTCTTTTTATTCCTTTTATGTACATTTGTCGTTATTTTCTTTCTCTTTATTTTCTTAGAAAATTATGTTAAAGAGCCTCAAAGTACCCTAACAGCAGTCCTAGGAACACCCGCACAACCCTAGGATACTTAGGTTTTCTGTAGAGAACTTAGAAAACCAATGTAGGGTTCAAACAGAGTTTCCAGACGTCTAATTCCCAAATTAGACGTCTGATAGAGTGTTTTAAGACGTCTGACTGTTGATTCAGACGTCTGATAACATTTAGGCTGGACAAGTTAGTTCTATTTGATGAAATCAGACGTCCAGACCTTAGACTAGACGTCTTAGGAGATGTCTGATCACTTTGCCAGACGTCTAATTAGTGGACCGTTGGCTCTCTTGGCAAACACTCGAGGATATGACCGTTAGAGCCTTATCAGACGTCCTTAAGCCCTTCCAGACGTCTGATAATTGACCATTTTGCCTTGACTGACCCGAAAATCTCTTCTCAGAGATTTTCTAGCCATTGCAAATCCATTCCCACGGAAAAATAGGTTTCCAGAAGTCCAGACATAGTGCCAGACGTCCTGTATGTCGTCTGATGGACTTGCACAAGAACCCTGTTTAGATCTGATTCAAGTCAGGAAGGAACCCGCATGAAATCAGACGTTTGACCTTGAAATCAGACGTCTTAAAGTGGTCTTTCAGACATCTGATAACCCTGTCAGTGCAATGATTGTTCCTGATTTCGAGTTGATTCACTTGGACTTTGCACCCAACGGCTATGGAGCCTTTCCTATGCCATCCAAAGCCTTCCTAAGGCCTCTATAAATAGAGGGAAACCTCTTGCACACAAACACACACCAAGAAACACAAGACACACCCAAGCAACATACTTTCTATCATTTGTGTCTCTCTTGCTCTCAAAGCTCAAGTTCTACATCTTGAGAGCATCAAGCTTTACGCACCCGCTCTCCCGCCATAGTTCACGAGAGCGACGTAGCGTTGTCGTGTTGTTCACGCATCCGCGTCGCCGACGCACTCCTTGCAAAGGGGAGTTTCTTAATTCCTATAGAAGCTTAGGTTTAAAATTACTTTGTTGGCTCTATAGGACTATTTGTTATTTTAATCTTTGTTATTTGGTTGGGTATTCGCTTTGCGAATTCACGTCTCCTTCGTGGGACAAAATCCTTCTCGTGAAGAGAAGGGGTTGAGGAACGCTACCCCCGCACTTGTAGCGTGGTTGTAATTGAAGTTGAAACACCCTCGTTTAAAGTGATTTGTTTAGTGGATTTTGATCAACTTGGTTGATCGGAAAATCCTAACTCGAGAGGGTTAGGTGGTGGTTTTCACTCGGTTTGGGTTTCCACCTATAAATCTTCGTGTACTTTGTGTGATTGCTTATTTTGTGAGATTGTTTATATTTCAATTCCGCATTTTTTACGTCACGCTGATCTCACCCCCTCCTAGTAGGTAAATCTACAATTGGTATCAGAGCAGGTTCTTGCAAGATCGGAGTAACACCCGGCAAGAAGATCATGGAGGGGAGCACATCCGCAATCCGAATCTCCGAGGGGCAGTGCACGTCCCGTCCGCCATTCTTCGACGGGAGCAACTACCCCTACTGGAAGCTGCGGATGAAGACTTGGCTTCAAGCCACCGATTTCACAATATGGGCTAGGTGCGAGACCCCCTTCGACATCCCAGAAAAACCCGCCGGAGGATACTCGCAGCAGCAGATCCGGGAGCTCTCTCTCAACGCGAAAACAATGAACGCGTTGTATTGCGCGCTCAGCTCAGAAGAGTTCAACAGAATCTCGCAATGCGCCACCGCATACGAGATTTGGCACACACTTGAGGTAACTCATGAAGGTACCTCTAAGGTAAAAACCTCTAAAATTAATTTACTTTCTCAAGAATTTGAATCTTTTTCAATGAAATCTAACGAATCTTTAAGTGAGATGAATACTAGGTTCACTCTCATTGTAAATAATTTGAAAGCTTTAGGGAAGACTTTCATCAAGGGGGAGCTTCAAGGGAAGCTTCTTCGTTCCCTTGGACCGAATTGGGAACAGAAAGTCACCGCCATTGAGGAGCCAAACGAAGTGGAGGAACTCAACATGGAAGATCTCCTAGGCAATCTAATGGCCTATGAGACAAAGTTGAAGCAGAAGAAGAAGGATACACCGGAGCCTAAACCGAAAAAGATTCTCGCCTTCAGAGCCGCGTCGGATATCGAGGTAAGTTCCGACGATGAAGACTTTAGAATTTTACTTAAAAAATTTTTCAAGTTTTGTAGGGAATTAAAGAAAGAGAAAAAGGAGAAGAAGGAAAGTCCGAGACGTTGCTACCACTGCAACGAGAAAGGGCACCTACGACCAGAGTGCCCTCTTCTCAAAAAGGAGAAGAAGAAGGAAAAGGAAAAGAGATCTAAGAAGAAGGCGTTCCAAGCCACTTGGGACGATTCCAGCTCGGAGGAAGAAGAAGAAAAGTCCATAAAAGAAGAAACCGCTTGCTTCGGTTTCGTGGCCAGAGGAAGCGACAGCGAAAGCGGAAGCGACTCAGACAATGAGGTAAGTTACGACTTACAAGAAGCTTTTAATGAACTTTTTGAAGTTATTAAAGCACTTAAGATAGAAAATAAAAGCATGAAAAAGAATCTTAGTTTTCTTAAAAGTGAAAATGATAGGTTAGAAATAGAACTTAAGGATCTAGAAGCTAGTTCTAAAAATGATAACCTATTATTAGAAAATCATAACTTCATCAATGAAAATAATAAATTGATTGAGGAAAATGTTAGTCTAAAAGTAGAAATTTCTGATTTAAAGACTAAGATGAGTATTGTAGAAAATGAACTTGCATGTCTTAGGGAGAAATCAAATAAATTGATAAATAGGGTAGATAACCTATATAGCCCTAAGGTTGAGAAAGGGTCTCCGTCAAGGAGACTCGCTAACATATCCGGATCCAAGCTCACTTGGATATCGAAGAAAAATTTGGAATCTTGTTTTGTAGGTTTCAGGGATAACTACAACACGAAGGACTGGACCTACAAGCTCAAGGCTGGTCAACTCGAGTTGGGAGAACCAAGGAGTAGACCAAGGAGGAGAACAAGAAGACCGACAAGACGGCAAACAAACGATGAACCCGCCGCACGTCGACCACCAGACTGGAGACCGGCGCCAATGCCCGGGCCTCCAAGCTACGGATGGGAGCCCCATCCGATGTGGCATCCACCACCACCATTTGGGCCATTTTATTGGCCATGGTAGGTGAGGTAAAAATTCTTTATCCTATCTTTTTATCATAATCATTTAGATAGGGGAGCAAAAAGAAAAATTATAAGTTAATTGTCAATTTTTAAGGGGGAAATATAAGGTAGCTAAATTTCCTTTAGAAAGGAGGAGAAAAATAATAGCTATCTTGTTGTTATAAAAAAGGGGGAGGACATTACCTTTTTTAAAAGAAATTTATAGAAGAGCATGTTTTAAGGGGGAGTTATAGGAAATCAATTAAACCTTTTTGATAATGTCAAAAAGGGGGAGGATTTTTTGCATTTTTATTTATGATTTTGTCATCATCAAAAAGGGGGAGATTGTTGGTGCTAGAGCACCACGATCATTTGTTTTGATGATAACAAAACACGTGTTGTTTAACATTTGCACTTAGAGTCTTAGATTTCAGGTCAATTGCATGATTAGACGGAATTCGAGCTCGAATCCAGGATGGATTGGAGGAGCTTGATGGAGAACAGAGGAGATTCGCGAGGAACGATAGATTGAAGATGGAAGGACAAGAAGAATAGGATAGAATTCTTTTTATTCCTTTCATGTACATTTGTCGTTATTTTCTTCTCTTTATTTTTTTAGAAAATTATGTTAAAGAGCCTTAAAGTACCCTAGCAGCAGTCCTAGGAACACCCGCACAACCCTAAGATACTTAGGTTTTCTGTAGAGAACTTAGAAAACCAATGTAGGGTTCAAACAGAGTTTCCAGACGTCTAATTCCCAAATCAGACGTCTGATAAAGTGTTTTAAGACGTCTGACTGTTGATTCAGACGTCTGATAACATTTAGGCTGGACAAGTTAGTTCTATTTGATGAAATCAGACGTCCAGACCTTAGACCAGACGTCTTAGGAGACGTCTGATGACTTTGCCAGACGTCCAATTAGTGGACCGTTGGCTCTCTTGGCAAACACTCGAGGATATGACCGTTAGAGCCTTATCAGACGTCCTTAAGCCCTTCCAGACGTCTGATAATTGACCGTTTTGCCTCGACTAACCCGAAAATCTCTTCTCAGAGATTTTCTAGCCATTGCAAATCCATTCCCACGGAAAAGTAGGTTTCCAGACGTCCAGACATAGTGCCAGACGTCCTGTATGTCGTCTGATGGACTTGCACAAGAACCCTGTTTAGATCTGATTCAAGTCAGGAAGGAACCCGCACGAAATCAGACGCCTGACCTTAAAATCAGACGTCTTAAAGTGGTTTTCCAGACGTCTGATGCCAGAATTAGACGTCTGATAACCCTGTCAATGCAATGATTGTTCCTGATTTCGGGTTGATTCACTTGGACTTTGCACCCAACGGCTATGGAGCCTTTCCTATGTCATCCAAAGCCTTCCTAAGACCTCTATAAATAGAGGGGAACCTCTTGCACACAAACACACACCAAGAAACACAAGACACACCCAAGCAACATACTTTCTACCATTTTGTGTCTCTTTTGCTCTCAAAGCTCAAGTTCTACATCTTGAGAGCATCAAGCTTTGCGCACCCGCTCTCCCGCCGTAGTTCACGAGAGCGACGTAGCGCCGTCGTGTTGTTCACGCATCCGCATCGCCGACGCACTCCTTTCAAAGGAGAGTTTCTTAATTCCTATAGAAGCTTAGGTTTAAAATTACTTTGTTGGCTCTATAGGACTATTTGTTATTTTAATCTTTGTTATTTGGTTGGGTATTCGCTTTGCGAATTTCCGTCTCCTTCGTGGGACAAAATCCTTCTCATGAAGAGAAGGGGTTGAGGAACGCTACCCTCGCACATGTAGCGTGGTTGTAATTGAGGTTGAATCACCCTCGTTTAAAGTGATTCGTTTAGTGGATTTTGATCAACTTGGTTGATCGGAAAATCCTAACTCGAGAGGATTGGGTGGTGGTTTTCACCCGATTTGAGTTTCCACCTATAAATCTTCGTGTACTTTGTGTGATTGCTTATTTTGTGAGATTATTTATATTTCAATTCCGCATTTTTTACGTCACGCTGATCTCACCCCCTCCTAGTAAGTAAATTTACATGATCATCATCAACCATGTATGAAAAAAAACTCAGGTGTTGTTGGTTTGCACAACTAGAAATGATCTATCAACATTTGTGCAGTGTAACCTAATATCCTTCTCTCATTCATCTTCAAATTGTATATGTCCTTAACAATAAAGCTATCTACTTATTTGTAGGCATATCCACATCCGAAAATATTTTATGAATTACTTTTGTGTGATCATTAACCTTCTTCATAGGTTTTAAATACCTCTTTTTGCTTGTAGACGATATCGGATGATTGTGTTCCTCAACGAATTGTTGTACTTCCCATTTATTGTTATAGGCAATCAACTTAATAGTCATCTTAGCTATATACCCTATCCTGATTGTGTCATATCTCTTCTTCAAATTCCTCTTACATTGTGAAATTAATTTAGGGAGCGGGTGAGAGAATGACAACAACTTGTTAGTTAACACATCAATAGACTTCTCAGAGAAACCTTCTGAAGAACAAACTTCTTTATATGATAGGTGCTTTTCTTTTGAAAAACTATCAATAAAGAACTTCGTGCTACTTTTATAAATGCTAAATCTTTAGCAATGATGTAACTGTCATAGAAAATTTTAGCTTATATATAGAGTCAAGCATCATTTCAACCTTTAGAATTATATTTTAGAATTCAATTTCTATGACTAACTGATTATTAGGGCTTTCATATATGACATTACTTGAGTGTTCGCCAACTAAGAAAAATAAGATATGATCATAAGTTAAGTTACAAATTCAATATTTCTAAGGTGAATTGAGCGTTCACCGATAATAAAATGAATGACAGCAAAAAAATATAGAAACAAACTTGGTGTAACAAAAATATCACCCATTTTAGAAGATTCAAGTGATGAATGTCCAATACTTATTTGTGAAAATACACAAATAATGAACTTCTGATAAAGACATGATAACGAAACAATAACGTAAAAGAATGATAAATAGGAGCACTTTCTGTAAACACGTAATACAACATATACTCTTGTATTGCAACCATACGTTGGTGTAGATTGTTGTAATGCAATTTTATTATATTACAATCATGCATTAAAATTCTATTTTCTTCAATAACTTTGTTGGATGTATTGGGAGTTAATTATATTACAATTTTGATAAATGTGCCGCTGCAAGTAACGTAATACAAACATTTCGATTTAGATTATTTTGCTTTTATATTGTATTACAACGGCATAGATTTGTAATAGGTGTAGCTCGTTCGAAGATTGATATTCTTGAGTGAACTAAAGTTGAAATTCTATTTAATTCAAAAACTTTGTTATTGTATGCAAATAAATTGCATTACAATTTTGATGGTGTTGTGCTATTGCAGGTAATATAATGCAAACATATCGAGTTAGATTACTTTACGTTGATATTGTATTGCAAAAACATAGACTAATAATACGTGTTGCATGTTCAAATACTGGTATCCTTGGGTGTTAAATGAAGTTGAAATTTTATTTAATTCAATAAATTTGTTTGCTTTATTACGAATAAATTGTATGGCAATTTTGATAGTGTTGAGTTTTTGCATGTAACGTAATACAAACATATCAAATTAAATTTTTCGCATTAATATTTTATTGCGGACGCACGGAATTGCAATATGTGCTATAAAATCACAAACTTATAGTATTACGATTTTAACAATAAAAATGTTATTGTAAGTGACGTAATACAAACATATGGCAAATGATTTTAATGAGGCAATATGATTTCTGTGATAACATTCTCTTGGAGATGGTATAATACAAACAAGTGGATATCTTCATTCTTCGGTATTGTATTACAAAAGCACGTAATTGTACAAAAAATAAAAAACAAAGTGACCAACAGAATTCAAAGTATAAACATCAAAGGACATGCATGTGACAAGTCAAATGACCCTAGTAAATTCACGTACTTTAATAAAACGATTTCATCATGAAATACCTCTAAAATTGTCTTCAATAGTAACCCATCCATCCGTATTCTCATTTATACCTAGGAAACTTATTTCACATTCATAAGTGAAATGAAGGCGATGATCAAACGCATACCGGTAGTTGTTTATATGTAGAAGTTACACCAAAACATTTGAAATTGATCAAATGTGAACCCCAAGGTGTACTCCATTTGTTACATACGCTGTGTAACAAAAAACAGAAACATATGGATTATACTAAACTATAGATACGATACCATATTTGCCAATGTAGATATGGCCATTATATTAATTGAATTATAATTGATCTGCTGCATAGATCATGAAAACCACCACAATCGAATACTAATTTCCAATACCATCTTTGAATCCAATTAGTTATATTGCAAAATGATGCAAATCAAACGAAGGAGTATGCATACTCATTTTAAATCTTTTGAATACAATACTCAAAAGATAAGCACTCATATGCTCATTTTAAATCTTTTGAGTTTGGGTGCATGCTCATTTGCATGTGTTGGATTGTATAAGATAGGATTACAAGTTGAGTTTGTGGTTTAATTAACCCGACCGAGGTCAACTCATTTTTTATTAGGTTAAAAAATTCTCAACCCAATCCAATCTAACCAGGTTAGATCAGGTCAGGTTTGGGTTGAAGTGAACCAGTGTGCAACCCTAATAGCAGTAATAGCTCCATCAACCGATTAACAAACTAGGAGGGGCACATTGCTTGTCCTACTTAATGTTAGAAAGAAATGCAAAGGTGTAGAAATACATAACAAATTGCATAAACTCTAATAACAAAATAGAAGGTTTCCAACGGTACCTCATCCAGTGAATGCTCATTGGGCATTCGGCAGGCTTTCTCTAACAGGATATGAGCTGTATGCTTTAACCAAATGCCTATGCAGCATCTTAAAAAGAGATATACATGTAAAAACTTATAAGTACATTTACACAAAAGAAACCTTAATGGAACAGGTACTTAAACCATCATCAGAACTACGCCACATTTATTAGAGAATGTTGTACATTAATCCTGCATAAATAAAAACAATTTGCAAAAAGATCTGTCAAATGCCTTACAACATGGTGCGATAGTGTACTTCCAAGGTTATTGCTGTCACTGTGCACATGTGCCCCTGCAAATGTTTGGCTTAACCGACTTAATTGCATGCTTTTCCTTAAAGTACAAACAACGGGCTTGGCCTTTCACAAATATTATTGCAAACCATTGCAATATAACCAAATATCAGAAGAGAAAAATCCAGGAAGAAGCTCGTCTTTCACTCTGGAGATTACAAGCATAAAAAACAAATTCATGACTAACATTACCAGCAATATCTCTTCAACTGATACATTTTACATTGTTTCTTGCATCTGTAAAAGAATCAAGACCATCATGGGTTAACAAGCCATCCCTTGCCACTAAACCTTTGCCAATTCCCACCAAACTACAGCATATCTATAAAAATCAGCATATGCTGTACAAACACAGTTAACTGCCTTCGCCTTCATGCCTAACACGATGATCAATATACATACAATGGATTACAGACATAAATCCAAAAGCCACACAAATGCCTTGCCACCAGCTGTCTCTACCTGTGACAACTTTTCTGGAGAAGCATATCCCCCCATAGGTCATTCAAGGACTGCACTTGCTGCATACGATAAAAATAGCAGTGTGACAGATGTAATGATTACAAATACATCACAGAGCCAGTTACCCCACCATCCAGTATTTGCTAGCAACTTGCTGTATGTCTACTCATCTGCAGATAGCTACTTCACACGGAAATCATGTCTAAACATTGTGAGATTTTGGGTAAATTTATCCTTGTTCTTTGAATCCAAGCTGCGAGATATATCTGCCATCAGCTTATCAAAACAAAGTGAAAGGCGCTCCTGCTGCTCTGGAGGCTGAGGGATTAAGAACAAATTAGGAAATAATCATGAACTGCATGAATAAAAATAAAGGAAGAAAGCAACTTAGAAAGCATTTATACGACGTGCACATTTCTGTCCATCCACACGCATGTTTATGTACATATATATTTGCTTGTATGTGAGAAGAAGAAAATTTCTATTTGTACGTGCAGAGGCATGCCGAATTACTATGAGCACCCACATATACATAATCAAATCCAAAATAATGCTTATCTTTATGTATAGTGTACATACAGCAAATATATACTTTTATTAGATTTATTCTCTTATCTTCTATTAAGCCTAATTTATTACTTTTTGTTTGCAATGCCTGTTGATTTGGAGACTCTTAGAAGACACAAAGATGCCAAGGATTAGGCAAACAAACAGCCACTGCCATATACTCTCTGTGGTGAGCAAACCTGCTAGCAGAAATTAATAATACAGTCCTTCGAACCTCCAACCACATTTCCCTCCCCTGTCCCTGTTATGCCCTGCATTCATCCCATCACTTGATCATGTCCACCTCCACCTCTGTTTGTGTAAGACCCATCCCTGCCTCCGCTCAAAACAAAATATCAAGTGTAAAAGCTTATTGTAGTCACCCCCGTTTGGGAGTCTCTTTTGTTCATGGACTCCACATGAGAAACCCAACTCTGAGAGGTCCAGAGTTTCGAGGTCCTCAGAGGAAGGACTAATTTCAGGTTTCTTTGTGGGAGATCCCGTTTCGTGGGCTCCAGAGAGGAAGATCCACCTTTGAGGTCTTTAGAGGAAGACCCAATTACAAGGATACTGAACGGAGAGCCACTAGCACCAGATCTTCAGAGTCAGCTACAGTCTGTCCAACAGCTCCAGCCTGTGTTCCTACCTACAAGCAAGAACCAATCTAGAGTGTTGTTTGGTCAGCTGTGTAGAGTGGATTTGTGTTACAAGTTGAGCATTCCATACTTTAGCTTGAGGGGAAGTGTTGAGAGGATTGTGTGTTGGTTTAGTGCCACATTGGAAAATGTAGACTTTGTGTGTGTGATGAACTATAAATAGGAATGTACTCCTATTTCCTTTGAGAAGAAATACAGAGAATACGCCCATAGGGTACTTTTCCCGTGGTTTTCTCTCTACTCTTTGTGAGTGGGGTTTTCATGTAAACCAAAGTGTTTTGTAATGTTCTTTATGCTTTGATTCGTTTCCGCTTATTTAATATTTTAACTCCAAGGAAAAACAAAGAATTAACATGGTTTGTGATGGCAAAGTGACAGCCTAATTCCCTGAAGAAATGGACAGCTGGAGCTGGATGACTCGTTATTTTTCCCAAAAGAAAATAGCTGATGGTCTATACATATGCTCACACCCTTTTTCTAATCCCAATAGTAACGGGTATGGAATAGATAGAAACCAAATAACACCATTGTATGGATCTTGACATGATTAAATCACCCCTTTAGAACATAAGATGTATCCTCAACATCCTGTAAGAGTAGCAGCATCATTTATGGTCTCTGCATTAGTCCTAGGCATTTACAGTTGACAGTCTGCATCCACTCTCATCTTTGTAAACTGCAAGTCATCATATTCACGTTGGAGCATTTTGTTCTATCTCTACTATTGCAGTCCACAACACACAACGATTTCAATTGCTCAATAGCGACAATGCACAAATAATGACTATTTCATGCTGTCTCAGAAAAAATGCCACTTCCTTGGTAATATGAAAAAAACTAGAAAAAAACTCATACAAGTTCATTTGAGGTGACACAAACTTACGATGGAAGAGCAAATGCATGACTTACCTGAGAGGCCAAGATTTGTGCCTTCAAATCATTAAAGATCTGAAAGGAAACAATGTAACTTTAGAGACGCATACGAGAAATGAACTATTGACAACAAGAATATAGAGATGCCTACTCTAGTGGAAATGGACTATTGTCTTTTTACAAGATGGAATTTGCACTCTTTTTGGTGTCATAGATCAAATTGTGCGTGCATGCATGTGGGGGTTTTTTTTGTTGTGGGGGGGGGGGGGGGGGGGGGGGAGGGGAGAGGAGTGCATTTAAAGGAAGATCAGTTTATTCTTGGTGCAAGAGGATTTACAAAGAAGAGAATCCAGGGTTCTTGATGGGAAGGAAAATAACAAAAGCTTCTTTGAAGATAAAAGAATCAATGCTTACTATTAAAAAAAACAGTACCACATCTACATTTACGGAAGTTGTCAGGTGCCACACAATGATCTCACATAGTATACTTATACAGGTCTTGTGGATAGCAAGTCCATAATAGGTTTCTACACTTTTGTGACTAGCAATTTAGTATTCAGTCTTATCAGATTCGCATATTCTAGTTGATCTGCTAATGAGATATCAGGAAGCTACCTACATTGCAAATAACCCATATTCCATGAGTGAAAGAAGCATGTTAAAATTGACTGCCATGATACAATGGATCTGATTCACTGGAGGCATATCTGCAACCACTCATATTTTTTCCAAGGATTAGACATCTAATATATTCACTAAGAACTTCCATGGGCTTCATTGGAGAAATGTTTACAGCTAAGCAGAATTGGTATCTATGCTATATGTTCTTTTGTTTTATTTTTCTATATCTATGTTTTATCTGAGAGGCCATGTGTACTTTTCCCAAATCCTCTACATAATGAGGATTAGGGCCAAGTTATGTGAATAGTCTCATTTTTTACAGATTCCAAGCCACAACAAAAGAGATAATAATTTAATTCCATATTTTGAAAGTATGAACCTGCTATGACCCAAAACCCAAACCTAAGTTTGAACCTGGACTGTGTCAAGACGAACCCGTCGACGTTTATTGGGTGCAAATTGGATTAGCGTAGCCCAAACACGAAAAAAATGCAGGTTTGGTCAACAACCACCAAGTAAAAATTTCACAAAAGGTGACATATTTGGTTCTATTGGATTCCTTTCATTATTAGTTTTCCAACGGTTCTTATTTCACGAAAATCTTAGTTGTATAGCAAACGTTACACATGAAACATGTTTAATGAGGACAAAGGTGCATGTAAACCAAAATCGAGTGTTCCAAGGGTCAACTTTATTGAAATACGGATTCCTAATTGTTTTAAAGGCATGTGCATCATTCCAGACCAATTGGTACCCTCAGGGCTAGGATGCGTCAAAATGCCTCGTAAGATGTGAAAGGTGCATGTTTTTAGTCAACCTTTGCTCAAACCTTCCCAAAAGGGGATCATATGTGGTATCATTGAATTTTTCTCATTGTGTTTATATCCTACTTTGCGACTGACATAAGTTTTCTATATGCCTGATTTTCCATTGAGCTTGCTGTCTTTTAGCAGTATGACCAGAGATCTGAACTGTCGAGCTATATTTGATAAGTCTTCTTATGTCTTGCAGGACAAGCTCACTGGAAAGACGATTGGTGGAAGAAGTGAGGAATGGGGGTGTACCATCTGAGTCGTACTATTGTTACTGCTCCTGCTACTCAGGGCCTTGTTTCTGTTGGATCCATTCTCCAGTGGTATCATGGCCTTGGCCATCTACCCATTGAATGTCTCATACGAGTTTTGTCGCAATACCTTCCACTACTGCTCTTACATGTGATGCCTGTCAGCTGGCTAAGCACCACATGGCTAGTTTTTCCACTTCTGTTTCAGTTTCCTCTGTTGCTATATTTGATTTGATTCACATAGATGTTTGGGGTCTCAGTCGTACTCTTGATCGACTTGTGAACATATATTATGTGGTGTTAGTTGATGATTCGTCTTTCTTAGCTATTTCTTTTGAAGAATAAGTCCGATGTGGAACAAATTGTTGAAAATTTTGTTAAGGAAATAAAAACTCATCATTCATGTTTTGTGAAGCATTTTCGATCAGATAATGCCTTAGAATTTTGTACCACTCAGTTGCATACTTTCTTTTCCAGTTGTGGCATTATTCATGAGACTACGTGCCCCTGCACCTCTCAATAGAATGGTGTTGCTGAGAGGAAACATCGCCACTTGATGTTGCTCGTACCTTGTTGATTCACCTCTCGGTCCCTTCTTTACCGGGATGACGCTGTTTTGATGGCTTGTTTTCTAATCAATCGAATGTCTAATGCTACTTTGCACGAGCGGATTCCTTTGTAGGTTATGTATCCCGATAGATCCCTGTTTCACGTCACTCTTAGACTTTTGGTTGTGTTGCTTTTGTCCATTTGTTGGGATCGAGTTGGGATAAACTAGCACTAAGAGCAGTTAAGTGTGCTATCCTTAAGTGTACTCAGACACAAAAGGGATATCGATGTTTTGATCCGACCACTTCTCGGGATTTTTTTCGACGGATGTTATGTTTCATGAGGCGATACCCTTCACATTTGCTACTGAGCTACCTTCTAAGGGTGATATAGCACCCATGCCATTTACACCCATTCACTTTGGGAGTTTTCCTGAGATTCCCATTCCTACTGCACCACCACCACCACTTGCTATGCTATCCTTTCCTCGTCTGACTGAGCCACTTCAGACTTATGTCCATCCTCACATTACTTATCAGGGCCCCTCACCCTCGCCTTCACCATCGAATTCTCAGGTAAGTCACTTAGACACTGAACTAATCACAAGGATAGGACAGATAATGAGACAAGTGATAATCTGGATCTTTCGATAGTTGTTCGAAAGAGACCACAAACTTGTGCTACTTATCCCACTGATGGGGCACTTGTTACTGACAGCCTAGGTCCCGAGTTTGTAGGATTCACCTAGGCGTTGGCTGCTACTCAGATCCCAGCAACTCACCGCGAGGCCATGCTTGATCCGAGATGGCGGGCAGCCATGGAGGACGAGATGGCAACTCTTTGGGGTCATAGGACTTGGGAGCTCACTCCACTTCTAGATGGGGCTGCAATTGTTGGTTGTCGATGGGTGTTCACTGTGAAGTTCAACCCAAAAGGAGGCATTGCCAGATATAAAGCACGCCTCGTGACAAAGGGATTCATCCAAACGTATGGGGTGGACTTCTTTAACACCTCACTAATTGCTAAACTTCATACCGTACGGGTGCTGGTTGTCATGACAGTCTAACTAGATTGACCCTTGCATCAGTTGGACGTGAAGAATGCATTCCACTATGGTGATCTCCAAGTGTTACATGTAGCAGCCACCTGGATTTGAGGTTCAGGGGGAATGTGTTTGCCGATTGTGGAAGGCCATCTATAGCCTCAAGCAGAATCCCAGAACATGGTTCCAGAGGTTGTCTCAGGTTGTAGAGATGGCCGGATTCAGGAGATCGATAGCTGATTTCTCTCTTTTTGTCAAGAGGATTGGACGAGGTACTATGGTGCTTGTATATGTTCATGACTTGATTGTCACGAAAGATGATGAGCAGGGTGTCACTGAAATTAAGTATATTCTGGCAAAGCAATTTGTTATGAAAGATTTGGGGGCTCTACGATACTTTCTTGATATTGAGGTTACCTGAAGCAAGAAGGGCGTAGTCCTGTCCCAGAGAAGGTATGCATTGGATATCTTGTAGGAGGTGGGTATGCTTGGGGTCAAGGAGGCCAACATTCCTATGGACCCCAAGCTGCCATTTTATGATGATGATGCATAGTTGGTAGACAGCAGGCAGTATAGGCAGCTTGTGGGCAAGCTTCTATATCTGAC
This sequence comes from Thalassia testudinum, assembly GCA_037157565.1. Taxonomy (NCBI): domain Eukaryota; kingdom Viridiplantae; phylum Streptophyta; class Magnoliopsida; order Alismatales; family Hydrocharitaceae; genus Thalassia; species Thalassia testudinum. The sequence continues at coordinate 93,940,993 of JAZHRO010000024.1, forward strand.
TATCAGGAAGCCTGATATCTCCTTTGCGATAGGGAGATTGAGTCAGTTTATGGCTAAGCCAACACGATAGCATTGGGATGCAGCATTGATGATACTTCGATACATCAAGAAGGCTCCTAGAAAAGGTTTTCTTTTCTCTAAGGGGTCTTTTATGACATTGGTTGACTATTCTGATGCAGACTACGCTGGATGTTGTGAACCGAAACTCCACTATGAGGTTCTACACCTTCTTGGAAGGGAACCTGATCACATGGAGGAGCAAGAAGCAAGGCACAATTGCTAGGTCGAGTGTCAAGTCTAAGTACATGGCTATGGCTCAAACAACTGCAGAGATGATGTGGATCAAATCCCTACTCACCGATTTGGAGGTACAATTTTCTAGCCTGATGGAGATGAGATGTAATAACAAAGCAGCTACCTTCATTGCCAACAACTTAGCTTTTCATGAGAGGACGAAGCATGTAGAGGTTGATTGCCATTATGCCAGAGATCTTATTCAAAATGGGTTGCTATATACAACACCTGTCATGTTTGAAAAGTAGATTGCAGATATTTTTACCAAGTCCTTAACCAGGTCCTTGTTTGATTTATGTGTATCCAAGCTGAGTATGATAGATATCTATGCTCTAGTTTAAAGGGGAATGTTAACGTATGCACATTATTTTGTATGAGGGGCTCTTGGTTATTATTTATTTCTTGTTGGTGTTATATAAGAGGTAAGGCTCAATAATAGAATTCTCATTTCGTCCAATTCATTGCAAGTGTGGAGAATTGAGGAAAAAATGAACTTGGTTGATATGAAAAAATAGTCCTTAACCCTCTTTTTATAGATAGAGGGCAATGGCAAACAAGGAAACCACAATTACACTTTACTAAAAATAACTAACTAAAAATGGAAAAGATAACTAAATGTCATCTCTAATTTATTTCCTAACAAATAGATAGACAACTAAATGTCATCTATGATTTTTTTCCTAACACTTCCCCGCAAGTCAAGACATAAGAGACGACGAAGACTTGGATCCTGTAGATGTTCATGATGGTGTAAACCAACAGTAGTTGAGGGTAGTAGAAGATAGAATGATCGACTTCGGCATTCGTATCAACTTGTCGAGTATCTATTTGTACGTTCTGTGTAAGGCACTGGATGCGTGAGAAATCACAACTATAACTTGGGTGTTGTTGCTCCCACGTCCAAGAGTTTGAAGATGATGAAGCTTGGTCTTCTTGATTATGCATAAAGTCACATGGGTGCTATTGCTCCTATACCCCACAAGTCAGCAAACACTGCTTGGTTTCTCCAGGCATGCATAAGGTCACCTTGCTGCCATTGCTCTTATGCCTCAAGAGCCAGCCGAAACGCTCTAGGTGCATGAGAGTGCACCCCATCTACGTGACAATGCGAAGGTCGGCGATGATCAAAGCAACGGTTGGTGGTAGTGGCGATGATCTTCGATTGTCATTGCAACTACGGTTGGTGGATTCCAATGTTGAGAAAAGGAGAGGACATCAATGGAAGAGAAGAGGGGAGGAGATTGACATGGAGAGGGGCCTCCCTGGTGGCTTGCCAAACGTCGACGATGCCACTGGAGACTCCCCTCCCCTCTTTAAGGCTTATTCTCTCCTAACCCTAAGCTACTCTGATATTATGTGGATACTTGAGGAAAAAAATGAACTTGATTGATATGAAGAAAGAGTCCTTAACCCTCCTTTTATAGAGAGAGGGCAAGGGCAAACAAGGAAACCACAACTACACTTTACTAAAAATAGAAAGACAACTAAATGTCATCTCTTATTTATTTCCTAACAACAAGCTTTTCAACGATACTTGTTTTGCATGAATCTGATGTTTGTAGCTTAAGTTACGTCGAAAATAAGATGAACATGATTGAGGCGGGGCTAAACCGGTATCGCGGGGGTAGTTTTGTCGTTTGGGGGTCCTACTTGGCCTAAACCCTAGTAACTAGGCTATATAAAGTTATAGTTAGGGTTTTGGGTCATTAATCATGTTCGAAAGCCACACACATCTTGAGAAGGAGAGAAGAAAGAAAAGAAGACAGAGAAGGGGAGGTCGTGTGTGGCAGCGCGCATGTGGAGTGCCTACAAGGAGTGTGGGCATCGTACGGGTGCCGTGTAGGCGAACGCACGTGGAGTGTGGTGAGTGCGTAATGCACTAATAGGAGAGTGCATGGCGACGAGGCGATGCAAGTGTGCAAGGCGACTTGCCTGCGCATCGGGTGTGTACGAGCGATGTGTGTGCATGTGGTGTGCATGCTCGTGGTGGGCGTGGGTTTTGTTTCGTGTCTCGTTTCACACTTCGATCCATTCAGGGGTTAAACGACATTCAATTTTAACGTTCTTGGTATCGTCGAAATCATCTCGATGAGCACTATGAGTTGGTAAACCCTAAACTCAATTTTGAAAATTGTTTTGCATGTGAAAATTACAAAAAAAAAAAAACTCATACTGTGATTTTGGCCCGTTTTCTCATGTGTCTCAATCTAGAGTCGATCCCTAGAGTGTGCATGGAGCACGTGGGCCCCCAAGGTAGTACTGAGGGACCTTGCATATGCATTTTAGAGTTACCATGACCCCTCAATGACCTTAGATAGAGTAGTCCCATGTTTCTACCCTATGAACATTGCTTGTGATTAAATGTCTTTTTAAATGATTCTTGATTTATTATACCTCCCGTTTAAGAAATTTATTTGGGTATTGAATTAATTAATTAGAAATTGGAATTGCATGATGAAATAATGAAATAAATTATGATGCATGCTTCAAATCAAACAACATAAGGACTCTTATGTATAATTAATGATAACTCTGATTGGACCATGAATTGGGTTATTAGTCAATGTATAAAAGAACTTGTAATAAAGTTTATTTGATAAAAATGTGAATTATAAAAATATGAATGGATGAAAGAGAATCTCCTATTACATCCCAGCAATATTAGTGAACATAAAAGTTGATCACACTGGGGTGATATATTTGGGTTGGTGATACCCATTGAAAGTCAATCTCGTGTCTAGTATTAACGACATGGCCGACTATACTTGTTAGAGGTAGAAACTAGTTCAGGGAGTGAGCTAGCCTCCCTACGATTTGTTTTATTAAGCTATTTGGCCAACTGGGTAACGAGGTACAGTGGCTACGTGTTACTATTATGAGTGGTTGGTGTTGTTTTCGTACCCTATAGTGGAAATGACTAGTGTGCCCATGCGAGATAGCTACCTGCATATGTATCACACGGACCATAGTCATCACTTCACCTTGACTAGGACCCCAAGGCTGTTAACTAGATAATATAGCAGGTGCGAACCATCCTCTCAGCCAAGGGGGTGTATCGTATTCAATCTACTGTTTAGGAACTGTAGCGAGATCTTCTCAAACCTTTCGAGGAAAGTGATTTGGATAGATAATAATTGAAATATGGGAAGACATATAATGGGACTTATTGAGATTATTATTATGTGTGGGTTAATGTGAGAGTTATTTTCTTGTTTTCATTATTGTATGGGGTACCACTTGTAATTCTCCCAATTCCCAAGGGCACCTCTATATATAAAGGGCCCAAGGGTTTAATAATAAAACTATTCTGCTCATTTCACCTAACATGGTATCATAGTAGCGGTCCTAAACCAACACTCGATATCCTATCAAAAACCTAGCCGCCAAAACCCCCACCGAAACCCTCTTCTCTCTCCTTCAGCAGCGCCACTCCTAGCGCCGCCCCTTCACGTGACAGCAGCCACCGGTGGCAGTCAGTGCCATCAGGAACCTTCTCGCCAGCAGTCCACTGCGTAGTCCCTGTTGCAGGTAGCGGCACCACTGGGGCTCTCTCTACTCCTTAGCGTGTGCACGCTACCCTTGAAGGGGGTGTTTGCCCTCTCTTTCATGACCTGAAAGGTGTTGCTGCTCCTCAGATTTGCCTCCTTGTCTCTGATCAGTACTGCAGAAGGGTTGTGGCTGCAGTTGGCTTCCTTGTGTGGGTTTCCAAGTTCTGCAATTTGAGTTTGCAGATTGCTGTTTGGGTCTACGGTGTCTTAATATGGTCTGAAAATTCAATTTCAGAACTGATATCGTGTTCTATAGTCTTCTTATGGTCTAATTTCTGATTTTTAGAGGCATCTCTTTCTCCTTGCATCAGAAACTCATTTTTCATAGTGGCTACATGATTTGATTTCTTCTTTTTATCTATAGTGACTCGATGGGGAAGATATCCACCACAAGCACAACCTCCCAGTCAGGTTCATTTGCCAGTACTTCTATGGTCAAAACATAAGGTATGGTTGCATTATCTACAGACTCACATCCTGGATTGCCGACTTAGGTACTTCCTCTCATATCACTGGAGATGCCACATTGTTTTCTTCCTTGAAGGCTTTTGCAACCCCATTTAATGTAAGAGTAGCTGATGGAGCATTGTCCTCAGTGACAGGACTAGGAAATGTTCTACATGCTGATTCTGTCTCTTACGGATGTTCTACATGACCCACCACGTTTTGCTTTGAATCTTATATCCATTACTTGGATTATGAAGCTTCTACATTGTCGAGTAATTTCCGGACAATGAAGTAGATTGGTAGAAGATTTGAGTAGAATGGCTTGTACTATCTACACCTTTCACCCTCATCTTACTCTCCTACCGCTACTTGTGCCACCACTGCTGTACAGTGGCACCTACGCCTGGGTCACCCGAGCATCCATACTCTACACAGTTAGTTTTCTGAGTCTTTTCGCTGTAACGCTTGTCAATTCGGCAAGCATCGTAGAGTTCCATTTCCATTTAGTCAAAATAAGAGTTGATAAATCATTTTCTCTTATCCATGTTGATTTGTAGGGGCCATGTAGAGTCTGCAGCTATGAGATTTTAGATACTTTCTAGTCTTAATTGATGATTATACGCATGTTACATGAGTCTTCATCTTGAAAGAAAGGTCATAAACCTCAGAAATCAATAAAACATTTTTGCTAAAATAATGACTTAGTTTTCTATGCTATTCGCATTTGTCGAAGTGATTGGATTGGTATTTGTGAATACTTCTTTGCGTGATTTCTTCACCTCTCATGGAGTGCATTAGACATCGTGTGTTCATTCATCCCAACAAAATGAGGTGGTTGAATGCAAGCTTTACCATTTACTTGATGTAGATAAAATTACAATGTTTCAATCGAATGTTCCACCATATTATTGGGTTGATGCTATTTTGACTGCTGCTTTTCTTGTTTACAGGGTGCCTTTGTCTACTCTCAACGGTAAGACATCTTACTCGATGTTGTATCCTGGCTAGGATGCTCTCTTTTATGCCTGTAGTCTTGAGGTGTGTGTGCTTTGTTCATCTTTTCAAGGTTGATAAATTCTCCTCAATCAATGAAATGCATATTTTTGGGATACTTGCGTACCTAAAAGGGCTACAGGTATTATGACCCCTTAGCACATCGATTTTATGAGTGCTGATGTCACCTTTTTTTTGAAGATGTACCATATTTTCCACCCAAAGGGACACCTTTGTTTATGCCCAATTCTCAAGAGATTCCATTGCCCATGCTCACTGCTACGCCTCCAATGCCCTCTAAGCCTCCAGAAAATCCAGAAAGACCACCACCACCACCACTGCCCTCTATACGCACCTACCAGCACAAAGATCCTAGTTTGCCATGGCCAAAACTGCTATGTACAATACCTCCTGCTCAATCTTCCATTGATCCTATGGAATCTAATGGAGATTAGGTACCATCCATAGACGAATCCAACTTGGACCTTCTCATTGCCCACCGGAAGGCCCAACGATCCTGTACCCATTATTCTATTTCACAGCATATGTCATTTGATCATTTATCTACTGTTGCGAGACCTTTTTCTATTGTTGTGGATAATCACCAAGTTTCGAGGACTTATGTAGAGGCACTATAGAATCTGGTGTGGAAGGCTACAAAGGATAATGAGATGAAGGCTTTGCAATCTCGTGACACATGGGAGCTAGTGGATCTCCCTCCTGGAGCTGTGGTGGTTGGATGCTGATGGGTCTTTGCCATCAAATACCTATCTGATGGGACAGTTGAATGGTATACAGCTTGCCTTGTTGCCAAAGGCTATACTCAAACTTTTAGCATGAATTATTGTGAGACCTCTCTAGTGGCACATAGAACTTCGTTCATATTCTTCTGTCAAGGGCAGTGATCGGTGCTTGGCCAGTATTTGAATTGGACATTAAAAATACATTCCTTTATGGTCATCTCAATGAAGCGGTGTATAGGCATCAACCACTCAGATTTGTTGTTAAGGGGGCAGGTTGTGTAAAGCTATCTATGGACTAAAACAAAGCCCAAAGGCGTGGTTTGATCGATTCAACATAGTTATGCAATAGCACGACCTCCATAGATCCTCTTCAGATCATTCCATTTTTGTCATGAAGAGACCTGGAGGTCTAGTAATTCTCAGTCTATGTTGATATTTTACCCACAAGGAGCGACAGAGAGGGTATAGAGGCAATTAAGACCTTTTTGCGTTCACAATTTGTTACCAAGGATATGGAGAAAATTAGCTGCTACTTCAACATTGAGATGCACCATCTGGATGGGATGTTGGTGTTATCCCAAAGGAAATATGTTCTTGACATGCTGAGAGGAGTGGGGATGATGGGATGTATGCCTGCTAACATCCTGTTGGACCAAGGTGCTCATTTAGCAGATTCCGATAGCTCACCAATATAAATGAGTGGAAGCAAAATAATATCAAAGCATAAAACAATATAAAAAAACCAGGGTTAACGTGGAAACCCCACTCATGAAAAGTAGGAAGAAAGCCACGAGAGAAGGCCCTGATAGGGTGAGATTCTGTATTACTCTTCTCAAAGATATAAGTACACACCTATTTATAGGCCACCATACACAACACAAAGTTCTATTCCACTATGTGGGACTAAACCAACTACATACTCTAACACTCCCCCTTAAGTTGGAGCATGCAATGCTCAGCATGTACAACACAAAAAATCCCACTCTACACAACAGAACACAACTCTCTAGTTCTTGCTTGTAGGTGGGTGTGCTAACAACGACAGGACGAGCTATTGGATGAATTGCTGTAGCTAGCTATGACAAGAGCCTCTCCTTTGGAGACCTCAACTGATACCGGTGGCTCCCCATTTAGTATCCCTGACACGGGTCATCCTTTGAAGACCTCAAAACTCTAGATGTCCCAGAGTTTGATTTCTTATGTGGTGACATAGAACAAAGGGACTCCTAAATAGATTACTATAATAGGATCCACACTCCCTCTTTCTCCTATATTGTGGGAGAAGAAAACAATAAAGAGACGAAATAATAAGATTAAAGAAGAGCTTCTCCCCATCTTCTCTTAAACATAATCATTATTATTTATTTTATTTTTCTCCTTTTTTTCTTTCTTTTTTTCTCTTCCCCTGCTTTTTATTCCTTGAAAATCTTCCTTCCTCTTCTTTTTCTTCTCTTTATATATTTATTTATTACTTTTTCTTCTCTCCCTTTTCTTCCAATATTTTTCTCTCCCTCTTTTTACTCTTCCTCATTTTTTCTCACTTAACTCATTTCATCATTTTTTTTTAAACATATCAAAGATAGACAAAAAAAAAGCCTCACAAAAAGCTTGACATCGCACCTTCACTACTTCGTGCACTCCTTTGCCTTTATTGCCTTTGCCAGCTTGCAGCCAATCCAGTTGCCTCTCCTCAAAGGCATCTTCTCTAGTGTCAACTGTTCTTGCGAGATCCACCGAGATTCTGCCATGCTTCCTCTCTCGTGCTAGCTTCTCTTCCCTAATCAAGAGTCGTGCTTGGTGGTCGAAGATCTCGTAGCGCATGATCTTCCCAACGAAAGCATGCTGCTGCCATCCATGCCACACCTTTCGTGCAAGGTACTCAAGGCGGGAGAGCGTGACGAAGACCTAATCGAACTTGTTTGACGGTCGAATCAGGTGCTACTGCTGGTCAAAACCTAAAATCCTACAAAGTTTGTAACTCCCTAGAAAGAAGCAGTTGCATCGGTCACCAAGGTCGTCAGAGCATCGCCGATGTCGAAATAAGTCAAGGCAATGCCGCCCAAGGTCGCAGCACTGACCCCTGCTCACGCTCGATTGCCCAAAAGTTTGACATCGAGTTGTAGTCGATCCGAGGCTGCCACCTATGTCAATCATTATCATGGCACCACCATCTGCGCTAGCATCTGCGTGGCTACTACTGCCATCGCCACCACCTTCAAGCACCGCTAGCGTTCCCAAGCACCACCAATGCCATTGTCATCGCCAAGAGGGGTTTCCACTTCCAGTGGCAGCAGTGCGACCCCCAACAACAACATCAAAGCACCTCGTGCCGATCTCTAGTTGCTTCGAAAAAATCTTGTTAGGGTTCGAAGAACCCAACAAGTCATGCCATTACCTTCTTTGATCAAGCAGTGGATGGAAATGCCATGAACATGACATATCCTCCTCCACGAACCCATAATAATAAGAATTGAGAATGATAAACAATAACTTTAAGGACAAATGAACCCAAGAATGACTTACTTTGGTATCAAGTTAAACAATATAAATAAGCGAAAGCAAAATAATATCAAAGCATAAACCAATGAAAAATACTTGGATTTATGTAGAAACACCACTCACGAAAAGCGAGGCGAAAAATCACAGGAAAAGGCCTGGATAGGGCGACATTCTGTATTACTCTTCTCAAAGAAATAAGGGAAGAGTATACGCCTATTTATAGGCCACCACAAACAACACAAAGCCTCACTCCACTATGTGGGACTAAACCAACTACATACTCCAACAGAGGATGCTACTAGATATTGTATCATTATTGGCAAACTTCTTTATATTATCGTTACTAGATTTGATATTGCCTACACTGTTGGTTGGCTTAGCCAATTTATGCAGGAGCCAAGGGAGGCACACTAAGCAAGGGTGTGACAGATCTTGAGGTACTTCAAAAGCAGTCCAAGAAGTGGCTTAACTTTTCAGAAGCATGACCATATGGACATAAGGAGATACTTTGATGTTGATTGTGTAGGGGCACATGAAGATAGAAGACCTACCATTGGTTATTGTACTTATGTAGGTGGTAATCTGATAACTTGGGGAAGCAAAAAATAAAATGTGATTTCCAAATCTAGTGTTAAGTTAGCATACAGGACGATGGCTCATACTACTTGCAAGTTGTTTTGGATTGAGGCTATTTTGCAGGATTTTGAAGTGGAAGACCAAGCACATTGAAGTGGACTGTCATTTTATATGCGATGTGATGAGTGGACGTAAATCTACCCTTTATATTCCCACAGAAGATCATGTTGCAGATATCTTCACCAAGCCTCTCTCCAGGAAGCGACTAGAATACTTATGTTCCAAACTGAGCATGACTAACATCTATACTCCAGCTTGAAGGGGAGTGCTGAGATTATTATTGTAGAGAATTTTGAGGGAAAATATTTCTTATTATTTCTCAAATAGAGAGGCCCTAACCCTCTTTATATAGGGAGACAAAGGGGCATGCATGGAAACTCAACCAAGACCTAAAAATAGTAAATATTAATCAAATATTTAATTTGATTTATTTCCTAACACTTCCCCATAAGTCGAGGCGCAGGAGACAGCGAAGACTCAGATCCTTAAGGTAGTGAAGATCAACTCTTGTTGACATAGTAATCCTCGCTGTGTCTTTAACTATCGGTGTTTCTTCTTGTACGCCCTCACAAAGCAATCAACGCTTGATTTCTCTTGAGGTGCATAAGAGTACTACCAGAACTTTGACATCTTGAGGCGGCTCATGTCTTCAACTTTTATGTCTTCTACTCAACATATAAGGACCCAACTGAAACAACTCAAAACCTTGAGGGGTTACAGAAAAGTACCCCAACAATAGAAGACTAAACTTTAAAGAAAACAAAAAAATGACTCAATCATAAAATAACCCTAAATATTTTTTTTTATTTTTAAGAAAACTCCAATCGAACAGGGATTTTTTTTATCTTCTTTTTCTCTGTCTCTTCCTCCTGACCTTGAACCCTTCCTCCTGGAGCTTGCATACAACACCATCACCTCGGGCGAAGGCCCCAGCAAGGCCCTCGAGTACGCCATCCGTGCTTCTAAGTCTGTCGAGCACTACGTCGACGGCAAGCTGATGCCATTGGCGAGCCCAGCCTCCAGCTCGCCATGAGCCTCCATGTCATCGCCGCCATCTACTGCAGCCTTGGTAGGTTCTCCGAGCCATCCCCATCCTCGAGAGGGCCATCGGCATCCTCGACGTAGAGCGTGATGAGAGGACACCATTGCTGGCAATGGAGGCACTACTGCTGATGGTGGAGACACAGTGAAGGAGTTGCTGCCACTAACAGTGGAGGGATCTTTGCCCCATGGAACGAGGGCGGATGCAATCACGATGAGGAACGGATCGTGGTGGTACCTCTACTGCCACCACTAAGGCTGTGCGATGCCCCATTGGCCACTACAATAGATGAGGAAGGAGAGGAAGAAGAATAGAAGAGGATAGGTTGTGGGAGAGGAGAGAGCCTCTCCAGTGGCTCGCAGAAGGGCCTCCCCCTCTGGGGTTTCTTCCTTGCTCTCTGTTTTTTTTTTTCTTTCCCACGGGATCAAATCCGCTCTGATACCATGTAAAGAATTTTGAGAAAATGTTTCTTATTATTCCTAGAGAGGCCCTACCTCTCTTTATATAAAGAGGTAAAGGGACATACATGGAAACTCAACCAAGACCTCAAAATAGTAAATACTAATCAAATATTTAATTTGATTTATTTCCTAACAATTGTTATGTGTAAGCTAATGTGTGGGTTATTTTTCTATTTTTAGCATTATATGGGGGTACCTGTTGTAATTCACTCAAGGGAACCTCTATATAAAGGGCTTTAGGGATCAATAATAAAACTATTATGCTCATTTCACCTAACAAGATTAATAAAAGAAAAAAATAAATAACTAAGAATAGTCCTATTTTCCTTGTTTTCTGCACTTGCTTAGTTATGCTCTCTTTCCGTTCTTTTGCTACTCAACGTTTGTTGACGTTTCTCGTGGACTCTCAGGTCTTGGTCAGTTACAGCCGAATCCTATGGCTGTAGGAATTGACAGTGCCGATCTGAGTGCAGCAACATAGTTATGGTAGGTGTCATTGCATTTATCCTAATTCATCAATACTATCTAATTTCAGCTTTCTCCAGTTATGTACTTGCACGTTTGATGGCTATCAATGTTCTATTGGCTTATTCAATTCCATCAGTTTCTTCTTTATTGCTTATATGCATATCTGTAATGTCATACTATTTTATGTTTATACGGTAACAACCAGATCTTAGAAAAACTCTAAATCGACTTAGGTTCCTACTATGGTGGGATCTTGGGTCGTAACAGAACCAAACATATTAGATATGATGCAACAAATTGCATTATCAAAAGATAAATCTCCAACATCCAAGTAAAGAACTGCCTTAAATTCTTCTCATTTTGAGCATGTATTTGCTTGTATATCTTTGCATGCAATGGTGTATGCAGAGGGAGGGATTTTTTTTTTAGGGTGAGCGTATTACACATATGTGCATTCCAGATATTCTCGTAAATCCAACAAAAGGACAGATTTGGCCCTCTACTAGTAAGAAAATTTTTCATAACATCTGTTGCGATTTGTGATGATTTGGAGCATGGAGGAGTTCAGAAATCAGCAGCTGAAGGTTGGACCGACCCCTGCAGGGGGCTGAACCGGCTGCTGCTGCAGCACGAGGATGGCAGGTCCAACCTTGGACCGGTCTGCTGCAGGTGTGGGCAGGGGGGCAGGGAGTCCCTTTGGATGGCTGGCTGCTGTGGTTTGAAGAAGAAAGATGAGGAATGGAGCATGATTGGAAGAATTTACTTTATTACTCAACTCAAAATAGTTGGAAAGGCTCTCTTTATATAGAGAGAACATATTCCTACTTCCGAAACTTAACTAATTAAATCTAATCAAATTTTCTAGATTTGGAACAACCAAATCTTCACAAATCTCCTTGAAACAAATAAACTAAATAGGGCAAATTGCCAACTAAGAAACCAACTCCTACTTTTGGTCCTATGGACCCAGAACCGATGGCCCAAGAGCCTTCTAGATAACCGTCACGTGGCACTTTCACCGAATCCCAACAACATCCATATTCAATATTAAGAAAAAACATTTTAATAATAAAAAGAGGAAAACGGCATGCAATACTTATGTGAGGTTGCCCATGGTACATGGTATGTGATGTTAAAAAAGAAAAGTTTAGAAAAATAAACCATTACCTGCTCACTAATCAATATTAAACTAAGCATTGGGCGGCTGAGGCTCCACTGGTTGCCACAGTCTTCAAATAGAACAATCTCAAACAGTGTCTTCAGCAACTGCAAGAAACAAGAATGAAACCATTCAAATTTGACCTTCGCTGACCTACATTACATCAGGTGCTTACAGTTTATAATATACCCCTTTGGCCATACCCTTTCATTAAAAAAAGCATCTTGGACAGTACCAAAATAACAGCTGATCAGCTAGATTCTCTGACCTATGTTGGTTGACTAAACAAGCAATGACTAAAAATTGCATTCCAAAATCTTCTAAACCTGACATTTATGCGCTTGCTACATAATCCTTAAAAGCAGAGGAGCTGCCATCGCCATAAATGAAGAACAAGTTTTTTAATTACAGCAGTGAAATGCTATCACCTTACGATAACAGGAGCATGTGTAACATGTCCAAAAGATAAGTCAAATAAGAAGTACGTGTCAAACAATCATGACAACTTGGATATAATTTCATCGCAAATTAAAACAATTGATATGTAAAGAATTTTCCAAGAATCTCTAAAGAAAGAAAATTTCTTCAAAGACAAGTAATATTCTAACGAAACTCCAAACTGTTTAGCTTCCAATATTCAGGCAGCTACACCAGTGGCACCTTTAGACAGCTGGTCACCTTTTTTTCCTTTAGTAAAAGGAGTCATTCAAACTTGTTATCCTCCATCTTCATTCCAAAAATATTCAAATTACATCATGCAGAAGGGCATACCATATGTTACAAAGATTCCAAACCTCCCTGAAAGATTGTAACTTAAATATACTGTTCTCAGCACACACTCCCCTATAAGAATAGCCCCATTTCTTTGTAACCACAAAGACTACAAAACAGCCAAGGGATTAGCCCTTTCCATCTTTCCAATGTTACCGCCACCAAAGGTCTCCATAAATTCAGTACAGAGGAAGCACCAATCCAGTTGATACCTGCAATGGATTTCAATATTTAGCATTACATTAAATTCTCCCCTAAACAGCATGTTGATGTCTCCATACGGAGAAGATGTTTGTTAGACTTCCTCCTATAGCACCACCTTTTTGCAGCTATCCTTAACGACACACACAAATGGCCACACATCTGAGCTCAAGGTGTTTTACCCTCCAAGCAACCCCTTGTTCAGAGTACGACTCCATCTTCATCTCTTGTCAGAGTGCCACATCAACTACCATCTACTCAAGTAGCTCCCCAACTTTCTCTGCCTTGATGGGCCATGGAGATCTTGGAGATTCCAAGATAATACCTACATGGATTATCCTCCTTACCCCCCCGAACATGGCAATTAGATTAATGCCCATCATCATAGCCAAATGTTCCACCCTGCTGTCAACATCCTTGAAATGGGAAAAAGATGCGTTCAAAGAAATACCTCCTAGGCATGCTGAAAAGCGAAGTAAGGTGATGACCCTGCAGCTTACTTACAACCCCTACCTACTTGTTGGGGAGCCTGCTCACCCTCCAGCTATGCGTTGTGGTAGTAATGCCATTGCCAGATATCTTCAAATTGGAGCATCTTGATACCACCGTTCATAAATCTATAGTGGTGCAGCTTCAAGCTGCAGGTCCTTCCCTTGCATTGCTCTATATGTTTTGTCCCCCTTTTGCAGCAAGCAAAAATGAAGGATGCCAAATTGGAGCCCCCCATTTCAAGTTGCAAGTGGTTCTTGAGTTGAGAGGGTAGTTGGCACTCCACTTAGATCTGGTGCGGGTGTAGGTCTTAAAAGGCACCTGCGGAACTTGCAAATCACATAAGCCATCTTAAATATGGGATGCTGAATGCCATCCTTGATTATCATGCATGGATCCACCATGGGGTTCGTGATCTTCGGTGTCAACTCCTTGTGACTTTCCACTTTTTCCAGGCACCTCTTCAAATCTTCTGCAGCTTCAAAAAGTCATAATTTTGGATGCCAAGCCCAATGGTAGTGGTGGTCTTTGATCATCACCAACTTCAGTCAGCTTGTGCCAATGGAGCCCCCCTACTGCTACTTAAGGCCTCTCATGAATCAAAGCAGCATTCCTTACCATCGCAATACCAACGATGGATGTGGCTTCCTGTAGGATCTCCACCCAAGCAGGACCAGGTTGATGTCTTCAGCATCCAAGGATGGGATGGCGCACCTCTTAAATCACCTGGACATGGCGACTACTGCTTCCATGACCTCGAAATAATGCAACCTTATGGAAATGCCCACCAATTCCACCACATGCATTGAAGCCTCAAGTAGTCGCTTTGCAATCGCCCCATCCAACTCCATTGTGTGCCTCCAATGAACCAACCCTCCATTGCAGCACATAGATTCGAAAGTCAATCTTCTTTCCTCAGTTGAGCAACCACTCAAAAGGAAATTGCTTTCCTCCATCAATGGTATTGTCACCTTAGAACCTCCGCAAAGGGGCATCACCACTGCCTCCTCCACTGCCTGCTTTGATGGGGCTCCTTGGATGATCTCCCCTGCTAAACATGTACAAGATCTGTCCAGCACAACAATGGAGGCCATGGTAATCGTTTCTTGCTCACACACACCTCTGTCCTCTTCTCCGCTTAACGTCTTCGTTGACCTTGTCTTTTCCCTTGGACGCGAGACTTGTCGATGACCCAAACCTCCACAACCCAAGAACTGATCTAGTCTCTACGCTCCTGAGCAAAGTGACCATGTCCCAAGCATCTATAACACCTCGTACCCTTCACTGGAGAACCTCCCAACTCTGCCTCCATGCCTTCTCTGACATAGGGTGGAAGGTTTTCTCCTTGTAGCCAACATCCACCTCCTCATCTCCACTGCATCGCCCTCCTTCCCACCTAACTTTCCCATTCCCCCACCTCTGACTCATCTGGTAGCTTAGGATCTGGAAATATAAGTGGTGCATTGTAAACTGATAATAATAAATAATTCTTACAGTTGTGCAGCACAAAAGAAACGAATTAAAAATGAAAACAGTATGTCATGTTTGGGCTCTTCGCCGACATTCATATTTTGAAACTAATCTTGATAGCAAACCCTGTATAAAACGAACATTAGATTAATGTTTAATTTGATCATGATCATCGGAAGGGCTCTATGCTTCCTATGAACAAGAAAACAAACCCAGCAGATATCTTGACTCCTTTCTGTTATGGGCATAATCCAGTCAAGAGTAGAATATATTCTCCAAAAATAGCTCCTAGTACAACCAAAGGAGGAAAAAAGTTGAGATGGAATTTACAGTAAATAATGCAAATGAAAGAATTTGCTTTAACCTGCCACAAGGTTGGATCATTTGTGCTGAACGGAAAACCAAGCTTGCAATAATCACATAACATATCCTTAAGAATGCAGAGAACGAAACATGCAAATAAAAAAATGGTTCCTTTGGTCATCTTTTTTTAAAATGACTACTTACTTGAGGGACTAGTGCGGGGCATTCAGTGATATGGCGTGCAAGATTTAATGCAGCTGGTGAAGGAGATGTCTCTGCTACAGTGATATTATTGAAGTAAAAAGCTGCAAGATTATCAACAGCTGATGCACACTGGTTCACAAAAAAAAAACACATTGACGTGGTGAGAAGGTCGTTATCATGTAGTAAAAAAAATGATGAGCATACCGAGCACTTATTTAAAAACGAAAATGACAAACATAAAATTGGAGCAAGAAAGATTGCTCCAAACATTGAATCAACAAGGGAAACGATCATATTTAAACCTCTGGTTACCTACCCTACATGTTTCCAGCATAAACTAACAAATACTATTTTGCCAAATCAGACCATATATCCCTGAGTATGTTTGGCTTTAGAACCGTTGAGTATTCCAACAAATAGAAGAAAACCAATGTACTAAATATTATCTCATCTCATGCTTGTTCTTAGCATGTATTTTCACCCAAGTTTTCAAAACCAAGCAGGATTCCATTGAACCTTCATAAAAACTCATCATCTTTAGACCAAGCAATTGAAGCATTCTTCTCAAGGATCAGCGAAACAGTATTAGGGACACCTACAACATCCATTGCCTGATTGGCAAAAGTAGGTTTGCCATGTTTGGTCCAACATTTATCCTCAGAAGGACCCAGTTTCCTACAGTAGGTGCAAATAGTGCGAGAGTGACCTCCAAATCCATGACCACCACCTTGTCCACATGTAGAGGGAGCACCTCTACCATGACCTTGGACAACAACAAGAGTAGAGGTTTGCCCCAGGGTTTGATATATCGCTGATATATCGGTATTGATGACCTGGGGTGTATCGATATCACCTAAGTTCCTTTTTCCATGATATCGACGATATATCATCGATATCACGATATATCGCCGATATAATTGGGTGATATCCCCGAGATATTGGCGATATATTGTCGATATCAGGTACTATTGGGCGGGAAGGTTATTCAAAGATGGGCACACACGCACGCTAATTTTCATAAACTTTGTGCCATTTTTTTACATTTTTGGCATTTAATTTATTGATTTTCATCTTCTAGGTATTTCTTTATGATGTATTAGGCATTAAATTGTTAATTTTCATAAAATGTCATTTTTTTATAATTTTGACCTTTCTGAGATATTTCCCTAAAATTCACCGATATCAGCAATATATACCCGATATATCCTTTTTTTTTACTTGTCAATACGATATCGATATCAATATTTAAAATCTTGGTTTGCCCAGTAGTGTTAGGTGTAGGGAGTTGCACCGCAATCTTGCTAAGATGACTATATGTCTCCTCTAAGGAGGGAAGCTCAAACATGGTCAAAATATGAGAATGAGTAGCAATGTAATCAGGACCAAGACCTGACAAAAAGAGAGAGCACCAATTCTTTCCTGTAATCTCGTTGAGAAGCACAAGTGTAGACAGGTTGACAGGCATTATGCTCCTCCAAAAGGCCTTTCATGGCTGAGTGGTACTGAGCATGGGACTTCCCTTCCAAGTGCATATGAAATAACTCATGATAGATCAGAAAAACAAGAGCAGAGTTCTCCTTGGAGTATGTCTCGTGGAGACTCTCCTACATCGTCTTCACAGTAGGATAATATATGATCTCACCCCTGATTCTAGGTATAACACAATTCATAATCCAAGCCAAAACAATTGTGTTATCCTTCTCCCAGGCATCTGTTCTAGGTGTGGGCTCTAGTTGAGTTAGGATATATCCTCCTTCCCATGGCCTTTCACTGTCATCAGAAAAGTCGTGACCATCGTGGATAATTAGTCTCGTCTAACTTGATTATCAGACCAAAGAGCAGGCTCTTATAGGCTTTCATCTCCATCAATGCATGTAATGTCATTCTCGAGGAAGAAGCCATTTGAATAGAAGAGGAGGCCATTACATACCCCAAAGTCCACACAAAATCACCTTCAAAAGTGATTTCAGACCATAAACATAGAACTATTTCATATCATGAGAAATAGATCTAGGGTGACCAAAGGTAGATTGGACCACTTGAAGCCCAAATCTAATCACCAAACGTTGTAGCTCCTGGAGGTGCTCCTCACTACAGCAGGCTACGTAGCATCACAGGGCGTGGTGATGTTGCAGTAGGCAGCGCAATAGCCAGTGACACTCCCGGTAGTGCTGTGGCGACTCACGGCGACGCTACGGTAGGGAGAAAAGGTTAGCAGGGGGCTGCTAGTAGCGATGGGCTACTTACAATAGTCCCTCGCGATGGTGGTTGCCCCTTGCAATGAGGAGGCCCTCAGGTAGCTCACCGACTAGCCTGATGGTCGACGGTAGCAGCAAGAATCCCAAGAGAGCTACTAGGGTTTTTTTATGTGGAACAATGAAAGAGATGTGAGGATCAAGGAGGGTACCAGGCCCTGGTCTAGAATTACGCTCAAATACCGAATTAAGAGAATGAAATTGCTTACTTTATTCTTAAGCCCTACCTTTCATTATATAGAGAGAGAGGGGGGCATAAAATTTACATAACTCCATTAAGAAAAGAAAAATAAAGAACACAAAAACATAATAATAAATAACACCCAACACATGAAAACGGATGATGGAAGAGAGCTCCTTGTTTTGAAATAGTGACTCATTGCAATGAGTAGTTATTTGTTTTAAAAAAAAACTATGCTATGTAAGCTGGGCAACATATAATCTTTATAGTCGTGTGGTTTTCCTCCCCATTGACCTGAAAATAAGGATGGACAATGGTGCTGGATTCTCTGATATCAAAAAGCTCTTACATCTTGAGGTCAGCCTTTTTTATTTCATTAAGATCATTGGAGTCTATTTTCTCATAGGTCTATTTATTACACAACTCAAGATTTCTTTTTGCAAGGGATATTTATAGATTTTAAGTGATTATTTTTTTGAAAAAGTTTTTGCTCGGAGGCCATCCTACAATGTTCTGACAATTAAGTGGACATTAATCATGCTCATCTAAGCTGGTGTATTACAATCGGTAAAAAATAAATCAATTAGGTTATTTGATTAGGTGATTTACTATTTTTAGGTATTTGGTGGGTTTCCATGTATATGCCCCTTTGCCTCTTTATATAAAGAGGGTTAGGGCCTCTCTATATAAAGAGGGTTAGGGCCATTTTATTTGAATAACAAGAATTCTTTTTCCCCAAATTTCTCCACATGGTATCAGAATGGTTTAATCCCATGGAAAAGAGAAAAGAAGAAACCCTAGAGGGGGGGGCCTCTGGCGAGCCATTGGAGAGGCTCTCCTCGCATCACTGACACACGATCCTTCTTTCCTATTGCTCCTCTCCTTGCACTTCCTCGACTACACCACCAGTGCGGGTTCCGCAGCATTCTCAGACTCGTCGATCTCCTCCAATAAGAACCCTCCTTCAGAGCCATCGGTGAGAAGGGGGAAGGGGTCCTCATCGAGGAAGGAGTTCCTCCATGCGGGCGAGGGCTTTCCCTTCCTCGGTCAAGCTCCCATCCTTTGGCAGTGGAGGGCTACTTAGACGGTTGCCTCCACCGCCAACAGCAGTAGTGGTGGAGCTCTAGAAGTAAAGGTCGATCTTGAAGTCCTGCACAACCTCACAAATGAGGAGTTCGAAGGGTAGCTTCCAGATGAGGAACTCCGTGCTCTTCTGCTACCATGGATCTCACGGAGGGCTACCATCCCTAGGGAGAACAGATGGGGCTTCTTCACACCGTTGGTGACCAGAGCAGACTTGCGAGCGACCTTCGTTGCCAGCCTCCATTACCTCATTGGTCCAAGTTGCTATGTCGGACTATAAGGTCTTGGGTTTAAGACTTTGCAAAGAAGTAGAAGAAAAATCCTTTTCAACCAATGGTTTTGAGTTCTCTTTAAAAAAAATTAGGGTTTTTTTATGACTAAGCCTACTTTTCTATTTTCGTTAAAGTTAAGTCTTTTAGTGTTGGGGCACTTGTCAGTAACCCCTCAAAGTTTTGAGTTGTCTCGGTTGGGTCCTTATATGTTGAGTGGAAGACACGAATTGAAGATGGGAGTTGCGTCAAGATGTCAAAGTTCGGGTAGCACTCTCACGCACCTCAAGAGAAACCAAGCATTGACCAGCTCTGTGAGGACGTACAAGAAGGGGCACCCAGGGTTGAAGACACGAAGAGCGGACGACCATGTTGACCAGAGTGGATCTTCACTACCTTAAGGATCCAAGTCTTCGCCATCTCCCACTTCTCTACTTACGGGGAAGTGTTAGGAAATAAATCAATTAGGTTATTTGATTAGGTGATTTACTAGTTTTAGGTATTTGGTGAGTTTCCATGCATACCCCTTTGCCTCTCTATATAAAGAGGGTCAGGGTCTCTCTATTTGAATAATAACAAGAATTCTTTTTCCCTAAATTTCTCTACACAATCAAAGTTACCTGACATGTCTGTATGGCATAACTACCATGTCAAATCGAAAAGCCAAAATCATTTTTCCAGTGTGAGAGTTTAGAACAGGTGGGGGCCCTTCCACCTTGAATCCACATGTGTGGAGAGGAGAGAGAGAGAGTTGGTGGCGTGAAAGAGAAAGGAGAGAGGAGAAAGGTGAGAGGTGTTAGGTGTAGAGAAGGGGAGAGAGGAGAGGAGTGTTCGAAATAGAAAATATTATTGCAACACAAATAATCATATTGGTATTGCTCTCTTTTAAAAGAAAAGCAATCCTAATCCTATTTCTAACAATAGAAAATAGCAAATAACATCTAATCAACTAATCATGGAAACCCAAATCAAATCCTAATTATCTTTAGAATAAAATTGGCCACATGTGACAACATAAACTTAGCATGCAAGCTAAAACCAACACCTAAAAATCCTAGGGCTATATTGGTCAACATCTATGACCCACGGTACCACGTGGATAGTGCCACATGGCTAAGGTGTCATGTGGACTATCCACATGACTGCTGCCCACTTTATTTTCACATTAGCATGCACCCTCAAGTCGAAGCCGAAGAGGGTGAAGACTTGCCTTCAAAATTTCTTGCGTTGATAGAATGGTGAGTGATCCTGTACATAATATTTGATGCCTTTTCTCTAAGAAAATCTCCCCTTTTGGAGGAGAACAAAAAATCGGATAGGAAGATTCCATTGGTGAAACACAAAGACCACAAACCTCTAGATCGCCTTCTCCCATTTCTTCTTTATAGTTGCATTTCTCGTCTCAAGCACCTCGAGTAGTATGTGCACTTGTCTTGGCCACTAACGAAACTTTTGAATGCATGTGCCCATAGAACATAGTTAGGCAAAGCCATCGACTTGGTGGCTGTCGTCCAATCTTTTTAGAAGGTTGAGAGCGGTCTCTGTACCTCTTTTCTACACCTAAAAGCCAAGCACTAGATCTTGGCATTCTTTGACGTGCTAGAAGGTTCTACGTGCCCCCTAAATTCAAGTCGGTGTCGTTGCTCCTACACCTTGTGAACCAACATAAGCACTCGATTTCTCCAAGCATGTACAAGGTCACCAAAAGAAGGTTAAGAAGTCGATGCAGAACTTACAAAGATGGAGATCTCCTTCCATGTGCGTAAGAACCTAGTAGGCTAAGAAGGCCTGCTTTGACACCATGTGAGTTTCGAATGCAAGAGAGCCCTCTTCTTCCACCTGAATCCACACGTGGAGAGGAGAGAGAGAAAGAGTTAGCGACATGAGAGAGAGAGAGGGGGGTGGGGGGGAGAGGTGTTGGCATGGAGAAGGGGAGAGAGTAGAGGAGTATTTGGAATAGAAAATATTATTGCAACTCAAATAATCATATTGGTATTACAATCCTTTTAAAGAGAAGTAATCCTTATCCTATTTCAAAATCAATCAACTAAACACGGAAAACCCAAGTCAAATCCTAAGTTTCTCTAAAATAAAATCTACCATATGTGACAAAAAAAACTTGGCATGCAAGCCAAAATCAACACCTAAAAATCCTAAGACCATATTGGCCAACACCTACGACCTACGATCCTACGTGGGTAGTGCCAGATAGCCAAGGTACAATCCACAGCCACTTTATTCACGCTAACAATTAGAATGTTGTGTACCAAACAGCGCTGTTGAGGTGGTCGCCTCAGGCGATGAGGTGACTAGGCGAGGCGACTGAGGAGCTCATCGCCTCGAGGAAGTCCCAGGCGAGCTGCTTCGAACAAGCAACGCACCTCAACTTAGGCGATGCCTCCTCGCCTCGCCGCCTCATCGCCTGAACCCTAGGTCCATCACCAAGTTTTTTTTTTTCGAAAAAGCAAGAAATGGACTTACCATTCTTGCCCTTGACGACCTCTCACCTTCCATACGAGAGTCTATTTACATGCGTCTCATCTCCACGCCAACCATCATCGCCTCATGCCATTATCGCCTCCGCTGGAGCTTCGTCGACCTCCATCGCCGCCCGAGCTTCACCGCTTGCCATCTCCTCCGCTCAAGGTTCTCTGAGTTCGACGGTGGCGCACCATCGCTTGTCTGAGTTTGACGGTGGCGCTCGCTGTTCATTAATTTCGTACGACTATATATATATATATAACTATTAGACTATTAGTATATAATATATATAAGTAATAAGTATGTATATAACGTAAGTATGTTGTTATATTATATATGTATATAACTATGTATATGTATAAATCATATATATAGTATATACTATTCTATTATATTTGTATGTAACTATGTATATAACTAGCAACTTTGCATGTGCATTGTAAGTTTATAACTATGTATAAAACTAGCATGTGTTTTAAATTATATAGATGGCTAAACCAAGGAGAAAGCACCCATGTTGGAAGTATGTCACATTAGAGGACCCAAAAAAGACTAATGATACGAAGTGTATATTCTGTGATAAGATAGTGAAAGGGGGGATTCATAGAGCTATTGGACATATTACTGGTGGTGATAAGAACACAGCAATATGTCCAAAAGCTCCACAACATGTGAGAGAGGAGTTAAGAGAATATCAACAATCTAAAAAGGAAGAAAAAAAAAGTTCATGAAAGATTTTGCTTACGACGAGATGCTTAATGATGATGAGGATGATGGAGATGAAATAGAAGTGAATGTCCTACGAGGACCCATGGATAGATTTACAACTAAAAAAATAATAGAAAATCATACACAGTCACAT
Source organism: Thalassia testudinum (assembly GCA_037157565.1). Classification (NCBI taxonomy): domain Eukaryota; kingdom Viridiplantae; phylum Streptophyta; class Magnoliopsida; order Alismatales; family Hydrocharitaceae; genus Thalassia; species Thalassia testudinum. Next base: position 93,963,852 of record JAZHRO010000024.1, read on the forward strand.
GCAAAGAAGGCTCGAATCATGATGGGGGTTGGTGGAACTGGAAGTGGTGGACTTCCTCTAATGAAGAAGTTTCATGGACCAATAGATAAGTTTACGAAGGTTGATCCTAAGAAGGTGGTTCGGGAACGAAAAAGATTGTTGACAAAACAAACTACAATTTCTGAGGTTTTCAAAAAGGAGGGAAGAGATGCAGTTGTACGAATCATTGCAAAATGGATGTACCGTAACAATATTGCATTCAATGCTGTTAAAGATATCTGATTTGAGATAATGATTGAGGCAATTAGTCGTTTTGGCCCTAGATTGAAGCCTCATTCTTACCATGAAGTGAGAGTTCCTTTATTGATATATCATGTGAATGAAACTCAGGATTTCATCACCAAACATCATGATGCTTGGAAGAAATATGGATGCACATTGATGACAGATGGTTGGACAGATAGGAAAAGTAGAAAGCTTATAAATTTTCTCGTCAATTCTCCTATGGGAATTGTTTTCTTAAAATCCATTGATGCCTCAAGCTACGTAAAGACAGGGGAGAAGCTTTGTAAGCCGATAAGTGGCATGATCGGTCACGTCGAGGAGGAATATGTGATTCAAGTCATCAGTGACAACGCATCAATTTATGTTCTTGCTGATAATAAATCTTTAGACTTTATTTATTTTAACATACGTCTTTTCTTTAATATTATAAGCATTGTAAAATATAAAAAATATCATTTATCTTTTCCATAGGCAAATTACTGGAGGCTAAGCATCCTCAAGTTTATTGGACTCCTTGTGCTGCACATTGCATTGATCTAATGTTGGAAGATTTTGGGAAGTTAGAGGATGTAAAAAAGACACTCAAGCATGCAATGCAACTGAGTAGTTATATATACATGCATTCTTCAGTCTTAAATTTGATGAGGTAATTCACACGTAGGGAGTTGTTGAGGCCTGCAGTTACAAGATTTGCTACATCTTTTCACTTTACAGAGCATTCATAGACAAAAGGCAAATTTAAGGAAGATATTCACTTCCGATAAGTGGATCACTTCTAAAAATGCAAAAGAAGAGAAGGGAAAGATGGCAACAATCATCATAATGCCTTCATTTTGAAATAAGGTTGTATACATTCTAAAGGCTATGTCTCCTCTTGTGAGAGTGCTTTGTCTTGTTGACTCAAAGAAGAGACCTGCAATGGGATACATATACGAAGCAATGGATAGAGCTAAGGAAGTTGTCATGAAGGCTTTCAACAATAATGTTGAAAAGGTTGGACCTATTTGTGACATCATTGATAAGAGATGGGATTGTCAGCTTCATAGGCCTCTACATGCAGCAAGATTTTTCCTCAATCCTGATTTCTCTTATGAAAATCAAAATCTTGATTTTGATTCAGAGGTTATGAATGGATTTTACAATGTCTTGGCAAAATTGGAGCCTGATGAGAGTATGCAAGACAAAATAACACGAGAAATTTCCATTTATAGAAATACACAAGGATTCTTTGGAACACCTATGGCTATTAGACAAAGGAAGACTATTGCCCCAAGTAGTCAAGTGGTATAAATTTTTTATAGTAACTTTCCATTTTCAATTGCTTATTAATACTATATAACTTATTATCTTTTTACAGTGGAGTGGTGAAATCTCTTTGGCGGGTCTGCACCTAACTTGGCAAAAGTGACAATGAAGGGGCTAGGTCTTACTTGTAGTGCCTCGGGATGTGAAAGGAATTGAAGTTATTTGAAAATGTAAATTACAAACCAATTCATAATATGCATAGCATTAATTTTATCAAGTAATTTTATATTAATCCTTTTATTTTGGAAATCTATATAGGTTCACTTAAAGAAAAGGAATTCGTTGGCGCAACAAAAGTTGAATGATCTTATGTTTGTTAAGTACAACGGAGCTTTGAGGGATCGATATGAAGATAGGGATTATCTTGATCCCACTTCCCTCCAGGAAATTGATGATTCAAATGAATGGTTATTAGGGAGAATGGAGGAAGATGAGGAAAATGCAGGTGATGATCTTGTGTTTGGTGATGATCGCACTTGGGGCATGGTTGAGCTTGCATCAGGAATTAATGAGCAAGAGGCTATTCGACGTACTCGGGCTTGTGCTACTACAAAGAAAAATAATCCTAAGAAAGCTAAGGGGAAAGGGAAAACTCTAATAGTTCTTGAAGAAGAGGAAGAGTATGTGGACAATGATGAGGAAGAGGAAGAGGAGATTGAAGAAGTTGCTTGTGACAATGATGATGACGATGACGAATTGAATCGTGAAGATTCTGATGACTGATGTATTTTATTATTTGAGAATTGACAATTGTTCACTTTAATGACAAATTTGGTTTTATGTTTTTCTACCTTAATTGTGTAGAAACTTTTCTTTCTTTACCATTTGAAATTATGTGAAACAATTTTTGACAATACAATTGTCATCATTTTCTTCTACTTAAAGTCTCCAACATTGCTATTAGACATGTTTTTATAAACTTAGTGCTATTAAATTGAATTAATAAGACATATATATGCCAATAAAAGACGATCACCTCAATTCACTCGAGTTGTTGCCTTTTTGTCGCCTCTCGCCTCGGGCAATTTTGAGCCTTGTCCCCTTGCTATCGCCTTCCGCATTGACAGCATTGGTACCAAACTAGAGTCATCTTGGTTGGAGGTACTTTATGGCAGAAACGATGGACATTTAAGAGTCCACTATTTCTCTAAAGCTAGCTAAGTTGAGGTGAGCATGTTGTAAGATGTTTAGACTGGGAATTGGACATTTAGATGGTGGTGTAACCTTGTGATTTGAATGTTGAGAGTGAAATGGCTTATTTACCATTGAAACCCTAACCCCCAACATAGGATTAGCTGGCAATTGCATGTTTTAATGGAGGCATATTCTTGCAATGTGAATGCTATGAGTAAAATAACTTGTTTATAATTGCAAATCCTATCCCCAATATATGGAGGTTTAGCAGGCAATTACATGTTTCAATGGGAGGCATAATCTTGTAACGTGAATGTTGAGATCATGCTTATTATTGAAACTCAAACCCCGACATACAGAGGATCGGGGAAAGGTTTGTCACATCCTCAAGAAATAAACAAAATAATGGAAGAAATGAGTACATGACAAGGTGTTGAGAGACATGAATTTTAGGTGGTCGGGTTGATGGATCGTATTTAGTCCAACATCATCTAAATGAGAGACGAGAGCATTGTGTAGTCTATATCCATGTGTTATTATTTTTCCTTTTTCTTCTTTCCCACTCGTGTATGGGGGGCTAGAGTTACTGGTTGTTTGAAGGCATATTCTTTCCTTCTCCATATTTTTAAATGGATAAAAAATAATATATGCAAGAGCAATGGAATGATATCATGAAGACTACAACTTTACCTGTGACGAGATACCGGCATCTAATCCCTTTAAACCAGATTCGAGAGATTGAACTATGTGCATAAATGTGGTTTTATCTAGATTTATAATTGAGATAATATGGTTGCTGAAAAGAACTTCTAAGTAAGAAAAATAAGCCTTTGTTACCTGCAAAAGGAAAACAAAATTCTTAAATTAGAATAATTAGAGTCAAAATCATTTTCAAAGAATTAGAGAAAAAAATCTACCAATAACTGCAAAGGAATCATTTGTTTTCAATGAAAAGCTAAAATTGATAACAAGGCAATATATTATGTAAAGTCAAGAAACTTGAATATAGCATGCAGAAAATATAGTAGAATGGTTCTATTGAACATGCATGCACATCTATAATTAGATCAAGGTAGGACATTGCACGGCACAAGAGATTTTATGAAAAAGGGTTTCAGATTTGTTTTTACAGGGGAAAGCTAAACTGCATTAAATTAAGAAACGCCGACTGTAACTATCCTAAACACCCTTTAGTTGAAGCATATAGATCAGCCAAGAGGAGCTTGGGCAAAGAAACGAAAGAACACTAAAAAAGGTGCTTTTGCAAAGGGACACGTGCCCATTCCTCCTCAATAGTAAGATATATCATAATAGTTTTCCCAAAAGAGCTTCACGTAAATAAAGTCAGGCAGTAGCGAATAAAATATCATTCTAGAGTACAAACAAAGGAATTCAGTCTAGAGTACAAAATAAGCACAAAAACAAATTCATTCTCAAACAAAATGTAAACTTGATACTAAAATTGTTCCTCTTTTATGAGGAAGAGATAAAAAATCTTTTGATTTCATTGGATTGGATCCAATTCAGTAACATACCAACACTGGAAGTTTTGACTATTTGAAAGCCACACTATGGACGCTGAAGGACAAAACATGAGATTTGCTGCCAATATTCCATCTCAAGCATGTAGAAAGATGGATTCCCACTACAATGAGTAAGATTCAACATTTGGAAGATGTTGTTAAGTTCATTCCAATACAGCCTCCAACAAGTTAATAAAAATCGAGAAAGAATCCACCAAACAAAGACAAATAATGCGATTAAATTTCCAATCATCTATCCACAGTGAGTATGCGAATTGATGATGCGTGGAGAAGCCCTTCTTTAATGTTTGGCACATGGAGAGAGGAGGAAGCAAGAGAGAAGCCGGCGGCATGGAAGAGAGAGAAGGGAGGGAGTTTTTAAAGTTGGAAATATTATTGATGGAACTCAAAGAGAAAGTAAGGAGATTTTGTCTCTATTTAAAGAAAACCAATCTTAATTACAATCCCAATCATAATCCAAACTAATTTAGGATTTGCTAATCCTATTTCCTAAACAAACTCAATCAATTCAATTAACTATTCCTAAATTGACTCAATCCTAAATTTAGACTCTAACAACCAATTAATAATTTGCCACATGTGGTACAAAACAAACTTAAAGACAAATCATAAATCTACACACACAACTGTTCACATGCCCAACATGGGTCCCACGCAACTCAACCATTGACTACCATGTGGCTTATTCCAAGCTCTAACACCCCCCTCAAGTCGAATGCTGGAGAGGGTGAAGACTTGAGGCTCATAATGGAATTCATAATCCACATCCACATATGCTCCTAGATCTTCATTGAAGGCATCTTTTAGTGCAATTGCAAGTCTTTTGCAACCTCAAATAGTCATTGCTATGGCCATAGTTGCTTCTTTTCTTCTTTGAGTAACACCCAGAGCTTCTCTAAATCTACAGATGTAAACGAGGCCATGTAATTCTCCTTCTCCTACTTCTTTGCCTTGGTTCTCTTACGATTTTCAAGTGCACTCTCCAGGACAACATGGAGCTTGGTGATTAGGGCCTCTGCATCAACCATAACTGCAACTTGTGGAGGTCTCTGTGACTCTTCTTGTATGCCTAGGAGTCAAGTGCTATAGCATGGTGTTCCCTGATACGTGAGAGATTCATATGCCACCTAAACTTGAACATTGAGGTCTCTGTCTCTTCTTATATGCCCTAGAGCCAATGTCCTCTGCTTGGCTTTCCCAGGTGTGTGAGAGGTTCACGCACCTCGAACTTGATCTTGGCTTGGAACTCGACCTTCGGCACAACTCCACATTTCATGAGCGGAGAGAGATCTTCTCTCCTCCATACACGTGAGATCAAGGGGCTAGGAGGACTCGCTCTGATACCACGTGAAAGTTCACGCGTGGGGGAGCCCTTCTTCAATTGTTGAGAGGAGTGTGTAGTGTTTAGTACCACATCGTGAGTTGTGGGAATGTGGAGTATGTGGTGGCCTATAAATAGACCTGTATCCCTACTTGTTTCTTTGAGGAGAATAACAAAGATACACACCCATAGGGCACTTCTCTCGTGATTTTCTCCCCGCTCTTCGTGATTGGGGTTTCCACGTAAACCCAAGTATTCATGATTGGTTTATTGCTTTGATATTATTGCTTCTGCATTATTTTAGATTTCAACTTTGTAAGTTCAATTCTTGGGTTCATTTTATGACGTTTATCATTATTTTGTTGGACTTTTAATTTTTAATTCATTCTAAGGCGCCAATCCAGAGGATCAATGAGGATCAGCTCAAGGAAGATGGAGAGAAGAGCGCCACACGCGCTCGAGAAGTCCTGGTGGCTTTGCTGCACTGTGGGGTTTCCACAATGAGGAAGCTTGCACGAGATCGAAGAAAGAAAAAGGGGGGGCTACAATGGTAATGGTGGTGGTTGGCGATACTGCTAGGGCTCAATGGCAATGGTTGGCGGAACCGCTAGGGCTCAACGGTGGCGTTGGCGCTTCTCCATGATCCGTAGGATGCAGAGTGATGTTCACCAAAGGTGACGACGAAGATGGAGACGACAGCGACGATCGGGGAGCAATCTCTTGTGGAGATCGCAGCATCGATCTTGCGACGTGGATCTCGACGATGATGGCAACGATGGAGTGCAAGAGGTTGCAAGTTCTCCCTGTTCCCTATTTCCTTTTATACTTTTTTATTAACATTTTGTTTTTCAAAGGAGACGAAGGTGCATAAAAAAAAAAGGGAAAGAAATAAAAAGGAGGATAGAAGGAAGTTGAATAAAAAAAAAGTGAAAAAATGAAGAAAGAAAAAAAGATGAAAAGAAAATCATTGGGAGAATAAAAAGGAATAAGTAAAAAAAGAAAATATTAAAAAAAAAAGAAAAATTGGTGAAATGAATGTTTATGAGAAGAGAGTAAGAAACTCTTCTTTGTTTTAATTGTTATTTCTTCTCGATGTTATTTTCTTCTCCTATTGCAGTCACCCTTATTTGGGAGTTCCTTTGTTGTAAATTGTCATATGAGAAACCACAACTCTTAGAGGTACAGAGTTTCAAGGTCTCCAGAGAGGGAGATCTAGTTTAGAGGGTCCTCAAAGGAAGGGCCCATGTCAGGTTTCTATGTAGGGAATCTAATTTTGTAGACTCTAGAGAAGGAGATCCAATTTCGAGGTCTTCAGAGAAAGGCCCTAGTCAGGAATACTGAATGGGGAGCCACCAACACCAGTTGAGGTCTTTAGAAGAAAGGCCCTGTTAGAGACATCAGCAATTCCTTCAGTAGCTCTAGGTCATGTTCCTACCTACAAGAGAGAACCAGTTGAGCAGAGTGTGTTTTGTTGTAGAGTGAGGATTGTGTTTTGTTACAAGCTGACCATTTCATGCTCTAGCTTGAGGGAAAGTAGTAAGAAAGTGTGTGGTGTTTAGTACCACATCGTGAGTTGTGGGAATGTGGAATGTGTAGTGGCCTACAAATAGACTTGTAACCCTATTTGTTTCTTTGAGAAGAATAATAGAGATATACACCCATAGGGCACTTCTCCCGTGATTTTCTTCCCACTCTTCGTGAGGTTTCCACATAAATCAAAGTACTCTTAATTGATTTATTGCTTTGATATTATTGCTTCTGCATTATTTTAGATTTCAACTTCAATGTTGGCCTAGGGAGAGAGGAGGAAGAGAGAGAGAGAAGCTAACGGCGTGGAAGAGAAAGAGTTCTTGAAGTTGGAAATATTATTGATGGAACTTGTAGACAGATATTATTGTTAGCATATATTTTCTATTTCTATTTTTCGTTGTATGGCTGTTGGGTTTGGTTTTCACCTCAGGGACTTTTATGTACTTCTACCCTTTCGATCTTTTTCTATATAAGAGGGCCCTAGGGTCTCTAATGGAATTTGAATCCGTTCATCCAATTTTGTATCAGAACATCGATCCTAGACTATGGCTCCAGGTATCCCACCCCCCAAGGTCTCCTAAATCCTAACACCAAATCCCGATCTCTCTCCCTTCCTCGGCGATGGCAGCAGCACCCGGTGATGCTTCAGCAACGCACAGGAGCCCATGCAGCGACGTTATGGCAGCACGGGGCCTGCTCCAGCAGCAAGCGACGGTGCTGCGACCTTGAGGAGTGTTGGCAGCGCTCTACAGCTACCAGCAGCGACGGCGATAGCCCTCAGCAGAGCAACAGCGAGCCAAAGCAACTCTGTAGCGGCGATTTGCAACGGTGACAGGCAACAGCAGTCGGAGCAGGTGGCGCACAATGCTATGGTTCCTGTGTAGCGATCGTGAGGGGGTTCTTGTCCTAATCTAAAGACTACAATCCGTGTGGTTGTTGCGAGAGGGAGGCTAGATCTCTTTCGAGCCATCTTGGGTGTTCTCCTTGCACCCAGATAAGACCAATATCTATCCAAAGAGGTCCCTTATCAGTGAAGCAGATCTGAATTGGATTTCTTCTAGATCTACAAGTGTTTCATTCACATGAATATGGATTTCTTCATTGATGAGTTCGTTTCATTGGGTGTGATTGATGGATGCCTTTGGATCAGTTCATTTCATTGATTGATGAGTTGTTTAGCTCGCTTTGGATATGTTGAACTCGCAGAGAATTGTTGTGTTCGTGATGGAAGCCGCTATGGAAGTAGGTTAAGTCAGTTTTGACAAAAACCGTCATGTTAGACAATGTCATCTAAATAGATGAGGAGGCCCATCTACACGAGGTAGGGGGCACCGTCATCGACAGGGTAGCAGGCAGTGAGCCACAGGTATGTTCCCTAGTAAGATAAGTCATGTTTAGACTGTGACTGAAGCTACAGAATAGGCTGATGGGATTTTTAGGAAAGAGGATGAGGTTGTTGTGTCTACCACTTTAGATACTACAGCTCCAGCTTGTTTGCAAATAATGGATGGTTAATTGATTCCGGATCATCTAGGCATCCTAATGGAGACCGGGAGTGCTTCCACATGGTGTGTGATGTTTCTCCTGGCAGGACTGTTCAGGTGGCTGATGGACATCTTTCTTAGGTCTAGGGCGAGGGGAAGGTTACTATATCCCCTATGTTGAGACTGCCTAATGTTCTATTTGTTCCTGATCTTTTTATCAGTTTGTTGTCAGTTAGCAGAATTATCAAAGAACTCAACTGCAGAGCAATCATTGATGATGTGGAGTGTGTTTTCCAGAACAAATTCACAAGGAAAACTATTGGTGGTGGACACGAGAAGGAAGTGTATACCGCTTAGCTCAATCTCCATTGGCAGTTGTTGGACAAGCAGATGTGGCAAACAAGGCAGGGACAACACTTCAGCAACACTGTCAGCTAGGACATCCCTCTCTAGATTGATTAAGACGAGTTATTCCTCCTGTATCACCGGCGATTGATCTTCTTTGTGATGCTTGCCAACTAGGCAAGCATCATCGTTCTAGCTATTCTCCTAGCACTACAGTTGCGTTATCTGCATGTTTTGACTTATTCCACATAGACATATCGGGCCCGAGTCATATTCCAGACAGGCAGGGATTCCGCTTCTACTTGGCCGTTGATAATTTCTCCAAACTATCATGGACCTTTTTGCCTTGTAGTAAGTTAAATGTAGGAAATACGATTGAGATGTTAATTAATCAGATCAAGACTCAACTCAATTTTTTACAATTGTAAAGATTATTAGAACCAACAATGCACTTGAGTTTTGCACTAGGAGACTGACCCACTTCTACAGCTACCTAGGCATCATACATCAGACCTCCTACCCCAATATGTCCCAGCAAAATGGCATGGCAGAAAGGAAACACAGACATCTCTTAGACGTAGCCCGAATATTGTTGATGCATCACAATGTTCCATCTTCCTACTAGGGAGACGCCATTTTTACTGCTTGCTACCTCATCAACAGGATGCCTAGTTCAGTCCTTCATAAGTATATTTCGTATCAGATAATGTATCCAAATAGAGATTTATTTGTTGTGCCTCCTCGGATTTTCGGTTGTGTTTCATTTGTTCACATTCTTGGTCCTGGCAGCGACAGGCTTGCTCCCCATACAGTCAACTGTGTATTTTTGGGATACAGTGATACCAAAAAAAGCTACAAATGTGATGATTCCGTCAGTAGGCAACACTATGTTAGCATGAATGTCACCGTAGAGCTCCCAAGTCTTTCATGACAAATTGCTCTGCTAGGATGTACTTAATCTTAGCAACCTACCAAAAAGGAGACATATGTAGGGAAACTGAGGCCTACAAATGTGATGATTCCATTGCTATACCTCACTATTATGAGGCTAGACATCTCCATTGCAGTAGGGAAACTGAGTCAGTTCATGGCCAAACCAACACACCAGCACTAGGATGCAGTATTGATGGTGCTCAGATACATCAAGAAGGCTCCTGGGAAGGGTCTTCTCCTTTGCAAGGGGTCTTCCATGACCTTGGTTGGATACTCTCATGCTGACAACACAGGATGTCATGTGGATCACAAATCCACTACTAGGTTCTACACCTTTCTAGCACGGAGTCTAATTACATGGAGCAAGAAGCAGGGTATAATTGCGAGATCTAGTGCTGAGTCTGAGTTCAGCACCATAGCTCAAACCATTGTAGAGATGATGTAGATCAGATCCCTGCTTACTGACTTGCAGATGCAGTTTTCTAGAACAATCACCTTTATTGCCAACAACCCAGCATTTCATGAAAGGACGAAGCACGTTGAGGTTGACTGTCACTACACCAGAGACATCATTCAAAATGGGTTACTTTATACCTTGCCAGTCACATATGAGGAGCAGATTGCTAATATATTTACTAAGCCCTTTGCCAGATCTCTATTTGATTCATGCGTATCCAAGCTGAACATGATAGATATCTATGCTCCAGCTTGAGGAGTGCTAGCATATATTTTCTATTTCTATTTTTAATTATTGTATGGCTGTTGGATTTGGTTTGCTCCTCGGGGGCTTTTATGTACTTCCACCCTTTCGGTCACTCTTTACATAAGAGTCCTAGGGTTTCTAATGGAATTTGAATCATTTCATCCAATTATTATGTTTCATGTTTTACGCTTATTTGTAAGGGTGCGTTGGTCACCTTTTCTCTATCTTGGGGTTGTTTTGTAATTCACCCTTTTCCTCTCTCTGTAAAAAGAGAGACAGGACGCTCATAATAAATTAAGGCCTTTCATTTCATCACATTTGGTATCAGAGCAGCAGTCCTAGATCGGTACCCTAAATACCCCACCCAAATACACCTTTGACACCTCCACCTTAACCTTAACCTAACCCTAACAATGCCCTCAACAAGAGCCTACCACCGCCGCCACCTCTCCAAACACCACCGCCATTGTTCGGCAGAGAGAAGAGGCGACGATAGATTGTACCTTGAGAAGGGTTGCTACACCGCTCAAACTTTATTTCATGGTCTGAAAATCTATCTTCAAATCATGGTTTGGTAACTTCAAGTCTGATTTTTGCTTCAGAAGGTTCCATTTTCGTCTAGCGAGTGGAAGAGGATAGCAAGATGGCATCCTCCAGTTCTTCTAGTAGCTCCAATTCATTTGAAGTCACATCAAACACCTCTATGGACACCACAGGATATAAGAATCCGTTCTTTGGCCCATTGATTTAAATGCCGCCGGCAAGGCCATTTCTGGAAGGGGGTCGTGCCGACATGAATATGTTGTCGATTTACAGGTGTGCCGCCGGCATGCCGACGATTTCGCAGGCATGCCGATCGACGCTGCAGGAGATTTCGTCGGCATCCCTTCACGATTGTGCTGACATGTGTATTGTCCAATGAAGGGCCTGTCTTGGACAGACCAAAATCAGAAACCTTGGCAACCAAATTGTCATCCAAAAGGATGTTGGTTGTCTTCACATCACGGTGGATGATGTACTTGGCACCGGTGTGCAGATACTGGAGGCCACGAGCAGGCCCGATACATATTTCAAGACTCTGCTTCCAACTCAAGGGCTGGTTCTTGGACTTGTAGAGGTGCTCGCGGAGCGTGCCATGAGCCATGTAGTCATACGCCAATATCATCTCGACAATCTCTTCACAGTAACCGATTAGAGAGACAAGATGGCGGTGGCGGAGCTTGGACAACATCTCAATTTCATTCTGGAACTCGTGCAGGCCCTGTTCGGACATTGGGTTAGCACGCTTGATCGCTACAATGGTCATCCCATCATCGATACTGCCGCGGTAGACCTTCCCAAAACCACCAACGCCAAGCAGAAGCTTCTCATCGAAATTATTCGTTGCGGCCTTGATCTCTGCAAACGTGAAGTGGCAGCAAAGATTGGAAGGCAAAGATGATCCATAGCTCACTGCCGTCGTTTTAGCCCCCGAGCTGGTGATGGAAAGTGGCAGCCAAGCATGGCCTGCTTCCTCATGTGCTTTGAGCCGATGACAGCAGCAGAAGAACACCAAGCCACTTATCAACAGCAACCCCACCATAGATCTATGGGCAACATGCCATATATCTAAAATCACATGCCTCAATCTAAAAGTACTCCAATGACGCTTTTCAAGCTGACAAGCATTACAACCGATGACAACAGTAGGAGATCCCTGTGGTATAACATCATGATTATCCAGAGATAAATGACCCAAATAGAGATGCCACTGAAAAGGAAACTCAACAGAAGTGGTGACTCCACCAAAACTTACCGCAATAAAAGGAGATTAGAAGAGGCGATAGACTTCCCCTTCTTTACAACCACCACTAATCGTTCTCCCCATCAGGATATTCTAAAAAGTACAAGCAACTACATCAAATATAGCCTGGCAATTCAATTCATTGGTAATTCTTCTAACTAAAAGTAAACTGATCGAAAAATCAAGAACAAGCAGGATATCAGTCAATCTCATGTTGGGGACGCCAGTAACCTCCCCTTGACCAGTGATGGGAGAATGCTTCCCGTCGACCACCTGTACTGTATGTCTAGGAGGAACAAAGAGGAGACGACAAAAGCATCGCCGATCTCGACTCAAGTGACGTAATGCTCCTGAGTCCACTAGCTAATATGTGTCACATAAATCATCACTTTGTACAGAGAGTGTAGGCAATATACCTGAAGGGGTGGTTAGGGCAGCTTTAGCAGAGGTAGAAGAGGTCACCAGGATAGTAGTGTCAGATGCAGAAGAAGTATCTTGAGAGAGCTAAGAAAGTCGTTGAAGAGGCTTATCATAGCCAAACCAAGGTACTGATACAGTGTCTCTTGGCTGCTCTTCAGTGGCAAGCACCTGATTGGCAAATAGTCGTCATACATGCTTGGTTCAACAAGTGCTCTCAATATGACCAAGCTTCCCGCAATATGTGCAGGATTTGCACCCTCTGCCCTTAGCACCATGCCTCCCGTCGGTAGAGAGAATACCTTGTCCATGACCTTGGGCAACCAAGGAAAAAGCCGGACCCATGGACTCCTTAATCGTGAGAGAAATGAAGATCCTACTCAGCATGTTGTATGCTTCCTCAAGACTAGGAAGCTCTGTTAATGTAAGCATCTAAGAATAAGAAATCGCATACTGAGGCCCCAAACCAACCAGAAACTTCACAACTGCAGCTTCCGTGTGATAAGCCTTTTATGTGTCACAAGCACTAATCGGGCAACACGTATTGGACTTCTCAAAGACGTCCTTAAGTGTCGATTGCCACTGAGATAAAGTGCAACCTTCTGGTTGTCGTTCTGTTGCTGTAGTCTGTGATTTAAATGCAGACGGCATGCTGTCGGTAAGGTGTTTTTTGGAGGGAGGGCATATCGACACAAATATAGTGTCGGTTTGCAGGGAAACCGTCGGCATGCCGAGGATTTCGCCGGCATGCGGACAGTTACCGACCTGAGCGGCGGGATACTTGAAAGGGTAGGCGGGAAGCTTTTGGGCAGGAAATGGGGGCGGGGAACGGGCGCGGGGGGGTCAGGGAGGGAAGGGAAGGTCAAGGGCGTGGGGGTGGTCTGGGAGTGAAGGGAAGGTCACACACACACAGCTAAAATAACATGTTTTTATTATAAAAAAATGTTTCTGATATCTTGATCACACACACATACAGAGAGATTTTCAGGCTAAAATAACCTGTTTTTATTATAAAAAAACCTGTAAAACGTTTCTAATATTTTGATTTAGTTGTCTTTCAAATCTTAATCATTTCTGTCGGCATGCACCGGCATGCTCTCGGCGTGCCTCGAAATGTCATTTTTTCGGGCCGTCAAAATCATCGAAATCTGCCATCGAAAAACGGGCATTTCCACGACATGCCTTCAGCATGCCCACGAAATGCATACCTACAATTTTATCAGGACGGCGTCGAAATCGGCATTTCGAACCTTGCTTTGGCCCCATGATTAAGGTAGAAGAGACTATCCCCGATGGTCCCAGATGTTCTTAATGACTGTTAGGGGTCATGGGAAGGAGCACATTCTAAGTCAGCTTGAACCCGTAGAGAAAACAAAAACCAATGCTACATGGAATCGTGACAATGCCATGGTTTGTGCCTGGAGGATTAACTTCGTGATACCCAGGATTGGCGATGAGATCATGAATTATCCTACAGCTAGGAAGATGTGAGACTCTCTTAGTGAGACATTCCCAAAAGAAGAATTCTGCTCGAGTCTTCCAAATTTATCATGAGCTCTTCCATCATCATCAGAATGGAAAGACGCTAGCCCAGTATTATTCTCAAGTCAAGTGGTTATTGGAGCGCCATAACTCCTATAAACCTGGTTGTGCATGCTCCTCTTGTTGTGCATTCAAGAGAGCTTGTAGTTTGTCTGTTTCTTTTTGGTTTGGGATCAGAATATTCTGTTGCATGGGACCATATATTGACTATGACTGCTTTGCCTACACTTGAGGACACATATAGTCGACTTAGTAGGATTACAGTTATTGCTACTTTCTCTGAGACTGCACGTCAGACTACTGCTTTAGCTGCTTCTCATGGTACTTGAAGAAGGGCCTCTTCTACCTGTGGCCATGGCCGTAGTCGTGGATGGGGTGCTGAAGGTCGTGGTACAAAACCTTCATACACCTATTGTGGCAAACTAGGTCATACTGAGGCTACGTGCTGGCAGAAGTATGAGAAGCTTGCTACTGCTCACCAAGCGACATAGGTTACCATGTCTATGGCTGATACAGTGGCTAGAACAGAATTTGAGTTGTTGCAGAAGTTCAATCAAATGTCTCAGCCTTCTCCAAAGACCGTAGCTCAATGATTTAAATGCTGGCAGCATGCCGTTGAAATGGTGATTTTTTAAGATATGCCATATCAACATGCTCAAGTTGTCGAAATACAGGTTTCACAAGCATGCCAGCGAAATCGTCAACATGCCACCGATAAGCTCAACATGTCGACAACATGCTGCTGCTCCTGTTGTTGCTACTCCTATTGCAGCTCTACTGCTGCTGCATAGGTTATATATCGATATATTACATATGAAAGAAAATAGAATTTATGGCTTAAATAGAAATATTTATCCATTAGAATAGTTATTTTTAAAATTCTAATCATTCTAACAACTTCTGTCATTTTTGTCAGCATGCGTGTCGGCGAAATGCATATTTGAAAATTTATCGAGACGGTGAAATTATCATTTTGAACCTTCCTATAGTAATTGCCTCTTCGTCAGGTATAATAGATGCATATTCATTCTCTGCACTTCATACAAGAGATTGGTTGGTGGATTCAGGGGCCTCGCAGCACCCGTGTGGTACTTTTGGTGCCTTCTTAGACTTGACATCTGTCCCTCCAGGAAGAACAGTACAAGTGGTCGACGGTAGATTATCACAGGTGACTGGAAAGGGGGAGGTATCCCTTTCCTTCACTTTGCAGTTACCAAATGTTCTCTATCTGACAATTTTTCCACTTTGTCTCTTGTCTGTTAGTCGCATTACCAGGGAACTTAATTGCAGAGCAATTTTTAATGCACGATCTTGTGTTTTGTAGGACCGACTCAGGGGGAAAACGACTGGTGGAGGACGTGAGGAAGGAGGGGTGTACCATCTAAGTAGCTCTCCTATTGCTATTGCCGCTTTTGTGTGTTAGGGGGAGACTACCCTGGCCACTTGGTCCCCAACTCAGTGGCATCTTCGTTTTGGCCACCTTCCTGTGGAGAGACTTAGGCGTGTTGTACCTCATATTCCCATCAGCACTACCATCACTTGCGACACCTGCTAACTTGGCAAGCACCATCATGCTAGTTTTCCTATTTGCTCTCATATTAGGTCGTCTGCAAATTTGATTTAGTTCATATGGATGTCTAGGGTCCAAGTTGGTTCCTAACTGGCTTGGACATCGGTATTTTCTTGTGCTTGTTGACGATTTTTCCCGTGCTACTTGGTTGTTCTTGTTGAAGAATAAATCTGATGTTGAAACTATTATTGAAAATTTTGTTATGGAAATAAAGATGCAATTTCCTGCACTGTCAAAATATTTCATTGTGACAATTCTTTGGAGTTTCGTACTTCTTGTTTGATGCAGTTTTTCCGCAACAATGAAATTATGCACCAAACCACTTGTGCTCACACCTCTCAACAAAATGGTGTTGCTGAGAGGAAGCATAAACATCTTGATGTTACACGCACCCTGCTTATTTATCATACAGTGTCTGCTTTGTATTAGGGGATGCTATTCGTATGACATGTTTTCTAATTAATGGGATGTCAAACTCTGCTCTTTCTGAGCAAATTCTGTGGCAGGTTCTATATCCTGGTCACCCTTTATTTTTAGGTGGGTTGCATTTGTCCATCATTTAAGTCCTAGAAGGGACAAATTGGTACCACAACCTACCAAGTGCATTTTTTTGGATTATTCTAGAACCCAAATGGGTATAGATGCTTTGATCAGATCAATTCCCGACATTGTGTCTGATGTGACTTTTTATGAAGTCATACCATATTTTTCTACCACTAGTAATGAATTGTTTCCGATGAATGATGGGGCTCCTTTGCCTATTCCACCTATTCCATTTGGGTCTATTCCTGTGGATGAGCACTTGACTACTTTTGAAAAGGAACATTTTCAGGATCCTATTGTTACCTATCAGAGACCACATACTACACTCAAGATGCCCCTCCGTCGTCTCCATCCTCCCCAGCTCAGGTGAGTACATGGTTTTTAGACACTGACACTTGGTGCCTAGTGATGATACAAGGACAAAGGACGACCTCGCAGATGATCCATAGGTGGATAGTGACCTTTCCATTGACATTCGGAAAGCTCTAAGATCATGTGCCAAGTACCATGTTGCAGGATATCTACACATATCTGATCTTGGTACAACATTTTCGGGGTTTACTAGAGCCTCGGTCTCTACTACAGTACATACTTCTTACCAAAAATAAGGAGACTTGGTCTCTATTTAAAGAGAACCAATCTCAATTACAATCCCAATCACAATCCTAACTAATTTAAGATTTGCTAATCCTAATTCTTAAACAAAATCAACTTAATTAACCATTCCAACTCAATCTTAAATTTAGACTCTAACCAGTTAAAAATAATTTGTCACATGTTGCACAAAACTAACTTAAGAGACACCAAATCCTAAACCTATACACACACAAGCTCACACAACTAACACAGGCCTTACACTACTCACCACTGACTACCACGCGACTTATTCCAAACTCTGACAGTGAAGAACATCCCTCTACTTTCATGATAGAGAGAACTTCATGCACCCTCCTATCTATGGATACATGCTTTGTAAAGGGAAGAACAGAACCTCAAAAAGAACATAAAACAGAAAAATCACACTAACCTTTATAAATATTGTTGAAGGATGCTCAAGAGATTTCACCTACTTGCTCTGACACCGGTAAAGAGGCGAATATACACAAATAAGGATCACATTTTTAAAAGAGTATGAAAAGGTTGTTCAGCTTCAATAGAAAACAAATCGAAGTTAGGATAGAGCTAGCCTAACTCCGCCTATCCTGAGGTTCGTATGTCTTTTCATTGCTAGTCCCAAGCTCAGGTAAAGGAGGGTTGCATTAGGTAGCTGATAGCCAGCATAAAATTTGCCAGATCTTTAAATATGAATTTTAGCAAATACTCAGATTTCGTTGGGACATTTCCTACTTGCGACGTGCTACATCGGTGCCCGAGTGTAATGAAAAATGAGCAAGGGTTCTCACATGAGAAACACATATGAGTAAAAGAGTTAGTTCCACTACATCATCGCCTGGATGTAGTCCAAAATGAACAAGTGTTCTCGCATGAGGAATGCATACGGATAAAGAAGTTAGTTCTGCTACATCGCCGCCCAGATGTAGTCTAAAATGAGCAAGGGTTCTCGCATGAGGAACGTATGCGAGTAAAGAAGCTAGTTCCACCACTTTGCCATCGAAGTGTGTCACAAAGGATGTTAAGATTCGGTAGTTGAAACATTAGTACTTTGACCAGCAAACTCATGGAAATTGTGGATACAATGGTAAGGAGAAGAATTCAAATTCCTTGCCTCCAAGAGACTAAGTGGGTTGGAGAAAAAGTAAAGAAAATATAGAGAACGGATTTCAAACTGTGATATTCAAAACGGGACAAAGGTAGAAACGGTGTGGGCATTATAATTCATAAAGATTTGAAGGAGAGTGTGGTTGAGATTAAGAGATTGGGTGATCGAATTATTTTGATAAAATTAATCTTAGAAGAGATCTTGAATGTCATTTCAGTTTATGCACCTCAAGTTGGTCTGCAGGAAAGAATAAACAATAAATTTTGGGAGGAGCTTAATATGATAATTTAAGGAATCCCACAGAGAAATGATTTTCTTGGGTGGAGATTTAAATGGACATGTGGGAAAAGATGCTTTTGAGTATATAAGAGTGCATAGAAATCTTGGTTTTGATCTTGGGAATGAAGAAGGGAAAACTTTCCTAGATTTTGCAATGACTTATGATCCTTTCATATGAAATATCTTCTTCAAAAAATGAGAAGAGCATTTGATCACCTATAAAAGTGACTTAACAAGAATGCAGATTGATTACTTTGCTTTAAGAAGAAGAGATCGTTTATCTTGTAGAGGTTGCAAGATTATTCAAGGGGAGGGTTTAACTACTCAACATCATCTTTCGATGTTGGACGTTCAATTGAAGAAGGCAAAGAAGAGAAAATTGGTGTTTAAGAATTTGTGAATTAAATTGTGGAATCTTAAGAAGGAGCAAGTGAGATTTAAAGAGAAGATCATGCAACAAAAGACTTGGGGTCTTAATGGTAATGCTGATAAAACGTGGTTAAATATGACAAATTGTATTAGGAAGGTAACAAAGGAGGTGTTAGGTGTGTCTAAAGGAGGTGCTCCAGGACAAAAGGAGACTTGGTGGTGGAGTGAGGAAATGTAAGAGAAGCTTAAAATTAAAAAAATATACTTTAAAGCCTTATATTGAGATAAAACAGATGAAAATATTGAAAACTACAACAGAGTAAGGAAAGAAGCAAAGAAAGTAGTTAGTGAAGCAAAAGCAAAAGCTTAGGAGTATTTTTATAAGAAACTTGATTTTAAAAAAAGTGAAAAAGATATCAAGTTAGCTAAAACAAGATAGTGAAAAGCAAAGGACCTTACACAAGTAAGATGCATCAAGGATGAAGAAGGAAAGGTGCTTATAGCTAGTGAGGATATAAAGATAAGAAAGAAAAGATATTTTCATAAGCTTTTTAATGAAAAACAAAAGAATTATACCATCTTAGGGGAGTTAGCCAATTCAGAAGATTATGTGAATCGGGCAAGTTATCGAAGGATATAAAAGAAAGAAGTAGAGGATGTTTTGAAGATAATAAAAAGTGGGAGGGTTATTGGACCTAATAATATTCCTATAGACGTTTGGAAAGTGATGAGAGAATGGGATATAACTTGGCTCACAAAATTATTTAATACTGTTTGGAGAGGCAAGAAGATGCCAGAATGGAGGAAAAGTTTTGTGGTACCTTTATACAAAAACAAGGGAGACATACAAGATTGTTTCAACTATAGAGGTATTAAATTGATGGGTCATACGATGAAAATTTAGGAGGGAATAATTGAAAGAAAGGTGAGGCAAGTCTCTGTAGTAACTGAAAATCAGTTTTGCTTTATACTAGGCTGGTCTACTATTGAGGCAATACATCTCTTAAGACGTATGATGGAGACCTGCAAAGTCAAGAAGAAGGATTTACATATGATTTTTATTGATTTAGAGAAGGCCTACGATTCTATCCCAAGAGATATCTTATAGAGAATTTCTGAGAAAAGACAAGTGCCAGTTTTATATATCAACCTCATAAAGGAAATGTACTATGGAGTTGCAGCTTGTGTAAAGACTAAGGATCATTTGAAGGACTACTTTGATATCACCATTGGTCTGCATTAAGGATCGACTTTAAGCCCTTATCTTTTTGTCTTGGTCATGGATGAGTTGACGAAGTATATCCAAGCTGAGGTGCCATGGTGTATGCTTTTTGCTGATGACATTATCTTGGTTGATGAAAAAGAGATGGAGTAAATAGAAAACTTGAGCTTTGGAGAGAAGCACTAAAAGATAAAAGATTGCGCCTAAGTAGGACGAAGACTAAGTATATGGAATGCAAGTTTAGTAGTAGAGGGAACAATGAAGGGATGGATGTAAAAATTGGAGAAGAGTGCATTTCAATGAAAGATGTTTTTAAGTACTTGGGATCCATTTTCCAACAAGATAGTAGAATTGATGGAGATGTTACACATAGAATTAATACTATCGAGCTGCGGTAAGACCAACCATGTTATATGATTTTGAATGCTGGGCTATCAACCATAGGCATGTACAGAAGATGTCTGTGGCAGAAATGAAGATGTTAAGATGGATGTGTGATCATACAAGAAAGGACCGTATTTCAAATGAGATTATTAGAAAAAAGTTTAAGGTGGTACCGATAGAGGATAAAATAAGAGAGGCATATCTAAAGTGATTTGGACATTTACAAAGAAGGCCACTAGATGCTCCAGTTAGGAGATACAAGAAGTTGGAGGTTAAACCTGCTAAGAGGGGGCGAGGAAGACCAAACAAATGTTGGAAGGAAACTATTAAGTATAACCTCAATTACTTTAATTTAAGTTCTGAAATGGCTGAAAATCGATCTGTGTGGAGGCAAAGAATCCATATAGCTGACCCCACTTAGTGTGGGAAAAAACTTGGTTGTTATTATTGTTGTAGGATAGAACTGGCCACATGCAAAGAATCCATGTAGTTGAATAAATGTGGGAAATTCTTAACCATAGGAACAACTTGTAGCATCATTTATTTTATCAGCATTGATTCTACAAGATCAATTCCGATAGCACCCAAGCACCAACCAAAATTGTTCCGAGAACACAAAATAACAATTTATGCAAGAGCACCGATGCAAAATTATCATAAAGCACAAATAAGAAATATGTGCTCAATGCACATAATATGAAAGTAGGTGCAGAGCACAAACTAGGAGTGGGAAGATGTGGCGAGCATCTACTTCAAGGTAAGAAAGGATGTCTATCAACAAATGCGCAAACCACAATCACGCAATACAAACTCTAACTAGATAAACTCACAAAAAAGTATGATCCATAACACAATACTCAATCTCTATATCTAGAAACAACACATTCCAAGTAATAAGATAGCCAGCAACAAAAAGAAGTTTCTACAACCAATGCATCAAATGCAATAAAAAATTTATACTTGTTGAGGTGAAGAGTTGTAGTAGGCCATATTTAGTCCCACATCTTGTATTGTGGGTTTGTGTGTGTGTTTGGTGCCCGTAAATAAGCTATTGTACCCCCCCATTTATCTTTAAAAAGAATACAGAGAAATATGCCCATAGAGACACTTCTATGACTTTGTTCCTACTCTTCGTAAGTAGGATTTCCACGTAAACCTAAGTATTATTATCTATCATGCTTAATATTTATGTTGATTATTATTTCGCTTATATTTATTTCTTAACATTGTACCTAAGTGACTCATTCTTGGGTTTTATCTCACTTATGATTGAAGATATTCAATGTGAATGTCATTTTTGTTCAATGTTTTGTTCATAATATCAAAAGAGAATGTGAGATTGCAGCTTCTGTTGCGTGAGACAAAGAAGGGTGTGGCACCGCATGGAACGACTCACGAGGTGTAGGTTCTTTGTAGGAAACTACTACACCATGTCTCCACCAAGGCCTTCCACGTTAAAGGGAAGCTCCACTTCACCGACTTCAACCGCATCATCGAGGGGTGTCTACACCTCGAGAAGCTTCGCTTCAAGCTGGTGGTCATCATCGATGAGTAGCTCGAGATCGTCGCCACCTCCTTCCAGGGCTTCCCGGATTCTAGGGCTTGTCTCCTACAAGGGCATCAATATCATCGACCTCACCGCTCAAGCACCGTGAGGACCACCATGCTCACCACCTCCACCATCGATGATGACCAACATCAGGAGCATCACGTGCTTCAATCAATCACTGTTGGCGACACTCGATTGCAAGCACCGATCGAGGCAATGAGCTTGGAAAACAGCAGCAAGAATGAAGAGGCAATCGTGACGTAGATATTGTGCCAAAGAAGGCGAAGATGCCAAAGGAGGAGCACACGAGATCAGTAACGAGAAATATGTTGATCTCGCTGATGGTGGCGCTCAATAGTAAGGATGCATGACTCCATGCGTTTTGTAAAGATAGGGCGATGAAGGTGCCCAATGACAAAGGGGCCATTTGCTGCAAATTACCGTATCTCTTGGGTTCTTTTGAACCCTTGAGATATTTTACTTATTTGCCTCTTAGTTTCCTTTTATTTTTTGAGTCTCTTCATAGTATTGTAATAGAGGGGCACGAATATAAAAAAGGAGAAAAATATAGAGAAAAAAAGGGGCATAAGAAGAATACCGTAATATATATATATATATATCAACAAAGGATAAAAAATAAAAAAAAGAGATAAAAAAGAGAAACAAAAAAATGATGATGAAATTAAAGAGAAGGGGAGAAGCTCTTCTCTATTTTATCTTTTCTTGTCTATATTATTTTCTTCTTGTTAGTAAGGTTTTAGATATCGATATCGATATCGTATCGACAAATCAAAAAAGGGATACATCGGGGATGTATACCTGATATCAGTAAATTTTAGGGAAATCGCTCAAAAAGACTCAAAATGTCATAAATTTGAAGAAAATTAATATTTTAATAACAAGTACATCACGTAGAAATTCCTAAAAGATAAAAATCATAAATTTTGAATAAAAACATAATAGAAATACACTAATCGCATATCGAGAAACTCATATATTAAAAAGAAAGTGTACATAACATAATAATTGAAAAACATTTATAGTAATGTTACTCAACAAAAGAAATGAAATATCAATAGTATCAGAGCATTAGAAGACCACACTAAACATGAAAGTATTGGTCAATGCCACAAAATCAATACCAAGTTGAACTTCGCCCTAACTTGATACCTCTCTTCCGATTATCCTCCTCTATTCGTAGCACTCTAACATATTCATAGTATGACTCCCATGCCATGTAGCTGTAACAAGTATTGTATTCATTGATGTACCGTTGATGGTCTTCAACACTACAATATAGAAATATTCCAAGACGTGGATATCGATTGTGACTGTCGAACAAGCTGCTCCTGCCTTTAGTTCTAGATCTATCTTAGGTAGACTCATCTCGATATCCTCTTCAATCTGTGGACCCAATAGAACTGCCTTGTTTCAATGTAGAACCTAGCAATTCACAAGGTTCACGCTGTCTCATCGATGAATTTCATGATGGTTGAGGAAGTAGTGCAGCAAAGTGGGAAGGTTGATAAGAATATGGTTGAGGACCTTGAAATGCAAAATACTCAGGAAATATCCCATAGCCATAAATTGTAGATGCAGGATTACTTTGGATATTATCACTTTCGTAGCGACCAACATACCCATAGAGGAATCATAATAAGATGGATGGCTGGTGTAGCAGGGGAAGTAATTAAATGAACGTTATGCCTCATCTTGGAGTTGGTACTGAGGGTTGGTATAGTGAGATCCATAGCTACCATAGTAACTTAATGATGATGATCCTGAGCCACCTCCAAAGATTGATTCCGCCACTAGATTAAGGGATCCCACCAATGAACTTAAATCATCAATGGACATCATAGAATGGCCTGAGGGAAACCCATACCATATTCCTGCGTTGTAGTCACAAGGTGGACTTGACACAGGGTCTTCATGTAGGTTTGTATATCTTTGCATGTATTTATATTGGACATCCTCTCTAGTCTCTACTAGGATCTTGATGATGATAGCCCTCATGTCCTCTACCACTACTTTCTGCCTGTGGCTCGTCAACCATCACTACATCTGTGCATCATCTCCATCATCATCATTTTGTGTTCCTCTTGAAGGTGGTGAATCATCGATTAATTCATTAATTAAAATTTTATGGCGTTTTATAATTTAGTCCGTCGACAAATCATGTGTCCATGTGAGTTGCATAGGTAGAGTAGAAGAAAAGAAATGGAAAGAATGCATATTCATATGAATTGCACAAGCAAAAAAAAGATGACAGACATTTCCCATATCAATCACATATCACCAATTTAACGGAAAACCTCAACAGCAATTCTTCGATATCGGCGATATATCACAGATATATTGGTGATGATTTATCGCCGATATCGACGATATATCGGTAATATCATGAGAAAAAGAGATGGCATGTGATTGATATGGAGATACCTGTCGATATCGATATATCACCGATATATTGCTGATATGTCAAACCTTGCTTATTAGAGCATCTTGTTCATATTTTCTATTTTTATTCTGTTCCTGTTTACACTTAGTGTAGAATCCCAAGGCATTATCTGATCTGATAATCCTCACCTTCGCCTCAAACTGATTCCTGATCTTTGCCAGGAATGCACAAATCATGTCTCCAGCTTCAAACTTAGATTTCAATAGAAAGATCCAAGGCATGAATAGTCATCCACTACAACTAGGTAGAATCGGTGTCCCAAACGATCCAGGTTTCTACTTGGTCCTTAGATGTCCAAATGCAGTAACTCAAACATGGAGTTAAAACTCCTATGCCGATTCCTTGAAAATGTACTCCTGTGATGTTTTCCAAGTTCACATGCCTCACTTTGCAAAATAATTGTTGGAGGAATTTGAGGTAAAGCCCTTCAAAGCTTATCCAAAGGTAGATGACCAAATCAGAGATGTCACAAGTAGCTCGAGGCACCTCCTGAAGGGAGAGAGGCATGACCTACATAAGGCAATTGTAGCAGTTGATAAACTTCGCATTCTTCGTGACTACACTAAATAGTCTGACTAGTCATAATATCTTCAAAGGTAAGAGAAACAATGTCAAACACTACCCTACAATTTAGCTCCTTTGTTATCCTACTAACGGAAAGCAAACTCCATGGAAGCAGACAAATCCACTATCTCCACATAGTTAACTTGAGAGCATGTTCAAGAGGTTTTATTCTCATCGACCCAGATAAGACTCACCTCCAACTACAGAGTCTTTTGCCCCTGAGGTTATACCTCTCTCTAGTCCTAATGCAGCAGATGCTTCGAGCTCATTAGAGCTACCTAATGTCCCACTAGAGGATCCTAAGAGGATCAATCTTGACCTTCCTATTCCCTTGCGGAAGGGGACTAAATGTTGCACATTGCATCCTCTATCCTGGCATGTCTCTCTGGTCAACTTTCTCTTGAGCACAAGTTGTGATTGCTCTTTCCATCGTTTAGCACCTCATTCTCCCCAATTGGCACTTGGTGACTCATAGTATCGACATGCTATAAATGATGAAATGTTTGCCCTACGCTTCAGAGGTACTTGGATACTAGTTGATTCCTCAGCTGGTGTACCCATTGTTGGTAGCAAATGGGTCTTTGTTGTGAAGCATCGATCTTATGGTACAGTTGAATGCTACAAGGTGAGGATGGTAGCCGAAGGCTACACAGACGTATGAAATCAACTACTTTGATACTGTCAAAAAATATATACTTTATTGATTAGAAAAGAGAGGCCTTAACCCTCCTTACATAGGGAGAGGGCCATGGCAAACATGGAAGTACAACTAACATTTACAAAGAATAGAAATGACCTAAACAGAAAACAACTCAATCAATATCTCTTTGATTTTATTTTGTAACACCCCCGCAAGTTGAGATGCGAGAGACAGCGAAGACTTGGGTCAACGGTGCTCGACGATAGTAGAATAATCGGCTTCAACATCCATATCAACTTGTCATGTTTCTACTTGTACGTCCCACGTAAGGCATTGAGTATGTAAGAAATCATGACTAAAACTTGGGTGTCTCTGCTCTTACGTCTAAGAGCCTGAAGATGATGAGGCTTGGTCTTCTTGAGTGTTCATAAGGTCACACAGGTGCAATTGCTCCTACAACCCGCAAGCTAACGTACTGTGCTTGGTTTCTTCGGGCATGCATAAAGTCAGCATCATTGCCATTACTCCTATGCTCCAAGAGCCAGTTGAAATGCTCTAAGTGTGTGAGAGTGCACCCCATCTACGTGTCTACGTCGATTTATGTCTTTCTTCTTCGTTAAGTTGCCTTCAAACTTGGGTGGCTCCACTTGTACGCCCTTACAGAGTCAATCCCTGCTTGGTTTCTCTTGAGATGCGTGAGAGTATTGCCCATCAACTTGACATCTTTAGAAGACGCCCATCTTCTTTGCTTCTCTCACTCATTCACACATAAGGACAAAAAGAAGGGATCCAGAAGTTTAAGGGCTACACACAAATGCCCTAAAAACAGAGACCAAAAGACAACTTCTAAGACTTCACAGGACCTGAACACGAAAGACCCTAAAAACCCTTTTCTTTCTTTTGATTGAAATCAAAGAGAGGGAGAACCCCATCTTCGTTCTTTTCTCGCCAACAAAGAGGGTCGAAGATGAAGTTGGAGTAGCTCTTATAGAGAAGAATCTGATGACACACCTGACAAGTGGAGGCGGTACTGAAGATGGTCATTAAAAAGTCTGCACGACAAGTTGAGAGACAGGACCACCTTGGCGATGCTCTAATAGCACTCTGATCACCAGATCACCTTGGTTCGGTGGCTTGACCTCCAAGGAGTCGAGAAAGACCCTTGCATCGACGAACGAACAATGGTTGAGAGGCCCAAAGGACCCGATCCACCGCCTCCATGGGCGGCGGCAGTCAAAGATAGGCCTCGTGGTGGTGCATGGCCGACCTAAGGGCCACTGGAGATGATTAGAACTTAGTTCCAAAATCTTCTAAGTTTCGTTGCTAACAAAACTCTTTTTGATTTAATGAATTTTTGCGACTCTATTGTCCAGAATACAAGAATGGGATGACTTGAATGATGAATGATGACATAAACGTATGATGGCCTTGATAATAGGAGGATCAACATTTGTTTATTTTTCTTACACTATGTACTGCCTCCTTACGCAAATTGAAAATAGGAGTTAAATAATTAGAGATATTTAGGTTCCACATTCGCAAAGAATGATATTTTTCAAAATCCATATCGATTCATAAGTGTTAATCAAATTCAAAATGGCTTAACAAAAAGTTTAATAAGGTACTTGTTACAAGTATCGGTACCAATCATAAGTACCGGTATATGCAAGGTACAAGTTTGAGTACTTAACTCCAATTGTGAATAATAAGTACCGATACTCATGGTGAGTACTGATATATGATCGTTACAACTTTGAGTTAAAGAGTTGGCCTGAACCTAACAAGTACCAGTACCTATCATAAGTACCGGTACATGTGGGTTATAGATTTAGACTCTGAGCATAACCTGTAACAAGTACTGGTACTCAAGATGAACAAGTACCTGTTATATTGTTAGTACCCAACTGGGAGTGCCAAGTACCGGTACTCATGATGAGTATCGGTACCCAAACCTCATTGTATTGGCTACTGGTAGACAGTAACTACTACCGATACCCACACATGAGTACTGATACAAACTACTCATTGAGTCAAATCTAAACGCCTGATTTGCTTTAATTTTCATTTGAATCACCCTTAATTAGCACCCGACAGCTATGGAGCATGGGTGGGTGCTTTCTAACATATAAATAGACCTTTGTTAGGTTGAAATGCCAAAATAGATTTATTAGAAACCCTAGATGCTTTTATGTAGGGAGGCACGAAGGAATAAAAGTACAAGAATGTCGTCATTAAACAAAAACATAACAAAATAGAAATATAAACAACTCAACACTCCCCCTCAAGCTGGAGTATAAATATCAAACATGCTTAGCTTGGTACATAACTCAACATATCTTGGAGAGTGCTTTGGTGAAGGCATCTGCAATCTGATCTTCAGTGGCAATGTAAGGCGTTGTGATCTTGCAAGAAATAATGGCATTTCTAATAAAATGGCAATCAACCTCTATATACTTTGTTCTCTCATGGAAAGCAAGATTGTTAGCAATAAATGCAGCAGCTTTGTTGTCACAATACATGGGAGTAGAACCTGAAATAGACACTCCCAAATCACATAAAATAGATCTTACCTATAGGAGCTCACAAGTCGTATAGGCCATAGCCCTATATTCTGATTCTACACTGAATCTGGAGACAACAATTTGTTTCTTACTTCTCCAAGTGACTAAGTTGCCACCTACATAGGTAAACTAGCCAGTACTAGATCTTCTATCCTCATGTGCCCCTGCATAATCTGCATCTGAATACCCCCAGACAATCAGGTGACCATGCTTCATAAATGATAGCCCCTTAACAAGAGCTTGTTTCAAATATCTAAGAATCTGACACATACCATCCCAGTGTACTTTTCTAGGAGCTTGCACAAACTGGTTTAGTCTCCTAGTAGCAAAACAAATGTCAAGTTTCATAACAGTCAGATATAACAGTTTTTCCACCAAAGCACAATAACTAGTGACATCTTCAAGCAGTGAAGTATCAGAATCTACTGGTAGCAAAGAAGGGTCCACAAGGATGTTAACAGGCTTGCAACCCAACTACCCTATCTACTTTAGCATATCAAAAACATATTTCCTTTGTGACAAAACTAGACCTCCATCAACATGCTACACCTCAAAGCCCAAAAAATAATTTATCATTCCCAGGTCTTAGTAACTGAGAATGCAAGAATCTTTTGGTAGCCTCTATTCATGTTTCATCACTCCCAGTGAGTGGTATATCATCCACATGCAATAATATTAATAGATCCAGCAGCCCTATGCATAGTAAAAATATAGTGATCTGCAAAGGATCTAGTAAAACCAAATTACTATACAGTTTTACTAAATCTCTCAAACCAAGCCTTAGGACTCTGCTTAAGGTCATAAATTGCCTTCTTCAATCTGCAAACTTTCTAACACTCCCCCTCAATCAGGAAGCCAAGGGGTTGTTACATGTAGAGTTCTTCCTCTAAGTCACAGACCATCCACTATTGACTGCCACAGAAAAAAATATCCTCACCGAGTTAAGTCTGGCTACTGAAGAAAAGGTCTCAAAATAATTAACTCCAAAGGTTTGCATGTAACATTTCGCGACCATCTGTGCTTTGTATCTTTCCATTGTAAAATCAGGGTGGCACTTCAAGGTGAATACCCACCTACACCCCACAATAGTAGCACCTAGGGGTAGGTCAACAAGTTCCCAGGTACCCATGGACTGAAGAGCAGCTATCTCCACTGCCAAGGTCCAGGAAGGGTCATGAGAAACCTAAACATGATTTCTGGCAACATTTTTGCTGTCAACTACATGACATACAAGCCTCCCTGCTGTAGTCAAACGATTAAGTGACATATAATTGGAAAAAGAATATTTAGCACAAGATCATTGTGGCTTTCTCTAAGTAATAGGAAGATCCACATCAGATACCTCAGGCGACGTAGTGTTTAGACTTCCATCTAGATCAGCAGTATTAGCAGAGGACTGAGCAGGAGTAGTAGAAAGTGATTCCTCTGTCTGTATAGTGGTAGCAAGAGGTCTGCGCTAAAAGTGTTGGGGAAAAATATCTATAGTGGACACCTCAGGATGCCTAACATAGACTATAGGATGGATATCATGTGGTAGAGCTGTAGGTGGCTCAGAGGGCCTAAAGGTGCATCAATAGGCATAGGCAATGGAACATCCTACAAGACCGTAGGAGACTTTCTTGCAGAAGAATAATAGGGCATGTCCTCAGGGCTAGTTTGCATGGAGCAATAGATTTTATGGTATAACCTTTTTTGTAGCTGGGTTATCCTCCGTTTTTGTTTGGAAGTCAGAAAGGTTATCCTGGTAGGTTAACCTGTGACTGTTTGGAAAGTTTCTGGGTTAACCTGTGAAAACACATGGAATAACCCAAAAAAAAAACTTATCCCAAATAAACCCCAGAATAACTTATCTTAGGTTAAGTCCTATTAACCCGAGTCAAAGTATCATTCCCACCAAACAAAGTTAACCCCTATTTTGATGGATTATCCCCCTTACTAAACTAGGCCTCAAAGAATGTCACATCCTTACATAAAACTGATGTGACAGATGATCAAAACAATGATACCCCTTCTGAGTTCTAGAATAACCCACAAAAATATATTTAACTAATCTAAGAGCAAACTTGTCCACTTTGAATAAAGGAACAAAACAAATACATCCAAATACTTTTGGAGGAGGAGAAAAAAGCTCCTAACTAGGAAACAATGAGTAAGGGACCTTCCCACCAAGAACCAACAATGATGCCCGGTTAATCAAAAAAGCAGCAGTAAGAATAGCATCTGCTTAGAAAGTGACAGGCACATGCATTTGGAACATAATTGTGCGGGCAACATCAAGAAGGTGTCACAACTTGCGTTCAGCCACCCCATTCTATTGCGATGTATAAATACAAGATGTCTGATGTATAATACCAAGGTTCTGAAAAACTAAGCAAGAGTAGAGTTCACAAACATAAGACCTCGTTCGAAACATGCGAATAGCAGTAGAAAACTGAGTCTTTATTTCATTCACAAAATTTTTAATTAGTACAGGAGTTTTAGATTTTTCTTTCATTATGAACACCCAATAGGCACAAGTATAGTCATTCACAAGAGCAAGAAAAAACCAAAAACCCATAAGACTCCTGACCCAACATGGGTCCTATAAATTAGCATGAATAAGAAAGAAAATAGCATCAGTCCTTTTATTACTACTCGGAAATGAAACCTTATGATGTTTGCTTAATTGGCAAGAATTGCAATCAAAGGAATCTGGAAATTGCACATTAGGAAACTAACAGCAAAGTACAGAAACACTAGGATGTCCCAATTTCAAATACCACTCTAAAGTAGAACTAATAGAAGCAGCAGCTATGGAGTGATTTTCTAGGGGAGGTCAAGGTAGTAGAGGCCATCCTGTTCAAGTCCACCAATCTGTTTCGTCCTCAGAAGGTCCTATAAGAAGAAAAAGTGGTCATGAAGTACTGCTCTACAATTTAATGCCTTAGTTAAATGATTGATAGACATTAAATTCAAAATAAATTTAAGTGCATGCATGACATCAGAAAGAGGTAAAGTAGTGGACAAAGAAATGTCACCAAAGTCTATCATAGGGGACAAGAAATCATCAGCTACTCTAACATGCACTAGAGTAGTCAATGGTCTAAGCGAGGAAAAAAGGGTAGCATCTCCTGTGATATAGGAGGACGCACCTAAGTTTGCACGCCACGATGGCTTATGAACACCTCTGGTACTAGCAGTTGTACCTGTCTGCTGAGTCACAAAGGCCCCCGCATTGGAAGTAGTATGGATAGACACAAGTCTGTCATATTCTTCCTTGGAAATAGTAATATGACGACTACTCTGCTCCTCCTAAGAGTGCTAACTGTCATCACCATAAGCAACCTGATTGGCCTGATGGCCTTGAGGAAACCCGTGCTTTATCCAACACCTGTCAACAGTGTGATGTCTTGTGACAATAGTCACAAAACAAACCACATCCTTTGCGACAACCTCCTGCTTTCGCTCTACATCTTCTTCCCCTGCCTCCTGAGATTCCTTTACCACAGCTAGCCACTACCATGGTAGAGGAATCAAAGGCTGGGACAGGGTCAAATATCTTAATTCAGGAGAGGTGAGCATATATCTGTGCAGGTGTAGGAATCTCCTCCAAAGTCAAATCCTTAACAGATTTGAACTCAGGATCAAGACCTGCAAGCAATTGAACTAAACAAAAGGCATCGCATTGCTTTGCAGTAAAAGTGACATCAATGGAGATTAGTTAATATGTGTCCTGCTCATCCCAAAGATTTTTCATTGAGCCATAATATTCAACAAGGGACATAGTTCCCTTCCGAAAAGAGTGTAACTCCTCAATCCCCCTATAGAGAAAGCTGATGTTGCTCTTATGAGAATGTATCTCATAAAGAACCTCTTAAATTTTCTTTGCCGACGCATATGACATAACCTGTTTGGCGATAGGCTCCATGCTGTTCAACATGCAAGTCGCCACCCAATCATTATCTGCTTCCCAATCAACAGACTTGGTGGTTGGTTCGTCTTGCGTCAAAATATATTTCTTGCAGTGTGACCTCACAAATCGGAAAAACGAGGTAGACCAGAGGAGAAAGGTAGTTCCATCCAACTTGATAGAAGTTCCCCGCATGAAAGTGGCTGCGCTTGGAGTAGATATCTTCCCTCCTAAGTCACTCGGGGAACTCTTCTTGTCTTCCATAGCATTCGACATGTGGGAAGCACCAAAGAGGAGATACTGTAGTAGGAAATCAAACCATATATTGATCTGAAATCATCAAAAGAACTGCGAACAAAGATGCTTTCAGACCATAACAACCGCCTTTAGGGCTATATAAGACCCCAAAGGGGTTGTTTCTTCTTCCAAACCTCTGTGTGGTTGAAGAAAAGAGAGGAGACATCTCCTAGCAACTGTTCCTCATGAGCAACGTGAGGCGCACAGCTGCAAACCAAAGGAAGGCAGCATCAGTGCTGCTATGGCTGACGACAAACATGAGGGAGCGACACTGCAGACAAGAAGGGGCAGCATTGTGCCTCTTACGCCACTGCAGAGATGGAGCGGCCACATAAGACCCTCAAGTGGTCAGATCACCACCCAGAGGGGTAGTAACGCAGCCAAAGCGTTCCAGCAACCCTTCTGACTAGCGACGCTAGGCCTTGCTGCAGTTAAAGGTGCTGGCGGTAGTAGAAAGTAGATTGGTGGCAGCAAGGAGAGGTCGTCGGCTCCATAGGGTTTGGGTGGATGGGAAGGATGGCTAATTTTCCGGTAGGATATCAGAACCCCAATCTAGGACCACTACTCTGATACCATGTTAGGTTGAAATGCTAAATTAGGTTTATTAGAAACCCTTGGTACCTTTATATAGAGGCACAAAGGGACAGAAGTACAAGAATGCCCTCACTAAACAAAAAGGTAACAAAAATAGAATATAAAAAACACAACACTCTTCTCTTCCTTGCCCGAAAGAATTCGTTATACACTTTTTCTAGCAAGAAGCTAGACTTGTTGCATAGTGTGCAAGTCCTTAGGCATGAGGTTTTTCGCTTTTCAATTTATTTTGCGCACCAATCCCTTAGCTTTCGTTGGTAATATCTTTATATGTTGAGTTACTTATTCCTTGTTTTTGTTATGTTTCTTTTGTGTGAGGACATACTTGTACCTTTACCCCTACGTGCCTCTCTATATAAAGGCACCAAAGGTATCTAATAAAATTTTGATGGGCATTTCAACCTAATATGATATCAGAGCAACGATCCTAAATTGGTAGTCTAATATCCCACCAACCCTAGGCCTTCCTATCCCCACCAAAACCCTAATCCATCTCCCTCCCGGTGCAACTTCTCTCCACTGAAGTGTCGCCGCCATAAGGCCACCGGAGGTGGCCGCTTCTCTCTTTCGAGGTCCCTATTGGGGCCTTTTCTCTTTGTCGCGTCGCCTCTAGCAGCTGGTGGAGCATTAAAGCTGATGCTACGAGCTCTCTTCACCTAAGCGCCGCTGCTAGGGCCTAAGCGACACCAACACTGCCACCTAAGGCAACGCAGCAGTCGAGTGAGGCATCTCAGGGCCATTACCGACACTTAGGAGGTCTCCCCACCGCCTGTTGACCGTTGCTGCAAC
Source organism: Thalassia testudinum (assembly GCA_037157565.1). NCBI lineage: Eukaryota > Viridiplantae > Streptophyta > Magnoliopsida > Alismatales > Hydrocharitaceae > Thalassia > Thalassia testudinum. The sequence goes on from JAZHRO010000024.1 coordinate 93,997,588, forward strand.
CTTCTAGCGGCCTCCACAGGCAGCGTTTCCCCCTGTAGCACCACCCAGGGTTTAGTATATCGCCGATATATCGGTAATATATCGATATCGATGGTTTGGGGAGTATCGATACCACTGAACGCTTCTTTTTCCATGATATCGGCAATATATCGTCAATATATCAGGCGATATCTACGAGAATCGACGATATATTGCCGATATCAGGCCCTGTCGATCACCATCTCTCTTACACGGGCGAGAAAGGTATTCACTGTTAGGAGCCAATTTTTCCAACTAGGTGGGAAAGCCATTACTCATTATTGGGAGCCAACTTTTTGAACTGAGTGGAAAAGCTATTCCTAACTACTGGATGCCATCTTTTTCAAGTGGGTTTTTTCCAACTATCACACACAGTTGATTTTCATTCAAAATTCATCTTCTAGCCATTTCTTGTCGATATGCAATTAGTGTTCATTCGAAACTCGTCTCCCAGGCATTCCTTTACTAAAATGTTAATTTCATAAAATTTGTGACATTTTTTTACTTTTTTGACCTTTCTAAGTAATTTCCCAAAAATTCACCAATATCAGTGATATATACCCGATATATCCCTTTTTTGACTTGTCAATACGATATCAATATCGATATTTAAAACCTTGGCACCACCACAACACCGCCTTGCCTCCTAGGCATCGCCATAGGGCTGTCACAGCACCGTCTTGGCCGTCTGGATGTTGCCCTTAGTGCTACAGATTCATCTCATGGTCTAAACCAGTTGTTTTTTAAGATCTGTGACGAGTCTCTGAGGAATGATCTGAAGTTGTTGTGTAACAAGTCGAGTGATATGAAAGACAAGAAGGATGCTTCTGAAGACTCGGTGGGGAAGATCTCTACCCTAAACGCATCTTTTTGTATGCAAGGAACCACTTTTAAGTTGGGTGGCTCCAACCTCCATCTGTGGTCTACCTTTCTTTCTCGATTTGTGAGATCACATCAGAAAATACATTTCTCACAAGTGCTGGATGAACGGAGAGTTTCTCAGGGACATTAGGCCACGTCTACCACTGGTGCTTATGTGGCTCAGATGTCTGGTATGGCTGCTACTAGCGAAGTGTTTGTAAGCCATCTTAGCTTGTAGACTTGGGCGCATCCTCCTACATCACAAGAGATGCTACACTATTTTTGTCTCTTCGACCATTGACAACTCCAGTACATACCAGAGTAGCAGATGGTGCCTTGTCCCCTAAGACAAGCTTGGGTGAACTCTTAGTTCTCTAGTTTGCCTCTTTCTAATGCCATGCATCGCCCAAATTTGCTTTGAATTTAATGTTTATCAGTCTGATTACCAAGGCATTAAATTGCAGAGTAGTGTTTTATGATCATTTTTTCTAATTGTAGGATCTCCTGATGATGAAGTAGATTGGTGGGGGACTTAAGCAGGATGGTCTATATTACCTTGATCTCCCACCAGAGCATCACTCCATGGCTGCCGCTTCTGCTACTTCTGCCTTACAATGCAATCTTAGACTGGGACATCCTAGTGTTTCTATTCTTCGTCGTCAGTTTCCCGACTCATTTTCTTGCGATGCATGTCAACTCGGCAAGCATTATAGAGTTTCCTTCCCTAGTAGTTACAGTAGAATTGAGACTGCTTTCTCGCTTGTTCATGCTTATTTATGGGGCCCATGTCGGGTTAGAAGTCGTAGTGGTCTTCGGTATTTTGTGGTTTTGGCGAATGATTATACCCGAGTCAATTGGGTTTTTATGATAAAGGAGAAATCCAAAACCCCTACTTTTATCAAAAATTTCATGCATGAAATAAAGACTCAATTCTCTACTACTATTCACATGTTTCGAACTAATAATGGTCTTTGAGTTTATGAATTCTACTTTAACCAAAATTTTTCAACCTCTTGGTATTATACATTGGATTTCTTGTGTTCATACATCCCAACAAAATGGGGTGGCTGAACGCAAATTGAGACACCTTGATGTTGTGCTTACAGCAACTTCTTTGATTAATCGTGTTTTCTTCTATTCTTGGTGGGAAGACCCCATATTCTATTTTGTTTCATGATCATAAGCTATTTTCTCCTCCTCCAAAAGTATTTAGATGTGTTTGTTTTGTTCATTCATTCAAGGTGGACAAGTTAGGTCCTATATCTGTTAAGTGCATTTTTCTGGGTTACTCTAGAACCTAGAAGGGGTATAGACGTTATAATCCCTTTTCACATCGTTTTTATATTAGTGAGGATGTGACTTTTTTTGAGGATATGTCATATTATACTGCTGCAGGAAAGTCTCCCAGGGTCACACAAGATGTCCCATTGCCTATACCCAATGCTGCACCTCCAAGCTCATCTGAGCCTCCTGATCTAATAATGTTTCTCTTATTGCTTATCCTAGACATCTTGAAGTGCCAACTACAGATACCTTCCCTCATTACTTTCAGCGCAAACCTCCTACTACTCTCTAGGCAGATGAACCACTTTCTATTATTCTTGCCTAGTCCTCTGCAGATACAGTTGATTCAGATGGAGGTTCAGACCCTACACCACCAGAGGTATCTAATGTGGATCTTCCTATTGCTCAGAGGAAGCCACAACGATCTTGTGCTAAATATTCTATTTCCAATTACGTCACTTGATCATTTACCTGCACCAGGGACGCTTTTATCTCTTGCAATTTACAACAGAAATATTCCAAGGAAACATGTTGAGGCTTCTAAAGGCCCTACCTGGCAGTGTTTTAAATGCCGATAGCATGCCAACGGCATGCCGTCCGCATGGCCATTTTTTGGGAGGGGTCATGCTGACACCAAATGCCTGTCGACATGTAGGGATGTCGACAACATGCCGACCATTTCGTAAACATGCCGACAGTATGGTCGACATGCTGCTAGATGTCGATGCATGTGCTCGGGCATGCCTTCTGCGGTGCATTGCTGCGTGTGCATGTGTGTGTCCTTGGCATGCCTGATGAAACACTCATTATTACATAATCGGCATTTGATTATCTTGAAATTGATATCATTTTGATTACTTCTGTCATTTTTGCCGGCATGCATCGTCATGCCCTTGGCATTTCCACGACATGCTTATCGAAAAACGAGCATTTCCACAGCATACCCTCGACATGCCCACGAAATGCACACTTAGAATTTCATCAGCATGGTGTTGAAATCGGCATTTCGAACCTTGCTATTTAGACCTTGCCATTGAGCAGGAGATGGCTGCTCTTCAGTCCAAGGGTACCTGGGAACTTATTGACTTACCCCCAGGTGCTACTGTTGTAGGTGTAGATGAGTGTTCACCCTGAAATGTCGCCCAGAAGTGGAAAGACATAAAACACGTCTAGTTGCCAAAGGTTACACACAAACCTTTAGAGTTGACTATCTTGAGACTCTCTCAAGTAACCAGACTCAACTCAGTGAGGTTACTTCTTTCTGTGGCAGTCAACAATGGATGGTCTATTTCACAACTTGATATTAAGAATGCTTTCCTCTATTGTGATTTAGAGGAAGAAGTCTACATGCAACAACCCCTAGTTTCGTTGTTAAGAGGGAGTGTCAGAAAGTCTGTAGATTGAAGAACGAAATTTATGGCCTTAAGCTGAGCCTCAGGGCTCGATTTGAGAGATTTAGTAAAGTTGTGTTAGCATACGTTGTGTGGTCTTTTATTTTCCTCTTATTGTAAGGGCTATGGGTGTTTTGTCCCTCATGGGTATTCATGTACTTTTGACTCCATGATCTCTCTCTATATAAGATAGCCCTAGGTTCTAATGAAACTAAATCATTTCAACCAATTTGGTATCAGAACACCAATTCTAAACCATGGCAGCAGCTTTCAGCGAAGCTCCGGCAGCACGCTGCAGCACGCGCGGCGGTGCTGCGACGACACGGGTGAGCCTGCTGCACCGTCAGTGGAGCTCTGGTGATGCTTGTGGCGATGCTACGGCGAGGTTGGTCTAGGTTGATCGCAGTGGCACAACAGTATCTTTGGAGGCTTTCCTAGCCTCCGGCAGCGACGCTGCAGCACCAAGGGTCGCTCACTGTGGCGCTGCGGTGCCCTTAGAGGCCGATCTACCCTCTGGCGGCAGCGCAGTAGCATATTGGTGGACCTACGGCGGTGCTACAAGTGATCGGTGAGGACGCAACAACTACTAGGGCTACTTGTTGGGCCTGCAATGTCGTGTTGTAGGTGGTGCTAACCCACAACAACCATGAAGCGACCTCAGGTGGCGTCGCTACAGTGATCTGCAACAATGGTTGGTGACGTAGATTGATAGGGAGGAGGTGCGCAGTGATCTGATACCTATGCAACGATTATGAGGGGCTTTTTGCCCTAATCTAGGAATGCAAGTCCATAATATAAGTCTGAATCAGTTTGATTTTAGCTTGTTGATGATTTCGTGGCGATAGAAGCTTGATCGAAGCTTTCGGATTGCGAAAATGACTTCAGATGATCAATACAAAGTGTCTTGGGGCTCTGTTTTCGACATCAGAGTACTCAAGAACCTTTTCTTTAATCCTGTTGTTAAGTTGGATGAGACCAACTACACACGGTTGTCCCAAACCTCTCTTATGACCATCAGGGGGTATAAAAAGAGCCATATTCTTGTGGATCCAGAGCCTGAGAACAAGACAGGCACAAATGCTAATTGGGATAGCAACAATGCATGATTTGTGCAAAGCTGATGCAGACGGTTATTCCCCACATAGGGGATGAGATCATGTACTACACTACTGCACAAGAGATGTGAGAGTCTTTGCGTGATACCTATTCACATGCCAAGAACTCCGCACGAGTTTTCCAGGTCTTCTATAACTTTTTCTATCTGCATCAGGAGGGACGTACGCTATCACAATATTACTCCCCCATGAAAGAAATGTTGGAGAGGCACTACTACTTGCCAGGGTGTGCTTATGAGTCTTAGAGGAGTTTTAGAAGACAACTGGTTGTTTCTCTTTTCTTGGCTATTTCTTTACTTTGAGACTTACAGATGTCTATTATGTGGTTGATTTTCCCTTGAGTTTATTGTCTATTAGCAGCATCACTAGAGGTTTGAACTGTCGAGCTATTTTTGATGCATCCTATTGTGTCTTGCAAGATAAATTCACTGGGAAGACAACTGGTGGAGGGCGTGAGGAACATGGGGTGTACCATCTAAGCCGTAATGCTTTTGATGCTTCTGCTACCCAAGGCCTTGTTTCTGTTGGATTTCCTCCCCAGTGGCACCACCACCTTGGCCATCTACCCATTCATCGCCTCAAACGTGTTCTACCACACATCCCCTCCACTACTGCTCTCACCTGTGATGCTTGTAAGCTTGACAAGCACAACAGGACTAGTTTTTCCAGTTCTACTTCTATTTCATCTATTGCTGCATTTGATTCGATTCATATGGACGTGTGGGATCCCAGTTGCACTCCCAATCGACTTGAGAACAAATATTATCATGTTTTCGTTGATAATTTTTCTCGGGTTTCTTGCATGTTTCTCTTGAAAAATGTCCGATGTGGGATAAAATATTGAGAACTTTGTCAAAGAAATAAAAACTCAACATTCTTATTCGGTGAAGTGCGTTCTTTCAGATAACGCCTTGGAATTTTATACTCTGCGTTTGTGCAATTTCTTATCTAGTTGTAGCATTATCCATAAGACATGTCCTCATGCCATTCAGCAAAATGGTGTTGCTGAGAGGAAACATCGCCATATTCTTGATGTTGCTCGCACTTTGTTAATTCACCATTCGTTCCATCTTTCTATTGGGGTGACGTTTTGACTGCTTGGCTTTTTATTAATCGAATGCCTAATGTTGCATTGCATGAACGGATTCCCCTTCAGGTCAAGTATCCTAATCATCCCTTGTTTCACGTCACCACTCAGACTTTTGGTTGTGTTGCCTTTGTTCATTTGTTCGGATTAGCTCATGATAAACTAGCACCAAGAGCAGTTAAATATGTTTTTCTTAGGTATACTCGGACACAAAAGTGGTATCGCTGTCCTGATCCGCTTACTTCTCAGCACTATGTTTCAGCGAATGTTACCTTTCATGAGGTTATACCTTTCTTTTCAGTGACGGCTGTTGAGATGCCTCCGGAGGGTGATATGGCGCCTATGCCATATTGTCCCATTCACTTTGGGAGCATTTCTGAGATTCCTGTCCCCATCGCACCACCACCACCTCCTGCTACGCATCCCTTTCAATGCCAGACTGGGCCACACCTGACATATGTTTGCCCTCATGCTACCCATCAGGGACATCCATCCTTGCCTTCACCATCGGTTGCTCAGGTGAGTCCCTTAGACACTGACGCATGTTTGCCATGTGATGGTCACAGGGACAAGAGAAGTGATATGTCAGGTGATGATCTTAACCTTCCGATAGCCATTCAGAAGCGACCACGGACTTGCACTACTTATCCCACGGCAAGGGCACTTGCTATTGATAGACTAGCTCTTGAATTTGCTGGATTTACCCAGGCGTTAGCTACTACGCAAATTCCAACTACTCACCGTGAGGCCATGCTTGATCCAAAATAGCGAGCAACCATGGACGATGAGATGGTGCCCTTCGAGATCGTGAGACTTGGGAGCTTACTCTACTTCCTGATGGTGCTGCACTCGTTGGCTGTCGATGGGTATTTTCTGTAAAGTTCAATCCTAATGGTACTGTTGCTAGGTACAAAGCTCGCCTCATGGCAAATGGGTTCACCCAGACTTATGGGGTGGAATTCTTTGACACCTTCTCAGTTGCTAGACTTCCCACAATCCAGGTGTTGATTGCAGTGGCAGTTCAGTTAGATTGGCCCTTGCACCAACTAGATGTAAAGAATGCCTTCCTTTATGGTGATCTCCAAGAGGAAATCCATATGCAGCAGCCACCTGGCTTTGAGAGTCAAGGGGAGTGTGTACGCCGATTACGGAAGGCTATATATAGCATCAAACAAAGTCCTAGAACCTTGTTTTAGATATTGTTACAGGCTGTAGAAGCAGCCGGATTTAGGAGATCGACCGCTGATTTTTCACTTTTTGTCAGGACTAGACAAGGTATTATGGTACTTCTTACTTATGTTGATGATTTGATCATCACATGGGATGATGTGCAAGGTATTGCTGAGGTTAAGCACATCACACCAGAGCATTTTGTCATGAAGGACCTGGGGGCTTTACGGTATTTCCGTGATATTGTGGTTGCTCGTAGCAAGGAGGGTGTGGCCTTGTCTCAACGAAAGTATGCTTTAAGTATCTTGCAAGAGGTTGGTAAGATTGGAGCCAAGGATGCTAATATTCCTATGGATCCCAAGATGCTAATATATGATGAGGATGCACAGGTGGTGGACACAGACGGTATAGATAACTTGTGGGCAAGCGGTTGTATCTTACTATCACGAGGTCGAATATCTCCATTGCAGTTGGGAGACTGGGTCAGTTCATGGCAAAGCCAACACATCAGCATTGGAATGCAGCATTGATGGTGCTTAGATATGTCAAGAAGGCTCCTGGAAAGGGTCTCTTCTTCTCAAAGGGGTCCTTTATGATGTTGGCTACTCCAATGCAGAGTATGCTGGATGCCATGTGGATCATAAATCCACTACTGGGTTCTACACCTTTTTAGCAGGAAATTTGATCACATAAAGGAGTAAGAAACAGGACACAGTTGCAAGATCCAGTACCGAGTCTGAGTACAGAGTTATGGCTCAAACGACTACTGAGATGATATGGATCAGATCTTTACTTATTGACCTACAGGTGCAATTTTCTAGCCCCATGGAGATGCGATGTAATAATAAAGCAGCCACCTTCATTGCCAACAACGCAATATTTCACAAGAAGACGAAGCATGTTGAGGTTGACTATCACTATACTAGGGACATTATCGAGAAGGGGTTGCTATATACCACTTTTATTGCATTTGAGGAGCAGACTACAGATATTTTCTTCAAGCCCTTGACCAGATCTTCATTTGATTTTGTGTATCCAAGCTAAGCATGATAGATATCTACGCTCCAGCTTGAGGGGGAGTGTTAGCATATGTTGTGTGGTCTTTTATTTTCCTCTTATTGTAAGGGCTATGGGTGTTTTGTCCCTTAAGGGCATTCATGTACTTTTGACTCGACAGTCTCTCTCTATATAAGAGAGCCCTAGAGTTTCTAATAAAACCAAGTCATTTCAACCAATTCTGTGCAAGAGTTTGGCTTTACTAGATCCACTACAGATCATTCTATTTTTACTATGCATAGAGCTACTAGATTTATTATTATTGTGTATGTAGATGATTTACTGCTCACTAGGAGTAATGAAACAGGAATAGAGGCTACCAAAAATTGCTTACATTCTTAGTTTATTACTAAAGATCTAAGAATGATAAATTATTTTTTAAGCATTGAGGTGCGGCATGTTGATGGAGATCTTATTTTGTCACAAAGGAAATATGTTCATGACATGCTAAAAGAGACGGATGCTGGGTTGCAAGCCTGCCAGCATTCTTATGGACCCTTCTTTGCCACTTACAAATTCTGAGAGTCCACTGCTTGAAGATGTCACCAGATAACGTGCTATGGTGGGAAAACTATTATATCTAACTGTCACAAGACCTGAAATTTGTTTTGATGTTGGGAGACTAAGCCAATTTATGCAATCACCTAAAGAAGTGCATTGGGACGTATGTCAGGTACTAAGATATCTCAAACAAGCTCCTGGTAAGGGGCTATCATTTATGAAGCATGGCCATTTGGATGTCTAAAGGTATTTAGATACAGATTATGCAGGGCACATAAGGACAGAAAATCTACTACTGGCTACTGTACCTATATGGGTGGAAACTTAGTCACCTAGAGAAGTAACAAGGAAAATGTCTCAAGATCCAGTGCAGAATCAGAGTATAGGGCTATGACCCATACTACTTGTGAGCTCCTATATGTGAGATCTATTTTATGTGATTTGGGAGTGTCTGTTCTGGTCCTACTCTTATGTACTATGATAACAGGGCAGCTACATTTATTACCAATACTACTGCATTTCACGAGAGAACAAAGCATATAGAGGTTGACTGCCATTTTATCAAAGACGCCATTATTTCTAGCAAGATCACAACACCTTATGTTGCTACTGAAGATCAGATTGGAGATGCCTTCACCAAAGCACCCTCCAAGAAGCGTTTAGAGTTGATATGCACCAAACTGAGCATGCTTGATGTTTATGCTCTAGCTTAAGAGGGAGTGTTGAGTTATTTATTCTCTGTTTTTGTTATATATTTTTTTATGTGAGGGCATACTTGTACTTTTACCCCTTTATGCCTCTCTATATAAAGACACCTGGAGTATCTAATAAAATTTTAATGGGCATTTCAACCTAACATTATGTATTGTTGGGAGGCTTAGGATTCAAGTTGTAAGGTTATTTTTTTCTTACACCTGCACACTTTTTTTCATTTTATTCTCTTGTAATTAGGTTGAGGTAACCGGTTAATTACCTCTTGTTATAGTGAATTAATTCCCTCCAGGTTAAGGGAATCGAGTTAAAAATCCTAAATCAAGAGACTTAGGTAGTGGAGTACCCAAGTGTGAGAAACCATTATATACCTTGTGTTCAATGTTGTTTGTTTTTCATTGTTCTATTTTTGTACCACATTATTCATCTCCCTTTCTAGTGTGCTTATATATTTAGATTCTACAATGATCGACGTGGAAGGTGGACCCCTGGCGACCACCCCTAAGGGGGTCCCTCGTCGATGCATGTTCGGTGGCGATGTCGGTGAGCATTTTCCTTTCAACGATGCCCCAACAGTGGCTAGAACAGAGGGCAAAGAGTAGTGGAAGAAGAAAAGAAATTGGCGTGGAGAGGACATTGGGAGAGGAGAGAGCCTCTTTGGTGGCTCACGGAAGACTAGCAGTGCCACCGAAAGGCCTCCCCCCTCTGGAGTCTCTTCTTTAAATCCCTAGCCCCAAGAGATCGGTGGCTCTAATACCATGTTAGGATTTTGGTGAAAATATATACTTTATTGATTATAAAAGAGAGGCTTTAATCCTCTTTATATAGAGGGTCATGGCATACATGAAAATACAACTAACATTTACTAAGAATAGAAATGACCTAAATGAAAAACAACCCAATCTATTTCCTAATAGATACATTTTCTCCTGTAGCACGATTGTCTGTCATTCAGATCTGTATCTTTGTAGCTGTGCATTTGGATTAAAGCTTGCATCAACTTGATATCAAGAACGCTTTTCTCTACAACGATCTTAATGAAGAAGTGTACATGTAACAGCCACCATGCTTTGAGGTTCAAGGGGAGTGTCATAGCGTGTGCAACCTCCATAAGGCTGTCTATGGCCTGAAATAGAGTCCACGAGTATAGTTTTAGAAATTATTCGAGGTGGTTACACAGATTGGTTTCAAAAGATCATTACTTATCACTCATTGTTCATTAAGACTACACCACATGGACGAGTTGTGATACTTGTATACGTTGATGATATCATCTTAACTAGAGATGACACTAAAGCATATCTGCCACCAAGGAATGCCCGAACAAGCACTTTATTACTAAAGATCTGGGCCAACTCAAGAATTTTTTGGGGATTGAGGTGACGTGCAACATAGAAAGGGTGGTACTCTCGCAAAGAAAATATATGCTCGACTTGCTTTAGGAGACAAGCATGTAAGGTGCTAAACCTACCTCGATTCCCATGGATTCCAGTGTACCTCTATATGACGATGGCTCTGGGTTGGTGGATGCTAGATAGTTCAGGACTCTAACGAGAAAACAACTATATGTGGCAGTGACGCGACCTGACATATCTCTTGCGGTTAGCAAGGTGAGCTAGTATATGGACAAACCCACGAAAGCTCGTTGGGATGTAGTTATGATGATCCTAAGGTACCTTAAGTCAGCACATGAAAAGGGTCTCTTGTTTTCACATTCTGGTGATCTTGGAAATATGGCATATACACAAGCTGACTGATGTAAACATATTTATATCACATAAACCATATATTTTTACATGTTCTTAGGCGTACAGTTGCATCATACATTATAAATATTGCATAACATGCATCATCTTGCATTTAGGTTAGATTGTATAAATTTTATTCTAATTTTCTCTTTTTGTGACCAAGTAATAAAGCAATATCATATCGGGGCCTCGGATTTAAGATCCAACAGTACGGATCTGATTAGGGCGACAATCAGACTTCAATGACTCCAACATCACCCCGATCGAACTTCCGTAATATTAGATGCAGTCCGAGAAAGATCAGAAGTCAAGGGGCCAGGTGGTGTAAATCAATTATTCAGACAACAAATCCAACCACACGGATGGGTACAGATCAACGATCGCAAAATGACAGCATGAAAATCAATCCAATCCGACATCCGTGACACCATCTACAACTCATAAAAGACGGATGGCTAAGATGGCGCCACGTGAGAGATAACGGCAGGTCCATAGCCGCCCAAACCGACCTAAGGACCCACCGTTGTCTCTCTCTCAACCGCTCGATTAATCTCAGCCATTGGATTCTCATCCCACAGCTGAGATCAAGCCAAGATTGCACCCTCAACTTTCTAAAGCAGCCCTCAACGCTTAATCAAAGCCATTGGATTTTCATCCAACAACTGAGGCGCAACTTCGTTGAATCAAGACCACGACCATCTGAGAAGATGGCGCATTGGTTGCGCCATGTGGTTCGCAAAGGAGGACGCGCGCACGAGTCCCACACGCCTCAAATCAAGGCAAGAGCACGGGCGCGGCCAAATTCGGCAGTTAGATCTTGATCAGGCGATGGTGAAGGCATCAACATGGCATTCTCAAATGCGCGAGCAGGTATACGCGTAATCTGATGCGCATGCAAATGCCCGATCGCATGCGCAGGTGCACGATCAAGGCGCGGGTGCAATGCGTTTTAGACTATTCGATCGCAAGAGCGCGTAAACATGCATAAGGCGTTTTATGCGCGGAAACTGAGGCGAGCAGGTGCACGTACTAAGCCCACGTTCAGGGCTTTAGTGACATATAAATCATTCACTAAAGACCTTGACATTAATGTCTTAAACATGAAATGACCTTTTTACCCCTTCAAACATCACTTATAAATAGCCCTACAACCCCCACATATCCTTCATCCCTTCCTCTCTTCTCTCACCCTCTCAAAGGCACTACGAGCTGGTATCAAACTCGAGATACTCCATTAGAGTTACAAAAATAATTTTCCATCTTCCCACCTCCGTCGTAGAGCATCCCGCAGTTGTTTTCTCACCGCCATTCGGAAAGCGAATCCTACTGCAACGTCGCCCTGCCCCGTTCTCCGTTGTTTGTCGTCGTTCTTCGTCCAGCATCTCACCACATTCTTCCGGATGCTCCGTCAACGTAGCTCGTCTTCCAAGTAGCCGTCGAGGAGGATAATTTCTCACCTCCCTTCTCTTTACTACTTTCTAGAGTAGATTTACCACTTTCTAGTGTAGTGATTAGTTGTAATGAACATTACTCTGTGGTTATGAAATCCATGTTTATTTTATCTATATTTTGTCTATTTTTTTTATTCTCTCTTCTATTAATTATTCTTTAAGTAGATAGCTAGTTTAGATTTAATTCGACCAGCTAATCTACCTCATGATAACAAATCAAACACGATTTTTAATCAAACGCCTACCTCCCTGAGTTCGACCCGAAACTCCTTTTGAGTTTCGGTAGAATTATCTGTTGACGGATTTTCCTCGCAAATTACGCTATGACAACAGGTTTTCAAAACTCAACTCGTTTTGCACTGATTCTCCAAATTAACATTTTGACGTCGTTCTCGGGGAGGCGATGCTCTTTGATTTTGACGTGTTTTCTGACTTACTAATCATTTACCTTACTTCTCTCATTTCTTATTGTGATTGCAGGTACTTTTACGAGGCAGACAAAAGCAGTAGATTTTAGTAAACTATTGTTGAGGGGTCTATAAGTAACCCCACCCCACCCACTAGATTTCATTCCACCACCTAATAACACAAACCCTAATTAACCTAATAACTTGCATAAACTCTAACGCTAGTTTTGATTGTTTGTTTGACACTTCCACCCGTTTCCCCCTCCACATATAAAACAAAAATTTAGAAAAATCTCACAGAGGTACAGAGCTTCTTCTAATTCTTCATACTCAACCGATAAGCTGATCTTTGGGTCCGGTACACTCATCAACATATAATTGAGTAGAAATCAAATTATGTAATCACTTGTGTGCCTGATTAAGTGGTGCATCAGGTCAATTGTTTAAGTTATTTTGGCCACACCACTTCAACTAAAAATAACTTATCAAGTAGCTGCCAAATAGGCTCGACGTTTAAGATTAACCAGGCACTCCACATTCTTTTAAGTTTTAACAGAAAGCACCTTCACCTGTGCTTTCAAAACCTAGTGTGTCAACTGAACTTAATTGAATATACCAAAAGTTAAATCCTAAAACCTACTAAGTAAGATTTAAACCCTAAAATTCACCACATTAAAAAATAATCATACTTGAAAATCACTGATTGTGCATGCACACACATATCAATCAATCATTAAGGGCACAACCCAAATAAAAGGGCACATCACATTCCAAAGCACATTCAAACCTAACCCTAATTAAAACAGAGGAGACGTTGGCCTTAAAGATTTAACTTACTCTTCGGAACCCAGATCGAGATTATTTTCGATTAGTCTGCTTCTACCATTCAATCTGATGTCTAGCTAGGGGAGCAGAATCAAACGATCACGGTTGGGGGGTATCAAAGGAACTTGAGGCGAAAGCCAAGGGAAGAACCTTCTCCACAGCCCCTCCCTCCAACTGGTTAGATTGACCGGAAAGAAGTAGATCAAATCGTTTCATCTCAAGATTGGTTCTGAGAGTCTATAGGTCATTAGGCTAGCCCACTTAAGGACAATTTTATTTGTTTGTATTATAGGGCACCTTTCTTCCTCCCGTTCTATCATAGATCCTTCCGCATCCTATTAGCACTTTCACTCCTATCCTCCTACCACTACTTATTCCCAAAATGATTATTATTCCAACCAAACTTATTCTCATCCATCTCCTAGTTGGGATAATCCTGATTTGGGATACAATTCCGGACCTCCATGTTCAGGGTCTAACCCAAGACACCATGATCTTGATTCTTATTCTTCTCTAAGCTATATTGATTATAAATCACCGCCCTCATTTTGACAACCTAATATGAGCTACAATCAAGAAGGATATGTTGATCCTTACCCTTCCCCAGATTCCACTGCATATAGGTCATCACCTCCTTATGGACAACCCAAAATGACCTATTATCAGGGAGGGTATCAAGAATCTTAATTCGTTGACTCTCCTCGACTGAACCCAAACCCGTACAACCCTGAACCAAATCATTTGATTCAGGTCAACCAGATTCAAGATAAGGTGTTGGCTAACTTAAGGAATAACATACAATCCTTAGAAACTCAGTCAACACCTTACCCTAAAGAATTAGAGCTTCTAATTGAAATGATTGACGATCTTAATAAATATTTGTTGGATTGGCTCCAGGATGTTAAGGATAAGGACCCGGTGAGTTTTTATTTGGGAAGTTATCGAAACTGAGGATGAACCCCTGTCAGGAGAGTCAATGTCAAAATCCGCTCAGGCACGGGGGACACGTTTTATGAGACCAGGGTTGACCAGGTTCTTCTAGAGCAATAAAATAAGGATGAATTGAATTCTTCACCTAAGATCCCAGAGCCAAGGAACGAGCAAACATATGTCTCCATGGATCAGAAAGTGATCGATGATTTTGAGACATACATTAATGCAGATTTAGAATTCTTCGATTCTGAAGGTGAAGAATCATCATACGAAGTCTCACCTGAGTTTACAGTACATGATTTCAGTGAGACGATTGGGCCTTAGGAATTCGATGAATGATTTGATGGCTCTAAAATTGATGAATTTGATCATGTTGGGGCTCACATGGCGAATTCAAATCCTGTTATTAAAGATTCAATTCAAAGCCCTGATCCACAATCACACCCCATTGAGCATAATGACGATTCTGTTCTTGAGATCATTCGACCCAAGTCAATTCTGATTCGTTCACAGCTCTTAGCCTTGGAAATTTCAAACACAACAACCAAGCCTTTTCCCACACAAAGTGGGGTCGGCTATATGGATTCTTTGTCTCCACACAGATCGATTTTCAGCCATTTTAGGACTTAAATTAAAGTAATTGAGGTCATACTTAATAATTTCCTTCCAACACTTGTTTGGTCTTCCTCGCCCCCTCTTAGCGGGCTTAGCCTCCAACATCTCGCATCACCTAACTGGAGCATCTAGTGGCCTTCTTTGTAAATGTCCAAATCATCTTAGACGGGCCTCTCTCATTTTATCCTCTATCGGTGCCACCCTAACCCTGTTTCTAATAAACTCACTTGAAATACGATCCATTCTTAAATGACCACACATCCATCTTAACATCTTCATTTCTGCCACAGACATCTTCTGTACATGCCTATAGTTTATAGCCCAGCATTCAAAACCGTACATGACTGCTCTTACCACAGCTCGATGGTATTTTCCTTTGACTTTTAAAGGAACCCTCTTATCACAGAGAACACCAGAAGCACCCCTCCATTTCAACCACCCTGCATTAATTCTATGTATAACATCTCTATCAATTCCACCATCATGTTGGAAAATGGATCCCAAGTACTTAAAAATATCTTTCATTGGAATGCACTCTTCTCCAATTTTTACATCAATCCCTTCGTTGTTCCCTCTACTACTAAACTTACATTCTATATACTCAATCTTCGTCCTACTTATGCGTAATCCTTTATCTTCCAGGGCTTCTCTCCAAAGCTCAAGTTTTCTGTTCACTCCATCTCTTGTCTCATCAACCAACACAATGTCATCAGCAAAAAGCATACACCAAGGCACTTCAACTTGGATATGCTTCGTCAACTCATCCATGACCAAGGCAAAAAGATAAAGGCTTAAAGTCAAACCTTGATGCAGACCAATGGTGATATCAAAGTAGTCTGTCAAATCATGCTTAGTCTTTACACAAGCTGCTGCTTCATAGTACATATCCTTTATGAGGTTGATATATATAACAGGCACTTGTCTCTTCTCCAAAATTCTCCATAAGATATCTCTTGGAACAGAATCATAGGCCTTCTCCAAATCAATAAAAACCATATGTAAATCCTTTCTTCACTTTCTATGTCTCCATCATACGTCTCAAGAGATGTATTGCCTCAATAGTAGACCTGCCTGGCATAAAGCCAAATTGATTTTCAGTTACCATAGAGACTTGCCTCACCCTTCTTTCAATTATTCTTTCACAAAGTTTCATCGTATAACTCATCAACTTAATACCTCTATAGCTGGAACAATCTTATATATCACCTTTGTTCTTGTATAAAGGTATCACAAAACTTTTCCTCCATTCCTCCAACATCTTCTTGCCTATCCACAAAGTATTAAATAAATTTGTGAGCCAAGTTATATCCCGTTCAAATGGGGTGATTAATATGCAAGGGTCCCGGAATTTGAAATTCTGATTATGGAGGATAGGAATTGGGAAATGAAACTTTGGGAAGCCAATTCTGAAGGAAACATAAGATCGAGTCTAAGGGTTCCGATTTACCTGAAACCTCCAACCTTCTACCATGACCCTTATGACATTTTCAAGGATGTGCAACCCAAGCACAAATTCATTGATTATCCTTCTGAGCTTAATTTCTCTGTAATCTGACTTTTTGGTCTTAGGTTGCATCCTCACAAATCACAGGCCCGACCCTGCTTGGATACTAATCTTAGGTTCTAGGTTATTTTTATCTAGAACCTTAGATATACTCGACCATGGGACATGGGTCGGCACCACAATCTGGTCCACATCTGTGGACATCTTCTCGTAACAGGCCCAAAATTAGATTTTCTTATTCTGATTCTGACCTACACCTGTGAATTCTTTATTTCTTCTTTCTATAGTATGTCTAACTAAAGGCACTAAATTCAGCACGTATACAGTTTCTTTTTCATCTCAGACTCGACCTATTAATCACAAAATTAAGGTGATTTCTACTCTACTCCACTCTATTTTGTCTTTTTAATACAATGAGGACATTGCATTAGATAGGCACAGGAGGTGGATATCATTATCTGAATCATCTTGTTAGCTCTGTTGGTTCTTTTTATTCTCTTTATTTAAAAAAAAAGCTGAATTAAGGAAGAGAACATGGGCTTTAGAAAATTTTCAATCTTAGAGAATAAAACTGTATGACTTGAACACTTAGACCCTTCAGGTCTTCAGACTTAATCAACCCGAGTGTCTAGTAAAATGTGAGATTGTTTCTCGAGTCCTCACCATTTGAAAATTTATTTTAATTTGGTTAAATAAGTTGGGGAGATAAGTATATGACTTATCAACCCACCCTTTGATTTGAGTAGACTTTAAGTCTAAGCATCTACAACTATTTGCACTAACTCGCTTTTCGACGATTTTTACGGAAATTGGGTAGCTAATAAACCTTCTAGGGTGGTAAAACTGACAAATTATCGTGGGTAACAGCTCATTGGTTGGTTGTCCAAAGCCCAACCACACGACCATTCTTTTCCAGCTGCCTTTAGGTAAATCTTAGATCAGGGAAGCCACCTACTTAACAAAAAAAAAGAAAAATATCCAAAAAGAAAAAAAAAGAAATAAACCACACTTCACTGCACGAGTATGACTGGTAAGTTATCGTGGGTAATAGCTCATTGGTCGGTTATCTAGAACCCAACTCACAAAAATGCACGTTTAATTCCAAAAACTTAGGAAGCGGACAAGTAAAATAAACCGAGAGATATACACTGGATTTGCCCTTGTGTTGACCCCATAAAAATACAAGTAGAGAGAAAGTTACCGGCCGAATAGATACACCTTTAGGTAGAATTCCATTTTAAAGTCACCTATGGGCAGAGATACACATTCTGATTGCCAATCAATGAGTCTAGAACCTCACACAAAAAGATGCTTAGAATTTAGAGTTCTCATTGAGTCTTGGGTAGGTTGAGTAGCCGTAGAAAGCTGCTCCGAAACCCTAAACGCAAAAATCCAAAAAAATTAAAAAAGAAGAAAAAGAAAAAGATCCTTCTTTAAATAAGGCAAGGGCTTGAAGCAATCTGCATTTTGGTAGACACCTGCGTGCTGTTGTATCTCTCTAATTCAAGTTTTAGTTGAAATTCCTAAGAGTTTTAAAATAACTTTTGCCCAAGAAATCTAATTCTAATTCTCTTATAAATAACACGTAGTTTTGCTGGGGATTGGCAAAAGATAGGCATGGGAGTGTAATGTAAACACGTTTATATCACATAAATCATCTATTCTTGTGTGTTCTTAAACGTATGATTACATCATACATTATAAATATTGCATAACATGCAACATCTTAAATTTAGATTAGATCGTATAAAGTTTAGGTTAATTTTCTCTTTTTGTGGTAAGATAATAGGACAATATCATATCAAGGCATTGGATTAAAGATCCAATTGTACGGATCTGATTAAGGCGATGATCGGAGTTCAATGACTCCAAGATCACCCCAATCGGACTTCCGTAGTATCATATACAGTCTGAGAAAGATCAGATGTTAAGGGACTAGGTGGTGTAAATCCATTCTTCAAACGACAACTCCGACCGCACGGATGAATTCGGATCGACGATCGCAGCCTAACAGCATGAAAATCGATCCAATCCGACATCTGTGACACCATCTACAACTCATAGAAGATGGACGGCTAAGACGACACCACGTGGCACCATCTTAACTGCCAAAACTGGCCCAAGGACCCGCTGTTGTCTCTCTCTCCTCAACCGCTCGGTTAATCTCAGCCATTCGATTCTCATCCAGTTGGATTTTCATCCAACGGCTGAGGCGCGACTTCGTTGAATCAAGACCACGACCATCTAAGAAGATGGTGCATTGGTTGCACCTTGTGTTTAACAAAGGAGGATGCACGCTCGAGTCTCGCACACCTCAAATCAAGGCGTAAGCACAGGCGTAGCCAAATTCGGCCGTTAGATCTTGATCAGGCAATGGCGAAGGCGTCAACGTGGCATGCTCAGATGTGCGAGTGGGTGTACATGCAATCAAAAGTGCATGCGAACGCCTGATCGCACGTGCAAGCACGCGATGAAGGCGCGGGCACGATGCGTTTTAAGCCGTCCGATCTTACGATCGAACGGCTGAGAACGTGCAAACATGCATAAGGCGTTTTGTGCGCAGAAGCTGAGGCGGGCGAGCATGCGCACTAAGCTCACATTGAGGGGTTTAGTGACGAATAAATCCATCACTAAAGACCCTAACATTAACGTCTTAAACGTGAAATGAGCTTTTTGCCCCTTCAAACCTCACCTATAAATAGCCCTACGACCCCCACATATCCTCCATCCCTTCCTCTCTTCTCTTACCCTCTCAAAGGCTCTACGAGCTGGTCCCAAACCCAGGATGCTCCATTAGAGTTACAAAAATAATTTTCCATCTTCTCACCTCCTTCGTGGAGCATCCCACAGTTGTCTTCTCACTGCCATTCGAGAAGCGGATGCCGCTGCGACGTCGCCCTGCCCCGTTCTCCATCATCCGTCGTCGTTCTCCTTCGTCCAGCATCTCACCTCATTCTTCCAGGCACTCCGTCAACATGGCTCGTCCTCCAAACAACCGTCAAGGAGAATAATTTCTTACCTCTCTTCTCTTTACTGCTTTTTAGAGTAGATTTACTGCTTTCTAGTTGTAATATTTCTAGCTTTCTAGTGTAGTGATTAGTTCTAATGAACATTACTCTGTGGTTATGAAATCAATGTTTATTCTATCTCTATTTTGTTTTTATTTATATTATTCTCTTTCTTCTATTAATTATACTTTTAAGTAAATAGCTAATCTAGATTTAATTCGACTAGCTAATATGCTTCGTGACAACAAATCAAACGTGATTTTTAATCAAACGTCCACCTCCCTGTGTTTGACCTGGAATTTCTTTTGAGTTTCGGTAAAATTATCTGTTGACGGATTTTTCTTGCAAATTACGCTACGACAACAGGTTTTCAAAACTCAACTCTTTTTGCAACAATTCTCCCCCTAAACACTGACTATGTAGGGTGTCCTAAGGATAGGAAGTCTATTACAAGCTTCTGTACCTTTGTAGGAGGGAACTTGATGACTTGGTGTAGCAAGACTGTGGTGGCACAATCCAATGCTGAGCCTAAATATAGAGCTATGGCACAAGCTTCTACCGAGCTCATGCGAATCAAATATGTTTTCTAAGATCTTGAGATTCCAATTGCAAAGCCCATGGAGCTAAGGTGTAACAATACAGCTACTATGTTCATTGTAAATAACCCTACCTCCCATAAGCAGACCAAACATGTAGAGATCGACTATCACTATATCAAAGACATGATAATGCAAGAGCTTATCCACACTACCCATGTTCCTTCGAAAGACCAAGCTGCTGATATATTTACGAAGGCACTACGCAAGGATGGCGTTGATAGATGTTCTTCCAAGCTAAGCATGATTGGCATCTATGCTCCAGCGTGAGAGAAAGTGTTAGAGTATCTTACTTTCTCTTGTTTTATGTTTTTGTTCTATTCCTATTTATGCTTAAGGGCCTTAGGGTTTCTTAGCTATAAATATAGCCCTAGGGTTAAGAAGAGAAATACGATGCTTAATTGTTTCTACACTTCTCCCATATGAGCATGGGAGAAAGGGGGTGCATAAGAGCCTATTCTGACCCCACACAAGACTCCCTTTTCTTTTAGGTCCCTACATGAGAGAAATTCACTTTATTTTCAAGTCCCTAAATGAAGGGTCACTATTTCAGTCTCCAAAGAAGAGACCTCTTTCTTTTAGTTTCCATATATGAGAGGCCCAGTCTCTTGGTCTCCTCCAGAGACCCTCTTTAGAGTCTTCAAAATGGGAGACAAGCAAGAATGTGGATGCAAGGAAGCCGACCACACAGGATACGAGGATGTGGTGACCCAGTAGCATCCATTTGAGTTGTATGTTTTGTTCTGCTTTGTAAAGTGATGATTTATTTTGTACAAGTTGAGAATTCCATGCTCCACTTTGGGGAGGGGGGAGGAGTGTCGAGATAAAGAATTGTAGTAGGCTATATTTAGTCCCACATCTTGTATTGTGGGTTTATTATGTGTGTGAGCGATGCCTATAAATAGGCTATTGTATCCCCTCATTTATCTTGGAGAAGAATACAGAAAAACATGCCCACAGGGGCACTTCTCCTGTGGTTCTCTCTTCACTCTTCGTCAGTAGGATTTCACGTAAACTAAGTGTTATTATCTATCAGGCTTGATATTTATATTGATTATTATTCAACTTACATTTATTTCTCAACTTCAAGATAACGTTGAGGAAAAATAGTACTAACGATAATAGAAGCAAAGTGTTGAACGTCCTCATGCAAATGAGATATCCCAATATACTCAGACAATGGATGCAGGGTGGAGGAGCGACTGGTCTTCCTCAGTGCAATGGGTCTGTCATCACCATCATCTAGATCTGCAGTAGGAGAACGTGATGGTCTGTCATCAAGTGTGTTTAGAGCAATGGGTAGTGGAGCATGACACCAATAGTACACCATAGTTTCCTGAGGTGCAAGGTCAATAGTAGCCCCTTCCATTGAGTAGAAGGGAACCTTCTCAAAGAAGATAGCATTTGCAGAGACAATATATCGTCAGTGAACTAAATCATAATATCTATCGCCCTTTTTGGGTATGTAACTAGCCCTTAAACATGCATTTTGCTGCCTTAGGTGAACATTTATCCTGTGAACCAAAGGCATGGACCAAGCAGGTTTATCCAAAAATACACAGTAGTAAGGAAAAAGGCCCATCAAAGTTTGGGTGCAAGATCTAGTATAGAATGCGTCCCTATAAGACAGAAGATGGCACCTGGTTGATAAGATAAGTGACAGCCAGGATTGCATCTCCCCAAAACTGTTTAGGGACCTTCATATAGCTCATTAGGGTTCTGCAATATCTAGTAAATGATGTACTTTGCACTCGGTTACGCCATTTTGCTGAGATGTATAAGCACATGATGCTTGGTGGATGGTCCCCCTACTAATGTAGTTCTACAGCTCTCTCTACATAAACTCCATGGCATTATTGTTGGTACTAGAGCACCACGATCATTTGTTTTGATGATAACAAAACACGTGTCATTTAATATTTGCGCTTTGAGTCCTAGATTTCAGGTCAATCGCAAATAGATACGTGATTAGACGGAGTTCGAGCTCGCATCCAGGACGGATTGGACGAGCTTGATGGAGAACAGAAGAGATTCGCGAGGAGCGATATATTAAAGATGGAAGGAAATGAAGAATAGGATAGATTTCCTTCTTTTGTACTTGTTGTATTTTTCGTTTCTTTTGTTTCTCTTTATTTCCTTAGATAATTCATGTTAAAGAGACTCAAAGTACCCTAACAGTAGTCCTAGGAACACCTGCACAACCCAAGGATACTTAGGTTTTCTGTAGAATACTTAGAAAACCAATATAGGGTTCAAACAGAGTTTCCAGATGTCTAATTCCCAAATCAGACGTCTGGTACAGTATTTTAAGACGTCTGACTGTTGTTTCAGACGTCTGATAACCATTAGGCTGGACATAGTTAGTTCTGTCTGATGAAATCAGACGTCCAGACCTTAGACCAGACGTCTTAGGAGACGTCTGATGGATTTGCCAGACGTCCAATTAGTGGACCGTTGGCTGGCTTAGCAAACACTCAAGATATGACCGTTAGAGCCTTATCAGACGTCCATAGGACTGTCCAGACGTCTGATAATTGACCGTTTTGCCTCGGCTGACCCAAAATCTCTTCTTAGAGATTTTCTAACCGTTGCAACGTTTGGAAAATCCATTCCCACAGTAAAAGTAGGTTTCCAGACGTCCAGACATAGTGTCAGACGTCTTATATGTCGTCTGATGGACTTGCACAAGAACCCTGTCTAGATCTGATCCAAGTCAGGAAGAGACCCGCCTAAAATCAGACGTCTGACCTTGGAATCAGACGTCTTAAAGTGAACTTCCAGACGTCTGATGCTAGAATTAGACGTCTGATAAGCCTGTCAGAACAATGATTGTTCCTGATTTCGGCCTGATTCTCTTGGGCTTTGTTCCCAACGGCTATAGAACCTTTCCTAAGCCTTCCAAAGCCTTCCTAAGGCCTCTATAAATAGAGGGGAACCTTTGCAACCCAAAAACACACTAAGAAACACCTAGAGACACCAAGATACACAAGAAACAATTTGTATTACACTTTCCACTCTCTTGTGTCCTAGCTAGCTCTTGCTCTCCAAGCTCAAGCTCCATTCTCTTGAGAGCATCAAGCTGTCGCGCACCCGCTCTCCCGCCGTAGTTCACGAGAGCGAAGTTGCGCCATCGCGTGGCACACGCACCGCGTCATCAACTCGACGCACTCCTTGCAAAGGAGAGTTTCCTATTTCCTATAGAAGCTAGGTTTAAATTCCTTTGTTGGCTCTATAGGATTACTTGTTTTATTTTATCTTTGTCTTTTGGTTGGGTATTCGCTTTGCGAATTCCTGTCTCCTTCGTGGGACAAAATCCTTCTCGTGGAGAGAAGGGGTTGAGGAACGCTACCCTCGTACTTGTAGCGTGGTTGTATTGAGGTTGAATCACCCTCGTTTAAAGTGATTCGGTTTAGTAGATTTTGATCAACTTAGTTGATCGGAAAATCCTAACTCGAGAGGGTTAGGTGGTGATTTTCACCCGGTTTGGGTTTCCACCTAAAAATTCTTGTGTACTTGTGTGATTGCTTATTTTGTGAAGATTGTTTATTTTATTTCCGCAATTATTACGTCACCCCCTCCTGGTAGGGCCCCGGAAACTTTCAATTATCACTCTAAGAGATCTTACAGAAGCAGAATAATGTTTCTAAACCTCAGCAAAGAACCTCTAAACAATCTGTGGAATCTCTGAGCGGGTCTTCATCAAGAAAACTCACGTGGAGCAGCTGTGATTGTCCACAAACACAATGAAGTATCGGTGTCCTCCAATGCCATTAACACATACTAAACCCCATACATCACAGTGCACAAGACCAAAGATGGAGGAGCTAAGCTCTTCGGTACATTTGGGAAATGTACTCTTATGACATTTTCCTAGTTGATAGGACTCACAATCTAGGTAAATACTCGTTAGCAATTCTGAATACATCTACTGCATCTTCCCAATAGGAGGTGACCAAGGCATCTGTGCTACAGCAATGGATCATCTGAAATAGAAACGACTCCTGCAATGTATGTGGAAATAGCGAGGAAGTAGAGACCGTCCTTGATTCCTCTTCCAATAATCTCATTACTCTTCTTATCCTAAAAACAGTAGTGTCTATCATCAAAGACCACAAGGCATCAGAGATCCTAGCAAATACTGCTCACTGACTGAAGATTCGTCGGAAACTTAGGAGCACGGTGTACATCTGAAAACCCCCTACTAGGAGACACCTAAACATTCCCAATTGTAGTAACAAGAGAGATCAAGCCATTGGCCACCTTTACTGACTTGACCTCCCAAGGTTTCATCCATGTCTTCAACACCATAGCATCTCATCAGATGAATCAATGCTCTAGAGTCGATTATCCACTATCTAGATTGATCTCTGGGCAAGAACTTCTTTTCGACTAAGAATGCTAAGCCATGAGGCTCTAGCATCCACGAACGCCAATGGCACACAATCCACAATCCTCCTGCTACAATGAACAACAAATAAAATATGGACATGGTATGGGAGACGATCCCAGGCAGGAACAAGGGAATACCAATCACATCCATCCTTGGTACTCCCACAAATCAACAACTCCAACAGTAGCCAATCACACTTCCCACGTCACGCAACCACAAATCTGTAGACATCAACCAGATTTGAGCATCGCCCAAAAGATTTCGGCCACTCCCAAATCTGTGGGCAACAGTAGTGCATCACCCAAATTTGCAGAGCATTGCCCAGCGGTGCACATTGCATTACCCAAATCTGCAGATTGCATCGCCCAGCAGTGCAGATTGCGTTGCCTAGATCCACAACGCACCTTGCATCCGATTATCAGTAGGTTTGCAAATCATCCATCTCTTCTAAGAGGATGAATATTTGGTGGGATATCTAGATCACTAGTCCAGGATCATTACATTGATATCATGTGAAAAGGAAAGAAGCAACCTGATTCCCTCAAAAGAAACCCTAGTCACTTTTATATGAAAGAGACATGGGTAAAATACAAGAGTACGCTATCAAAAAATAACAATAGCAAAATAGGGCCCATAATACACACACATCTACAGTAACAAAACTGATAAAAAATAGCTCTAAAGAAACATGTATGGCTAACACAGAGGTGAAATTGAAATATATTGGATAATGACAAACGAGATTTGCAAGTACATGGATCAACTTTAGACATAATGCAACAATCAACCCGGATGTCCCCTTTGGACGATCTAATGTTGATAACGAAAGTTCCTTCAAAAGTTAAGGCAGATACAAGAAAGTATTGGATAAACATGCCATATTACACAAGATTTAAATATTAGACAATGAATTATGAGCATGAGAAAATGATGTTTTTCTTTTCAAGAAGATGTGAAAATGTGACACAAAAACAATATGCCAAGGATGATGCATGGCCAAAAAGAAGGATTAACTTAATGTGTGAAGAATCGAGGAAAAGGAGTGGGTCCTTGGCACATGGAGATCCCACGCATGAACCTTGATGGGTGACGGAGAGAGAGAGAGAGAGAGAGAGGTTGACAGTGAAGAAGAGAAGAGAAAAAGAGGGAGTTGTTGATTTATGGAAAATATGTTGCATTCAACTCAAATAGAAATTACATAGGTTCTCTCTTTATATAGAGAGATACTCCTAATATCTAAATAAGGAAATCAGAATCAATCAAATCCAAACAAAATATCCTCCAGCTTGATTACTTGACACCTAATCATACTAAAAATAGGAAACTTGAACTCAAAAAAACCTTAACCGAAAACCTTAGGGCCAATGCTCCTAGGTGGCACACAAACCTACCATGTAGCACTGCCACATGGCCTCTTATCCCCCACACTCCCCATTAAGCCGAGGTCAGGAGAATGATAACCTGCTCTAACTTCATGAGGCTAGATGTTCCACCACTCTTCGTCTTCTTCAAGCTCGAAGATCTCCAACTTGTCGCTAGTAGAAGTCACGATGTAACCTCTTGCGACCTTTGAAATCATTCTCTTTGGCAACCTCAATAGTTGTCGCAATGGCCCTCGTAGCCTTCTCCTACTTTTCTTGAAACATCACTCTAATCCTCCCGAGATCCGCCAGAGTAAGGGAATCCACGTGTGAGGTGCTAGTAGCCGCACATGTGCGTTTCCCAAATTTGTCCCAACATCGATCTTGCGAATGATTGGTGCATCAACAATGTTGTCATGGTGGATAGACTTAACCTGAGCCTCGACCACGTCCTCTTCCGCATCCTGCACCTCCATTAAATGTAGCCATTACGGTGTTTTCAGACACAAATTTGCTAGATCAAGTATTTACTTCTCCAAGCTTCTCGAGACAACTATAAATCGTCTCAAGAGCCAACTCCTCATCCAATGCCAAGATCTAGTCACGTGCCAACTGATATTGGGGATGTAACTCCGAAAAGAATCTCGCGGCTTGCCATCTCTCACGTATAATAGTCTTCTTGTCACAGCAGATAGGCTCATAGATCTCCAGTTCTAAATATAATGCCTCCATCTTCGAGTAATACTTATTAAGGGGAAGATCACCTTGATTTGTCGTCCAGATGCTAGTATATATGTCAGTGATGTAGGAGTTGCTACACTTCTTGGAGTATCTCTTCTTCAAGAAATCCCATATCCCGAACACTGCATTTTTTTTATAATAGGTTGGAGGTGATGGATGAATCGACTGAATTCATCAGCCAATTCACCACCACGTAGTTCTCTTTCTCCTACTTCGTCAAGTCCTTTGACTCGAGCTCCTCCTTTAGTAGGACATGCAGCTTGTTCTGGCCGCCTACGAAGATCTTAAATGCCTGCGCCATAAGATATAGTTCGAGGCACCCTAAAGCTTGATTGTGGTGCCTTGAATTATAGCCTTTCCTTCTTCAATGTTGATCTGATTCTCATTTTTAGCCATCCTCGTACTCGAAGAATAAGCCTTCCACAACTTGTACGCTCCATATAAGGCGTTAGATGCATAACGTAAGCAACTTGTCGTAGTCCCCTTCTTGTCTCCTTGGTCCTTGCATAAGGTACCAAGATCCTTCAAGGAATTCTTTGAGAGAACTCACAAGTCAACGAAGATGCCTCAAAAATCGAGGCTCCGATGCACATGGTGAATCACACAAAAGATTAGGCTTTCTTATGCACGATCTCTTGTCCTCGCACCTCCTTGGAACACGCATGGAAGAATAGAGACACCAAGATTGGTGGCTCTAATACCATGTGAAGAATCATGGAAGCGGAGTGGGTCCTTGGTACGTGGAGATCCCATACGTGAAGCTTGGTGGGTGATGGAGAGAGGCTGGTAATGAAGAAAAGAGATAGAGGGAGTTGTTGATTTGTGGAAAATATGTTTCATTCAACTCAAATAGAAATTATATAGGTTCTCTCTTTATATAGAGAACTACTCCTAATCTCTAAATAAGGAAACCAGAGTCAATCAAATCTCTAAAATGCTATATAAAATATTCTCTTAACAACTTGATTCATTGACACTTAATCATATTAAAAATAGGAAACTTGGACTCCAAGAAACCTCAGCCACAAACCTTAGGGTTGGCAAGGTTTTAAATATCGATATCAATATTGTATCGACAAGTCAAAAAAGAGATATAACAGAGATATATCGGGGATATATCGCTGATATCGATGAATTTTGGGGAAATCGCTCAGAAGGGCTCAAAATGTCCTAAAATGTCATAAATTTTATGAAAATTATATTTTAATAACTAATACATCATGAAAAAATGCCTAAAAGACGAAAATCATAAATTTTGAATGCAAACATAATAAAAAAACACTAGTCTCATGTCAACAAAGTCGTATATTGAAAAGAAAGCATACAGAACATGATAATAATTGAACGATGTTCATAATAACTTTCGTTGTATATTGTTGACAATTGAAATCATGCTTTAGTTGCACTAATTTTCTTATCAGTTTCAACATACTTTCTATTCTAATACTCTTCTTTTTCTCATTGACCTACCTTAGATTTCATGAATCACCCTATTACTCTTCTCATTACGATCTTAAGATATGAAATCACAAATACTATCACCAAAGATGCACTTGGTGATAGAAGATACGATTTAGATTACACAAGAGTATATAATGAACAAATATAAATTGTTAAATAATTAGAGCCCTGATTTTCTTATCAGTTCCAACACGTTCTCCATTCCAATACTCTTCTCTTTCTCATTGAACTGTCTCACATTTCGTGAACCACTCTATTACTCTTCTCATTATGAGTTCAACACATGAAATCACATCTCCTACCAACAAAGATGCACTTGGTGAAACAAGACTTTGTTTAGATAACACAAGCGTATATAATGGACAAATATGAATGCTCAAATAACTAGAGAGATTGTGCCCATCATAACATAATACACAGTTTGCAAGATTAGTGAAGATCAACAAAGCACCAGTATGCAAGTACTTAGATAAACCATGCTGAAATAAGTGAGCCTGTCAACCCTAAGATGTTGTGGCGGAAATAAAGAACCATCATGGATGACATCCTTTAATCAAAGGAAGATAACAAGATAGCCCCATTAATATCCCCATGGATTATCAAAGTGCTTAGTTTTATACATCTTTTTATAGAGGTTTGAAAATGCTAATGTATTTCTCATCGACGTTTTAGAATCTTCTTCCTATCTTTCAATAAGTAAAACCAAGTGCAATGACTGAATTGTCGACAAAGGATGTACAGTTCTAAAGTTGACATATTTGATGAACTACAAGGAAGTAAGAACCTTAGCATATACAGCTCTAAAGTTCAACAAAAATCCATGATATCGACGATATATCTCCAATATATCGGAGATATGGGTGATATATCGACGATATCATGGAAAAAAGATATTAAAGCTGATATCGATATGTACTGACCCAGCGATATCGATATATCGCCGATATATCAATTCTTGAGGGTCGGCGCCCTAAGGTGACACGCAGATCTGCCATGTGGCCCACTGTGCAACGTGACCTCTTATTCCCCACAATGTGGTTATAATCAATATGTTGCGGTGGAATTTACGGATCAAATAGGATACACATTTAAGGATCCAAAGCCGTGAGAAGTTAGATGGTAGATCTCACAGGAGGCGTCAGGGAAGACCCAAAGGCTATGAAGAGGATAGCAATGATCACGTGCTTATTTGGATTTAAGTCTAGGAAATACCAAGACAGATTTGAATGAACCAAAAATCCACATGATGTACCCAATAGATTAAGGCTTGATTTTGGTCAAAGATTTACATCATACAGGAGTAGGCCCTTCTCATCATAAGAACAAAATGGAAGCCCTCGGTTGGAAATTTATCTTCGGGTGTTTCACATAGAACATAATACTAAAATGTTGGATCCACAGGTCCAGAGCCCCAACATAAAGGATTCGCAATCTCCCATCAGCATCAATTCAAGTACTTTTATCCAAAAAGTATATTTGTCCAAATTTTGTAATTGGGTCAAGTGCAAATGCACGAAGAAAAACTTTCAATGTATATATTCTGTATTGAGCAAACCAGAGTCCTTAGTTATCATCACTACAGAGGAAAATATTATATAAGGAATAGCGAACCAAGCGAAAGAAAAGAATGATAAACCCATGGTCCTGTACTTTGGCAGAAACATGGTGTGTACTAACTTGGAAAAAATTGCAACCAATATCTAAGAACAGCCAGGAGCCAATTAGAATCTTAACTAGTCAACTTAAGGCAACATACACTTAAAATTAAACAGCATTTTAACTATTTTGCAAAATATATATTCCAAGAAGAAACGTCTGAGGAATGAAATCTGAACCAAATAGACAACAAAATGACAATAGTATTTTACACATGACAAAAGGTACCAGGGCATCTTACTTTTCTAAATGCCAGTATATCTGCCAAGGGAATCGACAATGCCATTTTTAGGGAAATATCAAGAGCATCAACAAGTGCCCTATCACCATATAATTCAAACACGCCAAAGTTGACATAATTTCCAGCCAGAGCTGTCAAATATTAATAAACAAAATAGCTTGTTGAATGCATAAGAAATTTCCAATGGACATCAACAATGAAAAAAAAATTCTATGATAGCTTGAAAAGGAAAGAATAACACAGTTCATTCCGTAAAGTATTTTTTCAAAGGCATTTATAAATATAGGATTTCCCAATATCATAATATTTTTTTCTCTGAAAAATACCAAGGTCTATAAAATGACTAAGTGGAAATCAAATTTGTTGACCGAAACACAAACACGAGAGACAATATTACAAGAAAAACCCATCATGTGAAAATCGACAGGAGCACAAATACCACAAGGACTCTAGTGTCCACTAGCAATTAGAGATTTTTCGTTTCACTCAACTAAAAGAAGTGAAGGGAAATGTTACACAATATATAGGAGGATGGGATACATGGACCCACACCCAAGATCCATATACGCATTTACAAGTGTTTTACACTGTTGAGATACTCCTTTTATTATTTTTCGTTCTTAGCTATTTCGTCATTTCTATTTCCCTGTTGACATGCTTGTTATTTTCCCAATGCCTCTTCTCTATACAAAGAGGTGTTGGGTGTTTTTGAGAAATAGATCGAATCATTTTCTCCTACTTGATATAAAAGCATGGTCCTAGATCGAGTTCTCGTATCCCACCAAACAGGGCCTCCAAATCCTAACACCTAAACCCCTCTCTCCCCTTTCCACCACAGTTGGTCCTCACTCTCTCTCTTGCTGCAATAGCAGCACCAACCTTCTCCAACTAAAGAGGGGCAGCGTGGCAAATCAAAGGGGGAATCCCTAGTGACGCAATGATGCTACTGGGCCGATCCACCCCCAGGCGGCGACAGAGGGGAGCCGCGCACCTCGTGTGGGTCTCGCTGCACCTAATCTAGGCCACAGCCGCATCTCGCCATTTCGTGTAGGCATCCATATGTGATCCTAGACACAAGCTTCAGGTCTCTATCATCCTAGATTTTCATATCTAAGGCCTGATTCAGTTTGCTTGAGCTTCCCTCAGATCTCAGTTTTGGCGTATATTCTCATCTTTTGGCCATGTGATGGCATCTTTTAGTTCTTCTGAGGTGACGTCGGACGTTGTTCCCGAGTTAAGGACTTACAAAAGTCCATTTTTTGGTCCCATCATCAAGTGGTCCCAGATGTTCCTTATGACAATGGAAGGTCATGGCAAGAAACATATTGTTGGAGTTAGAGCCCACAAAGAAGACGAGAAACTATGCCACATGGAAGAAAGATAATACAATGGTCAAAGCATGGTTTATGCATTGTGTAATTTCGCGGATTGGAGATGAGATCATGTATTTTGTAATAGCAGAGGCAATGTGGGACAGTTTTTATGACACATTCACATGAGAAAAACTCGTCTAGGTTTTTCTAGATTAGCCACTATTGAAACAAGAAGGACAATCTCTTTCTCAGTACTACTCTACCCTTAAGGGGCTCCAAAAGAAGTACAATGCACGCAGGCTAGTCTACACATGCACTGCACACAAATAGTACCGCAAAGAGGTGGCGATTCAAAAGTTTCTGTCAGGACTTAGTTTGGAGTACACAGCTGCTCAGTCTTAGATTCTTACTTTGTCAGAGGTTCCTACCCTGGAGGAAGCCTATAGTTGCCTGAGCCGAATTGAGGTGACAGTACAACAAACGGGGGAGGCTAGCCAGGCATTTGCCCTGGCTGCTATTGCTCGACGTGGTGGTAGGAGAGCACCTTCCATCGGTGAACATGGAA
Organism: Thalassia testudinum; assembly: GCA_037157565.1. Lineage (NCBI taxonomy): Eukaryota > Viridiplantae > Streptophyta > Magnoliopsida > Alismatales > Hydrocharitaceae > Thalassia > Thalassia testudinum. Next base: position 94,029,597 of record JAZHRO010000024.1, read on the forward strand.
GAGGACAAGGTGCATCTAGGAGGACTCGCATCATGTGCACCTACTATGGCTAGGTTGGCCATGTGGAGGCTTCCTACTAGACCAAACATGGAAGACCGCCAATGGCTAACCAAGCTTCAATGACTATGTAGGATACTACAGATGTTGTACCTATTCCAAGGACAGATTATGATACCTTACTCTAGCATCTTTCTCACTTGACTCAGGAGCCAGCCACATCTTCTACTGAGATTGTCGCATTCGCCTGCTCATCAAGTAGAGAGATATGTACCCAGGCTTTTGCAGGTATGACTTGGTTAGTGGATTATGGTACTTCACATCAACTTTCAAGAGATCAGGGTTTCTTTGGCAGATTACAATCAGTGCCTTATGACAAGATAGTGCATGTTGTTGATGGTAGGCATGCATAGATTCATGGTCAGGGGGATGTGACACTGACCCCCGTTAGGAGATTACTTGATGCCTTTTTTGCCTCTGATTTTTCACTAAATTTGTTGTCAGATTACAAAGCAGCTCAATTGTCGTACTATTTTTTATGAACTAGGGTGTATTTTTCAAGAGAAGTTGACGGGGAGGACGAATGGTGGACATAAAGAGGGGGGTGTATATTGCCTAGTCCAAACACCTCTTGTTGCTACTTACCTAGGTGATTCAAGTTTTGCTCCTGGGAGTGCCTTGCAATGGCATCGTCGCCATGGTCACCCTTCTCTAGATAGGCTTAAGATGCATCATCCCACATATTTCACCAACTACAGAGACACTGCGACGCGTGCTAGTTGGGAAAGCACCATAGATCCATGTTTTCTTCTAGCATTAGACTAAGGACTACTGCTATGTTTCAGTTATTACATATGGATGTCTAGGGGCCTCGTCGGATTCCTGACCAACAGGAACATCGATATTATTTGGTTGTCATAGATGATTTTTCCCGATTGTCATTGTTATTTTTGTTAAAGAATAAGTCTAATGTTAGACATATTGGATCTTTTTTAAAAAAATAAACCAATTTTTTGTCATGGCTAAAATTGTGTGATTCGATAATGTATTGAAATTTTGCACCACCAGATTAGTGAGTTTCTACAAGTCTCATGGCAGCATACATCAGACGTTCTACCCCCATACCTCACAGCAAAACAATGTGATAGAAAGAAAACATCGACATTTATTGGATGTGACCAATACACTATTAATCCATCAATGTGTGCCACATTTATATTGGAGTGATGTTGTGCTTATAACTTATCACCTTATTAATAGGATGCCCACTTTTGTATTACATGAACAAACTCCATGGTATGTGTTGAGAGAAAAATGATGTCTTGTTTGCAAAGGAAAACCCTAGCTTCTCTTTTATATTAGCAAGGTTTGGGAATATTACAAAGTCACCCAAAAAATAACATAAAAAAGTAAATAAATCCCTAGGCTCAACACTCCACAAGTTTGGGCATAGATATCCATTAGACCCAACTTGTCGCACAAAAAATCAAGAATTTCTTTTTTAGAGCCTCAGTAAACATATCTGCTAGCTAAAGCTCCAACGAAACATACGGAGTGCTAATCCTCCCTATGAGGACTGCATCACGACCAAAGTGACAATCTACCTCAATATGCTTGCTCCTCTTATGAAAGATTGCATTCAAGGCAATATATCTGGCTGACTTGTCACAAAGAAGTAGGACTGGCATAGTAGCCTAGATGCCTATGTCATGTAGAAAGGTAACCCACATAATTTCATAACCAGCCTATGCCATTGCTCTATATTCAGCATCTGCACTTGAGTGAGCAACAACATCTTTCTTCTTACTTCTCTAGATGACTAGGTTCCCACCAAGATAAATTGCAAAGCCTGAAGTAGAATGTCAATCATCCACAAGCCTAGCATAGTCTACATCAAAATAGGCTAGAATGTCTAAACTACCACCACCTCTATAATATAGCCCTCTACCTGTTGTCCCTTAGAGGTACATAAGAATATGGCAAACCACATGCCAATGACTATAACATGGAGTATGCATATGCTAGCTAGCTCTGCTCACTGCAAAACAGATATCAGGCCTCGTGATAGAGTAAACGACCCACTGTACTACAATATCGAGTGACATTTTTATACAATGGATCCTCCTCAGAAGAAGAATGTGTAGGTAGCAGCTCAACGGATATACCAAAGGGCTTGGTCCCAAGCAAACCTGCCTCCTCAAGGATCTGCAACGTATACTATCTCTGTGACAGGGATAAACACGAACCTTATCATACTGCCTCAATCCCTAGAAAATATCTCATCTCTCCCAAGTCCTTAGTAACGAATGTGGACTGTAAGAAGGACTTGGATTGGCGATCCCATCCTCATCATTATCAGTGAGAATCATGTCATCCACATAAACAGCAAGAATAACAACTCGAGTATGATCACCACACCCAGTCTTCCTGATGAAGACGGAGTGATCAAAAGTAGAGTGCAAGAGCCCAATGTCAAAGCTAAGCCTCTCAAACCGAGCACAAGGGCTCTGCTTCAACCCATATATCGCATTCCTCAAATGACAAACAAGCTCCCCTAACTACTGTAACCAAGTGGTTGTCTCATGTATACCTTCTCAGATAATGCACAATATAAGAAGACATTTTTAATGTCAAGCTGATATAAAGGCCATCTTCTAACAACGACAACTAAGATGATAATCCTGACAAAAGTAATGAGCTACTGACAGAAGCAATACAACTTACAGAAAAAAACATTTCAAAATAAGTCTCGGTAAAGCCTTTGGCAACAAGCCTGCCTTATATCTGTCTACTATCCCATCAGCTCTATACTTGATGGTATAGACCCATCTACAATTAAGCACTGTAGCACCAGAAGGACAGTACTAAATCCCATGTCTTCCATGATTGCAATGCTTGCATCTCCTCATCCATTGTTGCATGCCACCTAGAATCTTAGGAGGCCTGAGCAAAGTCCCAGGGTATAACAATGGTAGTAATGATAGAAGCGAACTGACGAACCCCATCCTACAGATGGGCAATTCCTATATACTGTGAAAGACGATGAAGAGTGCATACTCAACTAGATCTCCTCGGAACTGACTACTCCTTTGTATCTGAACCACACTCATCTGTCATGATAGGACAAGGCTTTATATCTGGTGAAGTATGTGGCCTCCAGTAGTAAACCTAGGTCTCATCCAAGGCAGCTTGTATAGAAGTTCCTCTGAGAAGCATGGAATCTTCTCAAAGAAAGCAATATCTGTTATAACAACGTATTTCCTGCGACTCAGGTCATAACACCTGTATCCCTTCTGTGTCCTGGAATACCTAAAAAAGGCACATTTGACTACCTAAGAGAACTTATCCTGATTGTCATATACCTAAACAAAGCAGGTGCACCTAAAAATTCTCAGTGGTACAGCAAAAGGCCTATCATAGTTTGGATAAATCACCTGAAAAGGAACCTGTCCTCCAAGCACTGACGAAGGTACCCGATTAATCAGGTAGGCTACAGTAAGTACAACATCTCCCCCGAATTGCTTAGAAACCTTCACATGTATCATTAGGGTCCTAGCAATATCCAGGAGATGTCGAAGCTTACACTCAGCCACACCATTCTGATGAGATGTGTGAGCACAAGACGTCTAGTGAATAATGCCTCTAAAGGAGAAAAGGCTCTGAACATCTTGTTGCATAAACTCTAAAGCATTGTCACTGCGAAAGACCCGAATTGTACCAGCATACTGAATCTAAACCTCTACCAGAAACTGCTGAATAACCTGAGGAATCTCTGAGCATATATTCATCAAGAAGACCCAAGTGAGACGATTGTGATAATCCACAATAATAGTATAATATCGATGTCCTGGAGTAGGAACTCTTGATAGCCACCTCGCATCACAAAGCACAAAGGAAAATGGAACAATACTCACCCCAGCAACCCTTCGTGGGTAAGTACTCCTATGATGCTTCACAAACAGACAATCCTCGCACTGCAGAGTCAAGGAATCTGGCAACCCAGGATACATCTGTCGCAACTTCTAAAGTGATGGGTGCCCAAGTCTCCTGTGCCATAGCCAAGGATCAATAGCTATGGAAACTGCTCCAGCAAACAACGTAGGAGTGTCTAGATAATAGAGATCATCTCACTCTATACCCCCACCCATAATATCTCCTGTCCGTCGATCCTGGAAGTAACGCTGGCCTTTGTCAAACACTACTCAGCACCCAAGATCCTTGCAAATGCGGCTTACTGACAATAGGTTCATTGGAAACTCTGGAGCACAATGAACCTCTTCAATCAGCATCTTTGAAGAGGCATGTACACGCCAAACTGTTGTAATAGGTGGCATGGCTCCATTAGCCACCTTGACATCCTTAATCCCACATGGAGCCTTGGGATTCACAAGGCCCTCCACATCTCCTGCAAGGTGAATAGAGGCATCAGAGTCAACTATCCATGCTCCTTCGATCCTCTTCTTCCTCTTCATGACTTCTTGAATTGCAAACGCAAACCCTTCAGATCTAAACTTGATCTTTCTTGTGGACTAGCCATATCGTCTTTGCACGAGAGAAGGCTTATCACCACATACATAACGCGTGAAATATAGTTCATCACACAAGAGACAACACCAAGAACCATGAACCAAAGCAATGTGTTGGCCTGTTGGGCCACCAACAATCCTATAGTAGGTCTGCTGGTAGCAGTCATAGGGTCGCCACCCCCCTTGGCGGGCACTACCAGGGTCACCGAACCCCCAAGAGGCGACACTAGTGGCGCTGGAGACGGCGACAACATTGACTTGCCCTCTTCCAACGTTGCCGCTGCTACTCGCCATCCACTTCTCTTCCATCAACTCACCACTATGTTGGTGATTTTGATCGTCTTTGGGAGAGGATATTTGGTGGGATATCTGAGCACTGGCCTAGGACCGCTGCTCTGATACCATGTTAAGAGTAAAATGATGTCTCGTTCGCAAAGGGAAAACCTATCCACTCTTTTATACTAAAGAGGTTTGGGAAAATTACAAAGTCACCCAATAAATAGCATAAAACAGTAAATAAGTCGATAGGCTCAACAACGTGTTTTGTATCCATAGAGTTTTTGGATGTGTAGCATTTGTACACTTACTATGACCAAGGAAAGACAAATTGGCACCTAGAGCTATGTTGGTTATTCACGAATGCAAAAGGGGTATCGGTGTTTTGATCTTATGGCTAGTAGGCACTATGTGAGTGCTAATGTTACTTTTCATGAATTAATCCACTACTTTTCCCTTGCAACACAATAGTTAGCAGCAAAGGCTGACTTTGCTCTTATGCCTGTTTCACCTGTTTCTATGGATGAGTTTCTAATTTCTAAGGTTGGTCCTGCACCTGACAGTGGCAGTCAAGAATTGTGAGCAGTTCTGCACCTGACAATGGTATTGATGATCAAAGATTTAAGGACTCACCTATTACTTTTTAATTTCCAGTTATCTACAGGAAATGCACCCCCTACTTTAGATCCACCATCCTTCCCAAGTCAAGTATGTGTTGAGGTATGTGGTGATTCTATGTCTAGTGGTAATTATGCAGGACCAGATGATGTTGTCCCAAATGATGACCTTCCGATTGTTGTTTAGAAGGCTCCCTGCTCTTGTGCACAATATCATATGGCTGGAGTTGTCTCTACAACTAACTTAGGGACTACCTTTGGACTCTTTACTACAGCTCTAGCTACAACAAAGATACCTTCCACGTACTAGTAGGCCTTACTTGATCCAAAATGACGTAAAGCTATAGAGGATGAGATGGCCGCTCCTCGAAGTCAATACACTTGGGAGCTTACTCCTCTTCCCACTAGTGGTCGCCTGGTGGGATCTCGTTTGATCTTTGCCGTGAAATACAACCCCGATGGGTCAATTGCAAGGTACAAGGCTCGATTGGCAGTGAATGGGTTCACCTAGATATATAGGGTAGACTTCTTTAATCTTTCTCCTCGGTTGCTCACCTGTCAACAGTCCAAATACTTATCTCTGTTACTGCCCACAAGGATTGGTTGCTTCACCAGCTTGATGTGAAGAACACCTTCCTTTATGATGATCTTCAGAATGAGGTATACATGTAGCAGCCCTCCGAGTTCGAGGTTCAAGGGAAGTGTGAGTGCAAGCTGAAGAAGGTCCTCTATGGCCTTAAGTAGAGTTCGAGAGTGTGGTTCCAGACTCTCTCAGAGGTGGTAGATAAGATGGACTTGCAGAGATCGTCATCAGACCACTCTCTGGAAGGGGATTGTTGCATTGCTGGTTTATGTTGATCTCATTATTACCGATGATGAGAAAGCTGGAATAACTAAGGTCAAGAGGTAATTGGCTGACCAGTTTGTTATGAAGGATTAAGGATAACTTTAGCATTTTCTTGGCATAGAGGTGGCTAAAAGCAAGTAGGGGATTATGCTCTCTCAGAGCAAGTTTGCTTTGGATGTGCTCTACGAGACAGGGATGTTGGGGTCCAAACCAGTCAATATTCCTATGAACCCCAATGTACACATTTATGAAGAGAAAACATAGCCCGTTGACAGCAAAGCTTACAAGTAGCTTGTAGGAAAACTTTTATATCTAATGATTACTAAGCCTAATATTGCTTTGGATCAATGTTTCAAATGCAGTTTTGGAAATCGACCTTACCGATATGGAGTCGATGTCGAAATGCAGGGATGCCGGTGGCATACCGGCCATTTCATCGGCATACCGACGGTATGGCTAGCATACTAGCATATGCCGCTGTGGAACTGCTGTTTGGAGGGAACCCAGGGAAGTGCAGACGGGAAGTTCGAAATTGGTGTTTCGGAGGGAACCTAGACACACAATTTGAATATTTTGACATCATTTTGAGTATTTATGTGATTTTACACAAAAAAATTGAATATTTTGACATTTTGAGTATTTATGTGATTTTACACAAAAAATTGAATATTTTGACATTTTTAGTATTTACGTGATTTTACACAACAAATTTGAGTATTTATGTGATTTTTTGTCAGCATGTTGTCGGCATACCCATCGGCATAGCCATTGAAAAACGGGCATTTCCACGGCATGCCGAAGATGCACACTTAGAATTTCATCGGCATGGAGTCGAAATTGGCATTTCGAACCTTGCTTTAGATGTAGGAAAGCTTAGTTTATGGAGAAGCCAACCAAGCAACACTGGCAAGCAACTATGCAGGTGCTTAGATACCTAAAGAAAGCACCTGGATGAGCGATACTTTTCCATAAGAGGATCTACCATGACAATAGTTGGGTATTCTGATGTTGATTATGTAGGGTGTATTGCTAAAAGAAAATCCACTACTAGGTTCTGCACATTTGTAGCTGGTAATCTAGTTACCTGGAGGAGAAAGAAATAAGTAGTTTCTCGCTCTAGTGTCGAGTCAGAATATAGGGTAATGGCCCAAACAACTATAGAGATGATCTAGGTAAGGTCTCTACTGCGTGATTTGCATGTCCAGATTGAAGAGCCTATGAAGATGAGATGCGACAATTGAGCAACTATATATATAACAAACAATCCCATGTTCCATGAATGCACCAAGCATGAAAAGGTGAATTGCCACTACGCCAGAGACCTGATTCAACATGGGATGTTGCGTACTACCTTTGCCACATCTGGGGACCAAATCGTTGATGTTTTCACTAAGCCTCTTCCACGTTTAGCCTTCCATGACTGCTGTTCCAAGCTAAACATGATCGACATCTATGCTACAGCTTGGAGAGTTCAAGATACTCCATTTATTATTTTTTGTTATTGATTGTTTTTTCATTTCCATTTTCCTGTTGGACATGCTTGTTATTTTCCCAATACCTCTTCTCTATATAAAGAGATATTGAGTCCTTTTGAGAATAGATTGAATCATTTTCTCCTACTTACACCTCTCAACACTCCCACTCGAGTTGGGTGTAAAGGTCAAACATGCCAAACTTGCCCACATTCTTCTCATATTGTGTCAGGGTAAGTCCTTTCATGAAAAAATCGGTCACTTGATCTTCTTATCTTAAATAAAGGAGACATATTTCCAGAATCAATCTTCTCATGGATGAAATGTTTGTCAAGTTCAACATGCTTGATCCTATCATGCAAGCTCGAATTATTGGCGAGGTTGATAGCAGCCTTGTTGTAACAGTAAAGCCTCTGCTTCTTGCTTCTCCACACGATAATATTCCCAACATGATATATACAATACTCTAAAGTAGACCGCTATCATTAATAGAAACTGCCCAGTTAGCATTAGTATAAACTTCAATGTCCAGACTATCTCCCTTGGTAAACAAAAATCCCTTTCCATGATTTTTCTTCAAATATTGGATGAAGGTGATGAGCATTTGTTGGAGCATGCATGTACTGCCTGACCATATTAACCACAAGAGTGATATCTAGCCAAGTTAAAGTGAGATAAATCAACTTTCCCATGACTTTTTGATAGCTATTCTTCCCTAGATCGTTTAATTGCTTTCCATCTCTCAAGCTTAGGTGGTGATTTGTGTCAATAGGAGTGGAAATGGGTCTACACCCAAGATTTCATATTTCTTTCAACAAGTCAATAACATTTCCTTTGACACAAGAGAAGATTATCCTTAAATCTAGCAATTTCTATCCCAAGAAAGTACTTTAGTTTGCCCAAATCTTTGATTTCAAACTCTATAACTAGACGACGCTTAATTTTGTTGATCTCTTCCCCATCATCTCCAATCGCAATCATGTCATCAACATATACAATTAGAAAGGTAATCTTACTATCATTTAGTTTCACAAAGAGGGTGTAGTCACCATTCCCTTGCTTATACCCTTGACTTTTCATAGCAAGGCAAAGGTGTTCAAACCTTGTGTTTCATGATATAATGACGAGGCAAGTGATTAGCAATGGCCATAAGGAAGGGGGGGTTTACCACTTATTGTAGTCACCCTATGGTGACCATGCTACGACATCTATTAGAGGCTCATCGAGTTACTTATGGTGCCTTAGATTTGGTCATCTACTCTTGTCGAAGTTGAGGCGCATCATTCAACAGATTCCTCTCACAACTATTTTTCAGTGCAAGACCTATCAACTTAGAGAGCATCATAGAAGCTCCTTACCTAGTTGACAGGGCAGTAGTTCTGAGTCCCTATTTTAGTTGCTTCATTTTGTTATAGTTGATTTTTCTCATTTATTATGGGTTTTCCTTTTAATGACTAGCCCTAGCCATGAAGTTGGATCTATAATAAATAAGTTTCTTATTGAAATAAAAACTCAGTTTGGTATTCATGTGAAAACTATTAGAACTAATAATGCTCTAGAGCTTTGCTTTTATTCCCTTCAGTCGGTGTTTTAAGAAAAGGGCATACTTCACTAGACCTCTCAACAAAATAGTGTTGCTTAGAGAAAGCATCGCCACATTCTGGATGTTGCTTAAACCTTACTTATCAAGAATAGTGTTCCCTTATCCTAATGAGGAGATGTTGTTCTTACTGTATGTTATTTGATAAACTGTTTGCCATCCACTGTTCTTGATAAGGAAGTTCCTTCTTTTTGTTCCCTGACAATGAACTCTTTGGAGTCCCCCCTAAAGTGTTTGGGTGTGTCAATCGTCCCAGCAAAGACAAGTTGTCTCTCAAGGTTGTCAAATGTATCTTTGTGGGTTACTCTAGGACCCAAAAAGGGTATAAATGTTATAATCCTATGGGGAGAAGACAATATCTCAATGCGGATGTCTCCTTCTTCGAGTTTATTGCTTACTACTCCTCGACAAGCTCTCGTATTATTGCCTCTTCCCCGATGAGTTGGATATTCTCATCCGGACTCCTAATACTAAGCAGAGGTGATACTCGAGAATAGACATGACTGTAGGTTTCAACTGACCCCTCTCCTCAAGTGCTTGTGCCTTTACCTTCTCCTAAGGTACTTCACTCATCCAGTAATACTGATGACTCCTTTAGCCATGGGGTCACAGATGTTCCTACTCCTTCGAAGCCAATAAGTTCTATTCATACAGAGGACTGACCAGGTGATAGAGAGGAGGTCAATTTTGACCTACCAATTGCATTGAGGAAGGGGGCTCAATCCTGTACTCTAAAACCATTGTCTTAACCCCAAGGAATTCTTAAAGAAACATTTTGTCACAAAGGACCTAGGCCCACTCAAGTATTTCCTTGGAATCGAGGTAGCGTGAAATGCCAAAGGATTTGTACTTTCTCAAAAGAAGTACATTCTTTATCTTCTCCAGGAGATAGGCATGTTGGGTGCCAAACCAACCTCCATTCCTATGGACCCTAGCATGCATCTCTATGAAGAAAATTCAACTTTGGTGGATGCAAGACTGTTCAAAGGCTTGGTGGGAAAGTTACTGTATGTAACAGTTATACGACCTAACATTGCACTTGCAGTTAGGAAAGTGAGTTCATAGATGAACCACAGAGAGTCCACTAGGATGCAACAATCATGATCCTGAGATATCTCAAGTCTACTCCAGAAAAGGGACTATTATTCACTCGTGGAAATACTCTTCAAGTGATAGCGTACATTGATACTGATTATGCTGGGTGCCCAAAGGATAAGAACTCTACCATAGGATTTTGCACCTTTGAGAAAGGAAACCTGGTCACATGGTGGAGTAAGAAACAAATTGTTGTGCCCAAGTTCAGTGCAGAGTTTGAATATTGTGCGATGGCTCAAACTACAACAGAACTCATGTGGATCTAGTCAGTCCTCTTGGACCTTCATATCCTAGTTGCAAATCCTATAGAGTTGAAGTATAACAACAAAGCAGCCACATTAATTGCTAATAACTCAGCCTTCCATGAGCGAACAAAATATATAAAGGTGGATTGTTACTATACCAAAAACACAGTTTAGAAGGGACATGTTCGTATAGTTCATGTTCCATCAAGAGATCAAGCAATAAACATGTTTACTAAGGCTCTCCCTCACTTTGCGTTTGACAGGTGCAATTCCAAGCTGAGCATGATTAACAACTATGCTCCAACTTGAGAAAAAGTGCTGAGAGTTTTATGTTATTTCCCATGTTTCTATGTTTTGTGTTATTTTATTTATAGAAGACAAACATGTCAGTATTTTTACCCTTCAACCTCTCCTCTATAAATAGGAGAATAAGGTTTTGCAAAAGATAACTCATTTTCGTTTCTCTCAACAACACAAACACACAAGAGATGACATTTCGTAGAAAACCCATCACAGGAAAAACCACAAGAGCATTAGTGCCAACTAACAACTAGAGATTTTTATTTTTCACTCACAATAACAACTTAGAGAGGTAAGGGAATGTGTTACACAATTTATAGGAGGATGGGATACATAAACCCACACTGAAGACCGATATACCCATTTACACCACTCATAAAATTTAGAGAGAGGGCCTCCTTGACCAATACATTATTATGGACATTGAGATACTAGAGACAACGAAAAGATGCAAAGCACATGTTAAATAAATAAATAGGAAGAAAGCCATCTACTTAGATTAGGATTGCAAAAAGACAATAACTATCAGTGACGATAAACAATTATTCCATATAAATTATCATGTAACAAGCAATATCTAATGAGTGCTATAGTGGAAACAAAATGAACATTTTAAGAAACAACTTAAAATTAAAGTTGGGAGCAGACATTATTTCCATGCACAGGCAAAATGCAAGTTCAAAGAGCAGGGGAAATTCATGTTTTTATATGGATCACTTCAAGAATCAGATACATTTTGTGGATAAAATTCATGCAGTCATATACTTCCTTTACAACAAAGTAATAGCACAACCAAGAATCCAAACCATCTATATTGAAAGTTTTCCCTATTTTTGCTTTTTAATCTATGATTGTTCTAGTTCTTTCAAATACGCAAGCACACTAATCTTATGAAAAACAGGAGGGCATTCTATGTTTCTTTGCCTTCTTTAGCTTCAATCCTTCACCCACAAGCAACCCAACTTTTACCAGTTGTTCAACAATCAGTTATTGCCAGTTTGCCAAGTGCCGCATCCTAAATATGTTACTCAACCTAGAATTCAACACAGTTTAGCATCCGCTACAAACTAATAATCTTAGTCACTCCATGAACAGCAGACCAATATTCTGCTCCTCTGTGTACTCTTGAAATTACTGCTTCTATTTTCTTCCATTTCAACATGCAAAAAGGATAGATTAACCTGCCACCCACAGGCACAGGTTTCCATTTTTGGCATGACCCATTGTGTGGTTTGGGTCCGTGAGGAGATATTCTGCAAGTAACCTATACCCTTTTTGGCATAACCTCAAAAGTAAAATCGTAGTAACTGAGGGAGTAGAAATGTGTACCTCCTCCAAGAGAAAAGGAGGTATAAGCATGGGCACCTTCATAACCTCAGGAGATATTCTGCAAGCAGCAAGGAAAAAAATGGAATGGACTCATAAAAAGTAACATCGACACTCACATAATGCCTATCGGTGATGGGATCCAAGCACCTATACCCCTTTTGAGTCCATGAATATCCCAAGAACACACACTTGAGGTGCAAGCTTGTCTCAACCTGGGGAAAGAAGATGAACAAAGGAAACAAAGCCAAATACACGTGATGGCATGTAAATGTGATACTAAATTCACTCATGAAATACCGAACTAGGCATTTTATTGATCAAGTAACAGGTTGTATGAACTACATCTCCCCAATATAACAAAGGCACACTGCAGTGAATCAACAAAGTGCCGGACACATCCAGAAGGTATTGACGTTTCCTCTCAGCCACCCTATTCTACTGAGAGGTATGAGTACAAGTGGTCTGGTGTATAATCCCATGAGACTTGTAGAAAGCAGATAGCCTGATGGTGCATAACTCAAGTGCATTACCAGATCTCACCATTTTAATAACAGCTGAATATTGATTCTTGATCTCCAACAAAAAATGCTCAATATGGTTTTTATTGATTTAGAGAAGGCCTATGATTCTGTCCCAAGAGATATCTTGTGGAGAAGTTTGGAGAAGAGACAAGTGGTAGTTATATTATCAACCTCATAAAGGATGTGTACTATGGAGCAGCAGCTTGTGTAAAGACTAAGGATCATTTGACGGACTACTTTGATATCACCATTGGTCCCCATCAAGGTTCGACTTTAAGCTCTTATCTTTTTGCCTTGGTCATGGATAAGTTGACGAAGCATATCCAAGTTGAAGTGCCTTGGTGTATGCTTTTTGCTGATGACATTGTGTTGGTTGATGAAACAAGAGATGGAGTGAACAGAAAACTTGAGCTTTGGAGAGAAGCCCTAGAAGATAAAGGATTACGCATAAGTAGAACGAAGACTGAGTATATGGAATGCAAGCTTAGTAGTAGAGGGCACAATGAAGGGATTGATGTTAAAATTGGAGAAGAGTGCATTCCAATGAAATATGTTTTTAAGTACTTGTGATCTATTTTCCAACATAATAGTGGAATTGATGGAGATGTTACACATAGAATTAATGCAGGGTGGTTGAAATAGAGGGGTGCATCTGGTGTTCTCTGTGATAAGAGGGTTCCTTCAAAAGTCAAAAGAAAATACTATCAAGCTATGGTAAGACCAGCCATGTTGTACGATTCTGAATGCTGGGCTATAAACTATAGGCATGTACAGAAGATGTCTATGGCAGAAATGAAGATGTTAAGATGGATGTGTGATCATACAAGAAAGGATCGTATTTCAAATGAGATTATTAAAGAAAAGGTTAGGGTAGCACCGATAGAGGATAAAATGAAAGAGGCATGTCTAAGGTGGTTTAGACATTTACAAAGAAAGCCATTAGATGCTCCAGTTAGGAGATGCAAGAAGTTGGAGGCTGAACCCGCTAAGAGGGGGCGAGGAAGACCAAACAAGTGTGGGAAGAAAACTATTAAGTATGACCTCAATTACTTTAGTTTAAGTCCTAAAATGGCTGAAAATCGATCTGTGAGGAGGCAAAGAATCCATATAGCCGACCCCACTTAGTGTGGGAAAAGGCTTGGTTGTTGTTGTTGATAGATCCAACATCTGACTTATTCTTCAAAAGAAATACCCACAATATACATGAAAAATCATCAATAACCACTAAGTACTAACGATGGCCCTGGCTATCTGGAATCCGGCTCGAACCCCATACAACCATATGTAACAACTCAAACAAAGCTGTCAACCTTGGATGAGTGCTCCCAGGATAGGAGGCACAATGGTACGTGCCCATCTAATAAGGATGACAACTTATCATGACTAAAGGAGATATGTAGGGAATAAGTCATCAGAGGCTCTCCAGAGAGAGGTGACCAAGTCGTAGATGCCACTGAAATATACTCCCAGTAGCAAAAGAAACTTCTCGACATGCAGCAACAAGTGGAGACTAAACTAGACAACAAACACCACACTCTACATGACCACTACTAATCGTCCTTCCTATTAGCTTATCTTCAAAGATGCACCTCACATAATAAAAAATGAAACGACAATTAAGTTCCTTAGTTATTGTATTGACCAAAAGCAAGCTCATAGGAAAGTCTGGCACAAGCAGAACATCAGACAATCTCAATGTAGAAGTCACTAGTACCTCCCCCTAACCTTCTATCCTGGAGTGCCTACCATCTGCAACTTGAACAGTCCTACCTCCAATCTCCATTAACATGACGTAAAGCTCCTGAATCGACTAGCCACTTGTACTGTACTACCCTGATTCCTATCATGTACAATAAAACAAAATCAATGCCACCCCGAAAATCATCATAATGGCAAAGACCTCAAAGTAGCCTCTCATACTCACTCGGTGCAATGGTCACTTTATCACTTGCCAATCTCTATATGGCAAAGGTGCTTGGCTCAACATCATAAGAGGTCGTATCTCTAAAAGAGGACCACAAATCCACCAAGAAAAGACTTCAAAGCACCGAATCAGGGGAAGATCATACCACACTGATCAATATACGAAAACACAGTCGACCAATTTGAAAGAAACCAATCATCAAGCCAGGAAGAAACCAAACTGAAAGAACTCCATTAGATTTGAATACATCTCAGATCATCTATGATCCGAAAAATATAGTGGCGCTAGCATAGGATTCTCCTCTGGGGTAAGATTAAACCCTGGTAGTAACTGCCTCTTCTCGAGTTTGTTGTTTAGATTGAAGGAGAGGAGAGCAATGCGGTCGCTCCTACCAAGAAGCAACATCCACGCAAGGATTGCAAGAACACAAGAATCCCTCACAAGCTGCGTAAACAAAATCACAGGCACAGCACGACTTGCTGCAAGGCTGCACGTAGCCCCTTCAACAGCTTTGAGGCCTCGTTGGGCCTCAGCGACGATGCTACAGGTGGCTGTAGAAGTGGAGGCTGTTGCTAGGGCAATGCTGGGGCCCTACTAGGCCTTAGTTACAGGTTGGCTGGACCGATGTAATGACCATGCAAGTGGCCCTGCGATGGTGCTAAGGCCTCTAGGAAGGCCACCAGAGAGGAAGAGAGTGTCGGCAGCACCCTTAGAGGGGTTTTTGATAAAGGGCAGAGGCTAAGGGTTTTGGTGAGATATCGAGCCCCGATCTAGGATCATTACTCTGATACCAAATAGAAGGAAACGAAGAACCTATTTATTCTAGAAACCATACCTCTCAATATAAAGAGGTGGAAAAGTAATAATACAAGCCCATAAAGAAATAAGAAATAATAGAAAATATAAAATAAGACTAAGGAGCTCAATAGTAGGAGGCAAAATCATAGCAATTCTGCTCAATCTACTATAAGCTTTCCCAAGTGTTGGAAGCCCAAAGAGCGGACTACAGCATACTCTGGGCCAAGATCGGATATGAACTGAAGTACAGGTGCCTCTCTGCGGTACTCCTTTTGGGTAGCACACGTGCAAACTAGTCTGCAAGCATTATACCCCTCCAAAAGGCCCTTCAAGGTTGAGTAGTACGAGGATAATGATCTACCCTCCTGGCAAAGCTCTGAAAGCTCATGATAGATCTGGAATACCCGACTAGAATTCTTCTCATAGGAGTAGGTGTCTCTAAGACTATCCCACATCTCCTTGGTCGTGTGGTAGTGCATAATCTCGTCTCCAAATCCTTGGGATAACACAATTTATGATCCATGCCAAGACCATGTCGTTATCCTTCTTCCATGTGGCATTTTTTCCTATCTTCCCCAGGCTCCAGCTGCAACAGTATATGCTCCTTGTCATGACCTTCTACTATTAAAAGAAGGATCTGTGACCATCGAGGATAATTGGTCTCATATAGCTTGAGCATAAGACCAAAGAAGGGGCTTTTGTATGCCCTTGATTCCACCACGGGATCCAATGTCACGTCTAAAATACCAGAAGAAACCATATCTATACAACCATACCACAAGTTGGCCAAAAACAGGATCTAGAACATCAAATGAAAGAGAGATCATGATTCAATGATTAATAATTGGTATAGCAGCAACCCACCAAGGTAAGACCATGTTCCAGCGGTGTTGCCTCTTCATCTTGGTTGCTAACTATGGTAAACAGGAAAAGGAAGGAGGGTGCTAAGGCACCCTTACCAAAGGAGAAGTGTCTCCACGACGTGAAGAGGCTACTACAACGTGGATAGCACAAAGATCGGTGCTAGAAAGAGGGGTTGTAGCACCCTTTAGCAGCGATGGGTGACCTAGATCCCTGTCCCAGGCGATGGAACAAGGCTAGAGGTGCTGCGTCGCTATAGCAAGCAGCGTTGGTCAGGAAGTAGTCGACAATGACCCAACGATGAGGAGAGAAAGAGAGAGATAGGGGTTCAGAGGAGGTTACGGGGTTAGGGTTTGGTGGGATACCAAGCACCAGTCTGGACCACTGCTCCAATACCAAGTAGGAAGAAACAAGCAACTTGTTCATTCTAGAAGCCCTACCTCTCAATATAAAGAGGTGGGAAAATAACAGTTCAAGCCCATAATGAAATAAGAAATAACAAAATATATTAAATAAGACTATGAAGCTCAACAAACATTGAAGAGGGCGTTGGCTGGAAATGGAAGGATGGGAATATTACAGTAAAGAAGACCTCTGATGCTTTGAGGGAGCCCAACTTGTAATACGATGAGGATTTTCTTAAAGACGGCAAGTTGCTCCACACTATAAAGGTTCTGTTGAAGGTGCATCTTTTACATGGGAGATATGGATAAAGATGATTGCCACCAAGGATCGTCAACAAAAATGGGACCCCAGGCTGATGCCACTTGTGCTTTGTGCCACACAGGTGTAAAGGACATTGACCAACTCTTCTTCACATGACAATTCCGTCATAGGATTTGGGCTAATATGGATGTTCAATTGATCAACTACTCCTTTGATGAATTTGAATTCATTTTAAAAAGGTTCCCTTCCTTTTGACCAGGTTCAATACCGTTCTTGTGGAGATTGCGCTGGTGTGGAGGCTTCCTAGCATGTTGATATGCGCACCCAACAGTCCACACGTGGACTATTCACACGCAAACAGTGAGAGAGAGAGGGAGAGAGTCGGTGGTGAGAGAGGGGAGAGGAGTTGGAGGAGACATTGAAAATATTAATGCATTCGACTCAAAACAAATTTCATAAGTTCTATATATATAGGCCCAATCTTATTCTAAAGCAAGAAACAAATCTAATCAAATCTCCTAAAATAGAACAAACCAAATCCCCGTAACTTGACTAAAAAATTATATAACCATACTAAAAATAGTAAACTTGGACTCCAAGCGAGACTAAACTTGACACAAAGGCCACCAATTAGGGCCAGCGCCCCTTATTGACCAATTGGATTGCCATGTGGCACTACAATGTGGCATTTTATTCCTTACACTCCCCCTCAAGCCTAGGTTGAGAAAATGATGACTTGTTCTTGAACTTTGTGAGGCTAAATGCCCTACCACTCTTCTTCGAGCTCGAAGCTCTCCAACTTGCCATTTGAAGAAGTCACGATGTAATCTCTTGCGACCTACAGAGTCGATGCTTCTGTGGCAACCTCAATAGTCGTCTCCTTCAAACATAGCCCGAATCTTCTCAAGATCGATAAGCGTAAGAGAATATACACGTGAGGTGCTAATATCCCCACGGTGAGACCTCCCAAACCTGTCCCAACATCTATTGTGTGGATGGTTAGTGCGTCCATAATATTGGCATGGAGGATAGACGCAGCCTAGGCCTCGGCCACGTCCTCTCCCACACACCACACCGATCTCTAGAATAGCAAGTGCGGAATTGTCGCTCTTTGTAGTAGCTTCAACCTTCGAGACCTCCATCTTCTCTAGACGGCTAAAGATGATTTCAAGATCCATCTTTCAGTTTGTTGCCAGAATCTGATCGTAGCGGGGATGTAACCCCAACAAGAACTTCGTTACCTGCCATCGAGCACATGTCTCTCCCTGTTTATCTCAACAAATGGGCTCATAGATGTCTAGTTCCTCAAATAGTGCCTCCATCTTCGTGTAGTAATCTATCAAGGAAAGGTCTCCTTGACTGGATGTCCATATGCACGTGTAGAAGTCAATGATACGCGCATTACTTGAGTTATGGGCGTACCTCTTCTCCAGGGCCATCCAAATCTAGTAAGCACTCTTCTTATATAGCATGTTTAAGGCAATGGCAGGATCAAATGAATTCATGATCCAGTTTATCACTATGTAATTCTCCTTTTCTTGATTCTTCTTCTTGACTCCATCTTTTTGTTCAGGTGCTTCTTCGAGGAGAATACTAAGTTTGCCTTTGCCCCCAACAAATATCTTGAACGTGTGGGCCTACAAGAGTTAGTTGGAAGCACCTTGAAGCTTGATAGTCGTTCCTTGAATAACCAGCTTGCCTTCTCCCATCAATAATGTGGCAGAGATGAAGATTTGAGAAAATTTTGTTTGAAATAAAGAAGTTTCTTAATGTCTAGAGTTAGTTAATTTTTCAATGCGATGAAGTAATTGAAGGATATGTCACACATGCAGACAGAAAGCTTCAACCTCCTATGGAACAAAAAGCAAATCTTTGACTACATTCTTCAAAGAAAAAAAATAAGATCTTTGATTATATCGAATTCCACCCATCCTGTTTATGGACCTTGATGTATAGGGGACAATTCATTTCTCTCTTTCACAATGGTATGAATAACTTTTTCGTTTTGCTTGATTCTTTCTTCTATCATTTTCTTCTAAAAGCAAAATCCAATCCGATACTAACTGTTGTGAAAGCTTGTTTTCCCTTACACTATTTCCATGGCAAGATCAGAGACAAAGAAACATTATCTTATTGATGTTTGAGGGGAAAGGAGAGCACATACTGATCAGCCTTCTGGTGAGGTATCAAGCTTACCTTCGATACCTCCCAGGTAGTCTCCCTACTCAATAGGGGCAAGGCTTTCAATGAAAGCCTTTAAACCCCTTCAACAGTTGGAAGGGCCACGGGGAATCCTTTGGGAAACTCGTGACAAGGCAAAAGATGAGAGAAAAGGATGAATGGAAAGGAGATTGCTTGAACAGATTCCGGAGTGAAGTCAATGTCATCCAAAACACAAGAACAGGTACATAGCCGAATATGAGAAATTCCATCTTGTTTTCCAACTTGTCAAAAGATCCCATCAATCAACAGCAGTCGAGCTCACATCTCTCCAAAAACATTTTCTTCTAAGTCCCATCTCCCTTGCTAAAAGGTGGATTTCAACTTTCTGATTTTAGGTACTGAACTCCATCTTTGGACAAACGCCACTCTTGCTTCATGCTTGATATCAGTTTAAAACAACCTTTCAAAATCAGATTCGCATACTCTATATGAACATAATTCTCCAACGACTTCTAAGATGCTTGATTTTGTAGAGGCCCCTTCCCAAACAAATGCTTCAACATCCACCTCCGTACCACACCCCCCCCCCCCCCCCCCCCCCAATGATATCGGCCTGAAGGATGGCCGAGTTTGTCTGCGATATATAGTACTGTATATGTGTACATATATTGGTACAAAGAAACAACATTATACAAAACAAACTAATGAAATCATCCAACATACAAGAACTGTATACAACATATATTATGAACATAGACATATACTGCACGAACGTATATCCATATGGTAAGTTAGTGACATATAGAAATTTCACCTCCAAAGATACAAGAAAGGAATTTCCCATGATAGGATTAGGAATCGAGTGAGGAGGTGAGAAGTGATAGAATGACCAAACAAGGTGATAGGGTGCTCGCTCAATGAAAACCCATCTGGTAACATGCAGATATGGTTCTTACATAAACTCCTAGACAAGGATGGGCATTTTAAATAGGCTTTCTGCATACGTGATCCTGAAAGCTTGCAATATTAAGCACATGCCATACGATTTTCATATTCTCATAGAGTTCTTCAAATTTACACCTATATTCTCCCATTAGTATGAGACTGCAAAATAAACATGCATGAACTACTTTCTCAGAGTGTTGGACTTATTAAGCCCTTATCAGATCCAATCAAAAGTTAGATAATATAAAAAGAACCCTACTATAAAGATTTGGTCAATACCACGCCAAAAGGGTCACACATTCGTGGCTAGAGGTGATTGATGAGAGAAATGGCATTGACTAGGACATTAGAATATTGGAGAGCAATCTTTTTTAAACTTTTTCCCGTACACATGCACGTAACTTTTTCCACACATACATGCACATGCACATGAGCAAGCACACACATGCACACCCAAATGTGTGCATGCAAGGATGCATGCATATGTCTTGTGCCTCTGCAAGAATATTGCACACATTTACATTGTATAAGTAAATTGATTTGAAAAATTGTACGTAACATTTATTTTACACCCACCAAAATCTAGCATAAGTCCATAAAATTAACGAATGAATCCATGTGCAGCATATAAACCATTCTTCTTATCCATAATTAATGCTTTCAAAGTAATAATGAATAATTATTAGCTCAAACAATTTCAATAAAAAGCACAAAGTATCCTACCTACAATATATTTTTAAACATAACAAGAAAATTTAGCCATTTTTGCATTGTGCAGCATCTATAATCATGTACACATGAAGCTCGGTTGGGTATAAAATTCCATACATACCAAATCACTTGAGGTACAAAGCTACCAAAGTTGTCTGGAAAGTTATTTATTAACCGAACAATGTGGGAGTATTGGCATTCTTTACCATTTTAGCCTTAGGGAAATTTGCAGCGAAAATCCCAAGTTCCAAGCAAAAATAAGGACTTGTCCTTTACAAGCATAAAGAAGAAAAATGCCTCATGCAATTATTGTATTACATTAACCTCAACAAATTAAATCATAGTTAATATTTTTTTAATGATAATATATTTCATTTTATTTCTATTTAAAGTTTCATTGTTTGTAGTTTTCTGTCAATGAAAAAAAATCCGAACTGAAGGATGCACTGATTTGGATGCCAGATTTGCACTTCAATGTGTCAAGAGTGGCATACTTGAAAAAAAAAGGACATATGGAGCAAACAAAGATCAAAAAGCAAGCATTTTGCAAGAGCATTTACTCAGAAGAAGCAAACCATAGCTGAGGTTCTCTCAGAATAAATGCAGTATAATATCACTGCAAAAAGAAACTTTCCAAGGAGGGAATGTGTCCGGATTGAGATTTAATGAGAAGCCATGATTCTCGGCTTTCATGTATGGAAGAACCATGATTGGTGCAATTTAGATGGTGTATTAGGATCTGTAGAATATATCCATATCTGTTTGCCAGTTGTCTATCCAAAACAAGATTTCTTTTTTTAATATAGATTCCTTTTTTTTCGTTTTTAATGTATCAGGAATTTATTTTTGAGGATACCAATACCAACTGGATAAGCACATGGCCAAACCTATATTAGAATCCATATCTTGCCATGCTGCATTCTTAATTAGATTCTGTTTTGAATATAGATTCCTTTTTTTTTTCATTTTCAAAGTATCAGCAATTTGTTTTTGAGGATAACAATGCCAACCGGATAAGCACATGGCCGAACCTATATTAGAATCCATATCTTACCATGCTTCATTCTTAATTAGAGTCAGCATGTGGGGCATGTATTTGTAATATCTAAATGAACTGTACTGGTAATTCTACTTCACTCATAAATGTTCTGCAGTTGTAAGCCTCTATAATAGTTGTCTTGCCTGCACTCACACCCACTGCGAATGCTCTTGCCTCTACTAATGTCGCTGGCGTAGCTTGCTTGCTGCTACATGCTTATGGAAGATTGCACACTTGATATAGTTAAGCTACTACGTGCGTATGGAAGATTGCCAAACTTGATTAACTTATCTTCATAAACATCAACTAGACCTTCCGTCATGTGAAGTTACATGTCCTCTTCCATGAATATTCACTACTAGCTTATGGTGGAGCTTCTAACAGAAGTGATATCACTCACCACATATTAATTATGACCCTTATGAAAATATGAGACTAAACGAGCCAACTCTTTGCTAGCATTAGCACGACCACTGCTATCTCCACCAAGAAAGACCCCATGAGTGTTTTCCTTGAAAGGTGTCAGGCATTTGATTAGCCATCTCTACCTATGTGCCATGGGCTCATGTCTCACTTGACATCGTCTCTATTTAATGCATCAAACAATATCCTTCCTCACTGCTGGCCCATCATCTTCACACTACGCATACAAATACATGTAGCAGTCCGATTAGCACTCCTCAATGATAATGTGCTCAATTATAGGAGTTAATTTCTTTTAGTAGGAAACAAGATAAACTTACCATTCTCATTTGACAGAAGATTTCAAAACTCATGCATTTGGGTGGAATGGGTTATTCCATCTAGGATCCATATAACCAAATTTCTTTTTTTTAAATAAGATGAAAATTATCATTTTCATTTGAGAAGGAACGTCAAATCTCACACATTTTAATCAGATCAGTTGTTACATCTAAGATTCACATAACCTATTAAAAACAGGTTTGAAGATTAGTTACACATTGCCTGACGCAGGATTTACTGAGAGTGTATGCATGCCATAATATCCATGTACTATACAGTTACTCTAGAGAAGAGTGAACTAAAAACCTCCTCCTGGCATCATTTCTTTAATGGATTAGGTTGGCATGTCACCCTTTTAAACTCCATATATTACTATGGTTATTTTCATTATAATTTCCTCTTGGAATCAGCATTTTCTTAGTGGGTTCCTTTCTAAAAGGCAGATGACAAAGCAAGAAGAGAACAGAGCTGAGGAAGGAAGATAACGTGCCAAGTTGCACTGAATGATGAATACGCAAATCTGGAGGAAGAGGATAGTAGACGATACAGAACCTTAAAGGAAAAGAAACAACAAGCAAAAGGGAAATCAAAACTTTAAGACATTCTCATGCAAAAAATGTCCCAAAAGTGGCATTTATCGGGAGAAAAAGGCATAACCAAATTAAAAGATAATCGCAGAAATTACTTTCAGAATCTAAACAAATCCTTCCCAGTTAAAGCCAAAACTTGTTTGTCAAGAAAACCCTAAAAGATCCTATTAAAACTTTACCTGAAGTAATGCTACCTGTAGATGACCACCCACTGGCAGAGAAGGAACACATATATTGTGCAAGAGCAAGAAGTCTATCCACCTAAACTTGACTCTAGCAAGCTGTCTTGGAGCTATTGCCGTAATGCTAAATTGTCACATTGGCTCACTTCAATCAAAACCATGTCCCTCATTTTGCCAACTGGACCATGGGAATCATGCTAGCTACCAGTAGATGACCACTCTTCTTTATTTGAACTTTCTTGCAATATATCACATAATTCTGTAATTCCGTTGGAGTTTCTTGTATCTCAATGAAATTGACTGTAATCCTCTCATATAAAATGGTGCCAAAATCTTATGCCTGGTTTGGTTGGGGGAATAACCCCAATAAACAGCGGGGTACCAACTTCAAAACCTGTATTCTAAGGAGAAAACATGGGTTTTGGAAAACCTGGGGCATGCAGGCATTAAATCCAAAGTGATGTTAACCCTCTTTGTTACCTTTCTCCTCCCCTTAACACTGCAAGTTAAAACCTATTTCAAGTAACCCGTAACAGATCTTAAGCCCCCAAATTAACTCTCCTATAAGGAACAATAAAAGGAGTTAACACCATTTGCACATTCAAAAACCTGAGTTCTCTAAACCTCAACTAAACTAGCCCTTCCAGATCTTGAAGCTGGAAAAACCTACCAGAATTACGGCACATCATCTACATGTGCACTTTCGTCTTGTCTGTTGCATCCAAAATTTCCATGTTGCCATCTTTCTCTTTTTATGGCCTCAATTACTTCTTTCACACACTACCTTTCCCTCCCAATAAGATTTTCCACATTGCAATATAGTCTTTCATGATGCAATTTCTCAGCATTTTGGATTATTCTGCAAATCTTAACTTTCAGGAACGTTATGCAATAACACAATTCTGAAAAATCATTCAGTGTTCGTGCCTTCTTTTAGAAAACACATGAACTCAGGCAGTGATGCAATAATCCAATAAGTTAAAATGAGAAGAATGACCCTCTCATCCTAACCTACTAAGGTCTTTAAGGGTAGCAATGGTAATGAATCTTGCAAACAATGATTCATGAGATGTAGGCCCATGGTAGTGATAGCAAAGTCGCAACTACAATCAGGGAAAAGAAATTTAGGGTATGCAGTAGCATGTGTGGATCATTATTCTGTGTAAAGATGCTCTGATACCAAATTGATTGTAATGAGTTAATTCTTTATTGAAATCCTACGACTCTCTTATATAGAGAAAGGCCGAAAGGGTGAAAGTACAGAGATGCCCCCGAGGAGCTAGAAACCCACAACCGTACAAACAAAAAAATAAAAACATATGCTAACAGTATCTGCCTTCTTGGAGATACATGCCTTTTCATATGTCCCTTACCTTTTTTTCGTTTTTTTCATGAAACCTGTAATTATGAAATTCCATTCCGACGTTGTCTTCAAGTGTTCCTCTTTATATAAAGGACACATTCCTTATCAGAATTTAAGCAATTCTATGATTCTAACAAGGTATAGAGACAGGTTTATGATGAAGCTCGATACCCTCTCTCTTTTCTTTTTTTTTTTCACTCCACCAAATAATTTTTCTTTTTCAATCAAGATTTGATCTAACTTTTAGAAGAAGATTCACCAAGTTTGATTAACTCGCTAAAAATCCACTCACTTCCAATACCTATACCTTAAGCGAATCATACCATGCCCTTGACATGAAAAGATGATTAGTAGTTGATTGATAACAATCTTGTGCTCATGACAGAACAAAGCATGTGGAAGATGATTAGCATTACACAGTCTGATTTGGAAAGGAGTTCTCTTCACCACTCATCTGTCATCTGAAGACCACATTACAAATGACTTCACTGAACCATTGCCAAAACCTATTTCTAGAGAGGTAGTTCCCAGCTAGCTATGATCAATATTTATGCTTCATCTTGAGGATGAGAGTTAGATGCCTTAATCTTCACTATTTACTATTATTTGTTGTGAGATCCTTGACATCTCCCTTTCCTTTTTCTATATTTCTTTTCATGAGACCTATAATTTTAAGATCCCATCCCTATTTTACATTCGAATGCTCCTTTATATACAGAGGAAACATTCCTCAATAAAATCCAAGCAACTCTATTCTTCTAACAAACCCTAGCACCTCTTGGCAAGGAGAAAAAGAATGGTGGATAATTCAGGACTTTGTAAATTGGGTATCCAACGTTGGAGCTATTGAATTAAAAGTCCCAGATTGCCAATTCTCTTGGCAACAGAGATCTAAGCAGTTATGGCTACAGGAAGGCAATTACAACACTAGATTCTTTCATTCGTTTGCTAATGAGAGGAGGAATTGAATTATCAAGAAAGGCCAGGACATGAACCATGGCAGGGACAACGTTTGGAAGGCTTTTGTTGATTTCTGTTGCCATCTCCTCACAAACAGATCTGAGAGAGCCTACCGCCTTGCCAGCTATAAGCCAAAACGCATAATGCTTGAAGAGGCTAGCTACCTTACTGCTCATTTCTCAAAGGAAGAAGTATAAAAGGTGCTTTGTTCCCTCAAGCAAGAGGGTTCTCCTGGTCCTGACGGCTTCTATGTCTTCTTTTTGAAACTTGAAAGAATTTTGGCACCTTATTAAAGAAGATATTTTCGCAATGTTCCATTCCCTTTCAACCATTGAGGCTTTTGCTTGACCTAACATCTTCTATTTATTCCTGCTTCCAAAGGGGTATGCCGTTGAGAGTGAAGCACTATAGTCCCACTGCATTCTCTAACTTCATTTATCTTCTCATGGAAAAAACTTTGGTGCTGAGACTGGCAGCGGGTCTATGTAACTTGATTCATCCAGTGCAGCCAACCCTTATAACAGGCAGATCAATTTTGGAAAACTATGTGGTCGTGTCAAAGATCCTGGCCACTTGGAAGAGAGAATGAAGGCTTTTGTTGGAAGGTGAACTTCTCCAAAACTTATGACTCCCTTGATTGTTGGCAATCTCTACGTCTGTGTGGCTTTCTTCAGAAATTGATGAAGTGGATGAAAACTTGTGTCAAGAGAGAGCACACAGGTCTGCATGGATGATCCCAACATTGAAGTTATTGGGAGATCGTACATTGTCCTGCAGTGCATCTGGTTAGATCATAATGGAATCATTTATAAAACGGAGAGAGCTCCGGTTGATGGGATTTCGTACCACTTTTATTCGCTTTGTGATTTTTAGCGTAATTAGCTCTTTTAATAATGAAATCCCGATGAGTTAACTTCCCATGCTAACCCCCCTTTTCCCCTTTCCGAAAAAAAAAAAAAGAAAAGATGAATTCGACCATAGCTCAAGGCATCAAGATACTATCATCGATGTAACACATATGGACAAAGATACCATATGATTTATATGGATTTCACTAACATTATTTTTGAAAAATATTTCATTGATATTATTGTTCGGTATCAACAAATATTATCAAAATAGGTGATATCAATATAGAAATTCAAAGATATAGCCCACACACACTATACAGATAAAGATATTTGATATTACTGAACCTATCCGAGTGCCTACATTAATGAGCATTACCCTCTATGTTGCCGCATTATTTCTTTTGCCTCCAGGACTTCATTTATTGCCTTAAGTCTATTCTTCTTTTTTTATTCAAACTATTGCTTTCTAATATCCATCTCCCTTCATCTTCTGCATACCTTGGAAAATCCAATTAAACATTGATACCATATTGCACCAATCTCTCCATGGCTACATCTCAAATTCAAACCTTTATGTACGGGCTCCATCTGCCATGGCATCAGCAACCATGAATCATGGATCATGGTGCACGATCCATGCATAGTTTTGCTTAGTTCTTGCATTTTAAAATTGACAAACTTATCATTATAATTTGGAAACCTATAAATTTAACTCATAGGTTTGTAGCTTTGTATTGGTGAAGAAAGAAGTTAGCCACGTGAACTGCACATGGCACAGTGGGCCACGTGGCAGTGCCACATGGCAACCAGTCTATCAACTAGTCAGGCCATGTGGCCTTGGGTCTAGTTTGGTGGTTTGCATGCCAAGTTATGTTACATGTGATAATTTTATTTTTAAATAATAGTTGTCCAAATTTAGGAAGAGATAATTTACGAGATATAATTGACTAAGCTGTTAGGATGTCAATTGATTTGGGTTGTTTTAGGAAATAGGAGTAGATCTCTTTATAAAAGAGATAACTTTGTTTATTTTGAGTTGAGTTGCAATAAACAATTGTCCAATCACAACTCCCTCTCTCTCTTTCTTCTTCACTGTCGGCCCTCTTTCTCTCTCTCCATCGACCACCACGCACCCATCTCGCTTCCACGAATCCTCACATGATATCAAAGCCAACAAGCTAGGCCTCTCCATTCATCCACACGTGGAACAACGAGTTGCGAGGAGAGGAGATCACACAAAAGAAGACCCAGTCTTGTGCATGAGTCTCCACATGCATCGAAGCATCAATTTTCAAGGCATCTTCGTCGACATAAGAGCTCTCTCAAAAAACTCCTTGAACGACTTTGACACCTTACGCAAGGCCTAAGGAGACAAAAAGGGGACACCAACAAGTCGCATCCTATGCCTTACGCGAAGCGTACAAGTAGCGGGGTACTTATTCTTTGAAGGCGAAGATGGTGGAAAACGAGAACCAAATTAATACCGGAGAAGGAAAAGTCATAGTTTAAGGCACCACAATTAAGCTTCAGGGTGCGTCGAACTATATCCTATGAGCGCAAGCGTTCAAGCTCTTCGTAAGCGGCCAGGACAAATTGCATGTCCTATTAAAGGAGGCGCCCGAGTCTAAGGACATGACAAAGAAGTGAGAGAAAAACAACTACATGATGATAAATTGGCTAATGAACTCTATCGATCCATCCATCGCCTCAAATATACTATACAAGAAGCCAACGTTCAAGATGTGGAATTCCTTGGAAAAGAAATACTCTCCAAGAAGTCCAGCAACGCCCACATCACCAACATATATACTCGCATTTGGTCAGTGAATCAAGAGGATATTCCCCTAGACAAATATTATTCGAAGATTGAGGCATTATTTGAGAAGCTCTAGATTTACAAGCCAGTCTGTTGTAACAAGCAAACTACTACACATGAGAGGGGGTAGGTCGTAAGATTCCTGTCAGGTTACACCCCCGATACCAGCCAGCACGTAACCAGATCTTGGCATTGGACGAGGAGATGGATCTCGAGACAATCTATAGTCGTCTCGAGAAACTTGGAGAACTACAAACAGGATCCAATAGAGTTGTGGTGTCTGAAAACACTGCACTAGTTACTTTTGATGGAGATACAAGACACGGAAGAGGAAGTGAATGAGCCTCGGTCGAGTCTATCCACCATGTCAACATTGCGGGCGCACCAATCATCTGCAAAATTAATATTGGGATGTTTTGGAAATCTAGATGTGAGGCTACTAGCACCTCACATGTAGATTCCCTTACACCTGCAGATATCGAAAAGATTCAAGCTATGTTTCAAGAAGAAAAGGAAAAGAAAACTACAGCAACAGTCGTGATGACTATTGAGGTTGCTCGAGAGGCAATAGCTTTGATAGTCGCAAGAGGCTACATCATGACTTCTAGTAATGACAAGATCAAGAATTTGGGGCTCAAAAAAGATAAAGAATGGTGGAGGCTCTAGCCTTACCACGAGTTGCGCAAGTTATCATCCTCCTGGCCCCGACTTAAGGGAGAGTATGGAGAATAAAGTTAGCCACGTGGACTGCCACATGGCACAGTGGACCACGTTTGTGCCACGTGGCAGCCAGTCTGTCAACCAATCAAACCATGTCGCCTTAGGTCTAGTTGGGTGGCTTGCATGCCAAGTTATGCCACATGTGGCAATTTTGTTTTAAGAAATAAAAATTCCTATCAAGATTGGCACATGTGGAGCATGAAGGCTCCCTTGGCGTGGGAAAATAGTCCAAGTATGGACTGTCCACGTGTGGAACAGGAAGAAAGGAGGAGAGCAGTCAGTGGCTGCTTGAGGAGACCGACGGCCTTGGCTGGCCGACTAATGTGGCCGGCTGGTATGGGTGGCCAACTAAAGGTGGTTGGATGCCTTGGTGGTGGCCAGCTACTTAGTGGAAGAAGAGATAGAGGAGAGGAGCCTTAGAATAGGAAATATTATTATTAACTCAAGATATTACAATGGAATTCCTTTTATAGAGAGAACATATCCCAAAAAATAAAAACAAATCTTATCTTCTAAAATAAGAAAGAAATTATATCTAAAAACAAACCAAATCCCAATCTATTTCCTAAAAAGTAACTTTCCTAAAATTGACTTAACAAATTAACAAAACTTGGCATCTAAGCAACCACACTTAGACCATAGGTCCTCTTCACCGCCAGCTATGATGTCGCCCTGTGATGTTGCCACGTGGCACTGCCACATAACCTTATTCCTCAACACTCCCCCTCAAGTCGAAGGTCAGGAAACCGACGACTTGTACTACAATACGTAAAGCTAGACGCCCCACTACTCTTCTTCCTCAAGAGTTGTGCTCTCAGTCTTCTCTTTGTATGAGTCAATGGCGTAACCTCTTGCGACCTTCGGAGTCATTGCATCTATGGCAACCTGATTAGTCATCGCAGCAACTGCCATTAACTTATCTTCACGAAGCAAAGACCGTAGCCTCTCGAGATCCTCAGGAGTCAGGGAGTCTACACGCGAGGTGCTAGTAGCCCCACGTGGAGGTCTCTCGAACTTATCTCAGCACTTATCTTGTGGATGGTTGGTACGTCCACAATGTTGGTACATCGAGTAGACGCGACCAGGGCCTTGATCGCACCCTCTTCCACACCCCACACTTGCTTCTGGAATAGCAAGTGCAGAGTTCTCACCCTTTGGCGTAACTTCTTCAGGTACTTCCATCTTCATGAGACGGCAGAAAATGGTCGCAAAGTCCACCTTCCAGTCGAAGGCGAGGATCTGATCACGAGCAACTTGATAATAGGGATACAACCTCGAAAAAAGCTTAGCAGATTGCCAAACCGCTCGTGTCTCCCCTTGTTTGCCGAAACATAATGGCTTGAATATCTCTAACTTCTCGAACAAAGCCTTCATCTTCTCGTAGTATTTGGTCAGGAAAAGATCTCCTCGACTCGTTGTCTAGATACATGTGAACAAATATGTGATACGTGTGTTATTGGATGTTTAAGCGTACCTCTTCTCAAGGGCCATCCAAATATCATACGCGCTCTTCTTGTAGAGCATGTTCGAGGTAATAGATGGGTCCACTAAGTTCATGAGCTAGTTCATGACTATGTAATTCTCATTCTCGAGCTTCTTCTTGTTGTCCTTTTGCTCAAGTGGCTCCTCGAGGAGAACACTAAGTTTTTCCTGTCCTCCAACAAATATCTTGAAGGCACGAAGCTATAAGATATAGTTGGACGTCCCATGTAGCTTAATGGTTGTCCTGGAGACAACCACCTTGCTTTCTCCCGGTCCCAACATGGCATCTCCGACCATCATGGAAGCTTCCACCATCTTCTATAGCCTTCCTTCTCCGCGTAAGGCACCGGATCTGTCGAGGAAGCCTTTCTCTGGAGGTGTGGACCACCAACGTGCGATCAATCAATCCAGACGTACAAGAGAGCCTAGATCGAAGGCTCTGATACCATGTCAAGATTGATGCACGTGGAGCCTGGAGGCTCCCTTGGCATGGGAAAACAGTCCACATGTGGAATAGGGAGAGGAGTAGAGCAGCCGATGGTTGCTTACGGAGACCGATGACCTTGGTTGGCCAGCTGGTCTGGGTAGCCAGCTGATGTGGCTAGCTGAAGGTGGCCGATTGCCTTGGTGGTCGCCGGCTACTTAGTGGAAGAAGAGAGAGAGGAGAGGAGCCTTAGACTATGAAAAATTATTATTGACTCAAGAGCTTACAATGGGAAGACTCTTTTTATAGAGGGCATATCCCAATTAAAGAGAAACAGATCTTATTCTCTAAAATAAGAAAAAACTTATCTCTAAAATCAAACTAAATCCCAAACTATTTCCTAAAAAATAACTTTCCTAAAATCCACTTACCAAATTAACAAAACTTGACATCTAAGCAACCAAAGACCATAGGTCCTCTTCACCGCCGGCTATGATGTGCCCCTGCGATCCTACCACATTGCACTGCCACGTGGCCTACTAGCTGACATGTGGCCTCTTTATTCCTCAACAAATCCAAATTTAGGAAGAGATAATTTAGGAGTTGTGATTGATTGAGTTGTTATGATTTTATTTGATTTAGGTTGTTTTAGGAAATACTAGATCTCTTTACAAAAGAGATCAACATTGTTTATTTTGAGTTAAGTTACAATAAACTATTTTCCAATCACAACAACTCCCTCCCTCTCTCTCTCCATCGACCTACATCTCTAAATAAGAAAGAAATTTCAAACATTTGTTTCCTAAAACTTATTTGCTAAAAATAACCTACTTAACAATTACGCAAAGACTCCAATTTTGATCCCTTGGACCACTAAAACCGCCGGCCACAAGGGCCCTTTATTTCTGACCATGTGGCACTGTCACATGACTTGGATGGTTGCCATGTGGCCTCATCTTTTTTCCCAACACTTTCCACAATAGTAAACCAATTAGTGGCAATTATATGACATGGGGTGAGTAGGAAACTAGGATATTTGAATGGTATCTGCAGTAATTATATTCCCAGGATCTCCCTATACTGTGCTACCATCTCTTCTGTCATCCCAAATGGCGGGAAGGCTGACTTTTTAGATCCACCAGCAAACTGAATGCCTCTCCAGAAACCTCCAGAAGCAACCTCACCTTCTGTGCCTCAAGAACAAAGCCCTTAACGAATATAATTGTATCATTCGTACAAGATATTAAATGAATCAACAGTCCTTCCGGTCCAAATTCATTGATCTCGCTAGCCTCACACAAAGAGCATAAAAAGAGCATAACAAGCATCCGCCAAAGAATTCCCCCATGAGGACAAAAGGCATAAGCCTCAACAGCCATCCCTGACTGAACCCTTTCCCAGGTTAGATCCAGCCTCCTTCTGGCTGCTCATTTACCAAGAAAGAAAAAGATGTTAGCTTATACACATTTTGTATGAGGGGCACTTTGTTATTTTTTATTTCTTGCCGGTATTATACCATAACTTTTCCATCTCTTATCATATAAGAAGATGTAGGGTTCAATAATAGAATCATCTCATTTCATCAAATTTGGTAGCAATGGTCCTAGATCGAGGCTCCGATATCCCACACCCAAGGCCTCCAAACCCTAACCACTAAATCCCATCTATCTATCTCTCTGCGCACCGGTGCACCGTCCTCCACGCAGTGATGGCGACGAGCGTGGAGCCCAACGACGCTGTAGCGCTGATCCACGTGCGGCAGCAAAGCAAGGCAACGTTGGTAGCGTAGGCCTAAGCACGAGGGTCTGCGGCAAGCCCAACGACGTCGTAGGCGGTCTGCGGTGAGTCCACCGGCGGCACTCCTGTAGCACACCCAGCGACACCTTGATTCTCGTGTGCATGGTCGTCAACGGCTGTGGGGGGTTTGTAGCCCTATTCTAAAGGCTACATCCCTTGTAATCGCAGGGAGAGGGAGTCTAGGTCCCCTTAGGGTCATCTCGGGTGTTCTCCCTGCACCCAAGTTAGGCCAACGCCCATCCAAGGGGACTTTCTATCGAGGATGCAAATCTGAAACTATATGTTTTCACATCTATTGATGTTTCTTTAATGATAGAAGATTGATTAAGAGTTGCAGATTGCAAAGATGGCTTCTTCAGATCATTCCGAGGTGACGTCGGACTCTCTTTCGGACATCGAGGTACTCAAAACCCGTTCTTCGATCCCATCGTCAAGTTAGATGAGACCAACTACCCGCAGTGGTCCCAGACCTTCCTTATGACTGTTAAGGGTCATGGGAAGAGTCATATTCTTACAAATTCGGAGTCTACAAACAAGACTAGCATGAATGCCAACTGGAACAAAGACAACGCCATGATTTGTGCATGGCTTATGTAGACTATTATTCCCCAAACAGGGAATGAGATCATGCACAACTCGATGGTGAAGATGTAAGAGTCATTGCGTGAGACGTACTCACACGCCAAGAACTCCGCACGTGTTTTTCAGGTCTTTTACAACCTCTTCTACTTGTATCATGGACGCACGCTATCGCAGTACTATTCTCTCATGAAGGGAATGCTGGAGGTACATCACTCTTATCTATCAGGGTGTACCTATGAGTCCTGGAGGAGTTTCCGAAGACAGTTGGCAATTTCCCTTTTCTTGGCAAGCTTTAGACCTAAGTACACGGCAGCCAAAGATCATATCCTCACCGCTACTAAGATTCCTACTCTGGAGGAAGCCAACAACAAACTTAGCAGAGTTGCAGTGCACACCTTTGCTTCTGACTTTGGTGCTCAAATTTCTGCAATGGCTACAATCCTTGGACGTGGCAGGGGCTCTCCCCTCCTTACACGTGGTCATGGATGTGAATGCCCTTCCGGTACACATACTCAATCACCATGTTCCTTGCAGGGCTAAGTGATCACTATTCAGCGGCTCGTTCACAAATTCTGACTCTCCCTGAGCTTCCTCCTATTGAGGAAATTTACAAGAGGCTGAGTAGGAAGCAAACTCAGCCTACTCGTGATGCAATTGTTACCACTACATCTTCGGTTCATGCTGCTGTTAGCACTCATGCAGGTCGCGGAGGCTTCTTTCGTGGCTAAAGGAGAGGCCGAACTGATGGTAGTCGTGGCAAGCCAACATGTTCTTACTGTGGCAGGCTTGCCCATGTTGAGTCTGAGTGTTGGAATAAGCTCGGTCATCCTACTGTGGCCAACCAGGCTTCTGTTACAGCTTCTCCAAGTGAGTACTGAGGCAGTATCTCTTGCAGAGGCAAACTATGATGCAGTTGTGCAGCGGCTAGCACAATTGGCCCATTAACAGCCTCAATCCTCCAGCACTGCAGCCTATGCATCTGCATCAGGTACGAAAAGGATCATAGTTGATTGATTCAAGTGCATCTGATCATTTAACAGGAAATTCCCAATACTTTAGGGGATTATAGAAGACATAATAGGAACATTCTGTACAGCTGGAAGATGGTAGACATGCCCCCATCCGTGGTAAGGGAGGGATATCTGTTACACCCTCCATGCATCTTTATGATATATATTATGTGCCAAACATGACAATGCAACTGCTATCTATTAGTTCTATTACTAAACAGTTGAATTGTCGTGCTATTTTTGATACTGTTGGTTGCACTTTTCAGGATCGTATGACGAGGAGGACGATTGCTGGTGGCCATGAGGAGAGGGTGTACATCGGCTAGTTTAGAGTCCAATTGTTGCAGCTTGTCAGACGAGTACTGCGAGGAGTGCCTTCCAGTAGCACAGAAGACTAAGTCATCCTTCCCTGGACAAGCTACATCGTGTCATACCTCACTTGTCTCCTGCCAAAAAGATTCAGCGTGATGCATGTCAGATGAGAAAGCATCACCATGCCAGCTTTCCAACATCTATCCAGTCTATCAGTTCTGCTTAATTTGATTTGTTGCATTATGATGTCTAGGGTCCTAGCCACGTAGTAGACCGCCAGAATTTTAGATATTATCTGTTATTTGTGGATGATTTTTCACACTTATCATGGACCCTTTTGATGAGGAATAAATTGGAAGTTGGCTCTTTAATTCAGCAATTTCTGATGTTTGTGAAAAATCAATTTGGTGTATGCATTAAGAAAAACAAAACATATAATGCATTGGAATTTTGCACAAAGAAACTAATTGATTTGTATGGAACACTGGGTATTGTGCATCACATCATGTCCTCATACATCACAGCAGAATGGGATAACTAAGAGAAAACACCGCAACATTCTAGATACAGCTAAAGCCTTATCCAAAATAGTGTTCCGCATAGTTACTGGGAAGATGCAATTCTTATTGCCTGTTATCTCATTAACAGGCTCCGTTCTTTTGTGTTACATGAGCAGATTCCATGGAGTATCTTATCTCCTGATGCTGACTTATTTCTTGTGCCACCAAAGACCTTTGGGTGTGTGGCGTTTGTACATCTCCTTGGGCCTGGTCATGACAAATTGGCACCAAAGGCAGTTAAGCATATATTTTTGGGATACTCACGCACGCAGAAGGGATACAGGTGTTTTGATCCCATACACCAGAAACACTACGTGAGTGCAGATGTGACTTTTCATGAGTCTATCCCTTGTTTCTCTACCTCAAGTCATCAATTGAGAGAGATAGAGGTGGCTGCTCCTATGCCTCCACCTTCTATAGCCTTGGAGGATTTCTCTCATAATACTGGTGTATCTACTACCAATCATACTATGGGCACTTTTAGACCTATACCACCTGATGAGAAGACATTTAAGGGTGCTACATATCAGCTGCCAGTTACAAAGAAATGACACAACCCCCCTCTTCTTCAGTTCCTACTGAGCCACCATCATCCTCCTCCGTTCAGGTATGTATTAGGGATACCGATGATTCTTCTGCTCATGTGCCTTCAGGGTCCCTTTCTCTGCCCACAGATGAGAATATTCCCATTGCTATCAAGAAGGCTCCGAAATCCTGTGCACAGTATCGTGTTGCTGACAGTATTGTTTCTGCAGGTTCTCTTAGGTCAAAGTTTCATACTTTTACAGCTGCAGTCTCTAGTACGAAGATACCTACTTCCTACCAGTAGGCTCTCCTACATCCACATTGGAAGGAGGCTATGGAAGAGAAGTCTGCACTTATTAATAAAGGTACATGGGAGTTGTCTACCTTACCTTCTGGTGCGCACTTGGTTGGAGCAAGATGGGTCTTTGCCTTGAAATACAATCCCGATGGATCTATTTCTCGATCCATCCTATGGGGTGGATTCACCCAAACCTATGGGGTGGATTTCTTTGACACTTTTTTTCCTGTGGCACAACTCTCCATGATCCGTATTCTTATCCCTGTTGCAGCTCATTATGGATGGCATCTTCACTAGTTGGATATCAAAAATGCCTTTTTACATAGAGATTTGGAGGAGATATACATGCAACAGCCACCTAGTTTTAAGGTTCAGGGGGAGCGTGTGCAAACTTCATAAGGCTATTTATGGCCTTAAGCAGAGACCTCAAGCCCGATTTTAGTATTTGTCTGAGGTACTCTATATTATTGGGATGCAGAGATATTCTTATGATCATTCTTTGTTTGTTAGGAAGACCAATACTAGTACAGTAGCTTTATTAGTATATGTTGAAGATCATATCCTTACAACCACTGATACAAATGGTATTACTCAGGTGAAGGAGTATTTGGCTCACCAGTTTATCATGAAAGATCTTGGGAAGCTGAGATATTTTCTGGGTATTGAGATCACCACGAGCAAGAAAGGCATAGTGATGTCCCAGAGAAAGTATGCACTTGATATTCTTCAGGAGACAAGCATACTAAGATCCAAGGAAGCCAACATACCTATGGATCCTAAAGCTCACTTATTTGAAGATACAGTGAAATTAAAGGACAAGAAGATCTATCGGCAGCTAGTTGGGAAGTTATTGTACCTAACCATCATCAGACCAAACATCAGCCTTACAGTGGATAAACTAAGTCAATTCTTAGACAAGCCCACTGATATTCACTAGGAGGCGGTTATGCAAGTGTTGAGATACATTAAGGGACATCCAAGCAGAGGCATTTTATTCCAGAAGCAGGGCCATATGTCTGTAGTGGCTCACTCAGATGCAGATTATGCAGGAGACGTGGCAGACAAGCGGTCTACCACTGGTTTTTGTACATTTGTGACTGGAAATTTGGTGACCTGGAGGAGCAAGAAATAGAATGTTGTTTCACGCTCTAGTGTTGAGTTCAAGTATAAGGCTATGGCTCATACTGCAATTGAAATGATATAAATCAGATCTCTGCTAAGAGATCTTCATGTTAAAATCCAGGAGCCTATGGAGATGCATTGTAATAACCGGGCTGAGACATATATTGCTAATAATCCCATGTTTCATGAGAGTACGAAACATGTGGAAGTTTACTATCATTATACTAGGAGCTTGATTCAACAAAGTTTACTTCGTGCAACGTGTCTTGCCTCTACTGACCAGACTGCTGATGTTTTTACCAAGCTACTACCTCGCCTCCAATTTGAGAAGCGTAGAATCAAGCTGAGCATGGTGGATATATATGATCCAGCTTGAGGGAGAGTGTTGAATTACGTGTTA
Source organism: Thalassia testudinum (assembly GCA_037157565.1). Taxonomy (NCBI): domain Eukaryota; kingdom Viridiplantae; phylum Streptophyta; class Magnoliopsida; order Alismatales; family Hydrocharitaceae; genus Thalassia; species Thalassia testudinum. The sequence goes on from JAZHRO010000024.1 coordinate 94,067,267, forward strand.
TTGTGAGGGGCTATTTGTTGTTTTTTCTTGTTGAACCTATGGTGTTATTTTTCCCTTGCCTCTCTCTATATAAAGAGACATACGGACTACCTAGTAATAATAAGACTTTTTTTCACTTCAACTGTAGATTATCACAGTCATCATACTTGGGTCTTCTTGATGAAAACACGCTCAAAGATTCCTCAGGTTATTTGGCAATTCTTGTCAGAGGTTCAAACTCATTACTCCAGCATAGTCAAAGTTTTTCGCAGTGATAATGCCTTAAATTTTATGCAACAAGATGTCCAGAGCCTTTTCTCCTCCAGAGGCATCATTCACTACACTTCCTGTGCTCACACATCTAACCAGAATGATGTGGCTAAGAGCAAAGCTTCGACACGTCTTGGATATTACTAGGACCTTTATGGTCTATATGAAGGTTCCTAAGCAATTATAGGGGGAAGCTATGCTTACTGCAGTTTACCTAATTAATCGCGTACCTTTATTTGTGCTTGGGGGGACAGATGCCTTTTCAGGTGATTTATCCATATTGTAACAGACCGTTTGTTCTTCCACTGAGGGTCGTTGGGTGTACTTGCTTTGTTTAGGCTCATGGCAATCAGGATAAGTTCTCTCCCCGGGTGGTCAAGTGTGTCTTCCTTAGGTATTCCAGGACACAAAAATGATATAGGTGCTATGACCTAATTCGTAGGAGATACATTGTTACTGTAGATGTTATCTTCTTTGAGAAAGTCCCTTATTTCTTAGAGGAAGGAACCTCTATCCAGGATGCCTTGAAGGAGACACAGGTGTATCACCAGAGATCACAGACTTCACCAGATGCAGTTATGTGTCCCATTCATATAGATGAGAGTAGTTCAGATACAGAGGAGTCAGCCCTGAGGAGATCTAGTAGAGCATACACTCTACACCCTATTTTATAGTATACAGAGGTTGCCCACCTAGAGGATAGTGTTTGCCAGCTTGCTTCCACCATTACTACAGTTGTTATTCCCAGAGATTTCACTCAGGCCTCTCAAGACTTTAGGTGGCGTGCAGCTATGGATGAGGAGATGCATGCATTACAGTCATAGAAGACATGAAATCTTGTGCCATGTCCTCTGGATGCTACAGTAGTTGATTATAAATGAGTTTACACCATCAAATATAGAGCTAATGGGATAGTGGACAAATACAAGGCTAGGTTGGTTGCCAAAAACTTCACTCAGACTTACAAGATGGACCATCTTGAGATGTTTTCCTCTGTAGCTCGTTTGATCTCTATATAGACCCTTCTCTCTGCTGTTGTCAACGTATGGACTTTATCCCAACTTGATATTAAAAATGCCTTCTTGTACGGTGATTTGTTTGAACAGGTGTACATGAGACAACCACCAGATTACAGTAGTCAAGGGAAGCTTGTTTGTCGCCTGAGGAAGTCCATATATGGGTTGAAGCAGTCCCTATGCCTGGTCTGAGACGCTTAGTTCTGAGATTGAGAAAATTGCGCTTAAGCATTCTACTTCTGACCATTCTATCTTCATCTGGAAGACTACGTATGGTGATCGTACTCTAGTAGTTATTCTGACTGTTTATGTTGATGACATGATCCTCACTAGTGATGACAAGGATGGGATTGCCCAGACCAAGTCCTTATAGTCTACATTTGTCACCAAAAACTTGGGTGATCTTAGATCTTTTCTGGGGATTGAGGTCGTACAACAGGGAGGGAGTCTTTCCCTATCACAGAGGCAGTATACGTCGCAAATCCTTGAGGAAGCTTATTTGCTTGGGGCTAGGCCTTCTAGTATACCTGTTGAGCCTCCATCTACACATTCTTTTGACGAGGACAATCCACTATATGATAATGTCCCCTAATACCGCAACACGATGGGACGTTTACTATACCTTACTATCACAAGGCTTAATATTAGTTTCGCAATAAGCAGAGCCAGCCAGCATATGCAAACTCCACAATACAGTCACTGGCATGAGGTTTACTTTATTCTTAAGTACCTCAAAGGGACACCAAGTAGAGGACTATATTACAGAGATGGTGGTAGTTTAGACATTCTAGCCTACTCTAATGCAACTTACACTGGGTCTATGGATGACCGCCGTTCTACTTCAAATTTACAGTTTATCTTGGCAAGAACCTTGTCTCTTGAAGGAGTACGAAGCAGAGTGTTGTTGCTCACTCAAGTGCAAAGGCTGAATATCAAGCGATAGCCCAAGCTGCTTGTGAGATTATGTAGGTCGTTGCTTTCCTACATGATTTAGGTTCAGGCCACAATGCCAGCTCCACTTCTATGTAACAAGAAGCCAGCCATATATATTACCTCAAACCCAATTTTTCATGAGAGAACCAAGCATATCAAGGTAAACTGCCATTTTATTCGTGATGTGGTCATTGCAAGGAAGATTAGCACTCCTTATATCTCCTCTGAGTTTCAGCTAGCAGATTTGTCGACAAGGCTCTGAAAAAGAAGCGTTTTGCTTTTCTGTACAACAAGTTGGGCTTCGTTGATATCTACGCCCCAACTTGAGGAGTGTTGAGACTAGGGACATATTTGTCATTTTTGTGCTTTTCTTGGATGACTGTAATTTACCCAAACCTCTCTAGCATAAAAGAGAGGCTAGTGTTTCTTTCGAATGCAAGGAACCTTCTTTCCCCTTCACAATTTCTAAATCTTAAACAAGGTTGCAAAATTCGCCAGTCAATATTCAATCAATGAGGTCACTGACTAAGGAATATACGGTATGCGAGTGATTAATCAGGGATTAATCACTTAAGTATTTCTAAGTGTTTAAAATATAAATATAATTATATTTACTATTATACATATTATAGACACATCTATATAAATTGACAATATGCACACATGTATTAGCATTATTTCCTTGAGACAAGTAGGTTGGTATTGATGGAGGATTAAGGAGAATTGGATAAAGGGAAGCAAGTTTAGGATTTCATTACAATTCGAAAGTAGGGGGAGGGGCATAGAGAAGTCAGGTGGGGTTCTTTTTCTCTTCAATGTTCCAATTAAGACAAAAAATTGAACTTCCGATCGGTTGATTAATCAATCTACCTGATTATAAGCTCGAATATTGTTATGTGATGTGGTCCCCGACCGTAAACATTTAACTGACTGAATAATCAGCCGTTTATAAATCGATTTTTGCAACCTTGATCTTAAAAAACAAATAAAGGGAGTTGGTCCCTTTATTTAGAGAAGGCCACTTAGATTTCAAATCCTAACATAATCCTCTAAAATAAGAAACAAATCTTTAACAAAAATATCCCTAACAAACTTTCGTAAATTAATACCTGTAATATCGCTAATAGTGACATTTATTGATGACCATTCCCAATATAGATTTGTTTACTTGATGCATCATAAGTTTAAGACATTTGAAAACTTCAAAGAATATCAAGGATTGGTAAAGAACTAAACAAGTAAACAAACAAAGTGATTTGGTCAAACCGAGGAGATGAGTACCCCTCGAAGGAATTCAAGGAATAACTCGAGAAGGAGAATCATCTCTGAAATCACGCCCACGTAATACACCATAATTGAATGGCACATCTAAGAGATGCAACTGCATCCTATTAGATATGGCCAGGTCTATGATGAGCAAAGCAAATTTGTCGCTCCACTTCTAGGGGTATGCAGTGAAGATAGGTGCATACATACTGAATAAGATTTCAACCAAATTTGTCCCTAAAATGCTACATGAGATGTGGTATCGAAGATGCCAAGTGTAGGACAATTGTGCATTTAGGGTTGTATGACATATGTTAAGAACATGAACCCAAATAAATTAAAATCGAGTACTACTAAGTGCTACTCCATTGGATATCCAAAAGATAGCAGAGACCATTGCTTCTATGACATTGAGACCTAAAGGGCGTTCATATTTAGGAATGGTAGATTCCTATAAGAAGAATTCCTAAAAGGTCAAGATAAGAATGAAGTAAACGAACTCATTGAGTCTAATGAAGCTAATAATGTTCCTAACCCAAAAGAAAGAGATGAACCTTTTGAAGAATCGGGGAGCATAGCGTAGTTCTTGGATGCGTGAAACACCTACGTGTGGAGAATCACCAGGTTGTTACTGTTTAAGTTGAATAGTGTGAAGAATGAAGCCACATGGACTGCCATGTGGCACAATTGCCACATAGACAATCCATGTAGCCCCACAATTCACGAGAATAAAAGGTCGGTGACCTTAATTTTGGTGTTGGCTTATTGCCCAAGTAAAGAGTTATTTGTTACAAGTTTAACTTAGTCAAGTTGTTTGAGTTTTGATTTATTTGCTCTTATTTTAGGCTAATTAGTTTTTCTATTTCTAGTTGATTGTAGTAGGAAAGCCTCTATATTTATAAAGAGAAAGTCTTAGTTATTCCCTTGAGTTCGGCAAAAATATTTCTCATCTTTCTATAACTCATCTCCTCTGCAAATGTGCCCTCTCTCTCTCTCTATCGCCCTCCATGTTTCACGTGTGGGATCTACCATGTGCCAAGGCTATCACGCTTCCACAAATCCTCACATGATATCAAAGCAAGCTTTCTTGGCCGACTAAGAGTCTACACGTGGATTGGAAAAGGAGATCTCCATCGAATTCACCATCTTTTGGTGACCATATACACGCCTAGAGAAACGAAGCACCTTACATTGGGTCACAAGGTGTAGGAGCAACGGCACCAACTCAATTTAAAGGGGCACGTGGAACCCTCTAACACGTCGAGGAATGCCAAGATCAACCATTTGGCACTCAGGTGTAGAAAAGAGGCACAGAGATCACTTTCAACCTTCTAGAATGAAGTGATGGAAAATTCGGAGATCCATACTACTTGAGAAGGCACCGAAGATAAAAGATGCAACTAAGAAGATGAAATGGGAGAAAGAGAATTATTTGGTCCAACTCTTCACCCTCTCCGGCCTCGACTTAAGGGGGAGTGTGAAGAATGAAGAAGTCACGTGGATTGCCACGTGATACAGTTGCCAAGTGAATAGTCCACGTGGCCCCACAGTTCACGAGAATAAAGGGCCAGTGGCCTTGGTTTTGGTGTTGGCTTGTGCTTAAGTCGAGTTATTTGTTGCAAGTTTAAATCAGTCAAGTTGTTTGAGATTCAATTGAGTTGTTCCTATTTTAAGCTAATTAGTTTTTTCTTCTTTAGTTGATTGTAGTAAGAAAGCCTCTATATTTTAGAGCGGAAGTCTTGGTTATTCCCATGAGTTGAGCAATAATATTTTTCGTCTTTCTACAACTCCTCTCCTCCCCAAACATGTCCTCTCTCTCTCTATCACCCTCTACGTTCCACATGTGGGATCTATCACAGCCAAGGCTATCACGCTTCCACAAATCCTCACAAACAGTACAAGTATTGTTCACGTGAACCGTAACAGGGAGAAGAAATACGTTGAAAGAGAGGAGAGGTGCAGTCTTGTTGTTGTTGGAAATATATAATACATTGACTCAAGAATAAATGAAGCGATTGCTCTCCTTTTAAAGAGAACTCTTCTACAAGAATGGAAGACAGAATTCCTAATCCTAATTTATGGAATAAGGAAAATAAAATATGACAATCAAATTGCCACAAGTTGGCACAAAATCTTGGCAAACAAGCCAACAAATATCTAATTGGCACACGACCTTATTGGGATTTCGAATAGGCTACAATGTGGAATGTCCACATGCCAATTGAAGAGGTTATCCTAAGTTTCCGATGAACCTATTGCTCGCGAGTCACATCTACAAGGACCTCGGATGTCATGCAGTGTTTAATGAAGATCATTATTACTTTCAGGAGCAACAAATGAGAGAGGTTATAGGTGAGAGAATAGAGCGAAATGGCCTCTACTACCTTAACATGCCTACGTTGTTTGTCAAGCTAAGTCCATAGCTACTGACTATTGGCTACGGCACAAGAGACTTAGACCCCCCTGTCACTTAAGAAAATGCGACAGATGTATCCTAAGTTACCACTCATTCACTTTGCAATGCAAGGATTACCAGCTTGGGAAGCATCACAGGAGCACTTACACAGAGATATTGGGGTGAGCGCTATCCTTTTTTCTCTACTGCATTGTGATGTTTCGAGGCCGTCTAGGGTTCCCACTCTAGGAGGACATCGATATTATGCAATCTTTGTGGACGACCATAGTCATTTTATTTGGATCTTCCTAAAGAAGGCACATTCAAAGATTTCTCATATTGTCCAACAATTTCTTTTAGAGGTTTAGACCCAGTACACCACCACAGTCAAAGTTCTCCGCAGTGGCAATGTCCTAGAGTTTATGCAGCAAGACTTACAGGAGATTCTCTCTTCCAGAGGCATTATTCACCAGACATCTTGTGCACACCCATCCCAACAAAATGGAATGGCTGAGCGCAAGCTCCAACATCTTCTTAATATTGCTAGGACCTTAATGATTTATATGAAGGTTCACAAGCAATTGTGGGAAGATGCTATACTTACTACAGCTTACTTGATTAATCAAATTCCTTCATCTGTGCTTGGAATAGATTTTGTATCAGGTAATTTACCCAAATTGTAACAGGCCTTTTACTCTTCCATTGAAGATTTTTTGGTGCACTTGCTTTGTACAGGCATATGACAATCAAGATAAGTTCTCCCCTCAAGTTGTTAAGTGTTTTTTTTGGGTAGTCCAAGATGCAGAAGAGATACAACTATTATGACCCAATCCGTATAAGATACATTGTTTCAGCAGATGTTACCTTCTTTGAGAAGATTCCATACTTCTCTAAGGAAAGAACATCTATACAGGCTGCCTTGGAGGAGACTCAGGTTTATCACCAAAGATTCCATACTTCTCCTGATATTGTACCCTGCTCTGTCATGTTAGAAGAGAGTGGCTCGGACACTGAAGAGCAACCAATTCAGAGGAGGCCTACCAGAACATGTACTCTTCACCGTCTATCTCAGTATACAAGAGTTGCTCACCTAAAGGATGAGGTTTGACAATTTGCCTCTGCTATTACCACTACTGTTATTCCCAGGGATTGTGTCCAAGCCTCGCAGTACTCTAGGTGATGTGCAGCAATGGATGAGGAGATGAAAGTATTACAGTCTTGGAAGACATGGAATCTTCTACCATGTCCACCATATGCTACTATGGTTGACTGCAGATGGGTTTACACCATAAATATAAAGCTGATGGGACTATTGATAGGTATAAGGCCAAGCTTATTGCCAAAGGATTTACTTAAACATACATGGTAGAAAACTCCATTGCATTGTCAGATAGCACAATCTTAGCCATGACAGAAACCTGATTCTTTATTTCTAATAAAAAGGTCACACACATGTCCAACATCGAACTTATTCTTTAACAAAAGTAAACATGATAATCGAGAAAAATCATCTATGACAACCAAATAATATATAGTGGGTGAAATATGCGGGATGATACATTTAAAACTATCCGAAGAAGGGAAACCAAGGCAACAATGCCACTGCAAGGCACTCCCAGCAGCAAAACTAGAATCACCCTGGCAACTAGCAACAAGTGATGTCTAGACTAGGCAATACACACCCTACTCTTCATACCGTTCAGTAATCATCCTCCCTGTTAACTTATCCTGAAAAATACACCCCATTTCATCTAAAATAGCACGGCACTATCACACAACAAATTTAGTAAAAAATTAAGGACAAAAAAGGCGCCAAGTAATCTCATAGTGGGGGTCAGAGCCACCTCCCCTTGACCATCAATCTGTGCATGTCTGTCATCTACAACCTACACTGCCCTGCCATAGGGTACTGACTGTAATCTACCAAAGCAACCCTGATCGCCTGACAAGTGATGTGAAGCACTAGAATCCACTAACCAAGTCATACCTGCAAAAACCTAGGCACATATGCTTATACATGACGAGGAGGCGAATGTGGAAGTTTCAGTGGAAGATGTGGCAAGCCCCTGAGTCATCTAGGAAAGACGCTGGAGTAAGGCATCATAATCTATCCTCAAAATAGGCACAACATATGTAGTGTCCTCCGTAGTCACTGAAGCTTGGTTAGCCAGGTTTGGTTAGCCATTGGAGGTCTTCCATGTTTGGCCCAATAGGAAGCCTCCACATGACCAACCTTGCCATTGTAGGTGCACATGCTGCAAGACCTCCAAGATGCACCTCGTCCTCTTCCACATCCACGGGTGGAAGGTGCCCCCCTACCACTAGGTCCAGCAATAGCAACCAAGGCAAATGCCTGGCTAACCTATCTCGTCTGTGGTAATGTCACCTCAATCCAACTCAGACAACTATAAACTTCCTCCAAGATTGGAAGCTCTGACAAAGTAAGAATCTAAGATCAAGCAGTTGTGTACTTCGAACCAAGTCCTAACAGAAACTAGTGAATTATTGCCTCTTTGTGGTACTCTCTCTGTGCAGTGCACGTGCAGACTAGCCTACATGCATTGTACTTCTCCTAGAACCCCTTAAGGGCAGAGTAGTACTGACAAAAAGATTATCATCCCTGCTTCAACTGAAACAATTTGTGGCTAATATGAAAAATCCTAGATGAGTTTTTCTCATGTGAATGTGTCACGAAGACTATCCCACATCACCTTAGCCATCACATAATACATGATCTCACCTCTGATCTGTGGAATCACGCAATTCATCAACCATACTTTTACCATTGTGTTATCTTTCTTCCATGTGGTGTACTTTCCCGTTTTCGATGTGGGCTCTAACTCCAACAATATATGTTCCTTGTCATGACCTTCCACTGTCAGTAGCAACGTTTAAGATCACCTGGGATAATTGGTCTCTGCGCAATATAGTAGAAGTGTTTGACCACATTGACTAATGCGAATGTTTCTTTATTCCACCCAATGAGCAATCCACCTGGTCTACCCAAAGCATTTAGCTCCACAAACTCATTAAGTTTGCCCCAACCAATTTTACCCCAATGGTGGATCATACTCCTTAAATTGTCTCTTACAAAAATATAATGTAAACTTTCCACTCCTAAGTATACCTACCTAGTCACCCTCCTTTGTCCTCACCCCTTAACAATCAACTAACAACCTTTATTGTTTTCATGAAGTCACCTTCCCTGCTACCATAGCCCCTCATGGCCTACCATTTCTTTTATCAGATGCCTCCTAAGAGGCCCTTCATAGCCTATCCTAAGCAATGCATTTATCGACAATACGAAGACTAGCAAGACCAATAAGGGTATTCTTCATATTGGCATCCCCCTTGAAAAGTAGATTGGGTGGCAGAGGCACAATGTCCTTGCCCAATCATCCACTCATCCTAGTGAGCATTCTGTGTATTCTCAACCCATGCCCTTCTACTTCGTGTATATTTGCAAAAATTTAAGGAGGCATGGGCCGCCATTCCAATTTGTCGCATTCCTCACACCTCCACCTTTTGCAAAGAAGGAACAGGCCCCATTGGTCTAATGAAAAGCCATACAAGCCAAAGCTTCTCGCTTTTGGTTGAGAAAACCCTAACAACTAGTGCACCACCCTTGGTAGTGGAGGCAACCAAGCTCTAAACTAAGACAAAACCCCACCAAAGGCAAGCGAGGTTATTCTCCAAGGGCAAGTAATGAACCTTATGGCCAACTACAGGGCCGGATTGCAGGCCAGAGAGGAATAAGCTTTGGTACCCTTATTACCCATGTATGCAGGACTAATCTTGAACTGAACGCCCAAGGGCATGGAACCCCTCATTGCAACGTAGCACTTGCATCCACAATAATTCCCAGTTGGCAGGCAGATGACATAAACAAGAGCAAGACAGGATCTAAATCAATTAGTCCCTAAAAGGTAGCGATACTAGAACTAAACACATGACAGCCGAATCTAAATACCAAATCCACAAGTTATGGTTGATTAATTAGGGTGAGCAAATATCAAGCTACATAGGTGGAATAGGTGAAGTACAGGCAACAAATGATTAGTTAATAAGCAAAGACCCCCTCACCCCTGAATCCATATTGGGAACTGACTCTGCAGTAGTTGCCGCAAAATGTCCTTGAACTGCATATGATGCTTCGCCTTCTAGAACAGGCTACCACTCAAACCTACAACCTTCATAGAAGGACAGGTAGCACTTCCAACCTTCCTTTGATAACCACCTCCTTCTTAGAAGTAAGGGTGCACCATCTTTGCTATGGCGAAACAACAAGAAGGAGCTCCTCACTACATGAAATAAAGCCGTCACCGAAAAGCCCATGGATGGAACCAACATGATGGTGAAGTAATAATGAGCATTCACATACAGTTAACCTTGGCCAACGAGGATTGAGGACCTCCCTTGGAGCAATCCACATCTTGATGCCTGACATGAAGCACCTCCTGCAGATAATATCCGACACATCCCCACCTACCAATCGGCAGCAGCATCCCTATCTTCTTCACAATCAATTTAACACCCCTTTCATGATGGTCTTTCACATGCCACCACCATCACAGATGGTCGCACACTTACCCCCTCCCCCCTCTCCATCTCGAATCTTGTCTTGGACATATCATCTACCCTCATAATCTTTTTTTTTTTTTTGAGAGGAAAAAGGATGATTACCAAATGCCAGTAATCATCCAAGGAATTGTATTAAGGTTCTACCCTCATAATCTTATAAATATGTAACTGTATATGGATAGTACTTGTGATGGTAATTCACTATTTCTACAGTGCTTTTGTGTAATTCACTACATGTACCAGTGCATGCACATAAATAAGATTCAAGTAAAAGCTAGATTCAACCTGCACTTACACAAACAAGTATGAGCTAGCTAGCTTGTGCATGTAGCACCCGCATGGATTGACTCTTTATAGCTAGTAATTGATGCATTCCCTAGGGTGCTACTAAAAAGCCACAATTTAACAGTAGATTCCTCATTAAAAAAAGTCAGATTTAATATCAATATGAATATTTATTTTTCTGCATGTAGGAAATACTAAAATAAAAAACTTCGTAAAAAATTTGAGGCATTTTGGGTCCTATCAATTCCACGACATTCACAACATCTTCTGCAATATATTTCCCCCATGCTCGTGTCTCAATTTACCAAGACAACAAACATGTAGACACTTAAAAACTTGCATCCAACAAGACTCAAAGTATAGATTCTTCTCTAGTTTCTTGGACATGCCACAACACGGCCTGCTATCAGAAAGGGATAAAATAAAAGATAATCCCTCAAACCACTCTCGTAATCTTATCACATCCATCTTAATCAAGAAGCATGCTAGAGATTTAGAAGTAAACTATAAAGAGGTTACGATAAAATATTATTCGTGAAACTTCACTGGCTCAAAAAAAAAACCCAGCTGTAGTGAAAATAAAATAAAAAGAAAACGAGGTTGCATTTTCTTGAAAAACAGGAAATTGCATATTTCCCATTCTGCATCATCCTTCAACACTCCCACAACAAAGGACGAGTTAAGCATTGGCCTTGACAAATTAATGCAATTTAGTTTAGTTATATGTTGATATCTTAGTCCTCCCTCTCTCTTTTATTCAAAACCACTATCTTCTCTGATCCATGAACGTTGACAGGTGCTAAGTTTCACTCGAAGAGAACAATCTATACTCAAACACCAATGCTGCAAAATTTGGCAGGGAGGTGTCTCACAATTATAACACAACAGTACAAGATTTCAACATCACTAAAGGATAGTGCCATCGGTAGAGTTGACAGTGACAGAAAAACAAGCTCACCTCTAGAGAGAATAGTTAGTGAAATCCAAATACCCTTGTACTTGTTACTATAAATGTCTGCGCTGCATGGAAGTGATAAAATTCTAGTTCCATAAGCCACTAGCAACTTGCTAACTTCTCGGAATAGCAGTATCCCATTGGGTGAGGAAGTATCAAATGTCAGTCTCTGGGCTTTGTTTAAAACAAACTCGGCCATGAATTTAAATAACGGAGTTGTTACCTGCATCATTCAAGAAACATCGGTATAATAAAATAAATAAATAAATGAAAGCAACAAACAAAAATGGGCATCAATATTTGAAAAAATTACGTTTTAAATAAACACCAAATAATTTCGATATTACATAAATGTGACTGTGAACTTCATGTTTACAGTAAATGTGAGATTAGATGTTATCTACAATAAAGAGACAAGGAGAGTCAAAAAGGCATTTGTTGAGAGTTATGTAGTGTGTGTATAAGTTAAGTTGTTTGGGTCCACCTTTTATATTTTACATTCTTGTATGGGGTCATATGCACTTTTTTCACACGGTTTCAGACTTCAATGAAATGATTTATTATTCTCTACATGGTATTAGAGCAGCAGTCCTAGGCCAAAGTTCTATACCTTCTTGACTCCAATCATCTTTCTTTCCCACCAAATAAACAAAATCCGATCTCTACTTCAAGAGATCATGCTCTTGTCAACAAGTCCAAGCCCTAACCCAAGCCCTAAATCTCTTCTTTGGCAGCCACCTCTATCGCAACAAACCCTCACCAACGTTGCTTCCAACCTCTAAGTCTCTGACCACGCACTGGGGGGGTCGTCGTCCTCTTGCCTACCAAGTGGACCCCCTCCGGTGGTCCCTCTCCAACAAGGGCTCCACCAAGAATGGTCCCAAACCTAGTGTTGCCACAAGGTAGGGCTTAAAAGGGAGCTCTATCGGGGCTCTCCCTTCCAGCTGCTAGGGTTTAGGGAGGATCACCTCGAGCCCTGACCCACTCCACTACCAACCAACAACCGATCGGAGCACTATGGCAGTCGTTGAAGCACCACCACATGATTTTCTCCACCTCTATGGGCTTTGCTTGGAAGAGTAGGTTTAATTGCACTTTTTTTTTGAGACATTTCTTGGTGCATGGCCAAAACCTAAATAGAAGATGAGCTCTAGGCTTGTTTAGAAGATGTTTTCTTTATTATTTTAAGGTTGTAGGAATCCAATCAAGAAGGATATGGCTTTATAAGTATTTGAGGGGAGTTTAAAAACCCCTTCTTTGGCCTAATTGCAAGGTTAAACTAGTCAAATTATGCACTGTAGTCACAATGGATCCTCAATATGGTTGTCATACTTCTTAAGTCGGAGCCCATTCAAAAGGAAGGCAAGTATGCCACCTGGAAGAAGGATAACGCTATGATCAAGGTGTGGATTATGAACACCACCATACAAGACATTGCCACTCAGATCATGTCCGACAAGACTGCCAAGGAGATGTGGGATAGTCTGAAGCACACATATAGGTCTGAAAAGAAGAAAGTGGCTCCCGATGACCACAATGCCTTTGCTGCAACAAGACTGTCACATGATAGTGTGATTATTCCCAGGAGCAAGTATGAGATGCTGCTCCAAGGACTCCACCAATAGAGTACATCTCAGGAAGAAATCACATATCGGTCTTAGGCAGAAGAGGTAGATTGGCTTGTTGACTCAGGAGCATCCCGACATATTTATGGCAATGCTAACACTTCTCCGCTCTTAAACGGGTCCCCCCAAGCAAGACCATAGTGGTAGTTGATGGACAACATTCAACTATGAAATTGAATCCTCCCAACGACATACCATAGTCGTATGTCCCCCCAACAACATACAAGATTCATGATGCTCCTCACATGAAATTGGAGAAGGTAATCCTTGCTCCAGATTTCCTCCATAGGCTAGTTTCTATTAACAAGATAACGAAGGAGTTGAACTTCTGGATGGGTATTTAATGTTGTATCTCTCACCTTTGAAGATATCCTGGACACACTATTGGATGTGGTCGTGAGGAAGGTGGTGTTTATAATCTCCTACAGTCGCCATATGTTGGCCATGTCACTCTCTCCTCTAGAAGTGCCTCTAGCTACTTTTGGCACCTTCAATTTGGTCAACTCATTTTGACCAAACTTTGAAGGGTGCTACCTCAAATTCTTCCAACTGTCACTTTCCAATGCAAGGCATGCTAGCTTGGAAAGCATCATAGGAACACATTCCCAAAGAGCCAGCACTAGAGTTTTGAAGCCACATTCCAGTTAGTCCATCTAGATATCTAGGCACCTAGCCTAAAGCTAGACCGCATGGGGCATAAATTTTATTTGGTGGTTTTAAATGATTTCTCTCATCTTACTTAGATATTTTAGATGAAATCCAAGCCTGAAGTTGGCAACGTGATTCATGCCTTCCTAACGAAGATCAAGAATCAATTTCCAATGAAGGTGAAAATTGTTAGATCAGACAATGCTTTGGAGTTTTGCACTAGCACCTTGCATGCCTTCTATCGGGAATGCAGGATCATACATCAAACTAGTTGTCCCTACAGATCATAGCAAAATGATATGACAAAGAGGAAGCACCAACATATCATGGATGTTGCGAGAGCTCTATTGATACAAAACAGTGTACCAGATAGGTACTAGAGAGATGTATTGATCGAGTGCTATCTCATTAACAGGATGCCTTCTATGGTTCTTGATAAGTGAGAACCTTACTCCATTTTGTTTCTTGATGAGGAATTTTTTGGAGTATCACCTAAAGTCTTCGAATGTGTTGCATTTGTGCATCTGCACGGCCCCAACAGAGATAAGCTTGCTCCATGTGCCATTAAATGTATCTTTCTTGGATAGTCAAAAACGCGAAAGTGGTATCGCTACTATGACCCGGTTGGGAGACACCACTATGTCAGCGCCAATGTCACGTTCTATGAGTCAGTACCTTACTACTCAAAGGAAGTATACCACTAATTTGCTACAGGAGACTGGCATGCTGGAGATTAAACAGCAAACATTCCTATGGACCCGAAGGCACATATGTACGATAAGCAATCTAAGCCTATGGATACTCATCAATATAAAGGATTGATTGGGAAGCTTCTCTACGTAACGATCACTCAACCTAATATTTCCCTTGCAATTGAGAAATTGAGTCAGTTTATGAACAGACTTACTAAGCAGCACCAGGATGCTGCTATGATGGTACTATGGTACCTAAAGAGTTCTACGGGGAAAGGGATTCTATTTACAAAAGGCACATCTCCAGATATTGTGGCATATACAGATGCAGACTATGTAGGCTAAATTGCTAGTAAGAGTAAGAAGCAAGTTGTCTCCAGGTCTAGTGTTGACTCTGAGTGTCGTGCAATGGCTTAAATTGCTACCGAAATGATATGGATACAATCATTTCTGACTAATCTACATACCCCAGTGGAGTCTCCAATGGAGATGAAGTGTAACAACCAAGTTGCCACTTATATAGCAAATGACCCCATGTTCCATGAGGGAACTAAGCACGTAGAGGTTGATTGCCACTCCACACGTGACTTGATTCAGCAAGAACTCATCAGCACAACTCATCTAACTTTCAAGGACCAAACCGTAGATATCTTTACCAAGGCACTCCCATGAGTTTCCTTCATCAAATGTTATTACAAGCTGAGCATGATTGATATCTATACTCCAACTTAAGAAAGAGTGTTGAGAGTTATGTAGAATGTGTGTGTAAGTTAAGTTGTTTGGGTCCACCATTTATATTTTCCTTCTTACATAGGGTGTTATGCACTTTTCCCCCACCTCTATATATTGAGGTATAGGGTTTTAGAGTTAAATGAAACGGTCTGTTATTCTCAACAGTATTTGAAAGCAAAAAGATGAAAGGTTTTCTTTGAGACACGATTTTCTCTATTGATCGATGAATATATCCTTTGAGTAAAAACTCAAGAATAAATTCCTACAATGAGTGAAGAAAGATCAAGCAATAGCTAGATTGCCGCCAGTGGACTAAGGCAATGGAACAACAAGGATCAAGCAATTACAATCACTAAGGTATATTGCTGAGGGGTGGCACTTGAACATTACTTCAACGTACTAGTGTTCATTGTTGCAACTAGCAAGAAAATAACACAAGCCAAGAACACACATTACTGGTCTTGAAGGTGTTTGCAACTCATGCAATGGGAGTCTAACTAAGCTCAAGTGGTATCCATCACTACTAGGAGCGTCAAGTAGGTATTGCAGCTCTGTTAGTGATCTTGAAGAAGCCTGAGCCCTTTGAAACCATGGCGGTGCTGCACGATACAAACAAGTTACTAATGAACATGTACAAGCCAATCAGAGGATGGCAAAGAGAAGATGGTTTTGGTGGATAAGATAAGGGAAATCAAGGACAATATGGAGTGCCAATCAAGGACTATAGCTCCAATACCATGTAGAGAAAATGAGAGCATTCATTCAATAAACACAAGCAACTAATCATAAACATAAGGCCAGCAAGAAAACTACATCTCAACTAAGAAGAAATAAGGAAGATGACTTTAAAGAGAAATAAGAATACTAATTTCACCAGCAGTGAATTAATACACAATAATATGAGATATCAACAACTCTTAAATCACACAATCTACTCAATGGATCGGATGGAAGGTCATCCATTAATCGAATAGAATCTACTAGCATATCACAAGAACGTAATAGGGAATAAAAGGACTTAAAACTATGACATCAACAACAACAACTAAGTCTTTTCTCACACTAAGTGGGGTCAGCTATACGGATTCTTTGCCTCCACGCAGATCAATTTTCAGCCATTTCAGAACTTAAATTAAAGTAATTTGCCTCCACACAGTCCTATTAAAGGACTTAAAACTATGACATCATGCAACAAAAAGGCATCAATAAAAATAAAATCGAAACAAAAGTAGTTTAATAGAGCATGTGCAAGACAAAAAGAATTTTAACCGAAAGTGTTGTGCCCCTTTGGTCACGTTCTATTTTTTATTATATACGGGTGTGTTTGCTATTTTTATTTTTCTATTGGAGTTGTGATGTAATTGTCCCACCTCTCTCTATATAAAGAGAGGTCAAGTTTTGGAGAATAACTAAGTTATTTGTTTCTTACAACTTAGTATTAGAGCGACGGTCCTAGACCGAAGCTCTTGATATCCCACCTAAATAAGCCTCCAAGCCTTCCACCAACCTCTTCTTCTCCCTCTCACCGGCTGCTCCTCACCACTGATCTTTTCCTGCAACCTAGCTAGCCGTCGACGCCAACAGCACCGCCATTGGTGGTGGTTACCTTACCACCAGTGCTGCCAACCTGCTATTGGGCATCCACTACTACTGCAATCCAAAGGGGTTGCAGCACCTTCTTTGTCTTCGATCTGATTTTCAGATTGGATTGGAGGTTGTTCTACCCTGGTAGGGGCGTTCTCGCACCCTCCTTGGTTTAGCATCTAAGGAGAAGAGGTTGTCCTTGTAAAAACAAATCTTATCTCTATAGGGTGCAGCTACACCTTGGTGGAACTAATTTTTGCTACTCCAAACCAAAAATCAGATGTTTGTGGCCTGAGTTTATGGTTTGAAGACTTCTCAAGTAGTGCTGGTTCATGGGCAAAGGAGATATGACTTCCTTGAGTTCGTCCAATGTGACTTCAGACTCTACCATGGACACTGGAGCTTACAAAATCCTGTTCTTTAATCCTATGATTAAGTTCGATGAAACTAATTATCCCCATTGGTCCCGTACATTTTTTACGACCGCAAGAGATAATGGGAAGGAGCACAATCTGAGTAGCCGAAACTCGCATAGAAGACTAGAGCAAATGCCAATAGGGATAGAGATAATGCAATGATATATGCTTGGATGCTGAATTGTGTTATTGTAGGATTGGTCATGAGATTATATACTACACCACGACCAAGTAGATGTGGGATTCTCTGCGTGAGACTTATTCTCATGAGAAGAATTCTACAAGAGTGTTCCAAGTCTATCATCAGCTGTCCCATCTTCGTCAGGAGGGATGATCGCTGAAGCAGTACTATTCCACTGTGAAGGGTCTCTCAAACAGACACAATTCTTACAAGCCAGGTTGCACCTACACATGGCATGATTTCGAGAAGGAACTTGTTGTCCCTCTGTTTCTTTCTGGCCCTGGTCCAGAGTTTATTACTACTAGGGACCAAATCTTGACTCTGCCTGAGCTTCCATTACTAGAGGAGACTTATAGTAAGCTAAGTCGAATTGCTATTCAGTCTCCTATGATTGATACTTCTGGACAGACTTCTGCTTTGGTCAAAACCCTTAAACATAGTAGAGGTGCACTCTCCGCACGAGGTCGTGGCAATGGGCGTGGATCTGGGAGTCGTAACCACACTCCTTGCACCTATTGAGATTGAGTAGGGCACTCTAAGGCTACTTGCTGGCAGAAGCATGACAAGCCCACCATTGATAACCAGGCAACAAACACTTTAGATACACTTGCAAAGATGGTTTCCAGAGCCGAGTTTGATGATCTTCTCCAACGATTCTCCCAATTAGCCCACGCATCTACTTCTCAACCTACCGACACTACAGCTTTTGCCTCTTCCTCCTCGAGCACTAGGTTAGTTTGCACCTCTTTTCCAATGAGGTTTAATGAGTGGTTGGTTGATTCTGGAGCTTTGAGACATTTGTATGGAGATCACAACTCTTGTCCTGCCATGAGCATCGTTGCTACAGGGAGAGCAGTACAAGTTACTAGTGGCCGAAATTCACCTGTGGTTGGCAAGGGAGATGTGCACATTTCTTCCACCTTGAAATTGTCTAATCTTTTTTATGTGCCAAATTTTCCTCTCAATTTGATGCGCAATCATGTGTCATGCAGGATAAGCTTACGGGGAGGACAATTGGTAGAAGACGTGAAGGAGGGTGTATCGTTTAAGCCGTTCACCTGTTACTCCTGTTGTTGGCCATAAGGAGGGTGTTCCTGCTTCTGGATTTTCATTCCAGTGGCATCTTCGCCTTGGCCATTTTCCCTTGGGGAGACTCAAATGTGTCATTCCCCACATGCCATCAACTTCTACTATTACATGTGATGCTTGTCAACATGACAAGCATCACCGTACCAGTTTTTCTGCTTCTAGTCATACTGGATCTAGTTCTATTTTTGAGCATATTCATATGGATGAATGGAGCCCTAGTTGGGTTCCCGACCAGTTAGGCCATCGTTATTTTTTGATGCTTCTTGAGAATTTTTCTAGAGTTCTTTGGATTCTTCTGTTCAAGAATAAGTCTCATCTTGGAGACATTATTGAGTATTTTGTTATTGAAAGAAAGATCAATTTTCTATTATTATTATTAAAAAGTTTTGTTCTAATAATGCATTGGAATTTTCCACTACCCGTTTAAAGTCTTTTTGTAAGTTCAATGGCATTATTCATCAGACTACCTGTGCTCATACCTCTCAGCAGAATGGTGTGGCTGAGAGGAAACACAAGCACTTGCTTGATGTTGCACATACTCTTCTGATTCATCATTTTGTGCCTTCTTTGTATTAAGGGGATGCGGTGTTAACCGCTTGTTTTCTTATTAATATGATGCCAAACTCCACCTTACATGAGTAGATTCTATGGCAAGTTTTGCATCCTGATCAACAGTTGTTTTATGCTGCACCTCAAGTGTTTGGTTGTATTGTTTTTGTGCACCTTTTTGGTCTTGGACAGTGTTCAGGAAGTCGACCGCCTAGGCCAAATAAGCACCTGCATAGGCGTCAGCAGACCCCTTTCTTGAACCTAGTGTTATGCGGTTCTATAGTCATGTCTAGCCGAGTAGGCATTTACTCGGTAGCATACTCACCCGATTTTGAGATAGAGCCACCAGATTTAAGTCTTCGAGATATTTCCTTTTAGCCTTTTCGATATTGTTAGACATGATATCCTCTGTACACTTTATTTTTTTTATTTTGATTTACATTTGATTTTAAGTTTTTTTTTTATGTTTCATTTTAGATTCTTGATAATATGTTTTGATTTAGATTGATATGAAGTTTCTGATTTAGTTTTCATTTTAGATTCTTGAATTAAATCTATTGTTTATATTCATTAATAATAAACGTGAACATTTAAATTCTAATATCTACATTTTCTTTTTTTCAGTTGTCTAATCTTTTATATTCTAAGTTGTATAGTAATTAAAGGAGTATTAACTATGTTGTTTTTATTATACTAGTTAAGGTAGTTGTAAAGTTATAACATTACATATATCACAACTTTTAATAAGCTAACTAATTATTTTATATTTTTTAAAATAAAAAAATGCAAACCTACATGCTCATCCGCATACTCATCCAAATATCACTCTCTATGCAGTGACCCAACCGAACACATACCAACTTCCTAAACCTTGGTCATGGACGGGATAAACTGGCACCCAGAATGGTGAAATGTGTTTTCTTAGGTATTCTCAGACACAAAAGGGATACCAATGCCTTGATCATATTTCTTCCCATCATTTTATGTCTGCTAATGTTACTTTTCATGAGGCGATTCCATATCTTTCCACATCTAGTCGTAACTTAGCTCATGTTTTTGAAGTTGCTCCTATACATGTTCCACTTATACCCCTTGGAGCTATTCTAGACATTCAGGCACCTACTACAATGTCTACAGATATACAAAAATATGCTGAGCCTATTCTTATTTATAAAAGGACACATACCACTATATAGGTCCCCCGCCCGCCCCGACCTCCTCCAAACTCTCCAAGCAAGGCGAGCCCCACACCTTTAGACATTGATGATCGTGTGTCCAATGATGTAGATAGATCCACTTCTAATTCAGTTGAGGAGAATAATCTTGACCTTCCAATAGAAATTCAGGAGGCTCCACGAAGTTGTGCCAGATATCCAACTGCATGCAATTTTGTGACAGATGATATGAGGACAACATTTGCAAGTTTCTGTCGTCCATTCACAGCCACTAATGTTCCTATGACGTATCATGATGCCATGCTTGATCTAAACTGACGACAAGCCATGGAAGAGATGGCTGCTCTTTAGAGCCAAGGCACGTGGTAGTTGACACCCCTACCAAGGGAGCTACTATTGTTGGTTGTCGCTGAATCTTTGCACTAAAGTATCATCCAGATGATTCCATTGCCAGGTACAAGGCACGGCTTGTCACAAAGGGGTTTACTCAGACATATGGAGTAAACTTCTTTGATACTTTCTCTCCAGTTGCGCAACTATCTACAGTGCAGATCCTTATTCCTATTGTTGTTCATTTTGATTGATAGATACACCAGTTAGATGTTAAAAATATCTTCCTATATAGGGATTTACAGGAGGAGATTTACATGCAACCCCTAGGTTATGAGACTCAAGGGGAGTGTATGCCGGTAATGGAAGGCTATATATGTCCCTAAACAGAGTACCCGTGCTTCGTTCCAGAAGTTGTCGCAGGTGGTAGAGTCTGTTGGCTTTCAAAGGTCATTGGCATATCACTCCTTGTCTGCCAGTGAAACAGGGAAAGGTGGTGTTGTTCTTTTGGTGTATATGGATGATCTGATTGTGATAGGGGATACTGAGAAAATAATTGAAATCAAGAGATGCTTGGATGAGCAATTTATGATGAAGGATCTGAGTCCATTAAGATACTTTCTTGGGCTAGAAGTGGCACGTAGCAAGAATGGTATTGTTCTGTCCCAAAGAAAATATGCTCTAAATGTTTTACAAGAGATTGGCATGTTAGGAGCTAAGCCAACAAGCATTCTCATGGATCTCAAGGCACACGTATATGATACAAAGGCAGAGATTGTTGATATAAGGCAATATAAGAAATTGATTGAGAAGTAGTTGTATCTTACCATCACCAGACCGGATATAGCTTTTGCAGTGGGTAGATTAAGCTAGTTCATGGCTAAGCCCACACAACAACACTATGATGTAGCAATGATGGTTCTCAGTTTTCTCAAGAAGGCTCCAAAACAAGGTCCTCTATTCATTAGTGGGACTTCTATAACAGTGGTTGGCTACTCTAATACTGATTATGCAGGATGTCTTATTGACCCGAACTACACCACTGGCTTCTACACCTATGTCACAAGAAACCTTGTCACCCAGAAAAGTAAGAAGTAGACAACAATGGCACAAACAGCTACTAAGCTAATGTGGATTCAGTCTCTCTTAGCTAATTTGAATGTGCCACTGGATAGTCCCATGGAAATGAGGTGCGACAACAAAGCAACCACGTACATAACCAACAATCCCATATTTCATGAGCACACTAAACATGTGAGTTAATTGTCACAACACCTAAAATCTCAGAAAGGGCTACTTTACACAACTCCAATTTCTTCAAACGACCAGACAGCAGATATTTTCACCAAGCCCCTCACTAGATCCATCTCTGATGGTTGTTGTTCCAAGTTGAGCATGATTAGCATCTATGCTCCAACTTAAGAGGAAGTGTTATGCTCATTCGGTCAAGTTATATTTTTTATTATCTACAAGAGTGTTTGCTATTTTTAATTTTTCTAGTGGAGTTGTTACATAAATATCCCACCTTTCTCTATATAAAGAGAAGTAGGATTTTGAAGAATAACTAAGTTATTTGTTTGAAAGTTCACAATAATCAGAACCAAGAAATAACAAGACATCAATGCAGGATATAATCCATGTCCCTTTATATAAAACAATAAAAGCATCACCTCTGGAGTATCCGTCCAATTGGAAACACCTTTTAAGATAAGCGACATATGTGAAGGATATAACCAGTCAAATAAGAGTCCATATGTCCTGCGACTGAAGAAAGATAATTTCCAAATCAAAACAAGAATTTAACACCTAACATAACAACATAATTGTTTCAAGTATTAAAAATGACACAGACCTCCTTTGCACAAAAAAAATAAATAAATGACACAAACCTATTTGTGGCCATAGCAATTCCTCGAAGATCTCTCATCAAGCCAATAAATGCATATTTCACAGCATCAGTTCGAAATACATTGTCCGGGGTTGACTCAAGGCTAGTTACAACCTGAATTGTTGCAATGAAATCAAAGCATACAAATTTGTCACGCAATGAAAAAATAGTAATTTGAAAGCTTAAACAAAGCTGCAATTCCAAACAGATGAGTGACCTTCAACTCCAATCATCAAGAACCAAAATGCATGTGAAAACACATGAAAATACATGAAATTTAGGATATTCATGAAAAGCATTGCATTCATGAAAACACAAGAAATTTATAAATTAGGATATTCTGATGATAGTGATGACACACCTGTAGAAGTGGATCCATTGCAGACTTGAACTTAACAGGACTGTCCTCCATAAAGATCAACCAACCAAGAGTGTAGTAAAATGTTGTCCGACAGCGAGAGGATCTATGTTCTTCTAGAAATGGAAAGTATTCTCTCTGCAATGCAGAATCAACCTATCAATAGATATATGCAGTACTACCAACATTCATGGAAGTTACATATTGGCGATCTACATTTCAATCACAGAAAACACAAGACGGCTCACAGTATGGTGGCTGATTATAAATTTTACAGTATCCAACTTGAGAAGCAGCTTCCCAGTCATGTATCTGCAAGGAGTAAGCAAGAAGAACAATCTGCTTATACACAGCAAAACACGAAGCATACACAAAGTCAAGAACATTGAATTGTTAAAACTAACCCAGATGCCAACTCCAGAAAGAGATTCAGAGTATTCTCTATGACCTCTTCACACTGTAAGACATGTAGAGTGCTTTTAAGCATTAACTTTAGTAATATCAACTACTACTAAAAGACAAAGAAAAATCACCTGGGTATAACACTTAAGATTTGTAGCAATTTTCCCAACAATAACATTAAGCAGAACAAGATGATCATGAATTCCAAGTAGCTCTGACAATCTTGAATACAATTGCTGCAAGAGGAAGACAGCAATACACTAAATGAATATGAATGCAGAAACCCTAACAGGAGATATTTAAAAATATAGAAACTAAATCCAGTTTACCTTTGATGAATGCATTGCCTGATCACCTACATAAGACCTTCGAAGATGCTGGAAAAAGGTGATGATGGCACGATCAAGCCTCTGCTTGCTGATTTCATGATATCTCTGTCACAAAACAGAAATCAGACAAAAGGATCTAGATGACCAAGGAAGTCTAAAACTGGATTGCGAAATTCCTTCACGTCCCACAGAACAATATTGTTTCAGTGACACAAAGATAAAATGCATCTTCTCAAAAAGAGATGAGTTCTTTCTGATGTTTGACTAAATCACCTATAAGTCCGTTCCATTTTCAATGAAATTCTTTGACCATACTCTTTCAAAAAAAAATAAAAAATGAAACAAATGAGAAAATGAAAAATGAAAAAAAGAACAATAAGAAGAGACATGGAGGTGGAAAATCAGATTAGAAGTGTTATTTATTTGAGTCATATTTGGTTATGTGCTTGTCTTATTTATTTGATATAGGGCCATTTTGATAGACTCATCAATGTTTTAGGGAGTGAGGCATCCATGAAAATTTTGGTTCATTGTTGGTTACCCTATGGTTTTCGTACTCCGCCCAACCCCTCTACCACTTCAGCCAGGTCAGCTGCCACTTTCAGATGTGTGCTAGCACACTGCACCCCTACATTCACTCCGTGGAGTTCCTCTATGCCCATCTCCTTCATGGTGCCTGTATCTAGTTACTAACAAGGTTTGAAATGCCGATTTCGGCACTGAGCCGATGAAATTCTAAATATGCATTTCGTGGGCATGCCGAGGACACACCGTGGAAATGCTTATTTTTTTAATGAACATGCCGATGGGTATGCCGACAAAAAATCACATAAATAATCAAAATGATATCATTTTGAAAAAATAATGATTGTATAACAATAAAGGTTTTTCATAATGACCGTGTGTGTGTCCTTAGACCCTTACATTCCCCAAGATCAACCTTCTATGCCCTTAGGATTCCAGAAACCGACTTACAACAGCAGCACCTTCGCCCAGCAGCATCAGACTCGGCACCACCATTGGCATCCGTCGGCATGCCATCGAAATCGTCGACATGCCGTCGAAATCGTCGGCATACCACCAGCACACCTGTAAATCGATACTTTAATCAGCTCGACTCGACCCCTCCCCGAAATAGCCTTGCCGACGGCATGCTGGCGACATGCTGTCAACATTTAAATCACCGATAACTTACCAATCAATACCCTCCTTTCACGCAACTGTGTAGTCCTTGTCAATGATTTAAATGCCGCCAGCATGCCGTCGGCAAAGCCATTTCTGGAAGGGGGTCATGCCGACATGCATAAGTTGTCGATTTACAGGTGTGCCGCCGGCATGCCGATGAATTTCGCCGGCATGCCGACGAATTTCGCCGGCATGCCGATCGACGCTACAGGAGATTTCGTTGGCATCCCTTCACGACTGTGCTGACGTGTGTATTGTCCAGTGAAGGGCCTGTCTTGGACAGACCAAAATCAGAAACCTTGGCGACCAAATTGTCATCCAAAAGGATGTTGGTTGTCTTCACATCACGGTGGATGATGGTGTACTTGGCACCGGTGTGCAGATAATGGAGGCCACGAGCAACCCCGATACATATCTCAAGCCTCTGCTTCCAACTCAAGGGCTGGTTCTTGGACTTGTAGAGGTGCTCGCGGAGCGTACCATGAGCCATGTAGTCATACACCAATATCATCTCGCCATTCTCTTCACAGTAACCGATTAGAGAGACAAGATGGCGGTGGCGGAGCTTGGACAACATCTCAATTTCATTCTGGAACTCGTGCAGGCCCTGTTCGGACATTGGGTTAGCACGCTTGATCGCTACCATGGTCATCCCATCATCGATACTGCCACGGTAGACCTTCCCAAAACCACCAGCGCCAAGCAGAAGCTTCTCATCGAAATTATTCGTTGCGGCCTTGATCTCTGCAAACGTGAAGTGGCAGCAAAGATTGGAAGGCAAAGATTATCCATAGCTCACTGTCGTCGTTTTAGCCCCCGAGCTGGTGATGGAAAGTGGCAGCCAAGCATGGCCTGCTTCCTCATGTGCTTTGCGCCGATGACAGCAGCAGAAGAACACCAAGCCACTTATCAACAACAACCCCACCATAGATCTATGGGCAACAACATGACATATATCTAAAATCACATGCCTCAATCTAAAAGTACTCCAATGATGCATTTCAAGCTGACAAGCATTACAACCGATGACAACAGTAGGAGATCCCTGTGGTATAACATCATGATTATCCAGAGATAAATGACCCAAATAGAAATGCCACTGAAAAGGAAACTCAACAGAAGTGGTGACTCCACCAAAACTTACCGCAATAAAAGGAGATTAGAAGAGGCGATAGACTTCCCCTTCTTTACAACCACCACTAATCGTTCTCCCCATCAGGATATTCTAAAAAGTACAAGCAACTACATCAAATATAGCCTGGCAATTCAATTCATTGGTAATTCTGCTAACTAAAAGTAAACTGATCGAAAAATCAAGAACAAGCAGGATATCAGTCAATCTCATGTTGGGGACGCCAGTAACCTCCCCTTGACCAGTGATGGGAGAATGCCTCCCGTCGACCACCTGTACTGTATGTCCAGGAGGAACAAAGAGACGACAGAAGCGTCGCCGATCTCGACTCAAGTGACGTAATGCTCCTGAGTCCACTAGTTAATATGTGTCACATAAATCATCACTTTGTACAGAGAGTGTAGGCAATATATCTGAAGAGGTGGTTAGGGCAACTTTAGCAGAGGTAGAAGAGGTCACCAGGATAGTAGTGTCAGATGCAGAAGAAGTATCTTGAGAGAGCTAAGAAAGTCATTGAAGAGGCTTATCATAGTCAAACCAAGGTACTGATACAGTGTCTCTTGGTTGCTCTTCAGTGGCAAGCACCTGATTGGCAAATAGTCGTCATACATGCTTGGTTCAACAAGTGCTCTCAATATGACCAAGCTTCCCGCAATATGTGCAGGATTTGCACCCTCTGCCCTTAGCACCATGCCTCCCGTCGGTAGAGAGAATACCTTGTCCATGACCTTGGGCAACCAAGGAAAAAGCCTGACCTATGGACTCCTTAATCGTGAGAGAAATGTAGATCCTACTCAGCATGTTGTATGCTTCCTCAAGACTAGGAAGCTCTGTTAATGTAAGCATCTAAGAATAAGAAATCGCATACTGAGACCCCAAACCAACCAGAAACTTCACAACTGCAGCTTCCTTGTGATAAGCCTTTTATGTGTCACAAGCACTAATCGGGCAACATGTATTGGACTTCTCAAAGACGTCCTTAAGTGTCGATTGTCACTGAGATAAAGTGCAACCTTCTGGTTGTCGTTCTGTTGCTGTAGTCTGTGATTTAAATGCAGACGGCATGCCGTCGGTAAGGGGTTTTTTGGACGGAGGGCATATCGACACAAATACAGTGTCGGTTTGCAGGGAAACCGTCGACATGCCGAGGATTTCACCGACATGCGGACAGTTACCGACGAAACGTCGGCATGCCGATGGTGGTTGAGCGGCGGGATACTTGAAAGGGTAGGCGGGAAGCTTTTGGGCGGGAAATGGGGGCGGGGAACGGGCGCGGCGGGGTCTGGGAGGGAAGGGAAGGTCAAGGGCGTGGGGGTGGTCTGGGAGTGAAGGGAAGGTCACACACACACAGCTAAAATAACATGTTTTTATTATAAAAAAATATTTCTAATATCTTGATCACACACACATACAGAGATAGATTTTCAGGCTAAAATAACCTGTTTTTATTATAAAAAAACCTGTAAAACGTTTCTAATATCTTGATTTAGTTGTCTTTCAAATCTTAATCATTTCTGTCGGCATGCACCGGCATGCCCTCGGCGTGCCTCAAAATATCATTTTTTTGGGCCGTCGAAATCATCGAAATCTGCCATCAAAAAACGGGCATTTCCACGGCATGCCTTCGGCATGCCCACGAAATGCATACCTACAATTTTATCGGCACAACGTCGAAATCGGCATCTCGAACCTTGGTCCTTGTTACATGTGTGTGTTCCCTATCTCATGCTCATGACTAAGTTGGTTTGATTTTTAATACATTGGTTATGAGAGGGGTGATGATCTCAAACTTGGATCTGGACCTATGTGGTTGGTCTACAACCAAGATGTTTTTCTAAAATGCAATTGATTGAAATATTGATTGACATCACAAAAACATAATAAGACTGACATCAATTTTTTTTAAAAAGACAAAGGATGGCTACTAGTAGGCATCCGTTGTATTACAAATAGAGATAAATTACAAATGCGTAGACCAAAAAGAAGAGAGGAACGAAGCTTGCAATTTCCAGCCATATTTTGTGCCCTCCAAACACTGATCGATTATGCTATAGAACCAATAAACCAAGAGTTCCATGCCACCAACAGCAACAAGACGCTAATCGCTAGATCCACCATAGTTCCATGCAACAAGAAAACCAAAAGTCATGGAGGGAGCCATTTTCAATGACAGGAAAACCAAGGGTTCCAAGGAGACCCTTAACACAATCACACTACAGCGATAAGTGGGAGGCATCTTCTTGCTGAAAGTTAGACAACAGACATGTAACACAAATATCCAGCTGCCATTGACCAACAGTAAGCAAGGTGACCAGCTTTTCCTTTCGAAAAAGCCAAAGAAAGACTTCATCTTCAGCGAAATCTCCATCTTCCAAAAATACCACAATCAACACCAAGATAAGTGTCACACATAGCTATTTCACCTCTTAAAAGCTTGTACACCCCTTTCACAGAGAGACCCATTTGCCCAAGCCACCTTATCACGAACACCCTCCTTTGGCCAAAAAGACTCTAAAGAAGTAAACAAATCTTAGAACTCAGCAAAACGTGCATCCAAAAGTGATCCACGAATATAAGGCAACCAGGAACCCTCACCCCAAACCATGGGACCATCCCAAGCATCATTAACTAGGTGATTTTTTATAGTGGACAAGGCATAAAGGTGAGGAAAACTAGAAGCAAGTGGACCCAATCTAGTACAATCATCCTCCAAAAATCTAAAAGAGCTTCCGTCTCCCAATACTGGTTCCAAAAAATATTCAAACTGACTAACAGTGGAGCATAAACATCTCCAAGAAGTGGATGAACCACTTGGGCGGAATCTTCTTTCAAACCAGTTAAGGCTATCGCCATAGGAATCACACAAGACCCTATGCTAGATGGAATCGTCATTCTTCAAAAAATTGACAATCCATTTAGACAAGAGCGCATCACCAAAATCTGCAATGTGCAAAACACCAAGACTACCTTGCTTTACAGGATGACAAACCTCCTCCCACTTCACCAAATGAAGACATCTCCCTTCATGATTCGGTCCTTTCCGAAAGAATCTATGTGTTATACCATCTGGTTTCTTTGCGGCCTTCTTCTAGAGCTTGAAAATAGCGAAATAGAAAAGTCAAAATTGCAGAAAGAATAGACTACAACAACACAAGGTGATTGCCTCTAGATAACACCCTTTCCTGCAAACAAGCAGCAAACAAGGCGAAGCCTAAGATACAGTTAGTGGAAACGAACACCGCCGCAGAGAACACAACGGCCACTGTTGTGACCGCAACAATCTTCATTGTTAGCAATTCTCCTGCCGCCAGGACTCCACGTGCCGGAGCCAATCTCGTCGCTGTGCATGATGAGATCTCGAGCATAGCAGAAATCACAGCAATAGTCTAGGTGATGGGCGATGGGCTCATAGGTTTTGGGTAATGAGATCACCGGTTCTGGAGCACAGCGATGATCTGGAGCACAACAATAGCAACAGTGATCCAGGCGCAGGAGATCTGGACGATGTGCACGCAGCCTGAACACAGCAGCAAATCTGGACAAAGGTGAGGATCACACCATGAATGTTGTGTGCATGAGGATATCGACTATAAGGGGGCTAGTTGGTGGGATATCAGATCATCAGCCTAGAACCGTTGCTCTAATACCATGTAGAAGGGAAAGAGGGGTTCTATCTTCCAAAGGAAAACCATAATCACTCTTATATGAGAGAGACATGGGAAAATTGCATACTCAAACAGGAAACAAAAAACAATTACTTAGTACATAAAACATAACACTTTTACAAAATAAATGATCAAATTATCTTCAATGCAGTCTCAAATACATCAAACACTACTTAATGGGAGTAACAGACAATGCCGGATGAGCACAACCTGTGGAATCTCATGAAACACTATAAAAAATATGATTATTTAGTGTTTCTCTTTTTGTTGGTCCAGAGAGGAGGCATCTACTCTGTTTGGACATTTCTACAATTTGTCAAGCATTTTTTAGGAGATCTTTTCTTTGGTACTTTCTCTTTTTGCTTTCTAGTTCATTCTTTTTATCAAATGCTAGAACTAGAGAACACAAAAAAATTCAACAAAAGGTGAGCGGTTGAAATAAATAAAAAAATGATGCTTGTGTTTCTATTAACCCATGCGATAGGGGCTTTTGTCTTGGAAAGCATATAGCCACTCTTTTCTGTGAAAAGAAATGGGAAATGCATAAACAAATCAAAAAGAGAGGAAAGTGGAAAAGCCATGCTTTTTCTCCATCACTCCCTGATAAAGCCACATTTGTCCAATAACATACCTGGGAATGCAACCCACTATCCATAATGTTTATCAACTGTAAAACACGTACAGCAAGTTCAGCATCTATTACTTCCTGAGACTCCGTACTGGGTAGCGAAAGGGCATATCAGCAAATAAGAAATCACAATTTGGAACTCCTACATGAAAATATATTGAAAAAGGTGTTCAATAAACCTGCAACCAGTAGAGTGTCTAATTTTGAGGATGGCAGCAATAATATGCACAGCCCAAGCCAGTTGTCCCTCAATAATAGAAAGCGCATCGCTATCTCTAGGTGCTTGAAGTCTGGCTCGCTCCTGCAACAAGATATGATGCCAATTACTTAAAAAAAAGACAAAATAAACATTTTCTCTTGTATAAGCCTGCCAAAAATACAAGCATGATAAAAGTACCGTGTATGTCGGCAATATCGGCTCCAAAACCTTTATAATAAAAAGGCTACTTCGTTCATACTGAAATTCAAGGAAGCAAGGTAAAAAAATGGGAAGATAAGATAGATGCCAAAATAGCAAGGAACAATGAAAGAAAGAGATCTCAGAAACTATGAAATATGTTTATACGCTAGAAAAGAATCATGACCAAGCATTAGAAGGATACCTGAAATTTACCAAGGTAGGGAAAGAATTCAAGCTGATCCTGGAGAAGTTCAATGTTGTCTAATGGATTTTCAGAAAGATCTTCAGGAAAACCAGCCTGCAAATTATTGAACAGTGACAAAAGAGAAAGCAGAATGTGACAATCACTAAGAAGATGAACCAAAAACAGGCAACTTTTACGACAAGACTATAAGCAACCCACTCTCTGAACACAGGACAATATATTGGAAAATATGCTAACGATGTAACCCAATATACCTGAACAGAATCAAATCTCGATGTAACAAAGTCTTCAGTAATCTTAGGCACAAACTCATCAAGAAGACTTGGTGTTTCGCCCTTAAGATATGGCACAGATGTCACCAACCTGGACCAAAGCCCCAAAAGATAATAAACACTGCTGCTAGCCCACTGCATGACATGAGAGCAAAATAGGCTGCTTCAAAATGGGTCTGATAAGGTGAAGATATCATATTAAGAAGAATGCCAATCAAACCTGCCATGACTGCAGCGACTTGGTTGTGAAATTTGCTACTAAACGAATCCATTCACTATAGAATTCGATGTTCACAAGTTCTGATAACTGTTACAGATTGATTCCATCAGTGAAGTCAGATACACTGACTAGCATTACAAAACAGGTAAACAAGGCAATAACTATTGACAACAATCAAAGCCACAAAAACCAATGTGTCAAAAAAGGAACAAAAGATAATGCTTTTATATTCATCAATTTCTACAAGATGCCTAAAACCAAAAGATTACCCTATCACATCAAAAAATTAAATGCATTGTTTGTCAGGATAATGCCAATGATATATGTTGTTGGGATTAAGGAATTCCATTACCCCAACTTCAGTGAAGAATGTCAAAATTGATACCAAAATCCCCAACAAAAGAGAGCTTTGGGATTACATATCAATATATGAATGTCAAAACTTCATATATGGGGCCGTGGGTTACAATCCCACAGCATTTGAAGCAAACACTAGTTTTCTAGGAAAGCAACCATAAAGCGCTGGTAGCTAAGGATACATGGATCACGTCTTACATCCATATAGTTAGAACAAATGAATCAGATTGTTTATTCCATAGCCCAACCTCTCAACATATAGAGATGGGAAAATTAATGAGTTCTCTTCAAAAAAATAAGAAATACTACAACAAAGGAAATAAACAAAGTAGAATAACACTAGACCGTAGGAGCTAACACTCCTCCTTAAATTAGAGTATAGATGTCTATCATGGTCAACTTAGAACAGTAAATACCAAAGGATAATCGAGGCAATGCCTTAGTGAAGATATATGTTGTCTGGTCATCAGAAAAGACATGGGTAGTGAAGACGAGACCTCTCTGGATCAAGTCACGTGTGTAGTGGCGATCAACCTCCACATATTAGGTCCTCTCGTGAAACATCAGATTATTAGCAATGTAGGTAGTTGCCTTGTTATCACACCTCACCTCCATAGGTACATCAATAGGAACAAACAAGTCTGCAAAAGGAATTCTCACCCACAACATCTCCAATGTAATATATGCCATGGCCCTATATTCTAACTTTGCATTGGACATGGAGACAACTGCTTACTTCTTACTCTTCCAAGTCACTAAATTTCCTACCACATAAGTGCAAAATCCAATAGCAGATTTCTTGTTCGCCAGACATCCTGCATAGTCTACATCCAAGTAAGCCACAACACTCATAAAGGTCCCCTTAGTGAATAAGACCATTCTCGCTGTTGCCTACTTCAAGTACCTCAACACCATCATTGCAGCATCCCAATGCTACCTAGTAGGTCTATCTATAGACTGGCTTCATTTCCCAACATCACGACTGGTAATGGATAAGTACAAAAGCTTGTCCATTAGACCTCTGTACTACTTACTATCCATTACCTTAGTCTCATCATACAAATGCACCCTAGGATCTGTTGAGAGAATGGTGTGGTTGGTTTAGTGCCACATCGTGAGATGTTAACTTTATGCTGTGTGTAGTGGCCTATAGGTAGGCATGCACCTCCCACTTGTTTCTTTGAAAAGAACACAAAGAAATTAGCCCTATCAGGGGCCTTCTTTCGTGATCTTCTCCCCACTCTTAGTAAGTAGGGTTTCCACATAAACCCAAGCGTTCTTGATTTCTTTATGCTTTGATATTGTTGATTTTCGCTTATTTAAATTTCAACTTGATATCAGGGCAAGTCAATTTTGGATTCATTTCTTCTTTAGATTATCATTTTGTTTATTATCAAGTTGTTAACATGTTGGGTTCTTGGAGGTAGATCTGCCATGTTCATGGCATCCACTCCATCGAAAGGAGGGGTGCTGTGGTGGTGCAACGGCAAAGAAGGCGATTTGGGTGGCACCTAAGGCTCAACCATCCCAAAAGGTAACATTGAGGGCTTCAACACCACGCAAAGAAGCGACTGCGACCACGTAGGGCTGCACAGAGGCCACGCAAGGGTAGCAATACCCTGTGGCAACCACTGGGGCTTCGGGCATCAACTACTAGGGTGATGGCGTAGGCCGCGAGAGGTCAGTAGATAGGAAGGGGACCCCCAACAGTCCACAAAGTAATGTGCACGAGCACCTTCCCCAGAGGTGCACTCATCAGCAATCTCCAAACCCCCTTCTTCAATGGTGGAGGTCTGGGACAAGTCATCAACAATCATGACCAAGGGGATGCCCATCGATGAGACCAAGGTGAAGACCCGTGACGATGATTCCTCCAACTCCTCTGACGACGAGAAGTCACACGTCGCCGCTACAGTGGGGGCACCAATGACGTTGTCTCGAAGCCATACAAGGCTAAGCGGAGATCAGGAGGAGTTGCACACAGCAACAATGCATGCAACGATGGCACAAGAGCAGAGAGGGCAAAGAGTAATGGCGTGGATGTGGGTTCCCTTCAACCCTAAAAGAGAAGGTGATGACACTTTACCTCCTTTGCCCCTTAGTTTCTAATAAACGTCAATTTATCATCACTATTATGCCTAAAAATACATCTAGCTCTTAGGTTTTGCACATTGCATTATGGTTTTGGGTTGCATTTAGGCATTTCCTAGGATAGACATACATTGCATTGTTTTTGTGTTTTTACATTATTATAACAATGTCAGGGATAAACAGAATTAGAGTACCCTGCAAACCCTGGCATCGAGAAACGCAAAGGATGAAGGAGAAGCTCAATTTAGCTGAGATCTAGCTGAATCCAACTCATCTCAGCTGGATTCCAGCTCATTCCAACACAACGTAGTTGGGACCAACTCATCTCAGCTCACCTCAACTAGATAGCAACTCAAGCCAGCTCAACTCAGCTGAACCCAGCTCCTTCCAGCTTCAGTCAGTTCATGGAAGCTCTACCTGACTACGTTTAGCTACTACCATCAACTAGCTAAGCCTAGTCAGCTAAAAGAGACCTCAACCAACTTAGGCCAACTCAACTCTAGCTCCCGAAGACTCAACTCAACTCAACTTGGTTGAGCATAGCTACTTGACCTAAGCTTAGCAAGCTAGGCAGTCTTCGGGAAGACCAGATCCAACTCACCTCAACTTACATCAGCAGAAACCAGCTCAATCCAACTTGGTTTAGTAGCTAGCAAAGAACTAGCTAGCTAAACTAGTTATTGAGCTCAGATGCAGCTCCCTTCAGCAACCTTACAGCTCCATGAAGATTTAGGATAACTCCTCCAACCAAAACCCTACCTCCTCTACTCCTTCCTCTACAACCCTACTAGCTAAGCTAGCTTAGCTAGCTTAACTTAGCTCCACCTCCTTTACACCATGGTTGTTTACCTACTCCACCACCACCTACATAAGCCTCCACCTTAACCCTATCTAAACCCCACCTAAACCCTACCCTAACTACCCTAGTTGGCGCCAACTTAGGCACCCTTTCACCATAACCACCTCCATCTTGGTGCCACTTTTTCCCTCCAAATCTCCACCATCCATCCACCCTTGAAGGCCATCACCACCCTCCATTTGTCCCTCCAAAAACCCCTACTAGAAGCCTCCTTTGGTGCCAATTTTAAGGCACCCCTACCCCCATGGATGGCCACCAAGGGTGGCCTCCAACACTTAACCACCTACCTAGGCAACCCTACACTTGGCGCCATATATCCTTAAACCTAGATACCACAACCACCTTCCCAAAATCAATCCTAGCCCTCCAACAAATGGCGCCAACACCCCTCCCTTTAACCCCCCATAAAGTGGCGCCAACCCCACCTTAACCACCACTAAACACACCCCTACAAGTGGTGCCAACCCTAATCTACCCTTCATCCATTAACCATCATCCTAAGCCTTAATCCTAGACACCCATGAAAGCCACACCACCCTTAACACTAGTCACTAATAGTTGGCACCAACCTCCCCCCATCCACTCTATTAAAATACCACGAACTACCTATTTCCACCACATCCTTGGTCATTAATTTTTCTACCCATAATTCTACCTACACGCCTAAGGAAGAAGGAGAAGAAGGTGATCAAGGAGACTCCCTTCTCTCCTTGGTATCCACCCCACTCTTCTATTCTTCCTTGGTGCATACCAAGGACAACTTGAAGGGACGGCCAAGCAGGGGAGCATTCAAGATGGTGGATGTCCACCTTCGAGGAGAAATTAAGAGGAGGATACCCAGAGCACGAGGATCTACCTTCATAGTGCGAGAGCTACCGCACTTGGAGCAAGAGCATGTTCACCACTTGGAGGATTTGTTTTTCTTCATCTTTCTAGTTCTCTTTTGCATTATCTATTTTCCATTTCCCTGCTTTATTCTTATAGCAATACAAAATTCTTTTTGCCTTTCTATTTCCATGTCTTTATTTTCTAGTGCTTAAAATTTTTCTTTTAGTAACTTAGTGCACCACACACTTCTCTCTTAATTACCCTAGGTGGACTTGCCTAGGGTAAGCATAGAGAAGTTCCATATTGTCACGTAGGCGTAGTTTCAATTACGAGTTTTCTCATCTTTGCATTCTATTGAGAGAATTGAGTTGCGAGTTTAGTGCCATATCGGAAGATATGGACTTTGTGTGTGAGTGGTGGCCTATAAATAGGCATGTACTCCTCTCATATTCCTTTGAGAAGAAGAAATACAAATCAGTGCCCTATCAGGGCCTTCTCCCGTGGTTTTCTACTCACTCTTCGTTAGTGGGGTTTCCACATAAACCTAAGTGTTCCATGATTATTTTTATGCTTTGATTTATGCTTCCGCTTATTATATTTTTCAACTTAGTATCATAGCTTGGGTTATCATGTTTATTCGATTATCATGTTTTATTATTCTTGTACTTGGTGTTCTCTTACAAAAAGAAGGATCTCCTCGGATATCACGATCTAGAAGGAGATCTTCCCGATGGAGATCTTGAGGAATCGTATAAGGGCCGCAACAGTCCTGATCTTAGCGGAGGAAGATCACGCTGCCCCTGATAGGGCAGGTGGCGATGGGGTGTACTGATCCTCGCAGAGTTCTCGATGGTTGATGTGAGGACGCGACGGGGAACAAGAAGAGGAAGAGGACAAAGAAGGCACCCAATGGGGTGATGGGCCTCACGCACGACAAAGAGGCCGCACAGGGAAGGCACCACAACCACCCCCCAGCACACGACGGCGGTCAACGACGACAGCGGCGATCGCATTAGCAGTCGCTGCAATAACGCCAGGCAGCGGCAATCATGTGAGGGACGACGATGGAGCTGCAACAGAGACGATCGTGCGAAGGACCTGGAGGAGCATGTAGCTGAGATCGTGACGTCGGCACCATGGCTCCTGTGGTAGCAGAGCTTCGCAAGGTAGCCGGAGCAGACGTGACCAGTGGTGATAGTCAATGGGGACATTAGCGGAGGCGGCTGCTACGATGCGACCGTGGAAGCCTGTCACGCCAACGCCACGACGAGGGTGGCGCAGGTCTCTAGAGGTGACCTCGCGGCTACTATGCAGCGGTGATCGCAATCGATCGAGGCATGGGGATCCCATCATCGAGCACGTGTGGACCGGGCCACCACCTCGTTCCCCTCAATCTGCTCCTAGTGAGGACCAAGAGCTCGAATGGTGAGCGCGGTGAAGGCGACATGCACGAGGAGGCAACACCAGAGGTGGAGATTCCCACACAAGGAGTTAGGTTCTTCTGGACCCTATCAAGGGTTTTTTTTTTAAAGGGAAAAAAAAATGACGGTGAAAAGAAAGAGAAGGAAAGAGAAAAAAAATAAAAAAAGGAAAAAAGATAGAGAGAAAAATCGAAAAAAAAAAATTAAATTGATAAAAAAAAGAAAAAAAAATGAAGTTTATGTTTAAAGAGAAAATGCAGAGAAGTCTTCTCTTGCTTTTATTATTTTATTTTCTTCTCATTATTACTTTTCTTCTCTCATACGAGTATGGGAGAAAGTGGGAGTGTGGAAGCCTGTTGTAGTCACCCCCATTTAGGAGTCTCTTTTGTTCTTGGACTACACATGAGAAACCCAACTCTGGAAAGCCCAAAGTTATGAGATCTCTAGAGAGAGACATCCAATTTCAAAGTCCTTAGAGGAAGGGGTCATTTCAGGTTTCTATGTGGGAGATCCAGTTCTGTGGACTCCAGAGAGGGAGATCCACTTTCGAGGCCCTCAAAGGAAGACCCCTTTTATAGAGATACTGAATGGGGAGCCACTAGCACCAAGTCACCAGGGGAGAGGCCATTATCAGAGACAGTCACAATTCCTTCAACAGCTCCAGCATATGTTCCCGCCTGTGTAGAGTGGATTTCTTTGCGTTACAAGCTGAGCATCCCATGCTCTAGCTTGAGGGAGAATGTTGAAAGAATTAGGTTGTGGGTTTAATGTCACATTGGAAGATATGGACTTTGTGTGTAAGTGGTAGCCTATAAATAGGCATGTACTCCTCCCATGTTCCTTTGAGAAGAAGAAATACAAATTAGTGCCCTATCGGAACCTTCTCCCGTGGTTTTCTCCCCGCTCCTCATGACTAGGGTTTCCACGTAAACCTAAGCATTCCATGATTGTTTTTGCATTGATTTATGCTTCCGCTTATTATATTTTTTAACTCATTCCAATTTCCCGATTATTGCCTTAAAAAACCCTATAAACTACAAAACCAAAAATACAAGTGGTGATTTGAAAGAGCGAGAGAGAGAACTAAGTAATCAACTAACAATATTGCCTCCTTGAACGACCGTAGATACCACCACTATCAAGGTTTATAAATATTAAAAGCGATTGTAATCTTACGCGTACGACATTAAAATCTGCTAATTACAAAATGAGTGTTTTCGCTATCAATTTCCCCTTTATATTTCTTGTTGGACTCATCTCTTTGGGCCTCTCTTAGCATTCCAAAGAAAAAAAGGATAGAAGAGGACAGTACACAAAAAAATCGAAAAAAAAGGACGAGACAAAGGAAAAATCAAAGAATAAAAAGGGGAAACAAAGTAAGAAAAAATCGAAAAAATGATGATGAGAATAGGGGAAGAAGCTCTTTTCTATTTTGATTGTTATTTCTTCTCATTGTTGTATTCATCTCCCATAGAGTTTGGAGGAAAGAGGGAGTGTAGATGCCATTATAGTCACCCCCATTTGGAAATCCCTTTGTTGCAGATCACCACATTATAGTCACCCCCATTACAGCAGTGTCTAGCAGCTCTAGATATCGCTCATGTGTTGTCATTAGCACACCTACTACAAGTAAGAACCAGTTGAGAGAGTTGTGTTCTGTTATATAGAGTGGGATTTCATTGTACAAGCTAAGCATTGCATGCTCTAGCTTGAGGGAGAGTGTTGAGAGAATGGTGTGGTAGGTTTAATGCCACAACGTGAGATGTGGACTTTGTGTTGTGTATGGTGGCCTATAAGTGGACTTGTACCCCCCCCCCACTTGTTTCTTTAAGAAGAATACAGAGAAATCAACCCTATCAGGGACCATCTCCCGTGGTTTTCTCCCCGACTCATTTCCACGTAAACCCAAACATTCTTGATTTTTTTTATGCTTTGATATTGTTCGTTTCCGCTTATTTTAAATTTCAACTGGATCCATAGGAATATTGGTTAGCTTTGCTCCCAGCATACCAATCTCCTATAGCAAGTCAAGTGCATACTTTATTTAAGGAAAAACAACACCCTTCTTACTCCATGCCACCTTATCCCAAGAAAGTACCTAAGAGGACCAAGATCTTTCATAACAAAATTAATCGTCAAACTCTTCTTGACCTCAACAATACCATGTCCATCACTCCCAATAAGTATAATATCATCCACAAATACCAGCAGTGCCACCACACCCTATGTCGTCCTTCTGACAAACAATGAATGATCTGAAGCGGACCTCCGGAAGCCCAATGTCTCAACAACCTTTGATAGCTTCTGGAACCATGCCCTGAGACTCTATTTCAAACCATAGATCGCCTTGTGTAGGTGACACACATGAGAACACTCCCCTTAAACCTCATAGCCAAGAGGCTACTACATATATACTTCTTATTGCAGGTCACTATACAGGAAAACATTTTTGACATCAAGCTGGTCGAAAGGCCACTCATGCTACATGGTGACAAAAATCAAGATGCAGCCAGTAGGAACATGTGCTACAAGAGAGAAAGTGTCGAAGAAATTCACCCCATAAGTCTGTATAAACCACTTGGCCATAAGATGAGCTTTATGTCTAGCAATCATCCCGTCAGGGTTATATTTGATGGCAAACACCCATCGACACCCAATTAAAGCTCCTAGAAGCAGGTCTACAAGCTCCCATGTTACACAGGAGCAAAGAGCAACCATCTCATCCACCATGGCCTAGCGTCAAGATCAAGCATGACCTGCTTATGACTAGTAGGAACGGACATTACATAGAAAGCATGGCAACACTTGCTATAGGCCCCTCCTAAACATGATGTAGACATGGAATATGATATAGGATACCAAGCACAATTCCATGGGACCTTACAAACTGCAACGGGAAGAACAAGGTCATCTGTCATAAGAGGCTCCGTCTCAGCACTAAGTGCAGCCTCATCATTGTTGCCTTGTAGACCCCCTATATCATCACTATGCACAATCTGATCGGTGTGTAAATCACCTGTACTCACCTGAGGCAAGGGAGGAGCTAGTGCAGTAGAAGGGGGTAGCTGTAGGGAGGTAAGGGGAAGCGTGTATGTGACCAGGGGCTCACGAAACCTCTTAAGCTCAGATGGTCTTAGCACATAATCAGTGATCGAACGTAGGAGGAAAAGGCATAGGTACCCCAACAACCTCAAGAGAAAGACCTCTCCCAGTAGTGGAAAAGTAGGGAACAAACTTGTGAAAACTGACAGTTGCACTAACATAGTGATATCTTCCAACTAGATCATAACATCTGTACCCCTTCTGTGCCCTCGAATATGCAAGAAAAATACACTTTACACCACAAGGAGCATGGATATGCATAAATGCAACACATCCGAAGACTCTGGGTGATACTCCAAATAGATCACTGTCTAGAAATAAGACGGAATAAGGAACTTGCTAGTCACAAACTGTAGTCTTTAGAAGGCATTCGATTAATAAAGATAGCATGCAGTCAACACTACATGTCCCCAATATCTATCTGGTACACCGTTCTAAATCAAGATTGCCTGTGCAACATCTAGGATATGCCGATTCTTTCGTTCTACCATACCATTTTGCTGAGATGTATGGAAACAACTTGTCTAATGGATAATGCCATAATCTCGATAAAAAGTATATAGAGAGGTGGTGCAGAACTCCAAGACATTGTCTAATCTAATGGCCTTCACCTTCGCCTCATATTGATTCCGAA
Source organism: Thalassia testudinum (assembly GCA_037157565.1). Classification (NCBI taxonomy): domain Eukaryota; kingdom Viridiplantae; phylum Streptophyta; class Magnoliopsida; order Alismatales; family Hydrocharitaceae; genus Thalassia; species Thalassia testudinum. The sequence goes on from JAZHRO010000024.1 coordinate 94,107,944, forward strand.
CCTCTATCAAAAAGGCACGAATCATATCATCAGCTCCAAACTTGACCTTCAATAAAAATATCCAAGTGAGCGAGGAGAAAGCATCCAAAATTGCTAAATAGAATCTATGCCCCAAACGATTCGAGGTCCTACTAAGTCCCCAGATGTCCACATGAAGCAACTGGAACAAGGCTTGAGACCCCTGGTGTTGACTTCTTGGAAAGATACTCCTATGATGCTTCTTAAGTTAACACGTCTCGTAGTGAAAGGTGATAATTTGAGGAATTTGTATCAACATCCTCCAAAGTTTTAACAAAGGAAGATGACTGAACCCAAGATGCCACAAGTAGCTGAAGGCACTACCTGAAGACAAAGAAGCATGACCTCCATAAGGTGACTATAGAAGACAATAGATTCCACCTTCTTCACGACCACACCCAATGGTGCGTCCTATGAAAACATTCTCAAACGTGAGAGAAACTGCATCAAAGATTGTCCTACAGTTCTCCTTTGTAATCCAACTAACTGACAGCAAACCCAACAAGTACGAAACCAGTAGAATATTCTCCAACTTCATGTGTGGAGTCACACAAACCTACCCTTGATCAACTATGGGAGAACATCGTCCATCAGCAACCTACACAGTTCTGCCCGATGGAATCGAACAATTAGTAGAGAACCATCTCGCATCACTACAAATATGTCAAGAAGCAACTAAGTCAATAAACCAACCTGCTTCATGTGCCTAAGGCTAACACGCAACTCTTGCTTAAGAAGTACCATGCTGACTAAATACCTGAAGCAGTAGCTCATATTCATTCCTAGGAACAATGATCGTATCAAAGTGCCCCTCCTAGCACAGCAAATCCCCTCAATGGTAGGAACTCTCTTCTCCTCTAGTGCCGATCGAAGCACAGTGTGCTCCTTATCACGAACTCCCATGGTCACCATACATGTCTATGACCATCGAGAGCAATTGATCCCATTTGGCTTCACAATAAGATCAAAGAAGGGCTCTCAATCCCCCTGATTTAGAAACGCTCTCCGATGTCACCTCAGTCAAATTTTCTAACATCATATCAATTTCGACCAAAACCAAACAACATCCACAAACACGGGTTAAGAAAATCATACCATCACGCGGGGGATAGAACCCTTGTCAAGGCAAGAACATGTCAAAATCAGGAAGAAAAGGATCTACAGGACCCTTGGAGCAATCCCGCAAGATCCCTACGAACAGATCTAATGGGCAGCAACCATCCAAGTCCTCCCACCTATGATGCAGAAGCCAAACAGAGGACCAACTGGGCAATGTTGATCAGGATTCAAAAGATCAAGGGCTCTGCAAATCACCGACGATGCAGATCAAGATTGGGGCGACCAGAACCTAGCCCTGTTGGGCAATCCAGATCTGAACATGATGCGATGCAAATCAGCATTCGAGGCAATCAGAAGCCAGCACTACCAGGCGATGCAGGTCAATACCTGATGTAGATCAGATCCGATCCCGCTACAGCTTCGCCCAACGCTGCAGATCTGACCATCAGATCACCCAACGTTGCAGCTTCACCTGACGTTGCAAATTTGAACCCAATCAGACGGTCCAATGTTGCAGCTTCACCGCCAATGTGGACTGGCGAGGCAATAGGCAAATGGTGACGTGTGGATGGCCACCAACAGGCCTAGAGGCCGGCAACGACAGAGGGAAGCACCACGCACAGCCCTCGACCTTAGGTTTTGTTGTTTAGTGGAGAGGAAAGGAGTATCAAAATCAAGGTGGGTATCGGACCTCGGCCTAGGACCACGACTTTGATATCAAGCTAAAACAAATGAACCCGATAGCTTATTCAATAGCCTAACCTCTTAATAGAGGTGAAAAAATTACATGAGCTCTCCTCAAAAAAATAAGAAATACTATGACTAAGGAAATAAATAAAGTAACATAAGTAACACTAGACCGCAGGAGCTAACACATATCACCTTGACATCTGGCTAGATGCTCAATCCAACATCACCAATTGAGATCAGTCCAAGTGAGTTGGACAGATATACAATATACACGGCCATCAATAATTGGTTTTGTTGAAATCATTTATCCACGAGAAAAAAATTACTGGAATGCAGAATTACATGGAAAACCCTCCAAACCAAGAGGAGAAAACACAATGCTAGATGGCTAAGATTTTCTTCATTGAGATGAAAAGGAAGAAAACGGGAGTGAAAATTATAGACACGTGGGATGAATGGATCCATACCCTACATCCATTTATCCCAATACAACTCAATATTTTACTTTATCGCAAGTTGAACATAGATGTCAAACATACCATTGATAATCTCCTCAAACTACCCATCTTGTTGATAATCTCGGCGGTGAAGATGTCAACAACTTCAAACTTTATGTCAGCATAGTGTCCTGAAATCACTTTTCTTACAAATAAAATGCCCATCAAATTCCACATGGTTTTTTTGTCATCCAGGACCAAGTGGCAAGATACCTACTTTTGTTGTGATAATGGACTGACATGGAAATTTCAGGATGAAGACAAAGGTCTAATAAGAAAAATTCGCCCATAATATTCCCATGAACCCAATATAGCCTGACACAACTGTTGAGAACAGTCCCTGCAACTCCATATCAAACTTGTAGCTGACTTGTCATCATAGGAAAAATTTTCCCTCTAACCTTTTTCCCCTCAGTAGAGCTGTCACATACGATAGCAGCGGTGGGTTTACAAGTCGAAGGACAAAGATCTCAGACCAATCTCTCAAGTGTAACACTTTTCTTAGGATGAAGATCATTTTTTTTGAAAGCTTAGGATGATCATAGTATCTCCCATCTTAAGATAATAAACTTTTCAGGAAAAAATGTTATGACAATAAAAGCCTCTATTGTTACCTTTCCATGGTCAGAGGCATGTTTATTGCCTGTGGGGACACAAGTCATCAGAGAAGAATGTTTCATGGGTCATTATCATCAGTGTTTCCCCCACTTGAGGTCATACTGCAACATCATTCTCCCACCGCCTCAACTTGAAAATGAACCTTTTACACACCGTGTTAGGATTGGAATAACTTAATTTTATTTCAAAGAAACCTAGGCCTTTACATAGAGAAGCTCTAGATAGGAATTACAAGAACACCCTTTCACCATAAATAAAACAGAAAAGACTCAATAATATATAACTCAACACTTCCCCTCAAGTTGGAGTATAAGCATCATACATGCTCAGCTTGGAACAAATGTAGTGCACTCATTTCTTAGGAAGTACTTTAGTGAAAACACCTACAAGTTGGTCATTAGTACATATATAGGGTGTAAAAATCTTCTTAGCTGAAATGACCTCTCTGATGAAGTAACAATCAATTTCAATATGTTTGGTTCTCTCATGAAAGATAGGATTATTCGCAATGAAAGTGACGGCCTTGTTGTCACAGTGCATAGGAATGGAACCAGGAACTTATACTCCAAAGTCTCCCAGGATAGAACAGACCTAAAGTAGCCCACAAGTAGTCTACGACATGGCCCTATATTCAGATTCAGCACTAGATCTGGAGACCATCACCTGCTTCTCGCTCCTCCACTTCACCAGATTGCCCCCAACAAAAGTGCAGTATCCTGTAGTGGATCTCAGATCTTCGTGTGCCCCAGCATAATCTGCATCTGAATAGCTACAAACATCCAAGTGTCCATTATTTTTAAAAAGAAATCCTTTCCTAAGCGCACTTTTCAAGTACCTGAAAATCTGGCAAACTCCATCCAAATAAACTGCCCTTGGTGATTACATGAACTAGCTCAACCTCCCAACAGCAAAGGCAATGTTAAGACAAGTAGCTGTTAGATACAATAACTTCCCAATCACTGCACAATATCTGGTCACATCTTGTAATAGGGGATTGTCATCATCTGCAAGAGGCATGGATGCATCCATGGGCACATATGCTAGTTTGCACCCTAGCATAGCAATGTCTCTCAACATGTCAAGAATATACTTGCGCTGCGATAGCATAAGTCCTCCTCCAGTGTGCTGCAACTCAATACTAAGGAAATAGTTGAGAGGGCCTAAATCCTTCGTAACAAACTGTAGCAACTTTTTTTTTTCTCTATGCCTTAACTGTCACTTCCAATTGGTAGTACATCATCTACATAAACAATAAGTATGATTGAACCCATCTTCCCATGCAATCTAAAAAGAGAGTGATCAGCAGAGGATCTGGTGAAGCCATATTCCTGAACTACCCTACTGAATCTCTCAAACCAGGCTTTAGGATATTATTTCAGTCCATAGATAACTTTCTTCAATTTACACACCTTCGACACTCCCCCTAAGCAGGAAACCTAGTGTTTGCTCCATATACACTTCCTCCTCCAAGTCTCCATAAAAAATGCATTTTTGATATCTAACTGATGAACAGTTCAACTACTATTAACTGCAAGAGAAAGTAAGATCTTGACAGAATTGAGACGAGCCATAGGGAGAATGTCTCAAAGTAGTCAACGCTGAAAGTCTAAGTGTAGCCTTTGGCGACCAGAAATGTCTTGTATCTTTCCATAGTGCCATCTAGACGACACTTTAGGGTAAAGACCTATCTACACCCCACAACAGTAGCACCTGGGGATAGATCAACAAGATCTCATGTGCCATGGGACTAGAAAGCTGCCATCTCCTCCTCCATATCCATGGGCCAAGATGGATCTCAGAAGGCCTCATGGTAGTCCCGTGGTACCTATAAACTATCAATAGTCAGAGAAAGATAACGTCCAACTGCAAGCAAATTGTTAAGTGAAATAAACTGAGATATAGAATATTTAGCACAAGATCGTAGAGCCTTCCTTTGTGCAATAGGAAGGTCTAAAGTAGTATCCTCAGTAGCAATACTACCTAGTCCTCAAACAAATCATCAGCAGCTAATGGGGACTAAGCATAAATAATAGACAGAGGCTCTTCCACCGGAGGGATATCCTGGGTCCTACACTGAAAGTGCTTAGAAAAGATGTTTGTATCTATCAGGAACCTCAGGATAACACGGGAAAGGACCAAGATCAGGCTAACTAGTCCTTGATATAACTGGCTCAATGGGTTGTGATAGCTCAAACGGTTGTTGTGGGTCGATATGACAGGGAGAGGAACATTAGTAGGATGGGGCATAATGGGCTGCTCCCCCTGTTTCTGGAAGTAAGGAATCTCCTCAAAGAAAGTAGCATCAGCAGAAATATAAAACTTCCGTGACATAGGATCACAGCATCAGTACCCTTTCTAGGTTCTAGAATAACACAGAAAAATGAACTTCACAGAAAGAGGAAAAATATTATCCACATGGTGTAAGTAGACAAACACACACAGCCAAAAACAACCGGAGTGATAGAGAGCATTTCCTGGTCAAGGAATAAAAGGGAGCAAGGAGTTTTACCCCCCAAAACAAACGACAAGACGATTCACCAAGTATGTGGCTATAAGAACATCATCCCCAAGATATGAAGGAACATTCATTTAAAACATAATAGTACGAGCCATATCAAGTAAATGTCGAAGCTTACGTTCAATTACCCTATTTTGTTGGAAAGTATGAACGCAAGAAGTCAAGTGAACAATACCCAACGACTAGAAGAAATGTGCAGTCTTGGCATTCACAAACTCCAAACCATTATCACTCCGGAAAACCTTTATAATAGTAGAAAACTTAGTCTTTATTTCTTGAACAAAGTTTTTCACAGGATCAAATACTTCAGACTTTTCTCTCATCATAAACACCCAGGACATCCTAGTATGATCATCCATAAGAACATGAAAGTACCAAAAACCTCTAATACTCTTGACTCGACAAGGACCCTAAACATCAGCATGAATTAAATCAAATACAGGCTCGGTTCTTTTATTCTGATATGGAAAAGAAAACCTATGGTGTTTGCCCAACTGACAGGCTTCACACCTAAAAAGCTCAGGAAAAGATATCTCAAGAAACTAGCAACAAAGAACGAACAAAACTGGGGTGACCAAGGAAAAGATGCCACTAATAAGCAGTAGTGGCACAAACAACATTAGCACTGGGTGGAGGTGGAACATGAAGATAGTAGAGACCAATACGCTCAAATCCACCAATCTATCTCATCGTCTGGAGATCCTGCAAGAAGAAATAGTGGTCAGGAAATACTGCCCAGCATTATAAATCCGTCGTAATCTGACTGATTGAAGTCAAGTTAAGACCAAACTTAGGGGCATGCACAACATTAGAAAGAGGCAAAGTATAAGAGATAAAGATATTCCCAAGACCAGTAACCAACGATAAACCCCCATCTACTGCCCTAACCTGGAAAGGTATAGCAAGATCTTGTGCAAAAGAAAATTGGGTGGTATCATCGGTTATGTGAGAAGAAGCACCTAAATCCGCAAGCCAAGCAAGGGCATAGGATCGCACAAACATCGATAAAGTACCTGCAGCTCTCTGAATAGAAGCAGTAGATGCCTGGGAAGTCATGAAACGCTCATAGTTGCTATAGAAACTATAATCTGGACATCATCCTCCTGCACCGAACAAGTATCCTCTGCAGACACCAGATGGGCACATTGATCCATACCCTGTGGATATCAATGCTTCACCCAACATCGTTCCATTATGTGTCCATTTCTGTGACAATACTCACAGGAGTCTGACCTCAACCGCATCCACATGCACAACCACGAGGTCAACCACCTCTGCCCCCGTGAATTGCCCCTACCATGACCAACAGCAGCCATAGCAAAAGCAGTAGAAGTACGCACGAGATCAAAAATGTCAAGTCTCGAGAGACAATCATAAAACTGGTGTGGAAATTTCATCCATATTCATGAACTAATCTTTTACAGCCTTGTACTCAAAGCCAAGCCCAAACAGAAGCTGGGTAGAGAGAATAGCCTATCTCTACTTGGTTATAACAGCAGCATCAGTAGAAATAGGCTAGTACACATCCTGCTCGTCCCACAGGTTCTTCATGGTGCCATAGCATTCGAATAAAACCATGGTGCCTTTCCAAAGAGTGTGAATACTCAACAACACAGCACAACCTAGTAATATTACTCATGTGGGAATGAATCTCATGCAGTACCTGCAACATCTTCTTTGTTGAGGCATATGCCAGGACCTGCTTGGTAATGGTTTGAGTCATGTTGTCGAGGAGACATGCAGCCACCTAATCATTGTCTACCTACCAATCTGCAAACTTCACATCAGGCACATCATCACTCAAAAAGTACTTCCTATGGGATTCGATGAACCGGAAAAAGGTGGACCAGAGCAAAAAAGTTGGATCCATCCAACTTGATAGAAGTCCCTTGCATGTAAGGGGGAGCGCTTATGGCAGATGACTTCCCCACCAAGTCGCCCACAGAGTCCTGATCCCCCATGATGTCCGGAGTCAAGATCCACAAGAAATAGGAATTTTAGAAGCCAAAAATCATATCATAAGGTCTGAAAATCTCAATTTCAGATCTAAGTTGGCTTCAAAACAAGCATACAAGGCACACAAAAATCTAATTTCAGATCATATGTTGTAGAGCACCAAGAACCAATGTTGTTGCACGTGCTAGGGCATAAATCAAGCCCTAGCGGTGCCTTGCACGAAGTCGAACTCTTCTAGAACGGTCTTTAGAAGTAGATCCAAAATAAAAAAATGCCCTCCCAGCCCTAATCTCGATCAGAATCTCCAGACCAAGGCAAGAGGATGTGCGCAACACCACCAAACTCCTCACGGCCTTAGAAGGCGTTGTTGAGACCTCTATTTTGATGAAACAAAATTATGTTTTATTGCAAACTAATCTTTCAGGATCACTCTCGCACAAATCAAATCTACTATCCTCTACGTGGATCAAAGGGAAGATTATCTTTAGTCAATGTAATTCTTTTATATTTCTTGAGTCTAAAATTACTGTAAGGAACCTCAGGATTGAAGACAAACCTTTCTAAATCGTAAAATAAACATCTAGATAGTATTGATCAACCAAAATATTAAAATTGATCAATCAAATCAATTGCTCAATCAAAATAAGAATATTAATCGACCAAATTAGCCTAACGGTCAAATCCAATTTTCCTGCAATTGATTGACCAATTAAATATTTGATCGATCAATTAAGTAAATTGATCGACTAATTAAATAAATTGATCGACCAATTTGATTCGAATGATTTTTTCTATCATTCCAAAAATGCTCTGTCTTCACCTATAAATAGGGCTCCACACCCCTCATTTTCAAAATACAAATTGAAAAGGATTTCAAAGAGAAAAGGCACTTCTTAAATTCTTCCTCGTGCTTTCGTGCACATTCTTCTACGCTCTTCAAAAGCGCGTTGCTCTACGCTTTTGAAAAGAAAACTCGGTTTGCATATTTTAATTCCTTGAGATTCTATAGGATTATATTGTTTTACTTGTTGCTTTGATTACGGACCTCAAGTTGTTGGGAAGATCCGTTATTTTGCTTCTCTTCAAGTTAGTAAGAAAAGAGATCATTGTAAAAGATTGTACCACCCTCATTCAAGTTGTACGTTAGTGGATTGACTAGCATTGCCTAGTCAGAAAAATCCTAAGCTAGGAGGCTTACACAGTGGTTCTTACCCATAAAGGTTTCCACTATAAATCTGTGTATATTGTGGGATTGTTTTTTTTTTGTGTCATATTTTTATTACAATCCATATCACACTTGATCTTGTATTTGTAGCCAAGAAAGATCCGTGCAGGTAGGTTACACATGCGCAACACTCTCCTTTCAGGCACTGCTGGGGGTCGAGCGGCGACGCTGGAGCCCTGAGCGACCCTAATTGGCGATGCTAGGCGTCAGGCAACAACATTGGAGCCTTGAGCGGCACTACTCCGACGTTCAAATCACCAGTAGACAGAGGGGGAGGCCTGGGCGATGGTCCTCAGAGGTCGCTAAACCTCCTCAACTCCTATCTCCGACGCAGTGAAAGGTCTCCACTAGCGACAACGCCAAGGAGATCGGATCTCCTTGCAAGACATGTTAGAGACCCTCTTTAGGCCCCCACCAGCTTGTGCTGCTGGTAGGAGGCCGCCGAAGATGGTGGCAACGGCCAAAGTACGAAGGTTAGGGTTTTGGTGAGGGTGTAGGGAGGCTAGGATTGATTGGATATCAAACCACCGGTCTAGGACTGCTGCTCTGATACCATGTTAGGACTGAAATGACTTAATTTCATTTCAGAGAAACCCTGGACCTTTATATAAAGAGACTCCAGAGAGGAATTACAAGAACACCCTTTCACCATAAATAAATCAAAAAAAACCCAATAATACATAACTCAACACACCGAGTATTTGGGTAGAGCTGAGAATACAATTTGTAAAATTTTCAAATGCAGAAATGCGACCCCAAAAAAATGAATATAAGATTTCCCCATTTTCTATCCTATAAGACTTTCTGGTGTACTGTGTAATTCCACATCTCATCAGATATGAGAATAGAATATCTCCATAACGGACAACATGCCTTGATACATAGTGCACATTTCTTTGGTAATACGGTATATCCAAACTTTTCTTCTTGGTAACTTTACATATGTTCCAATGCAAGCTACACGGCTACAACAGTTTCCTTTCATAAAATTAATGTCTGAATCTCCAACAAAACAGATGTACAATCCAAGTCTTGACGTGCTTGTTGTCAAGGTGGCACTTTTTTATTCTTATTTGAATTTAAGATTCAGCTCTGAGCCTTTGACCCATCAGTGTACCCAATCAGAGTTGCAGTCCCAGTAGACCTAAGAACATAAAGATTGGTCCCACAAAAATGGACATTTTGACTGTTGGCAGCACTCGAAGGGTTGACAGTAAGCGGGAGGGTGAGTGGCTGTTTCGGGCAGGAAACAAGACAGGTCCCACAGGCAGGCATTCCGCAATGCAAGCAAAACTGTTCACCACCACTAGAGAAGCAAACGATTGGCACTGTTCACCACCACTAGAGAACGATTAACAGTGTTCACCACCAGTAGAGAAACAAAGATTTGGTTGAAAGAAATGGAGTCTGATTTCCCAGCATGACCTTAATCCTCATTACATAGAGGTTACAGACCCTCAAACAAAACATAATAGCAAAAGTAAACAAGATAGCAAGATGGAGCATAAATATCAATCATGCTCACCTCGGAACAACATCCATTGAATGAGGTCAACGGAAGTGCCTTGATCAACAAACCAGTTGGACATTTGGAAGAAATGAGTGGTGCAGTCAACTTCAACATGCTTCTTCTACTTATGGAATAGAAAATTATTAGCAATGTAAGTAGCTGTCTTGTTATCACACCTCATCTTTCATATGCAAGTTTGATAAGACCGAGTGTGTCAACATTCATTTTGCTGCCATCTAGCCATTGGCTAATACTCTACCTCCATCCACACTAGATCTAGAGACCACCGATTGCTTCTTATTTCTCCATCCCATGGACTTTCTATCCACAAGACAACTTACATAATCTACATCAGTGTACGCAACAATATCAATAACAGAACACTTCATCGCTGCATCCCAATGTGCATCAATAGCCTTATCCAAAGATTAACTTAACTTGCCAATTAAGGAAATGTCTAAGTGGTGTTATCGTCAAATATAAAAGCTTTCCAATTAGACATTTATACTAGTCTGCCTTTCATTAGAAAGATATACCATGGGAACATAAATATATGTGCAAGCTTGGTTCCTAGTGTACCCGTCTCTTAGTGATGATCAACAACATACTTTGTTGAGAGAGGTGTAATGTGGCTATTTAGTCCCACATGGTAAAGTGGGACTTTCCATTGTGAATAGTGGACTATAAATAGGCGTGTATTCCTCCTATATTCTTTTGAAAAGAAGAAATACAAATCATAGCCCTATTGGGACCTTCTCCCGTGGCTCTTCCTACTCTTCATGAGTGGGGTTTACAAGTAAACCCAAGCATTTTGTGATGCTTATATGCTTTGATATTGTTCGCTTCCATTAATTTATGTTTTTAACCTTGGTATCAGAGCGATTCGATCCTTGGGTTATCTTGCTTATTTGATTATCATATTTATCTTTGTTCTTATGGTGGATCTATCATCCACTCAATTCATTCGTGTGTGTGTGTGTGGGGGGGGGGGGGGGGGGGGGGGGGGGGGTTCGATCTGGAGGCCTTGATCTTACGCAAGGCAGAACAGGGTGCAGCCCTGTTGGCGTTGGTGGTGCTTAGGCGACCGCTGGCGGCTGAGAAGGGTGACCCCCTTGAGGGCACGATCGTGCAGATCAAGCAAGCATAACGAGAAAGAGGTCGCGACTGTTTAGGATCGCGACTCTCGTGAAAGAGGAAGGTGGCTGCTCTGGTGAAGGGGAGAAGGCAGAGGCTCGTGGTCGCTGCGCAGGGTGAACGTTGAGCGAGGGCACATGCGGTGGTGTCGGTCGCTGCGGTGGCAGCCGCGGTGGTGTCGGTCGCTGCGGTGGCAGCCATGGTGGCTACGATTGCGATCGAACCCTAGCGGCGGCAGTGGCCGCTGTCAACGTTACACTTGAAGCAGTCAAAGCGAAGATGCAGCATCAGATCTGCGATGACGATGGCGATGGCGCGAGGAAGATGTTTGAAGTCGCAATGCCTCGACAGTGATGTTGCGTCAGAGCTCATCTTTTTAAGGAGTAGCAGCGGCGATGTTGGCGACGTCGCTAGGGCTTACGTGATACACTGGTGAGGAGCACACGAGATCACGCGAGATCGTTGCTAATGGTGGCGCTAATGACGGCGCTCGACAGCAGAGATGTGCCTCCACGCATTTTCAAAAGATGCAACAATGATGCCACTAAAGGAGAGGCGTGATAAAAAGGGAAGATTTCTGAGATTACATATCTCTTGGGTTCTTTTAAACTCTTGAGATACTTTTGGTAACTTTTAAACATCATCGTAGAGAGAGAAGGAGAACGAGAACGAAGTGGATTCCTAGAAAGACCTTGATTTCACTTCACCGCGCTTGGATTGAACTTCAGAATATTTGGCGAACGGACCGTACTCGAGCTTTTCATCCATGCCCCGCAAGGAGGTCAACTTGTTTCAAATATACAACATTCTGGCAATGCAATGTAGTTGGACCCTCATGTCGATCCGTTTTTGTAGAATCCGTCTTTCCACGGAGGTCCATCTTTGCCGGCTTTCTGAAGGCTCATGTGGGCCTCCTCTTAATATTGCAAAGGAAGAGGGAAAAAAAAAGTGGCGACAAAGGATATTAAAAGAGAAAAGAAAAGGAAAAAAAGAGAAAAAATTCAAAAAAAAATGAGGTTTATGTTTAAAAAGAAGAGGTGAAGTCTTCTCTTGCTTCTATTGTTCTATTTTTCTTATCGTTGTTATTTTTTCTCCCATATGAGTATGGGAGAAAGAAGGAATCTGGAAGCTTGTTGCAGTCACCCCCATTTGGGAGTCCCTTTTGTTCATGAACTCCACATGAGAAACTCAACTCTGTGAAGTCTAGAGTTTCGAGGTCCTCAAAGGAAGAACTCATTTCAAGTTTCTATATGGGAGATCCAATTTTGTGGACTCCAGAGAGAGATCCACCTTCGAGGTCTTTAGAGGAAAACCCAATTTCAGGGATACTGAATGGGGAGCCACCAGCACCAGATCTTCAGAGTCAGCTACAGTTCGTCCAGCAGCTCCAACTCGTGTTCTTGCCTACAAGCAAGAACCAATCCAGAGTATTGTTTGTTCTGCTATGTAGAGTGGGTTTATTTGTGTTACAAGCTAAGCATTCCATGCTCCAACTTGAGGGGAAGTGTTGAGATAGTTGTAATGTGGCTATTTAGCCCCACATAGTGGAGTAAGACTTTCCGTTTTGAGTGGTGGCCTATATTCCTTTGAGAAGACATACAAATCAGAGCCCTATTAGGGCCTTTTCCTGTAATTTTCTCGCCGCTCTTCGTGAGTAGGGTTTCCACGTAAACCAAGTGTTTTGTGATGCTTATATGCTTTAATATTGTTCACTTCCATTGATTTATGTTTTTCAACTTACTTCCTCTAAGATAGAACTCCTTGCTTGTTGCAAGTCACCTCTATTCCAAGAAAATAAAGAAGAGGACCTAAACCCTAGATAACAAAATTAAATCCTACACAATACTTCAACTCACATGCCTTGCACATCATCTCCAATAAGTACGACGCTATCCACATAGACCAACATCACAACCAGGTCCCATGTTCTCCATTGCACAAATAGGGGATAATCAAAAGATTATCTGCAAAAACTAAGCACCATAGCTACTTCATATAACTTGCGAAACCAAGCCTTAGACTTTGCTTTAGGTTGTAAATTGCCTTGCGAAAGCAACACACCTTTGAACATGCCCCTTGAGAATCAAAACTTGATGGCTATGTATATTGTACACACACTACTTCCAATAAATCACCATATAGAAAGGCATTCTTAAGATCCAATTAGCGAAGAGGGCAATCATGTTGAACAACAACTGAAAACACTATTCAAACAATACATTGACTATATCCACTCCATATGTCCAAGTAATGCCCTTGGCTACTAACCAGGCCTTATATCTAGCAATTATTTCGTCTAAATTATGCTTCATGATAAATACCCACCTCAATCCAACTACCACAACATCAAGTAATGTATCAATGAGCTCTTACGTCCCACGAGATATAAGACCAGGCTTTTCCTCCTCTATGGTCTATCACCATTTTAGAGCCTAATGATGTGTTGTTGGAATATGCATGATGGACAAAACACTAAAATAGCATAGGGAGGGTCCAATCTGAAGGTTTCGCCCTACTAGGAGGGGGTGACGTAATAATTGCGGAAATAAAATAAACAATCACACAAATAAGAAAACACACAAGTACACAAGAATTTTTAGGTGGAAACCCAAACCGGGTGAAAACCACCACCTAACCCTCTCGAGTTAGGATTTTCCGATCAACCTAGTTGATCAAATCCACTAACCGAATCACTTTAAACGAAGGTGATTCAACCTCAATTACAACCACGCTACAAGTACGAGGGTAGCGTTCCTCAACCCCTTCTCTCCACGAGAAGGATTTTGTCCCACGAAGGAGACAGGAATTCGCAAAGCGAATACCCAACTAAATAACAAAGATAAAATAAACAAGTCCTATAGAGCCAACAAAATAATTATGAACCTAGCTTCTATAGGAATTAGGAAACTCCCCTTTGCAAGGAGTGCGTCAACGATGACGCGGGTGCGTGAGCCACGCAACGGCGCAATGTCGCTCTCGTGAACGGCGGGAGAGCGGGTGCGCAAAGGTTTGATGCTCTCAAGGGAATGGAGCTTAAGCTTGGAGAGCAAGATTTTTTCTGGAAACAAAAGAGTGTGAAAGTGTGTAGCTAAGTGTATCCAAGTGTACGTTATGTTTCTCTTTTTGTATCATGGTGTGTAAAGGCCCCCCTCTATTTATAGAGGCCTTAGGAAGGCTTTGGAAGGCTTAGGAAAGGTTCTATAGCCGTTGGGAACAAAGCCCAAGAGAATCAGGTCGAAATCAGGACAATGATTGCACTTGACAGGGTAGTCAGGCGTCTAACTCTGGCATCAGACGTCTAGAAGGCCACTTTAAGACGTCTGATTTTGGGCGGGTCTCTCCCTGACTTGAATCAGATCTAAACAGGATTTTTACGCAAGTCCATCAGACGACATACAGGACGTCTGGCACTATGTCTGGACGTCTAGAAACCTACTTTTACTGTGGGAATTGATTTCCAAACGTTGCAACGGCTAGAAAATCTCTGAGAAGAGATTTTGGGTCAGCCGAGGCAAAACGGTCAATTATCAGACGTCTGGAAAGGCCTAAGGACGTCTGATAAGGCTCTAACGGTCATATTCTTGAGTGTTTGCTAAGCCAGTCAACGGTCCACTAATTGGACGTCTGGCAAAGTCATCAGACATCTCCTAAGACATCTGGTCTAAGGTCTGGACGTCTGATTTCATCAGACAGAACTAAGTATGTCCAGCCTAACAGTTATCAGACGTCTGAAACAACAGTCAGACGTCTTAAAATACTTTGTCAGACGTCTCAAAATATTTTATCAGACGTCTGATTTGGGAATTAGACGTCTGGAAGTGCTGTTTGAACCCTATATTAGTTTTCTAAGTATTCTACAGAAAACCTAAGTATCCTAGGGTTGTGCCGGTGTTCCTAGGACTACTGTTAGGGTTCTTTGAGGCTCTTTAACATAATATTCTAAGGAAAATAAGAGCAGGAAAATAAAGACTAGAGATATAAGAAAGGATTAAAAAGAATCTATCATATTCTTTTTGTCTTCTATCTTCAATCTGTCGCTCCACGCGAACCTCCTCTGTTTTCCGTCAAGCTCCTCCAATCCGTCCTGGATGCGAGCTCAAACTCCGTCTAAACACGTCCACATTTGCAATTGACCTGAAATCTAGGACTCAAATTGCAAATGTTAAATAACACGTGTTTTGTTATCATCAAAACAAATGATCGTGGTGCTCTAGCACCAACACAATCATCCAAGGCTTGCCGTATACATGCTTGGATACAAAATGCACGGTACAACCATACGGTGCCTTCCTCAAGGGAGATATGTTGATTAGCATCAAATGGCTCCTCATCTACTACTATAAGCTCCACTCCATGGGAGGCTAAGTCATCATTAGCCATCATATCATCAATAGGCAAAGAATTAGTGATGTCTGGGTAGGCTAAGAAGGGAGTACTATGTTGATAGACAATAAGAGGGCTCCAATACATAGCATTGTCATAGGAAATTGAAAAAGGAATATCCTCCTAGGGAGTAGAAGGAATCAACATAAGTGCAACATTAGAAGCCATTTGTAACCTATCTACTTTATACGTGAGAGGTCTATTGGGAATATGGAGGCCACTTAGCAGTGCCACGTGGTAGCCAGCCAAGCCATATGGCACTGCCACATGGCAGCAGGATAGGGGCCCTCATGGCCGATGGCTAGGAAGAACCAAGGGTCCTAGTTTTATTTTCTTAAGTCCCAAATTTTGTTATTTTGTTAAGTTGTTTTTAAAAAAGTTGTTTAGAGGATTTAATTTAATTGTGATTTGTTCTTTCTTATTTTAAAAATATGATTTGTTTCTTATTTTAGAGGATATATTTTCTCTTCTATAAAAGAGAGCCTTTCTATTGTAATTTCCTTGAGTCAGCAATAATATTTCCAATTCCTCTCAAACTCCTCTCTCTCTCTCTCTCTCTCTCTCTCTCTCTCTCTCTCTCAACATCACTGCAAGCCACCATCACCACCGACCTCATCATCAGCCGACCACCTTCAAGGCAGCCGACTGCTGCTACTGCTCCTCCCTCTCCCTGTTCCACGTAGGACAGCCCCTGTTGGGCTCTTTTTTTTCACATGCCAAGGGAGCTTCCAAGCTCCACGTGCTCCAATCCTGACAAGATCCATAATGGAAAATAAAATCATCACCTCTAAGATACTTGCAGCCTACAAGCAGGATGGAATGCATGCTTTTTGCTGGAAGGCTGACGTCGCTAAGGCCTATGACTCCCTTGAGTGGAGGTTTCTTTGGTCATCACAAAGAGTCTAAGGATTCCCCCTTGTTTGGATTTCTTGCATGAAGACTTGCATATACTTTGTGGTCTGATGGTTCTTTGCTAACCCCAATTCTACAGTAAGTCAATGATACAATTTTCTTCATTCTGGGAGGGGCTCATTAGGTAGAACATGTTGCGTAGATAGTCAAACTTTTTGGTGACATATTGGGTATTCTCATCAACTGCAGTAAGTCTATGGTTATCCCATTCCACATGGAGACCTAGGAGGAGGAGGTCATCTCCGAGGCTCTAAGAACACCTGTGATTTGTTTACCTTAGGCTTCCTCTAAAAGGAAGATGCTTGGTGGTTGCTGATTGGAGACTGATTAAGAAGATGGCTAGGAGGCTAAATGGGTGGCGTGGGAAGCTTCCCTCCAGAGGTGGGAGACTGATGCTGGTTAAAGCGATTTTAGAAGTTCTAATGTTTAATCTATCCATGTTTAACATGCCAAAGAAGGCTCTTGCAAGGTTTAATCTAGCTTGGAAAAGGCTATTTTGGAAAGGCCCGAACCACGAGCGATGTTTCTTGCAGTTGATCCCTTGGAAGGAGATTTGTAGACCCAAGCAAAAGGGGGGATTCAGGATTAGGCGGCTTAACGATTTTAATATATCCCTACTCATGAAGTAGGTTGTCAGGTTCTAGGTTAGAGGTGCAAGGTTGGTTGACAGACTTTTGAGGGACTCCTATGGTTCCTCGATTGATGTTGTTTGGACTGAAAATTAAGTGGTCATTCATTCTGCTTCTAGAAAGATGACTGGACAGGTAGTGGGGCTCTCTTTACTTTGTTCCCATGCCTTTTTGACTTGTCATTGCAGAAGGATGCTCAAGTTTCTAATGTCAGGGATGCTTCTTCCTCTTCTTGGTCTATTGTGCCCCAATCGACCCTATATGAGGCCATCATAGAGGAGATAAAAGGTTTATTAGGGCTTCTCCATTGTTTGTCTCTTAAGAAGGACATAATGGACGATTTTGCTTGGTATTGTGGTAGTTTTTCGGTGAGCCAAAGATATAAAAGTTGTTCTTGAAGGTTGGGCCAACATTGTTTGTTAAGGAGGATTGCTCATTAATTTAAAGTATCCCCTTACCATTGAAGGTCAAGATTTTTTTGTGGATCTTTTGTAAAGAGAGGTTGGTTACTAAAGAGCTCAGATCTACATGGGCTAGTGACCAAGATGTCAAGTGCACTTTCTGTGACGATAAAATGGAAACTATTGGCCATCTCTTCTTTGAGTGTCAACCATCTTCCAATGTTTAGAGAGCATTAAATATATGTAGAACAAATGTCACCTTCAACACTTGGTGTTCATCTTTCTAAACCTTGATTCATGTTGATATGGCTGAGTGGGTTAAATCTTTGGCTACACTATAGTCTATTTAGTTGCAGCAAAATGCCTCAATTTTTAGTGAGGAACAGGCATGGGATCAAAACATTGTAAGAGAAGCTAAGTAGCATACTAAGTTGTGGCTTAGTGTCTTGTAAATCCGTTCCTTTTTTATTTTTAATGAAATTTCCAAGATGATTACCGAGTGACAGTAATCTTCCTTTTCCTTCTCAAAAAAAAAAAAAAAAAAACTTTAGCTTCTTGTACCATTCTTGTCAAAGGGAAGCCTAAGAAGGAGTAGATCTACCCTAGGAGTAAGGTTAGGTAGGGATGCCCATTGGCGTCGATGCTTTTTGTTGAGAGTTTTCCGTCTCATCTGTTTGTTTTGTTATTCTATTGCATGTTCTTTCTATTCCATATAGTATATGGGTCTGTTTACATTCCTTGTGGCCTCTCTATAAATAGAGACCTAGGGCTTCATACTGAGATGAATGCTTCGTTTTAGTCAGCACAGTATCAAAGCAACAATCCTAGACAAAAGCTCTATACCTCCTCAATCTCTCATCCTTGTTCTTTCGATGGGATTGTTCCTAACGACTCTATGGCATCGTAGAAGCATAAAGAACACGAAAAACGTGTGTAGGCATTTCAAAAACTTTTCCACAGATCAAATTGATTCAATACCAAAAACAATCAAGTAAACAAAAACATAAATGCCTAAATCAAAATCACAGAAGTATATTTCCCCCATTCCCAAGTCCCACGAGTTGAGGGATTATACCTTGAAGCAACTTAGTACAGCACCATACCTAGTGGTGCCTAATCAAATAAGTCCCGGAAGAGACCCTTCTTGCTCCTCAACGAGCGGAAGAGGCCCTCATGTTGTGGAACATCAACTCCACCAGATGATCAGCAAACTCCTTCACGAATCAAGGCGATCCAAGCCTCGAAATCCCAAATGAACGCAAAGAACAACTTCTACGCATTCTACAAGTAGCTAGTTGGTGCAACTAGAAGATGAGGAGCACCAATCCTAGATTGGTGGTCTGGTATGCCACCAACCCTAGTCGTCCAACACATCAATCGAAACCCTAGCTCTCTCTCCCCTGTGCCACTAGCCTCCTCGTCGGCCCTTCTCCTCTCTCAATGCCACCTCCAGCAACCTCCTCCTACGCTCCAAATCGCCACCACCGACGGTTTGTCTCCTCCCAGTGCCGCCTCTCAACGCCTGAGGGCCTCTTGCGACGACACCTGAAGCGTCACCCCTCACTGATGGTGCTACTAGAGGCCATTGTAGGCCTCTAGCAATGCTACTGTAGCCACCACAAGTGCTGCAGCCCCTCCTTACAGCGCTACAAGTCCCTGACTGAGCGTAGGGACCCCTTGTTTTGATTGACAGGGGTGGTGTGCACCCTCCTTCCTCCTCTACCGACAGTCACTTAGGAGGAAGAGGCTACCCTATTTGGGGTGTTATCATGCCCCAATAGGCACAGCTATGCCATATATTCAAACCTTTCTTATGCTTCTTTGAGGAGCACATGATCTAATTTTGAGATTACAACATATCAGGAGAGTGATTCGACAAACCGAGTACACACGGCGGGGTCAAAGGACACTATAAGCAACTCGATGGGAAAACTATCCACCACGAGCGCTTCCCCACACATGCAAGAGACTTCTATTAAGTTGGATGGATCCAACTTCTTACTTAAGTCTACATCGGATTCCACCACAAGAAATATATCTTGGCCCAAGATGAGTCTGCTGTAAGGTCTGCAGATTGGGAGGCAGACAACGATGGGTAACTACATGTCTCCTGAATAACATGACCCAGACAATTGCAAAGCAGGTCATGGCATATACTTCAGCCAAAAAGATGTGAGAAGTATTGCATAAGATACTCCTACAAGAGCAACATTACTATACTCAATGGTGTTGTGCAGGACATACATACACTCAAGAAGGGTTTCATGCCCCTACAAAGTATTATGGCACAATGAAAAATTTATGGGATGAACAAGACATAAACCTGGCCGTCATAGCAAAATAACGAGAGGCAATCCATTCCATTCAACTTATATCTGGTGTTGGCCCTGAATACAAGGGTGTCAGACCAATTTATGACGATGGATGAGATCCCTACTCAAGCTCAAATCTATGCCCATCTGTCAAGATTAGAGACCTCTAATCCTGTACCTATGTCAGATTCTTCTACCATGGCTTCCATAAGCCGTGGTTGAGGGAATCCTACTCCTATAGGTCGATGTGATCGAGGCTGTGGGGGTGCATGTAGCAGTCATGGTCATGGACAGAGTTCCCTTTTGTGTGAGTACTGTCACAGGAATTTCATACAAATATTCACACAGTAGCTTGTTGCTAGGTGAAACACGGTTATCCTTAGGGGATGGATCCACGTGCTCACTAAGTCTCTACAGAGGATCCTACTCAGGCACATGAAAATAATGGTCAAATTACTATATCAAAGGCAGAGTACGAGAGGTTTATTGCATCCCAGGCCTCCACCTCAACTAGGGCATCGGTTCAAAAGTCCACAGGTACATCTGCAATGTCTATCAGCTCTCATGCTCCAGGCTGGATAGCATATTTAGGTACTTCACTTATCACTGGTGATGGTAGTTTATTTTCTTCTCTTCAAGATCTGGCTACCCCTTTCCAGGCTAAGATAAAAGATGGTGGTTTGTCACCAGTTACAAAACTTAGGGATATTTCCCTATCTCCTACTCTACCTCTGTCTAATGTTATGCATGCTATGAAGTTTGCACTTAATTTGATGTTTATTAATCAAACTACTAGAGATTTTCGGTGCCGAGCTCTTTTTCATGAACATTATTTCTTTTTACAGGACCTTCACACGATAAGGCAGATTGGTGGAGGACTT
Source organism: Thalassia testudinum (assembly GCA_037157565.1). Lineage (NCBI taxonomy): Eukaryota > Viridiplantae > Streptophyta > Magnoliopsida > Alismatales > Hydrocharitaceae > Thalassia > Thalassia testudinum. Next base: position 94,128,687 of record JAZHRO010000024.1, read on the forward strand.
GAGCAGAATGACCTTTACTACCTCCACATCCACCACTATCATCTACGATTGTTGTTTATGCCACCACTGCTCTGCAGCAACATCTTCATCTTGGTCACCCTAGTTTGCCCATGCTGCACCTTCAGTTTGCAGAGTTATCCTATCCTGAGTCTTTTTGTTATGAGACTTGCCAACTTGGTAAGCACCAAAGGTCTTCATTTCCATCTAAAAATAATCGTACTGAGTTTGTGTTAAAGTTGATTCATGCTGACGTATGGGACCCATGTAGGGTCCACAATGCTAGAGGTTTTTGGTATTTCCTATTACTCGATTATTATACCAGGATATTCTAGGTTTTTACGATGAAAGAGAAGTCCGAAGCTCCTATTCTCATTCAAAATTTTATTTAAGAAATAAAGACTCAGTTTTCCACAATTATAAAAATTTTCAGGAGTGATAATGGTCTTGAATTTATGAATGCCACGTTCACTCAATTTTTTGAGTCTCTCCCAACAAAATGGGGTGGCTTAATGGAAACTTCGTTATCTTCTGGATGTTGCCCATACTATTATGTTCCAGATGAATGTTCCCTCCTTGTTTTGGGCTAATGCAGTTTTGACTACCATTTTTTGGCGAGCTGGGTGCCCTCGTCAATTTTAGGTCGTAGGATGCCCCGCTTCGTTTTGTTTCTTAGTAAAGATTTATTTTCCATCACTTCAAATGTGCTTGGTTGTGTGTCATTTGTTCATCTATTCAAGGTTGAGAAAATTTCCCCTCGATCATTTAAATGTATTTTTTGGGTAATTCCTGGACACAAAAAGGATATCAATGTTACGACCCTAAAGCACAACGTTTTTATGTTTCTGCGAACGTCACATTTGTTGAGGAGATTCTTTATTACCCTAAAAAGGAGGATCATTGCACACAGATCAAACACCAAGAAGTCCCTCTTCCTATGCCTTCTAAGCCACCACAGCCCTCTAAGCCCCCTATACCGAAGGCAGACATGCCTAATCCTGATGCTTTTCCTAGCCATCCAGATGTTACAGATGCATTCCCTAAACATAGTCAACATAGGTTTGTGGATACTCCTCAGGTAGATGAGCCTTGGTCTACCATTCCTGCTCAATCCTCTTCAGTCGTCAATGACTCATGTGAAGACCAAGTATCTTCTGCTTCTGATAGCACAAATTTGGACATTTCCTTAGCACAACAAAAGGCTCAACAATCTTGTACTAAATATTATGTTTCCCAATTTATGTCTCTTGACCATTTACCTGCAACAAGATGCCTTTCTTTAACTCTTGACAGTCATCAACTACCATAAGATCATCAAGATGCATTCCAAGATCCATCTTGGACACTTGCTATGAAAGACGAAACGGCAGCCTTGAAATCTCATGAAACGTAGGACCTAGTTGACCTACCCCAAGGGCTACTATTGTGAGGTGTAGGTGGGTGTTTACGCTTAAATGTCACCCTGATGGTACTCTAAAGCATTTCAAAGCCTGCCTGGTAGCCAAAGGCTATACACAGACCTTTAGTGTAGATTACTTTAAGACTTTCTCCCCTGTGGTATGGCTCAATTCTGTTTAGGATACACTTGTCAACAAGAGGTGGATTGTCCACCAATTAAACATTAAGAATGTATTTCTGTATGGAAATCTGGAGAAGGAAGTCAGCATACAGCAGCCTCCAGGTTTTATCTGTTAGGGTGAGCATCAAAAGGTCTGTAGGTTAAAGAAGGCCATTTATGGCCCGAAACAGAGTGTGAAGGCATGGTTTAAAAGGTTTAACAAAGTTGTACAAGAGCACAACTTTGCTAAGTCTTCTGTAGATCACTCAGTGTTCATGTTGCATAGGGAAAGGTTCTATGGTTCTTATTGTTTATTTCGATGATATTCTTTTGACTGGAAATGATAGGAATGACAGAGGATAATAAGGCTCTACTACATTCGCAATTCGTCACCAAGGATTTGAGCCCTATTAATTATTTCCTTGGTATTGAGGTACAACAGATAGAGAGCTCGTATTGTCTCAATGCAAGTATGTACTTAAAATGCTGAAGGAGACTGATATATTGGAGTGCAAACCAGCATGTGTGCCTATGGATACCTCTTTGCCTCTTACAGATGTTGATAGTCCCTTATTGCAAGACGTGACAAGATATCGTACCATGATCAACAAGTTGTTACATCTAATGGTTACTAGGTTTGACATTGCCTTTGTAGTTAGGAGAATGAGCCAGTTTATGTAGGCACCTCGGGAGATCCACTTGAATGGTGTTTGTTAGGTACTAAGATATTTAAACCATGCCCCTAGGTCCTACGGGCTTCACTTTTAGAACAATGGGCATGTTAATGTATGTGGCTATTCTGATGTCGATAATGTTGGGGCATATGAGGACATGAGGTCCACCACTGGGTACTGCACCTATATAGGGGGTAATCTTGTCACTTGGAAGGGTAAGAAGCAAGCAATAGTCTCAACGTCCAATGTCAAATCAGAGTATAAAGCCATGGCACACACTACCTGTGAGTTACTATGGATCCGGTACACTTGCAAGAGTTTGACATGTGTTTCAGAGCCTATTCCTATGTCCTATGACAATAAGGCTACTATCTTCATTGAAAATAATCCTGCATTTCATAAACAAACAAAGCACATTGAAATGGATTCACTTCATTAGAGAAGCCATTGTGAGCAAGAAGATCTACACACATTACATTGGCACTGAAGAACATATAGCAGATATTTTCACAAAAGCGATCTTCAAGAAGCAACTTGAGACCTTATGTTCCAAGCTAAGCATGCTCAATGTTTATTTTTCAGCTTGAGAGGGAGTGTTGAGTTGTATTTAGAGGTTTATTCATAATTACTTATTTGTATGTGAGTGCGCTATGTTATTTTTCTCTTGTACCTCTCTATGTAAAGGTAGCAGAGCTCCCAGAAAAGAATTAGATCATTTGTTTTTCCTAACAACAATACGAACTACAGAAAAATACTGCTCAAGTCAGTTCACGTATAAAGGTAATATCATACCTGATAGTTCACCTTAAAACGTCCGAGCAGACGACAAAACTCGTGATAGTTGTCATGATCAGCAAGTCCTGATCATTGATTAGAAAGCAAATTATGGATTGGATTATTGGAATACATTGGAAATACAATATGAATAAGGGAAAAAAATACAAAAACAATCTAAAAACAGAATATCATAGTGTTCATGCAGATCCAACTAAAAACTCCGTAATAGCAATTTAAATTAGAAACCATAAAAAAGCAAGATAACTACTGCATATAAATCAACAAAACAGTGTTTTATTCGAAAAAACTGAATGCTGAAAGAACGGGAGGAGGCGCCAACACCATAACAGCGTACAGCTCCTTGCAGTTATTTTCCAGGCTTTCCAATTGCATATCTACTATTGACCTTTCATGTCCTACGTTACCAAGCAGTATTTTTCACAAAGTCAGGAAAATAGAAGTTACATTAACATGGAAAGATCATTAAGACCAGGGTGCAAAGTGCCAATTTTGTCCCCATTTTGCCAACATCGAAAAAGGGGCATGCCATGCCATTTTCACCCATATCGGGAAGGGAGGGCACACAATTGGCACATTGGCAACATGTTATGGAAATACCAAAGACAACACAAAATGGTTCGAAACGGTTATTTTGAAAGGGGGAATGAAATGATCAGTCTTATTCATCATGGAAACCCAATACCTTTTTATATAGAGAGGTGTTGTGAAAATTACATAAGAGAACCAAATAAATATAAACTAACAAAATAATCCCTACTAAACATAAATCAAGATAACTAGGAAGCTCAACATTGATCTCAAAATAATTGCTAAAAGCAAAAATAAATACTTATGTACACTTTTTTTTTAAAAAGAAATATAGATTGAGAGTAGTTTGTGATTTTTAGTGTATTCAAATACAACCACTCAAGAGAAATGCATTACTAATATAAAAAATATTAAACATCCAAAAAGCCATATCAAACTTTAAAATGTGCAAGCAAGAAAGTTACCACTTTAGCAATAATTAATACTCTAATGGCATAAGTAATTAAGCACTTTAAAACTAAATTAATTGAACAGAAGTTCTATGTTAAGCCTAAACCAACACTCCAATATAAGCTTAATAGAGACTACATCTATGTTAAGGGTTAACAACCTTTGTTAACCTCCTTTAGCCCCCTTTTTCCATTTCTCAAAAGAAAAAAAATCCATTATGATATTTGGCAATTATATGGACATGACACAGTAGATGAATTGACATCAAATAGAGTTCAATTTTATATTTTTCAAGTAAGCAAAAATATGCATGGTAAGAGCATATCTGTCACAAGAACCTCATAATGTAAGGGGGGGTAAGAAAAAGCCCTAGCAACAATGGAAGACTACTTTTAAAAAAAAGAAAGAAAGAAAATGACCAAAGAGAAAAAGAAAAGAAAACCTTGGCCTGTTTGCAAAATCTCCTTTGTTCCCAGCATCAAATGAGTAAGAAACTTTGTGCGTGCTGCATCATCGGTAAACAAAGAACGCCTAACAGAAGTGAGCCTCACAAGGCATTCCAATGCCTGGCAACAGTCAAAGACACCAGCACTAATTAGAAACTTTTTTTCAAACAATGTCATGTCTAATCAGTGTAATATCAGACAACAAATATGTCAATGGCAAAACAAAATGAATCATATATTAGCATTTGGTGGAAGAAAGTACATAAAGGATCATCTTAAAATTCAAAAAACAAGGCATGAATTTATTAAAAGTAAGCTTTAGAAAAAATTAACCCTGATTTCTAGAGAAGTCAAGTGTCATCCCCTCCCAAACAGAAAAAACAAAAAAAGGCCACCTAGCTTCAGATGTCTAGATTCTGCTATAGCAGCATATACTGATCCCAAGAGAAGGAAAATGGGTAAGATGCTTTAGTATAAATATCAAAGATCTCATCAAGTCTTTCGTAAAATGTGCAAGAATACTGATGGCAGGGTAAAAAGGGTGTCATCTTAAAGACTTTGCCAATTGCAAAACCTCAACTCAAGATAGTATGTCCCTTCTCTCAAACCTCAACTCAAGATAGTATGACCCTTCTCTCAAGTGGGAAAAAAAATTAGCCCATGAAGAAAAAGCAAAATTCCAAATGACAAATATAGCATAAAATGTACAATACTCATGGTTTGCAAACAGATCTACAGTCCTATGCCTCAACCTAGGGTTCCATTTCCTAATCACCGACAAAAAGAGAATACAGGGATACAAAAAGGGCAGCAATCGAATGCCATAAATGAATCCTCTTGTCAGGATCTGTTAACTCATGTCATTTTTTTTTTTTTTTTTGAAAGGTTAACTCTCATCATTCTTGCCAAACTTATGAAAAAAAGGGTGCACTTTCCCATGATAGCTCTTTTCCACCAACCAACATGTTCCCCGTGCATTGCACTAGGACTTATAGGTTTTGAAACACAACTATAATCATGTCACTAACTTCTGACATATATATGGAAGTACCTTTGCTGTCCATGCAATATGCCTTTCGCAATGAGAACATTGATCGGCAAAAATTGGGACTTAAAACCTCTTTTTTGTAACAGTATTTATTCAATTTACTGACTGAACTGAGTACTTGTGCATTCCCCTTGTGTAGCACTCGATTCCCCTTGGTGTTGACAAGCAGTACCTCATCATTCCCTTCAAGAGCTTCTTTTTGACCTGAGACTCCCATCGTTCATTCAGGAGTGATGTATGCTTTAATGGGAGAAGGATCATGTATCATGCACGTTGTATTCAAGTCCTACCCCGTCAAGAAGTTGAATCCACTCCCCTCCCCACTTCTTGCCTCACCTGTAGGAAATCATGCTGCCCCCAAACTCAACCACTGCTCCACTATAGTCCTATGCCACTCCTTTGACGAGAGTGTATGCAAGCTTTTAGGGATAAAAAAAAACAGAGAGAGATGGAAAAGGGTCCCTCAACTTTCATAGTCAGAGATTTGACAGACAAAAAATGGATTCCTGATCAAGCACCGTAGTGGTGATTCAGAGACACTTATGAAAGATAGAGAATCCTATCCTTGGACACCTTGTGTAAGTCAAAGACAAAATCCTTCAACATGTAATTTCTTGCAGTTCCTTCTACCTTCAACGTTTTGTATGCTTGAATGAATCATCAATGCTCTGGCATCCCACCTAAACAGGTAAATCTAAGGTTTCTTTGAGGAAAAAACAAAAATACTTGTGTTTTAAAGGAGAAGCTATGGGAATCCCAAGGTTTTCGAGCCTGTCACACATTGGAGGCGTCCAGCAGCCAACCACTGATGTCGCCAAAATCCAGCAGCTCCTTAGTGACACCACCAAGCCACTGATGACACCCAGCCACTGCCACCAACCCGCTAAAGCCTTCAAGGAGCTGGTGGCATTGCCACGTGGGCTTCCTCAGCCCAGCTCTATCCACCAGCAGTCAAAAGCCGCATCATCAGAGGTCCGACCACCCAACAGCACTGCCTCACCTCTAGCAAGCCTTAGGGAAGCACTACCAGCCATGACTGATTTTTTTTCTGGTGTTTGGAACCTTAATGTTGGTCCAGTTGTACCTTTTGGTGCGGTCCCACTCCTTACAACAAAATCTGAAGATTCACATGAGACAACATTTATATGCTAAACCTCTATGGACGATGAATCTCTTTCTGTTCTTCGAACCCAGCATACCATTTCTTGTTGGATGTCTACATAGACGTAGGTCTTGGCTAACCTGCCCCCAAGTGTAACTATATGGGTTGTAGGTAAGTGTTTACTCTCAAATTTCTTCCTACTGACCTCATTGAACGGTATAAGGACTAAAGGCTATATACAAACATAGTGAGTTGATTTATTTTGAGACCTTCTATCTTATAGCTCATCTTAACTTCATTTGCACACTCTTTTGCATTATAGTTAACTCTGACTGGCCTATTTTTCAGCTGGATATAAAAATTACCTTCTTATATGGTGATCTTCATGAATAAGTCTATATGGAGCAACCCGTAGACTTTGTTATTTACGGAGACAGTTCTAAAATTTACAAGCTTGAGAAGGCAATTTATGGGTTAAAAAAAAAGTTCACGACAATTGTATAAAAAGTTTAATAGAGTAGTTCAGGAATTTGGCTTTACTTTCTCTTCTTCTATTTGTATGAGAAGTTTGGAAAAATCAGCCACGTGGCACTGTTGTGGCAATCTATGTACGTGTCCATGTGTGCACATGTGGGCATGCATGTGTAGCATGAGTTAGCATGAGTTGTCGCTTAGGATGCAAGTTTTCCTTATTCAGTTAATTATGAGATTGGGTTTTGTAGGAAAGAGTCAATCAGGATTAGGATTACTAGAACCCTAATCCCAAGTTTGCTGGGATTGTGATTGGCGTTAATAATGGGACTGGATCTCTTTAAATAGAGACCAAATCCTCTTGTTTTTCTTGAGTCCAATAATAAAATTTTGATATCTACTATGACTCCTCTTCTCTCTTCCTCTTCACACGCCATCTTCTCCCACTTAGCCAACTCTCTCTCTCCCTCACGCGTGGCCTTCTCCACCTCTCATTATGCGTGTAGACTCTTCCCAAAGGAAGAGAATCCATCCCAATTCTTCGCATGATATCAGAGCAGGCAGTTCTACGCGACACCAAAGTTTAGGATCCGTGTGAAGATCCTCATTTGTGGAGAAGAAGCATCTGTGGCCCAAGTTTGAGAGAGGTTTGCACCCTCTATCCCTTAGTTTGCGTGGAAAGGATCAAGGTGTCCCCTCGACTCCACGCCGTTACTGGGGAGAGACCATGGTGTCCCCTCGGCTCCGAGAAGGAACTTTGTTTCACATACAAGTTGTACGTAGACCATGGCGGATGTAGAATTGTCAGTCACAACGGAGGCGAAGATCCATGTTCAAGGCAACACTATTAAGTTGAAGGGAGCCTCGAACGACATTGTGGGTGGACAAGAGAAGCTCCACATGCTTACCGCTAGGGCCCCTGAGGCTCATAAGGGAGCAAAGGCAAAGAAGTAAGAGAATGAGAATTATGAATTTCATTGGTAGGACAATTAGCCTTACAACTTCTCCAACAAGTCTTTCCTCCACCCTAGGAGTCCGACTTGGTGGGGAGTGTGAGAAGTTTGGAAAAATCAAGCCATGCAACAATGTCATGTGGCAATCTATGTGCGTGTCCATGTGAGCTCATGTGCACATGTATGTGTACCGTGAGTTGGCGTGAGTTGTTGCTTAGGATGCAAGCTTTCCTTATTTAGTAAATTATGGTATTGGGTTGTATAGGAAAGAGTCAGTTAGGATTAGGATTACCAGAATCCTAATCTCATGTTTGTTAGGATTGCAATTGGCATCAATAATGGAATTGGATCTTTTTAAAACAGAGACCAAATCCTCTTTTTTTTTCTTGAGTCCGATAATAAAATCTTGATATCTACCGTGACTCCTCTTCTCTTTCCCTCTTCACGTGCCATCTTCTCCCACTCAACCAACTCTCTCTCTCCCTCATGTGTAGCCTTCACCTCTCATTATACGTGTAGACTCTTCCCAAGAGAAAGAGAATCCACCCTGATTCGTCACACTTCACTTGGTCTTCACCTACACGATCAATTATATTGGACAATATTTTGTTGATAAAGAGTGACTGGATGCAAATGCAATCTTACACCCCTTGGTTTGTAACTACATATCTGGGATATATTGGCTAGTGGATACTTTCTCAGTGTTGAGCCCAACCATATAATGGAAGCCTCATTCTATTTCAAAGGAAGTATGCACTGAACCTATTTTGAGAAAGGGATGATAGGACGCAAACCCACAGCTATTCTATTAGATCCCAAAATGCATCTCTTTGACTTAGCTAGAAATTTGAGGATGTGACACTTGATCATGCTATTTTGGATAAATTACTCTATCTCATGGTTACTAGACTAGATATTGCCTATTATGTTGGCAAACTTAGCCAATTTATGCAACAACCTGGGGAGATAAAATTGGGCAGATGCCTATCAGGTTCTCAAGTACTTAAAGACCTCACCAAGCAAAGGATTTCCCTTTACCAAGCATGGCCATTTCAAAGTTAAAATTAGGCTGATGTCAAGTTCTCAAGTATTTAGAGACCTCACTAGGCAAAGGATTTCTCTTTCCCAAGGGTGCAAATATCAATATGCGGCCAATTAATCGGCCATATAATCATATGCGGTCCAAAAACAAACCAAACACCTATATTCGTCCCTATAGTTGGTCTACCCGATTAATCGGCCGATTATCCGATTAATCAACCGATTAATCGACCGAATAAGTTTTAAGGTTTCAAGTTTTTTTTAGCTTTGATGTACATGCAATGAACCCCCAAACCAAAATCCAACTAAACCTGGCACCTAAATGCACCCAACTAAGCCCAACTTCTCCCATTACCCCAATTTCCCAATGTACACAAGCCTTAACCTTAAGCAAAACCCTTGATCCTGAGTCCCTCTTCTTGTCTCCTTTACCCCAACCTGTCTCCTTTAGATTTATGATGCACCAATCTTAGTTTATTTATCTTATTTTATGTGTTGTGATATTGATAGCTATTTATTTAAAGCTATATTGAGAGAATATGTATATCAAAAAAATAATATTAATATATATGTGATATTTCAATATATATATATATATATATATATATATATATATTAAAAAATACAACACCAATTAATCCATGATTAATCACCCACACTCTGTATACTTCTTAGTCAGAGACCTCACCGACTGAATACCAACCGTCAATTTATGCGGCTATGCTCTTTCCTAAGAATGGCCATTTCAAGGCATGATGATGTTCACACGTTGATTATGTTAATGTTCCTAAAGATTAGCATTCCACTACTAGCTTATATACCTATGTTGGTCCTCACAACGTATGAGCTGTGCTAGAGAGTTTGTTTTTCCATTTATTTTCTATTTATTTCAAGACTTCATATGTAATTCATCTCCGGTATCTCTCTATATAAAGGTACCTAGTGTTTTGTGCATTAATAGTATTATCTATTTTCATCTCAACAAAACCTTTTGGGACACTTGCTCCAGAATGACTGAGCACCTTCAGCACTTACCAAAACGTCAAAAAGACAAGACAGTCTCACTTCTTGCACCTAGAGACCTGATTTCAGATTTGAGGTTTGATGGATGGCGGGAGAGATGAGATGAAGAAAATGGAGATACATATAAAACTATTCAGAATGTTTATGCCCCTCCTGCTAATCAAGAAAGCATTTTTCTCTGCTCAGAATTCTGCCTCCATTTCTCGTGTTAACGCTGCACCCCGACCCCTATATTTGGCTCCTGAATCACACTCTTGACCCCATCCCTGCTTCTAGAATATATCCTATGGTCTAGCTTCCCATGGTCAACTATGCGAACTCCTCTTTCCGGAAGACACTGGTCAGAAGTCGGCAAATCTATGACAAGGAGTACAATATCAGCTTTTAGAAGTAGAGTCGGCAGATGATGACCTGAGAGTCTTCTAGGTGGAAAGCACAAATATGTATACGGAACCGACATGCATAATTTGGAAATGGAAATTTGACAGATGGATATGGATAATCCAACAAATAGTAAACATCAATCAAGATGCTTAAGAAACATTTTGGCATGCATGATTTTAGAGGTTTATTGGTCTTTACTCTTTAATTGTAGCTATAAAATGACAACTAGACATAGTTTGCATTAGGGGAAAAAAAAAGAAGCTAAGATAATAACTGAGAACTATACTGATTATAAATACCCCAAATTACCTAACAAAGACTAAGGGAAACCACAATATATCCCTAGGTACCTCATGAAAATTTTTTTTATAGCATCAAAAATGCAATCATTTAAATAATACAAAAAAATTATCCTGTCACCGTAACATATTCAATAAGCTCCAAACGGATATCATTTAGGAAAATAATATAAAGGATGGCTCTTGGAGGTCGATAAACATCCAACTCATTAATCAATAGAAATCTGCATTTGCATCCATAACCATATCCACTAAAACATTCTGTTTCTGCATTTGTTGTATCTGCCAAAGCAAACATGCCCATGTCTGCACAAAGTACCTGTGTCTGTTATCCATGTCCATCCCCCGAGACATTGAAAGTAGGCCCCTGTTATCAATATCTACATACACCAAAAAGGGAAAAAGGATATCGATGTACACTTAAAAAGTGGATATAAAGCATGTGGAGCAAATGGATAAAACGTCCTTTACCAGTTGCATTCCTATTCTTAAACATGGTACATCATCAAGACATTACTTTCTACTATTTCATTGGATGAATCAAAGACACCACGTCCATCTGTGAAGCAACAATTATTACAAACTTTGCTAGAGCCACAATGGTACAAGGGGATACTGTATCTTTGGAATGGCTTCTCCATGGATAATGCTGCCTTAAATTGTTTAGTGGGCACCAATCTTCTTCTGGCTGCATTGTATCAATGATCAAGTAATCCACTGGGTGTACATTCAAAGCATTATAGGTCTTGGTCCTTGAGTATGTCCGAGATCAACATGCGAATTGTTTCAAGTGCTAGCTGTATACGCTGGAGTAAGAGAGGCAATCCTCAGAGTTACTACCGTTCTTTCATGGTCTATCGATTTTTTGAATTCATATCCCGTTTGCATGTTCTTTTATTAAAGGAAACTATAACTATTGGACTATTACTCATGGCTAAAGGAAATAAAATCACTCAAAACTAACAAGGCTAACCAAGCCCTCTTGCACCCAACCAGAAGATGTGAGAGAAGACCTGCCCCAATAGCCAATCCTCGATGGTAATCATCCAAATATTAGTGTTTACGAAGTCGGTCGAGGAAACCGACTACATGGCCGCATACTTGTCAGCAATACCTTCACCACACCGAGTACCCTTAGGCGGTCCACTAAGCCGACAAGGCAACCTACTCAGGCCAAAACCCTAGTAACCAGCCAAGTAGTCGGCCGATTTTGTAGTAGAATATTTTTAAGTCAGATTTTGTTTTTGAAAAAAGATATTTTAAGTTTGATTTTGTTGTAGGACTAATTGTTATGGTTTTAGATGTGAGGTTAGGCCTCATTTAAGTTGTAGTTGATGTTTATTATTTATGTATTATTTGTCGGAATATAAATTTTAATAAGTTGACTAATTATTTTATATTTTTTAAAATAAAAATATAAAACCACATACCCATCCACATATTCATCCGCATATCATATACTCTTTATGCGGTGCCCCAATCAACCGCATATCAACTTTCTAAACCTTGGTATCATTAATAACAAAATAAAAGAAACGAACTTACAATATCTCAAGCCACAACCTTGACAAGCCACACGCCACCCATACAATGTTCTCAACCCATACCAGTTCCTTTCTAAAAATTGAAACATTCCATTGAATCCAAATAGATCACAAGGTAAAAACTGCTTTTACCCAACCAGTCGTATCAACATGGACTAAAGACCAGAAGGAAGCCCACCACGTGTCGAAAGAGGTAAGAACAGCTCATCGAACACATACACTCCACCAAACCTCCACTGACTTATGACAAACAAAGAAAAAATGATTCAAGCTCCCTCCTCAACTCCTTAAAAGGCACACTCCAAATTCGAATCCAAAGCCCATCTCCGCCATAGCACCTTCATAACAAACTTCTCTCTTCTAAAAAGCCACAAAAGGATCTTGACTTTCAATGGTAGAGTCATCTTCCAAATCAAAGAACAATCCTCCCAGATCAAGAGCACTGGACCCTCCTCCAAAGAAAGCACCTTAAAAGCCTTCAAAATAGAAAACCTCCCCTCCTTACAGACAAAACCATTCACAAGGTCATCACCAACAGAAACCCCATGGAGCATCCCCAACAAATCCTACAACTCCACCAAAGAAGACTCGGAAAGACCCATCTCTAAAATAGATGACCAAGCACCAGAGGCAACATCCCAAACATCTAAAACAGAAGCATCCTTGGCAGGCATCAATGTTGAGAGATGTGTTTATTGGAGTGGTACGTTTAGTACTACATAGTAGAATGAAACAGTGTGGTTTGAGTGGAAACCCATAAATAAGCATTATACCGCCCCCCCATTTGTTTCTAGAGAAGAATAAAACTATCAACCTTATCAGGACCTTCTCTCGTGGTTTTCTCCTCACTCTTCATGAGTGGGGTTTCCACATAAATCCAAGCATTCTTGATTGTTTAAGCTTTGATATTTATGTTATGTTTCCACTTATTTATATTTTATAACATGGCATCAAAGCAATCACTCTTGGGTTTTATCATCGCTTATGATTTTATGATTTTCCATGTGAATATCATTATTTTTTTCCTCTCTCTAGTTTTTTTCATTTGATCGCAAGACCAAGACACGAATGAAGCAATGCGATGATCGGAGGGATCCACGTGGTGTGGTGCACTCAGCAAAGAATGCCAAAGCACACAATGAAGAAGGGGATGGCAATGAGGTAGAAAATCTCAAGATCGAGATCGAGTGCAATGCGATCCAGCGGTTCATGACCTTGCACAATAGATAAGCACGCAACAAAGGAGCTGCTGTGACCATGAACCTCACGCAAAGGATATCCCAACACTGATCTCACAACAAGATCGCGAGGTGTGTGGATTGCCAACAAGGTGCTTCGATGGTTGTATGGGTTCTCTACGAACCCTAAGAAGATGAGGAGCAGGCATCATGTTCATAGAAGGTGGCGTTGAAGGATAGGGCTCAAGGTTGGCACCATGCAACATCGTCCAAAGTCCGAAGCGAAGAGATCATGAGGCGCATAAGGCACCATGGCAAAGATCAAAGCCAAGGGCGCCAAGGCAACTTGTGTTTTTGGGTTCTTCGAACCCTACAAAAGAAGAGGCAGCGGCAACAGTCTTCCATGGTGGTGGCACTCAAGGAGCAATCTCCAGTAAAGATCGCAGCATCAATCGCTCAGCGCGGATCCTGTGAGGAGGCACAAACCAACAGTTGTGATTTGGGTTTCGTTGAACCCAACGAGAAGAAATAAGGTGGCAATTTTTGCATATTTTACCTTCTATTTCTCTATTTTATTTTGGCCTTATATTGCAAAAATATGGAAAGACAGTGAAGACAAAAGAGGGTGTCAAAGAAAGAAAGAAAAACACAGGAATTGTTGCTGAGACTAAAAAACATGAGGAAAATATAGAGAGAAAAAACAACAAAAAATGAAGTGAAAAAAATCAAGAAAAAAATGATGATGTTAAAAAAAAGAACGGGAGAAGCTCTTCTCTACTTTCTTCTCTATGTTATTTTCTTTTCCCATACAAGTATGGGAGAAAGGGGGACTGTGAGAAGTTATTTTGTAATCCCAAGAGAGACACTTTCTCTTTGAGGTCCCCATACGAAGAAACTCTTTCTTTGATGGTCCCTAAAGAAGAGAGGATCACTTTTTTCTTCAGACTCCAAAGGAGAGACCTCTTTCCCTGAGTTTCCATGTGGGACTGGCACAGTCACTTTGTCTCCATAAAGGGGGAAACTCTTCAAAGTTCTCAAAGGAGATGACACCTGCACCAAATCAATCATCTACAACTCATATCTCAACTCCTACCTTTACCCACCTACAAATAAGTTCAAGATACAAAGAAGCCGACAACGCAAGAGGCATGAAGAAGCTACGACCCGACAACATCATTTTATTTGTGTTGTGTTTTTTACTTTGTAGACTAGGAATATTTCTTGTGCAAGGTGAGCATTCCATACTCCAACTAGATGGGGAGTGTTGAGAAATGTGTTTATAGGAGTGGTACATTTAGTACCACATAATAGAATGAAAAAGTGTGGTGTGTGTAGGAGCTTACAAATAGGCATTGTACCCCTCATTTGTTTCTAAAGAAGAATAGAACTATCAGCCCTATCAAGGCCTTCTCTCACGATTTTCTCCACACTCTTCATGAGTAGGGTTTCCACGTAAACCCAAACGTTCTTTATTGTTTATGCTTTGATATTTATGTTACATTTTCACTTATTTATATTTTATAACAATCAAACCAAACAAACACCGGAATAGATCCGAAAGAACACCACATCCTGTCCAATTATCCTTTCAAAATCGAAAGTAACAACCTTTACCAATCTTTGAAGCAAATAAATTTAAGGCAACACCCCTGTTTAGAAGGCTCCAGACAACTCTA
Source organism: Thalassia testudinum (assembly GCA_037157565.1). Lineage (NCBI taxonomy): Eukaryota > Viridiplantae > Streptophyta > Magnoliopsida > Alismatales > Hydrocharitaceae > Thalassia > Thalassia testudinum. Next base: position 94,143,857 of record JAZHRO010000024.1, read on the forward strand.
GAAAGCATACGGTCGAACCACCCTGTAAAGCTTGTACACCACATCCACAAGATTGCCATAGGAATCCATAAACAGCTTGTCAAGAAGGCTATCACCAACATGCAAAAATCTAACTACCCATTTCACCAATAAAGATTCATTAAACCTCTCAGTGACCTAATTCCAAGCCCACCTCTTCTCTTCGACCTGCATATCTCCCTTCAAGGAACCAGTTGCAAGAAGCGACCATTATGATCCTAACCTTTCCAAAAAAATCATTTTCTGGCAATCTCAAGATTGGAAATAATCTACTTAAGCGGTCTAAACATAAAAAAATAAAAAATCAAGACAGACGAGTCTCCTTAATCAAAATTGTTGGCATATCCCCGCTTAGTTTATTTTCATATGTTGCATGTTATTTATTTTTCCTTCTTAGACATGTAGTGTTATTTTCCCACACCTTTCTTCTATATAAAGGCATGTGGGACTCTTTGGAAAGTCAAGTCATTTATTTCCAATGGTATCAGAACAGCAATCCTAGATCAATGTTCTAATATCCCACCCTCCTAAGGCCTCCAAACCCTAACCACCTTACCCTCCTCTCCCCTACTTTCTCAATGCCAACAATAGCCAATAGGGTCGCTGCCAGTGCCTGCCAGCAGTAGCCCCAACGTTGGCAGCAACCACCACCCAGGACCACCACCAGCCACCGGCTGCTGCACTAAGTTGCTACACCACCGGCCAGCAATGCTAGTGGCAGTGGTCTCTCCTCTTTGCACCGACAGGAGAGGGTCATCGGCACCCTATGCAGCGCCACTAAGGGGTTCCCCCATGCCCTTGTGCGCACCTACGCCTGATCTAGGGGACTTTGGTGGTCCTCTTCTTGATTTCCAGGACTCCATTTCTCTGATGAATTTGTTTCAAATCTGAAAATATAATTTCATATCTCATCTTGGTTCCCTGGTCCCTGGTAGGTACAATGTCATCCTCAGAAGGATAAGAGATGACATTGGATACCGCTATTGCGATAAGAAGAGTGGAGTATGCAAGCTTGATGCATCAGGAGCATAAAAGGAGTCACCATGGTGTAAGATGGTTAGTAGACTCTGGAGCTTCACAGCATCTTTGTGGTAATCAAAGTTATTTCCGATCGCTTAGTTCAGTTGCACCAAGGAGAATGCAGGTTGCTAACTGCAGACACTCCCATTGTCAGTAAAGGGGAGGTGTATGTACCTCCTTTGCAGCTACCAAGAGCGTTACATGTGTCTAACTTTCCAATGAATCTATTGTCAATGAGCAAAATTACAAAGGAACTTCACTGCAAGGTTATTTTTGATGATGTCGGATGTATCATCCAGGATAAATTCAGAGGAAAATAACGTGTATCATCTTGGGCAAGAGTCGTTTATAGGAGTCGGCAGGTATGATGGTGGAAGTGCTTTGCAGTAGCACATTCGTCTCAATCACTTACCTCTGGATCGTTACAGGAGAGTGATTCCACATATCTCTCCTACCATTACAATTAGATGTGACACTTGTCAACTGGGTAAGCATCATCGATCTTCTTTTTCTGTCAATACCTCTCCTAGATCAGCGGCTACTTTTGAGTCACTTCATATGAATGTTTGGAGGCCGAGTAGAGTTCTAGACAGGATGGGACATCAATATTATCTTATGGTTGTATATGACTTTTCCATAGTGTCCCAGGTGTTTCTTCTAAAGAATAAAGTCGATGTTAGAGGTGTTATAGAAACTCTCCTATTAGAGATCGAAACATAGTACTCTGCCACAGTGAAGGTTATGCGGACAGATAATGCCCTCACGTTTTGCATTGCGAGACTTACAAAGTTCTACATACTCTTTTTATCCACCATAATATTCCACAGCATTATTTGGGAGATGCAGTGTTGACTGCGTGCTATCTCATTAATAGAATGCCAAGCTCAATTCTCCGTGAGCAGATATTGACTCTCCTACTACATCTAAATAATGTGTTGCCTTTGTTCATGTGCCATCTCCAAGTAATGACGCTTGCTCCTTGAGCCATCGAGTGTGTCATTCTTAGGGTACTACAGGAGTCACGAGAGGTACCGATGTTATGATCACATCCATGGTAGACACTATGTTGGCGCTAATGTGATATTACATAAGACCATACCGTTCTTTTCAGTTGCTAGACAAATAAGCTCCCCTGATGATGTGGCTCCCATTCCTATTCCTCATGTTCCTTTGGAGGAAATTTCGATCTCGATTTCTCAACCTACTTCTGGTTGGACAACCTTCTTGGATGATTTCTAAAAATTGCATGGTTCGATGCCCGCATATAATAGACCTCATCTGACACTACAAAGGCCTCCTCCAACAACGCATGATGCTCCACAGGTTGATGAGATTGTATCTAGTGACAGTAATAGTTTGGTCAGACCTGATCCTCCTGATATTTCTGATCAAAGTGGTAGCGAGGTTTCTTCTACAAACACTCAGACAGAGATGCCAGATGATCCAAAACCTTCCCCTTCATTAAAAAGGCATCTCGCACATGTGATTCCAGACACCTTGTTGCAAGCACTTTGGCTACTGACTACCTTGGTTCTGAGTTTGGTAGATTCTGTCAGGTACTTACCGCCTCACATATTCCATTTACATACCAACAGACCATGCTCGCTCCAAAGTGGCACCAAGCCATGAAGGAAGAGATGAAAGCACTCCAAAGTAGATAGACTTGGGAGCTCACCACACTTCCTACAGACGCACGACCGATCAACTCCAAATGAGTCACTTTAAGGTATAAGGCCAGGCTGGTGGCATAGAGGTTCACTCAGACTTATGAGGTAGAATTCTTTAACACTTTTTCTCCCGTTACGCACCTTGCCACTATACATGTCTTATCTCTATTGCAGCTCACAGAGATAGCGACTACACCAGCTTGATATAAAGAATGCTTCCCTCTATAGTGATCTTCAGGAGGAGGTCTACATACAACAGCCCCCAGGTTTTAAGACTCAGGGGGAGTGTGTGGGCAAACTCAGGAAGACCATCTACGGCCTGAAGCAAAACCCGAGGGCAAGATACTAGAAGTTCTCAAATGTGTTGCAAAAGATGGGGATGCAAAGATCTTCTTCAAATCACTCTTTATTTGTTAGGAAAATAGAGAAGGGCATGGTGACACACCTAGTTTATGTGGATGATCTAATTACCACCAGTAATGATGAGGCTGGGATAACTCAGGTCAAGGAGTCTTGCACGATAGTTTGTTATGAAGGATTTGGGTCAGCTTCGATACTTCCTAGGGATTGAGGTTGATAGGAACAAAGATGGAATTGTTCTCTCTCAACATAACTATGCAATAGATGTTCTTCAGAAGACAGGTATGCTGGAATCCAAGCTAACTAATATTCCCATGGACCCCAAGGTACATCTTCATGATGAGGAGGCAAAGTCAGCTAATAGTAGATCATATAGCCAGTTGATTGGTAAGCTACTCTATCTAACTATTACACAGCCCAAGATTGCACTTGTTGTAGGCAAGCTCAGTCAATTCATGGCTAGGCCAACAAAGTAGCATTGGCAGGATGTTATGTAGGTGCTCAGATACGCGAATAAAGCACCTAAACATGACATTCTCTTTTAGGTTGGGTCTCCCATGGCTATGGTCGGATACTCAGGTACAAATTATGCAGGGTGTGTTGCACGTAGAAAGACAACTATAGGCTCCTGTACTTTTGTTGTAGATAACCTGGTTACCTAGAGGATTAAAAAGCAAACTATGGTTTCTCATTCTAATGTTGAGTCAGAATACAGGGTCATGGCCTAGATTACCACTAAGATGGTTTGGATTATATCCTTGCTATGAGATCTTGATGTTCAAGTTGAAGTGCCCATGGAGATGAGTTGTGACAATAGGACAGCCACATATATTGCCAACAATCCTATATTCCACGAGTGCACCAAGCATATCGAAGTTGACTGCCACTATACTAGAGATTTGATCCAGCGTTCTGTAATACGTGCCACATCTGTTGCTTCAAAGACCATACGACTGACATCTTTACGAAGCCTTTATCACGTGGAGCTTTCGATACATGTTCCAAGTTGAGCATAATTTACATCTATGCTCCAACTTGAAGGGGAGTGTTGACATATCCCTGATTAGTTTATTTTCATTACATTGCATGTTATTTTATTTTTCTTTCCTAAACATGTAGTGTTATTTTCCCACACCTCTCTTTTATATAAAAGGGCGTGGGGCTCTTTCGAAAGTCAAGTCATTTGTTTCCTATCAACTAAAACCAATCTCCCTCCACAAGAAAGAAACCTCCCACTCCTATTCATCCTTTCCTCCACCACCTTCCAATCAGCCGCCACCAACCGCTTCCCCTTCAAAGGAAGACCCAAATAAATAACAGGAAGCTGAACGACAGGCATGTCGAGAGCCATATAGATAGCACCCTACCCCACCCCATCCATTTGAAAAGGTTTAGCTGCAAACTTTCTCCCATTAACAAGAAGACTGATATATCACCAACCATTCTTATTAACTGTGCTGCATGATGCTCCCCCTAATGAAGGCCTCCCTAAATGAAGAAAACTGTATCATTCGCATACTACAACGAGGGGGGCAGGACGACATCAAATCTCAAAGAGAAACCTGAGAATAAAACCCCCTACAAACCTAAAAGGCCAAAAAGGCCAACGTATCAACAACAATGACGAACAACAAAGGCCCCAGACAACCTTGTTTAATTAATACCCATCTACAACTAAGTCGAAGATCAACACAATTTCCCATTAGCAAACACCGAAAAGAAAGTCGTCATATTACACCAGTTCATTATCAGGACCCAGAACTTAGGAAAACCCCTCCTCCTAAGAATCACCCACATATAAGGTCAGGCCACCAAGTCATATGCCTTAAAAAAATCAACCTACTGCGTAAAAGCAGGAGAGCCAAACCTCTGTTCCAAGCAGCAACCATCTCATCAGCTAACACAAAGGAATCACATAGGGGCCTTCAAGAAATGAAAGCAACTCGAATTGGGGATATCAATCTAGGGAGAACTAGACATAACCGATTAACAAAAACCTTCACCACTATCAAATAGATAGTGTTCGATAAAGCTATCGACCTGAACTCATTCAAAGTATCCGCGCCCTCCTCCTTTGGAAGCAAAAAGAAGTAAAAGTGCTTAAGCATCTCAAAACCATGATTACCATGAAAAAAATTCCGGATCATCACCACCACATCTGGCCAACAAAATCCCAAAACTCCTTATAGAAAAACGCCTGAAGGTTGTTTGAACCAAGAGAACCAACAACCTTAAGGCCATGCAAAACAACTAGACCCTCATCCTCAGAAATTTCCCAGATCAACTCAATCCAAGAACCATCATCCAACCTCCACTCCGTCTCCTCTTAGTAAAGGCATGAAAATGCTACATGACGACCTAACAAATCAACTCTCTACTATCAAGAACCTCATCACCAACACAAAGAGAGGAAATCATGTTGGCTCTTCTTCTAAAACTAACCAGCAGATGGAAGAACCACATGTTGGAATTTTTTGAAAAGCGAAAGGGCAATTATCCAAATGATAACCACCCAAAATCATTCCATTCCAAAAAAGCGGATTATCAGATATTACAAAATAGATCTCTAGAACACCAACAGGGAGGAAATCAAAGAAACAAAATTCTCAACATAGAGCCTCTCTCCTCTAAAAAGCACACCATTCCTCCCCAGCCAAACACCCCATAGGACCACCAGAACCTTGACCCTATCCTTCTTTGATCTAAAGGTGATCCCTCCGCCATATGCATCTCCTCTACGGAATGAGGACCATAAGGCAACCTTATCCCGATGGGCGATCCAGTCAATCCCCATCCTTCACCACACCTGTATCATAAAAGGGCACTGAAAGAAGAGATGTTGGATGTCCTCATCGGCGCCGCCACAAAGAGGACAAGCCAGGTCGTCCTTCTGGTTCCATCTCATTCTCCATCACTTCATCATGATTCGGCCCCTTCTCACCAACCAGGCAAAGATTTTCACCTTCAAAGGGCACTCCGCCGTCCAGAGCAACCTACAGTCCCACAAGAAGTCGACATCCAAGCTGACCGTGTCACTCCCCAATTTGCGAAAAACCTTTGCAACCAAAAAGTCTCCTTCCTAGGAGAAAGCATCATGGCCAACCTCCAGTACCCAACCTTCCAATTCCTGCAACATCCACTGGAACTCCTTACATCTCTAGTCAGAGAGCCCCCCCTAAAAGTAGGACACCAAGCTCCATCCCAACAACTTCCCACCGTGCCCGACGAGTCCACAACACTCCCAAAAAGGCAAGGGAACTTGTCACCAAGGGTATAGCTAGCCCCCTGCCAGTCGTCCTGCCAGAAACAAAAAGCATCTCCCACCCCCAACATAGGAGAGAAGAAACCACGCACCTTCCCTGCCATCGTCGCCAAACCCCTAAGAAAGTGAGAGGCTCTTGAAGGAGGGGAAACCAGCGACCCCCACAACAAAACCTCATGTTGGAATCACCCTAAGCCACAGCTACTTAACTTCTATCTCCAATCCATCTCCTTTTTTCAATCCTCCTCCCGAATAACATTCTAAACATTAATCCTCTCCTATTGTTCACTCTACCACAGCTGATCCAAACCTTCTTTCTCATCAAGTCCAGCCAATGCCTCTACGGCTTCCTTCCTCATGCCATCACACCTCATCATAACCCTCTTTTTCAATTCAATCATCACCTGCCTAATCACCATAATACGGGCAGCCATGGTGAGAGTAGCAAAAGTGGATGTGGGAACTCGACACCTCTCCTAACAAAGTCACAGAAATCAAGCTCCAACAACCATGACTTCCGAAACTTGAAATACGTCAGAAAAGATCCACCATCGCCATTATCCCAAACCAGAGGCATACGATCAAAAAAAGGTCTAACCAATCCCGAGACCACAACTCTATGAAAAGCCTCCACCAAGAAAATATTTTTAAAAAAAATCGATCTATGCAAGAAGCCTGACCAAAGTTGTTTCTCAAAGCAAGTGTGTTCTCGAGAGCAAGAGATCAAGTAACTTCAACTCCTCAACAATCTAACGAAACTCAACAGAAGAACCATCCAACCTACCACCAGGTCAACCATTTGCTAGAAGAGAAACATTAAAATCCCCCCTACCAACCAAGGGCACCCGTCAACAAACTCCAAAGCCTGCCTCAACTCCTCTCAAAAGACCATCCTAGAGACCACATCAGAAGGCCCCTATATAGCAGGAAAGGCCCAACTCGCACCATCAAAGATCCAAAAGAAAATCCAGTAAAACCACCCGTGGAGCCATTCTGGAACTCGAGAGACGAAAGATACTACCACTCCACATAGGAATCTAACCACCTAACCTACCAAATACCTCGACTACCAACATATCAGAGAAATAATCGCCACACAAACTCCTCTTGGACACCTCATCCAGCCTCTCCAAATGCATCTCCTGCAACAACACAACATCCACTCTACCAAGTACCTCCACAACAGAGACCTCCAAGTTGGATCCTGAAGACCCCTCACGTTCCACGTTAGTACTCTAACCATGAGCACCAATCGAGACCTTGCCAAAGCAAGAACATGGCACCTTCTTAAGATTGAGCACCTTGGCTACTCTAAGCTCCACATATAACCCCTAATCTTCACCAACCATAGGCTTGGCTTTAACAATTTTCCTTTTATAAAAGGAACGATATCTCAAACCGCTCCTCATAGATAGGGATCGGCATTCCCCAAACTTCGTAGACCCAAACATGGAAGACACACCACATCTCCTAGCCATAGTCATCTTAAAGGAATCCCATTGAACCTGTGCAACAGCCTTCTACGCAACATGCAGCCCTTGATCAATGACACCATCAGCATTCCTGTCGATCTGAGACATGTCGCCTGCCCTATCTACACTTGCAGCAGAGCAGCATCACCATCATCAGCAGCATCACCCACATCAACAGCATCCGCCCCCAACCGATCAGGAGAGCATACCTGACAACTCTATCGTTGAAGCCACAAGCTACACTGCTGGCCAAACAGGCTGCATCGCCACCAACATCATTGGGTCTCGCAAAGCCAACTGAAAAGAAGCCCAACTTCCTACACAAATGAGAAGCATTCGCAGGCCCAGCAGGAGAAGAAAAGAAAATATCCGAGTTATCAGGCCCAAATAAAGTTGGTCCAAAAAAGACTTAAATGGATACTCACCAAGTCTGAATCTGCAGATCTGAAGGCACCTTGTTTAGCACCCAAATAATTGCCACATGGACCCATAAAGTCTTCCGCCACGTTAGCAACAAGATCAACATCAAGAGAAGCTTTGGCACCACCAACGGCAATTTCCACGATAACAGGGACATGTTGTCGTCGATTGGCTTCTCCAAAATTTATGGAATCAACTTTGGAAGGTTCTAGGTAAGATCGAAATTTCAAAGCACCGCCAGCAGTAGTTACCAGGAGAACAGGGACAAGCTATCATTGATCATCTTCTCCAAAATTTGGAAGGTTCATCCATGCGAGGTTCGAATTTCAAATCTCATAGGATATTTTTCAATTTCCAAACTCAACGAACAGGGCCGCTCACTGAAGCTGCAGGAGGCCGACCATCCTCTCCGACCAATCTCCGACCACCCCAAGCCACCACCTCTGTAAAGGAGGCTCTAGGAGAGGACCCAACCACATTACTCTCAAAAAAGACCACCAAGGAACAACCATCAATCCTCACAACAGCCTTCGCAAGAAAAGAACAACCACGAAGGACCTTAGCTTCCACAAAAACATGAGACATATCTCCATCAAAAAGACAAACACCCTTGCATCATCTAACCCACGCAAATGAGGCACACACCTTCTCGATCACCTCCCAACTCCTCAAACGCAATGGAATACCCATAATTGAAAACTGAATGGTCAATCTCACAAACGCATGATCCTCAAGAGCACCATCGTATAACAAGGGAGACGTCCAACAAATCACACCTTCACCAATCTTCACCTCAACAAAGCACAAACACTCCACATCTTCCATGAGCCCAAACAAAAGCAACATTGAAGAGGAAAAGAAAGAAAGCTTCCACCCACTAGAAACAAGACCAACCTTCTCCAAAACAACTCCTAACCATCTCCAAAGAAAAATGACTACTAACCAAAACATACACAACTGCAAAAGGAAGTACCTCATCAAGGCACCAACCACCAAGGACTTCATCAAGTACCACCTCAAGAGCCGAAGGAGGAGGAGGGAGCTTCCCCCTCAGGCAACTCCATTACCGATGGCCCACCCCCTTGCACACAACACAAACCATCGGATCACAACACTGCGCCACCACGTAAGCACGACTTCTACACTTGAAGCAAAACACCACATGACAATCCCTCCATAAAGAGGGGCATCCCCTCCCAAATGCCTACCTCACCATTTCCCTAATAAACATTATACATAATTCCAATAGAAGATGTCAATCTTCCATACATTAAATCAATGATTAATACACGACTTCATTATGTCCCACTCCACAAGGCCTATTAAAGGTTGCTTCCAATACCATCAAAGGAGGTGGTAAGCAACAAGCCTAAACAAACGTGAAACCACTATTCTACTTGCCAGAGGAGTAACCTAGAATGCAGAAGGATACCAAAAAGCGAAGCATAGCAAGGCTAAGAGCAAAATAGGAGAGGTGCATGTAGTGAGGGAAGAGTTCCAATTCTAATTCTTGAATAGTAATAGAAAGCTAGCAAGGGCTTTCACCTACTTTTAAGCATCAAGAGAATCTCTTTCATAGGTAAAGATATAAGAGCCCAAGAAAAGTCTTGCCATTCATCAATCAATGATAGTGGTTTCCCATTTGCATAAAAGCATCTCCAATTTCATGATACATGTACCCTTGCCTTCATAAGCCCTTGCATCATATCACCAAAGAATGAGCCAAATTATATACATTTTCATCTCATGTGCCATTTTTAAGGTTGTTATCTGTGCTGATTCACTAGGAAAGGGCAACAACGAGGTTAGTCAAGTATTAATTGACAGAGTATCCTCAAAAATGTTTAAAGACCATATTGCAAGTGGCGCTAGACACCTACATAGATATAAAGCATGTTAAAGAATTCGAAGAGGCATACTCATTTTCATAAAAGAGAACTAACCAAAAATGCATGTTTATATTGGTTGTTGTATTCTTAAATTAATCAATACTGTATTCATTTTCCCTTGCTTAATTAGTCACCAAGGTTTTGCTAAGATTGCCTTGCCCTACACCTAATTTGCCCATCTCACCAAGTTTTGAGATCAATGCGGCATTAGCATACCTCTTCAAAAAAAAGATGTGGAGCACAAAAAACTGATTTTCATTCATCAAATGTTGTACTAAATCCAAGAACATGCTTTATGCCTTCTAGCACTTATAATCTGTTAATCTAAAAGTAAATTACTGCAACACTTAATCTTTTTTCCAAGCGGGATTGCAACACCTATTCTCTTACAAGTAAATTAAAAAAAAAACCCAGTTATGGGAACCATTTAGTTCCGATTCCCAACTAGACATGCAAACTGAATTCACAAAATGAGTCTTGCAAAACCTAAGAGCCTTTTTTCTTTTTGAAAAATAAGCAAAATCTATTATTGCACACCCATCCAAAATCAATCCCTCTTCAAACACATTCTCTTCTAGTTCACTTACTTCTGGCACAATCAAAGATCCTATCTGCCTCTCCAATATATTCTTTTTATTCTTTTTATAGATGTGGAAGTTTACGATATTTATTTTTTGTTTCCTTTTGGATGTATCTGTAACTTTCCCATATCTCTCCACACAAGAGAGATTAGGGTTTTGTTTTCAAGATAATGAAAATTCCTTCTGTCCAACATGGTATCAGAAGAATGGGGACGGTCGTAAGGAATTTCCCAGATCGCTGACCCTCTCCTGCACACAGCCCTCTCCATGTGCCTCCTGTCATGCATGCAGACTGTAGCATGCAGTGCTGCTACAGGACCACTACTACAGTACTGCTACGGTACCTCGCTACAGTACAACTACAGTACCGTGCTACAGTACTCGCAAGTCAAGATCTAATGTTGTGCATTGTTATTGTTGTTGCGATTGTCATTGTTATTGATCTCATGGTCGCCTTGCCATAAGAGCCTCAATGATGGAAGTAACCGGTGTCTCGATTTATCTCCTGCTTGGAATCATCACCCCTATGGTGCTTGACATCGTCTCCTCATATTTATCAACCTATCTTCCTACCATCGTTGCATCAATTTGTGGATGGTCTACATATATGTGGCAACATACGAAATTGTCAAGCAATGATATAGCCTTTGTTGTTGATAAGTCTGAAGCTCAGAGTCAAGCAATAAAAGTGGCAATTAACTTCTATATGCTTCGTCCTCTCATGAAAGACAAGGTTGTTGGCAAGGAAGGTAGCTTCCTTATTGTCACAATACATTGACATAAGTTGAGAAACCAACATTCCAAAGTCACGCATAATGGACTGTATCCAAAAGAGCTCGCATATAGTATGTGCCATAGCTCTATACTCCAATTCTACACTAGACTTGGATACTACATTTCGTTTCTTCTTCTCCATGTTACAAGATTTCCTCCTACATATGTGCAATAGCCAGTGGACTTCCTGTCTTCATGTGCCCCTGCGTAATCAGCATTTGAGTATCCCCACACCTTTAAGTGCCCATGTCTCTGAAAATATAACCATTTACCAGGTAAATTCTTCAAGTACCTCAAGACTTGGCAAACACCAAATCAATGCACTTCTCTAGGTTCATGTATAAACCGACTAAATCTTCCCACAACATAGGCAATGTCATTGTCAAGCCTCATCACGATCAAGTACAGCAGCTCGTCAATCATGACCCAAAATCTCATCACATCCTCCAGAATAAAGCTATCAGAATCAACTAGATTGGCAGTCGGATCCAAAGGAATACTTGCTGGTTTACACCCCAGCATCCCTGCCACCTGAAGCATGTCCAAAAGATACTTCCTCTGTGAAAGCACCATGCCTCCCTCCACACGATGCACCTCAATGCCTAGAAATAGTTGATCTCACCCAAATCCTTGGTGACCAACTATGTGTGCAAGAAGATTTTAGTGGACTCCAAACCCTCTATCACTTTGTAAGTAGAATATCATCAATAGAAACAATCAATATCACAGAACCTGCCTCTTTGCGTCGTACAAACAAAGAGTGATCTAAAGACGATCTAGTAAAGCCAAATTGTGGAATCACTTTACTAAACCTCTCAAGCCACGCCCACAGACTTTGCTTTAGCCCATAGATGGTTCTATTCAACTTGCATACTTTCTGGCACTCCTCTTAACACGCAAAACTACGTAAATATACACTTCTTGCAAGTCAATTCTAGGTGATGACAACACTTTCAAATTGTAGAAAGATAATTGGACTAGAATGGGAAGTCTTCCTTCTAGACTCCTTAGGCTTTCACACTAGCATTAGATAAGCTTTAGACTATTTCATTTTTTTGGGAAAGTCTCTTTGCTAGAGGAGCCAATTCTTGGTTGACTCATTTTGCTAGATCGCTCTCCAATGCTAGATTGGAGGAGTTGCCAGGGTTGTTGGCTTCACTGGAAGCCTTTTCACCACCTCCAAGAGTGCTAGACCAAATGGCTTGGGCACATGGAAGCTTCGCCACTAAAAGAGCTTACAGGGTGCTGAGGGCAAACAATTAAGGATGACACTTACTTGGAGATGGATGTATCCGGTATTTAGAGGTTGAAAATTCCACTAACATTAAGACATTTCTTTGGCTGCTGAAGAGAGTGAAATTGGCCACCAAGGTTCGTCATGGGACGGTGGCCCCTGGAAGTTGACACTACTAGCTCCTTATGTGGGGAACATGATGACAATGTTTTACACCTTATAATGCATTATGTCTTTACAAAAGATCTTTATTCAAAACTGAATTTGTTGGCTTTGGAGAACCAAACTTTGGAGGAATACTAGAGATCTATGCACAAAGGGGCTTTAGCTAATCCAAGTGTTCGTGTCAAGATGGCAGCGCATTTGTGATCACTTTCGCTTCAAGGGAATTGAGCTGTCTTCAAGAGAGATAGCATCTGGATGGAATATGTTGTAAGAGAAACACACTCTCTTTGCTCTCTGGACCCAATCTTTGTAATCCTCCGCCTGTTTTACTATTTTCTGTAATATAGCAAACGTCTACCACCCTCCAGTAGCCATCCTTCCCCTTTCGGAAAAAATAGATCAGATCAAGGTTTCACTGATCTTGTTGTTGTTGTGTGTGTAGTTTAGTCCCACATCGATTAGTGTGGAACTACGTGGTGTGTGGTGGCCTATAAATAGGCAGTATACCTCTTCATTCTTCTTTGAGAAATTATAGACACACATACCCTATCAAAGCCTTCTCCCCTAATTTTCTCCCCGCTCTTTGTGAGTGGGGTTTCCATGTAAACCGAAGCATTCCTATGATTGTTTTTTATGCTTCGATTTATGCTTCCACTTATTATATTTTTCAACTTGATATCAGACCAATTTTTTATCTTGGGTTTTATTGTTTCATCCATATCTTGAGATTTGTTATTTATGTCTAATATTATCCCTGTTCTCGAAAAGGGGAAAACCCTAGTATCTTCGTGCAACATGCAGATCAGGGACCGATCTACCAGATCCGGTTGAGATTCAGCACCTACAGACGTTCCCTCACAAGTCGAAGAGGCACGTAGGCACCTTCTACGACAATCCCGAGACCACCGATGTGTCCAGCAATGAGGACACAAGGATGAGTGGGAAGAAGCAATCGCCTAGTGGATGATCCAGAAGGAGAGGTCGATGGCGACCTTCCTGTCGTGGAGGAAGTCGAGACCCTCGAGATTAATGTTGATGGCATCGTCAAAGCTTCTTATGCCAACGTGGGTGGCACGCTACTGGTCTAAGCAGTGTTGTCGACACTCCAAGGAGAGACGGCAATGATGATCTAAACGGAGGCATGGCAGAGACCTCACGAGAAGATCAGGGCGACGGCTGCGGGGGGGGTTTCCTCCACCCTCCGCACTTCCACCGCCACGAGGGGCTGACAGAGCTTTGCACGTCGCTACTCTCCTTTTATTACTCCCTCGCTGGTCGACTCATCACCCTACTCGAGCTACCGCGAGGAGGAAAAGCAGAGGTTCGCTGTCGTCGATGGAGCGACTGGAGAGGAGGTGAGTGTCTAATTGACGATGAACAGCTGGTTGGGTTCCTAATGGAACCCTAAGATCTCGTGGGTACTTTATATCTCTGGTTATCTTTCGGTCTTTAAGAAAAAGGTTAAAGAGGAAAATAAAAGAAAAGGAAAAACACGGAAAGAAAGGCAAAAAAAAAGGAGAAAATTAAAAAAAAAAAAAAGGAGTTTGAATTCAAGAGAAGAGGGGGAGAAACTCTTCTCTATATATGTGTATTTTTCTATTTTTTATTTCTTCTTCCATATGAGTATGGGAGAAAGGTGAAGTGTAGACCTATTACAGGCACCCTCCAAGAGGGAGTCCTATGTTCAAGATCACCATGCAAGGATCCACAACTCTGGGAGGTCCAGAGTTTCGAGGTCTCTAAGAGGAAGATCTAGTTTCGAGGTCCTCAGAGGAAGGGCCCATTTCAAATTTCGCGTGGGAGATCAAGTTTTGTGGACTCTAAGAGGGAGATTCACCTTTTGAGGCCTTCAAAGGAAGGCCCGTTACAGGGATACTGAAAGGGGAGCTACCAGCAAATGTTGAGGTCTCCAGAGGAGAGGTCATTTGTCAACTACAGCATCTAACACCTTCAACCCTCGCTGATGTGTTGACATCAGCATACCCACCTGCAGACGAGGACCAGTCGAGAGTGTATGTTCTGTTGTGTAGAGTGGAATTTGAGTGTTATACAAGCTGAGCATTGCATGTTCCAGCTTGAGGGGGAGTGTTGGAGTGTGTATAGTTTAACCACATCGATTAGTATGGGACTATGTAGTATGTGGTGACCTATAAATAAGCAGTGTACCTTTTCATTCTTCTTTGAGAAATTATAGATACACATGCCCTATCAGGACCTTCTCCCGTGATTTTCTCCCCATTCTTCATAAGTGGGATTTCCACATTAACCCAAGCGTTCCTATGATTATTTTTTATGCCTTGATTTATGCTTCCGCTTATTATATTTTTCAACTATTATTTTTTTCACTATGAAGCCAATACTTCAATTAGTGAAAATTCCAAGAAGCAAACATTTGCCAACATTCCCTGTACTCCAGCTATACAATATTGAAACCAACTCCATAATACCTACCAACTTTCCAGCAATGCTTATAGTCGCCGGTACAAAGAGACCCTAGAAAATGAGAGTCATTACTTCCTTCGCTGCATTGCGAGGTGGCTACAAGCGGGAGAAAGGTCCCAAGAGACCTTATTATGAGGTTGAAGATATTGACATCAATGTAATGATGCAACTAAAATCAAATACATAATTGATGAGAGAATACAAAGACAAATTGGGCAAAAGGAATGTTGCAATTAATCAATTCACAGAATGCCCTCTGGGCATTTGGTCCAATGGTATGATCCACTGTTAGCTATTTCTCTTTCTACAAGAAAGAAAAGCATCGTTCTTAGAGATATTCTTCAATATGGCAAGGTTAACAGCTACTGCCAAACAGTCAAAAGAAAAATCACCAAGCATAGGGCAAAGACAAGTCCTTTGGGAATAGTCTATTTCTGATATAGGATACTACCCGCTCAAGACAAAAACCCATGTGGAAGCTGTTGGTAAGATGCTTGAACACCAAAAAGTGATCAAAACCTATTTATCCAACTGATGCTTCAGTCAATAATATCCATATGTCCGTGGAGATATGCTGATAAGATAATAAAGATATTTAATAAATGCCCAACACTAACCTCTTTTGACAGGGGGGGATTGGTGAGTCCATAGTAGTCAAAGAAGATTTGCAAGGTAGTAGAATCTTCTATCAGAGGTTTCCAACCAGATGGAATCTACAGAATAGAAAGTCACAACGATTTTAAAAAGAGTAGATGCAAAATCAAAATAAAAAATTCAAAATAGTAATTGACAGAATACCTGCACAGTGCCAAATTCATCAGAACTTTCATCTAAAGATGTTCCAACGAAATCAAATGATAGGCATCTTAATGAAAGCGAAAGAGCAAGTTCTCTTAATGTATCTAAAGCTGCAAGATTTGGAAGGGAAAAATAGTCTAATGAAAACCAGAAGAAAGGAAAAGTATTAGACACCCAATAAAAATCTAATGGCTTCAAAAATCCAAGAAAGACCTTGCAAGCTTGAATCATTTTTAAGATGATTCAATGATGTCAATGATATTTGAAAAATATGCAGAAGAGATTGATCCCTGAAAGAACAGGCAACCTTTCTGTGGTTTGTCAAAGGCAATCCTGGGATGGGCTGCCAAAAATCAAAAGAAAAAAAAGGATAGTTATGAATCAAAAGCCAGCACGCAAAACTAACAAGACAGAAGTATAATGCAGGGGAAATTACAAAGAGTCGCCTATAGTTTAAAGAAATCTGCCTCCCACTGCCTTCACTTTTACAAATTATTAATAGCCACTTTATTAGCCATTTAATCACAAAGTACAACCCAAGATAAACTGCAGTTACAGCAAGGCTTCTAACAAAATCAATAATCTCCAGGGAGTAACTTGCACAATTGAAATATCTAACTGTCCTAACCTTAAATGAAAACCACAAAAAGTCAATCCATAGCACATGATTACCATTCAGGAGCTTCCATAAGTGAATAAACCAGATTAAATCTGTAACATAAACTACAAAAATCCATGCACCAAAGAAATATGAGGGTTCCTGTAGTTGAGAGTGATGCGGGAGAAATGGACATCTCAAGGAAATCACATGCACAACAAGTGATTGCATGCTTAAGAGCCTCGTTAACCTAAGAAGTGCTCCAGCCCAAGTCTCATTCAAGGTGGGCTACAGCAAGCCCGCCTACCTCCAACAGCGCCACCGAGTGTGTATGTATGTGTATGTATAAACATCATGAAAGGAGACATAAAGGAGTCTTTTTAATAGAAAGATTCATTCTCAACCTTACGGTAATAAAAAAAATAACAAGATGACTAGGAATCCATCCAACGCTCACTAGAATCCATTTCCATGTGGATACTAGATCAGTATATCGTTTGCATTTTTGTTCCAATATGACAAAAATAGGACAGTTTGAATGAAACCAACTGATCTGAAAGCTGTACACTTCCACGGGATTGTAGTTCAATTGGTTGCACCACCCTGTCAAGGCGGAAGCCGCGGGTTCAAGCCCCATCAATCCTGAACTAGGATTTGATCAATTGATAAAATCATCTTTCCTTTTTCTTTCAGGCGGGCTGCCCCAATGCAAACACCAATTAGCTAACCCCAATGCTTTTAATTTTGGTTAAAGATCACATATCGCCACGAAACCTTAGGGATGTCACTATTTTGAAACAACTAAGAATCTTATGGAGTTTGAACTCAATGGAGAATTCTACCCCCCACATCAATAATGCCAAATTTTTAATGGACAAGATATTGCAAAAAAATTAGCTCCTTTTGATGAGAGGTCCAAAGTTTCCAATTTAAATAAAATTTGAAACATATCTTTCTTATATTAAATGATTTGATCCCCAAAGTTTAGGAGCAATATGTAATCCATAGATGAAGATAGTCGATTGGCTTCCCTCGGAGGCAGCCCCATTTTAACACACACACACACATGTACATACATATATTTTTTTAAGCGATTGCATATACATAAATATGCAAACTTATCATTTATATATTGAAAAGTTAACAATGAAATTATGAGTTTGCACCATGAGGTAGGTGAAATCCGATCCAATCACAAATTTGCAATCGTGGGGCAAGTGAAATCCAATTCAATAAATCAATAACTAATATGCAAAGTTATACATACATATTGACAAGTTAAGAATGAAATCACAAGTTCCCAACCATGGGGTGAGTGAAATCGGATCCACTCACGAGCTCCCAACCATGGGGCAAGAGAAACCTGATCCAATAAATCAGCAACTAAAAGAATGGAAAAGCTTTGATTGTATCACTTCAGTTACAAGGGAATTTTTTAACCTAAAATTCAGAATGACAAGTTTTTCATTATGCAGTACACAATAACCTGAGTATGGAACATTTGCTTCTCCAAGTGAAATCCCCTATTATATGAAAAAGTGAAACAGTGCTTTGGTTGTTATGAAATAAGAAGCTTTTGAGGAGACACCACCATCCTAAGGCAGCTAGACCTAATCCCACTTATCTGGAACTCAAAGGCTGTTTGATTCAAGCTAACAAATTATACAGCCTCCTAACATGAGTACTTGGGTTTTCCCAAAAGATAAAATGGTCAGAAGCCACCTTTCCTCATCTTCTAGCTCCCCGATTATTGTGGCTGCCTTTTTCTTCACAAGGATTGAAGGTTATTGACCTTTCACCACTTCCAAAGATCCTTTTACCTTTAGATTGTCTCACAGTTGAACTTGTCAGAGTCATCTGATATAGATAGTTCACAATTATGACAAATAAGGTTCATGTCATGTGCTTGTTGGCACAACTATCACTCCTCTGCATTAGCAATGCTCTTAAAGATGTTGCCGAAGTTGATTTGATTCTTTCCATGCTTGGCCCTTCCCACTTTCCCACCCATTTGTATAGGAGGCAAGCAGAGGTTGTTTCTCATGCTACTACTGCTTTGAATTCCAAGTGGGAAATGCAAGAGATAATATCCCCAGTACGTAGTGGAGCGAATTTGCTTGCTTACCTTACTTCAGGGGACTGAAAGGCCTTTAAACTCACATTATTGCTCACAAGAACCTCTTCTTTGAAGATTGTCGACTACATAAGCATATATATGTGTACGTACATATGCATGTGTGTATATGTATAGGAGAATTTTCCAAAGAGCCTAAAGACTCGACTAAGAAATTTACCTAGCTTCCATCCACTTTCCCTAGCTTTCTCGCTACCACCGACTCCATTACTACAACCCACCTAACTCCC
Source organism: Thalassia testudinum (assembly GCA_037157565.1). NCBI lineage: Eukaryota > Viridiplantae > Streptophyta > Magnoliopsida > Alismatales > Hydrocharitaceae > Thalassia > Thalassia testudinum. Next base: position 94,162,921 of record JAZHRO010000024.1, read on the forward strand.
CTCACCAGCAAAACAACCCAACCAAGTCCTTGTTGCCACCAACCCCTTGATTTGTGGAAGAAGTTTTTTTTCATATTATTACCGCCTTTGTTACTTGAATTATTTTTATAAAATAACTGGATCTCTAGTTTTCCATATTAGTTTCTTTTCTTGTTGATAATAGTTAAGGAACTTCCAATTTGTTTTGTTAATTTTTTTATTTCCTGATGATGCTTTACTTGTTGATTTGGGGACTTATTTTACTTCTCTGTTTTGGAATTAATGAGGCATAACTTGATTTACTTGTCTCTTTTCGATTTACCAATCTTAGATTATGTGTTCGTCTTATGTGATGTGATAACTATCTATGAAATTGTGCAAGTCATAAATACTAGTAATATATATTGATAATTTCCATAAAAATATATATTCATTATAATATATATATATATATAACTATTTTTTTATTATCTAAATACTAAAAAATACTTAACTAATTAATCCCCTCCATGCCATGTACTTGTTCATCAGTTACCTCCCTGACTGAACACTAACTACCAATTTCTATAACCTTGACATTAAGTGTCAAGAGAAAGGAAGATAATAATAGGAACCTCCCCCACCCCCCACTTGACAACAACTGACCTAGCAACCTTGCAGATGTTTTTCATTCTCTCAATGACTGGGACCATGTCTCTAGATAAAGACGACTCCGGTGTAAGTGGCAAGCCTGAATACTTGATCAGCAATTGCAAAACATGAACTCCTAGAGCATCTCCTCGCATTGCCACTTCCTCTTCAAACAACCCAAAGGGAAAAACTCTGACTTTTGAAGGTTAACCTAAAATTCAGAGATCTCCAAAAAATCGCCATCAATTCCCACCTTTCGCACCTCAACCACCAATTCCTCTACGTAGAGAACAGTGTTGTTAGCATACTGCCAAATGAGGAACCATTGTACCTCATCTTTCTATGCCAAAACCATGCAGCTCATCAACAAAGCCAAGGGAGAAGCAAGCATCTGAAAGAAAATTCTCTGCCGAGGCAAAAAAGGGTGATCAAGGGCATCCCTATTGAACTCCACGCAGAGGCTAAATTGGATTTTCCCTCTGGTTGTCCGTGAATAAGAATGAAAAAGGAAGCAAACATAACATGACGCAAGTTTTCATCCAAGTTATCCAGCGTGAGGGAAATCTCTTAAAATGAAGTGACAACCAAAGAAACTTCCAAACCAAAGTCTCATAGACCTTGAAAAGGCCCACTTTCCAGGAAAAAGCCCTCCTCACTTCCCTCTTTCAAGCTAACAAAATCTGAGAGGCCAATACATAGTTTTCCAATATAGATCTTCCTCTAATAAAAGTTGATTGCACAGGAGTGGTCAAATTATCTTACATTATGATTAGGTGATAGGCCAACATCCTCGTCACTAGTAAATAGATAGAGTTGGAAAGTGCAATGTGCTTGTAGTCTTATACACTTTGGACAACGAGTAGAAACAATAAATTGCATTTAGGTACACAGCATGCTGTTAGTAATGATTCTATTATGGTGACACAAATTCACAAGCTGATCCTAAAGAATCGTTGTTGTTCAATGGATTCCAAAAGGAGGACTTCATTAGGTTTGGAGAATTGCTGCGATTCTTCCTGAATAGACTGGATTCAGGAAAAGTATTGCTGTGATCCTTCCGTTAGCAAAAGCATGGAAGAACCCCGTGTTTGCATCCCCAAAAACCAAGGTTGTCTAGATCCTCTCAAAGCCACTTCATCTTTTCATATTCAATCTCAATCTTCAAATATCAACCCTCTCCTTGCCTTCATCTGCAATCAATTTACATGAATCCTTTAACCGGCCTAACTCCCTTGAGGTCCCTCCTATATTCCCTTAGATTTTTCTGAGAAACAAAACCTTACACCAGGATGGGGTGTAATAGAGTTGCACCAGCCAGCAACTTTTCCCTGAAGCCAGGAGCACTCAAATTTGAACACTCTCAACCAAGTCCTAAGCCAAGGCATAGGGTTGGAAAATGGTCAAGGAAGGGGCATTGCCAGGCCCAGTTGAGATGCTCATCGAAGAACAAAGAGCCAATCAAACAATCCATTCTAGACCTAGTACCTACTTCCTTGGAACTTGTCCAAGGGAAACAACAATTAGGTACATCAAGTTCCACTGCCCCAACCTTTGAAATTCATTCCATAAACCTTAGAAGTCATTTGGTTGCTGAATTCAGAAGCTGTTTGGTGAACCAATTCTGCTTCATGATTTGGAATATCTTTGATAGCTGCTCGTGGCTGTTTGGGATGACTGAGGATGACCGAAAGATTGCTTTTCAAGGAGGATTGGGGAATTTCATTGATGCTGGTGGCTGTTGCATTAACAGGGATTTTCTGAAGTTTTAAGAACTGATTCTGCTCTAGTTTCAAATTGGTCTGGGTTGTTCAGAATTTGTTTGAAGCTTTGTCTTTGAGTTCACTTGTTGGTAGCAATTCACATTGGATTGCTACTTGTTTTTGATACAATTTGTTTTTCTTTTTCTTGTATTTTTGTTCTTTTACAGTTGTATACTGTGAAGATTGAGGAGCCACGTGGCAGTGCCACGTGGCAGTCGGTGAGGCCACATGGCACTGCCACGTGGCAGCCTGGCAGAAACCCAAAGGGGCACCAGCCCTTGAGGGTGGTTTTAGTGTTTTCTTAAGGTCCAAGTAAGGTGTTTTCTAGTTTGGAATATTTGATTTTAGTAAATTTGTTTAGACGATTTGTTCATTCTAATTTAAGAGATATGATTTGATTAGATTGAATTTGTTACTTAATTTAGATGATTGCGATATGTTCTCTCTTCTATAAAAGAGAGTCTTTGTAATCCTTCTTATTTTAAGTAATACAATAATTCTTCCAACACATTAACTCCTCTCCTCTCTCTCCCTCTATAGCCACCCCACCCTCTCTCGCTCTCTCTCTTCATCAGCCACCAGCCATTCCTCTCTCTCTCTCTCTGTTCCAATGTGGAACATCCCACGTCGACTATTTTCTGCCACACCAAGGAGCCTCCACGCCTCCGGATCGCACCATTCTTCACATATACCCTTTAGTGTGAGACTTTTGTACTTTATTTATTGAGAGTTCAATAAAAGGGGTAACCTAAGCCCCTATGTTTCAGGTTTGTTTAAAAAAAACACCATTAGTACCTCTTTCATGGCCCCTCTGATACCATCTGATCATTCTATAAAGAGAATTAAAATCGCCCACTCAAAAGTCAAAACCAGGCCTCCTTTAACATCTGGAAAGAAAATTCCAACAAAAAACCGTCCTCACCAAGAGCACAAGGTCCACAGATATTTAGATCTCAAAAGAAAAACAATCAGTCCTACGTTCTAAGTCCACCACCAGAGAATAAGACTGCTTTATCATGTTCATGCAATTGAAAGAGTCTTATGCCTCCCGATCTCCCCAATGCATTCAGAGCTCCAAATCTGTCTAAACAAGAGCCCACCACCTGACTCTAGATCCAACCATCCCATGGCTCCAACTTTCTCTTTCAGCAGCACTATATCCATTAACGAGGCCTTCAAATAGTTTCAACTAACAAACATCCCTTCTCGCCCCATTCCGCAACCCCATAATTTTCCAAATAGCAATCTTCTTTTTCTAGCCATGACAATCCTCTTCACCTTAACTTAATACAGCCTATCTCATAAGGTAAATCTCTTCACCGTATGGAGTTTGACAATTCCAGCCAAAGTGGATTTCATAGTCAGGTTGTTCCTGGGGGAAAGAGCAGAAGGTGGAGCAACAAAGCCACAATGTAATTGCCTACCCACACCTACTACTACCCCGACAGCAGGAGAAGAGCCTAAATCCTTATCCTGTAAAGGCCCCACTAGAAAACAAAGCTAAGGTCCAGGGAAAAAAAAATAGAGCAACCCAAGAGCCGACTCCCTGGACATAGTCATCATGAGCATCAATATTAGGCCTCATCACAAGCTCAACATTCAGGAAGCCAACATTGAGGCTGACCTCCATTGACTATCGCAAAAACACAACCCCTTGCCTAATCACCACTGTAGGGTTGTAAAAGCACAACATCAAGAAAGAAAAAGCAGCAACAAAGGGGGACTTACCCAACCGGAGATCTAGCATAAACCCCTCACAAACCAGGAGCAAGAGGTGCAGGAGTCTAACAAGCCCGATCTCTACAGCCAAGCAAATCAGGGAGGTCAATAGCAGAGGCCGAAACAGCAAAAGCCCCGCCTAACCATAGCAAAAACCTGATAAAGAGCTCAAGCAATCCCGTGCCTAAATTGTAGTTGAATCCCTAATCCAGATCTCTCAAAGGTGTTGGGGACGCCAGCGTAGAGAGTACACGTGCCAAAACAATTGGTGAGGCCGTTTGTGGACCACAGATTACAGATCCAATGAGGAAACTATCAAACGATTCACCCAACCTTTTAGCTTCCTTAGAAGGCTGTGAAACAAATTTTGGTGATTAGAACAACGACATGAAGTTCCCAAAAGGCCCCCCATAGGAACAGCAAAGAAGCTTCAACGCAGGGTAAAAGTCCAGAGTCACCCATTAAAGAAGATGGCCCCTGACGTTGCAGCATAGCGATTAGAAGGCCCTCTCTTGCCAACGACATGAAACCCCCATGGGAAGACAAGAACCGCACCCACCAACCGATTGAAAAGTGTATGGTCATAAACAACAAGTAATGAGTCTACTGCGCACAAAAACCTGCATGGCCTTCCCAGCCTCAATTCAACGGTTGCAATGGCTCTGTGCCACATGACCCACCAATGTAGCCCTCAAAGCACGACCACCAGTTTCAAAGACCAACCTTGAACAACCAAGTTCTCTAGAAGATCCCCTTGAGGCTTGAGCCACCATACAATTGATAAGGGGTGCGATGGCCAAGACCAAGGCAACAATGACAAACCACCTTGATCCTCCAAAGTGGAAAAGCAAGCAACATGTCCGACAGAAAGACACTTATAGCACTGAATATGTCTTAAGAAGGACAACGTCAAGAATGGCAACAAGAGGAAACAACTTTCCAACCTCACTCATCATAGCAAAACCTTAAAGAAGCCTTACAAGTGTCACCAAGCTCCCCATGCTCTGCCTCATTGTTCTCCCCATGATCTCACTCCTTGCTCGTCTCCCTTCCAACGGATTAAATTTTCTTTGACCTATACTATGGTCTCCCAATTGTGGAGCATGCTTTTTCAATTGTGTACATGGTGTACTAGAATTGAGTTAGACAAGGGGGTCCCTTGTTGGGGAACCCTTGTGTCATAGTCCCTTTCTAGTAGAAGCACTAGTGCTACTTAAGATTAGGGTTTTAGAGGGAGAGAAGGCGTCGAGTGGATGGTGTTTCCCACCAGAGTGAATGACAACTCAACTTCCTATGATAGGTGTAATAATACTTAAGGAGATAGGTACAATTTGCCATAGATTACCTCTTTGCATTTCACTGCACAACACCACCATATTAACTTCGGAAGCTTGGAGGAGTATCTATTCACCTTGCTTTCAAACTTGTTGGACAATGAGTTGACTACTACTCAGGTATCCTTTTTTAAAATGAAAAAGGCATCCGGAGTATGCTTTTTTACTGAATGAAAAGGGCTTCTTAGGTATCCTTTTTTTAACTAGTTAGGTCATGCACGATTACCACAGGTTATCGTTCTATCTACAAAGAGACAAGCAGCTATCCTAGAAGCATATCTGCCATAAGCATAATGTAGGCTTGAGCTTGATTGTGCTATACTAAGGGGACATAGTGTGTGTCCTATGGGTATAACGAGCTGCCCTCCATCTAGCGTTCCTAGTCAATTTCTTGGGGGTAACATACTTTTTGAAAAAAAAAAAAAAAAATCTTAGGGGTATTAAGACCTGATGTATTTCTAAGTCTCCAATGGAACAAAAATTCTTGGTCTCTACAATGTCTATGGAGACGTCATCTTGGTGGTGACAGTGGTAGTTTTTTTTTTTGTTTGGTGTGTGTGTGTGTTGAAGGGGGGAGGGGGGGTTGGGGGGGCTCAGTACTCACACACCTACGAAACACTGCTTACTGCAATTTCACTTCAGAGGCAATACATGTAATGCCTACCTCACAATCTTATTGGAACATCACTATCATGCTAACCAAATATTACACTAAAATAACTTCTAAATTTCAGATAATAAGCTATACTTTTAAAGTGCAAAAAACGAGAAATATATAATGATAACCAAAAACTTATAGAAACCCACTGACTGGGTAAGCCACACTGAGCTCTTATACAATGGTTGTGTATGTTTAAGCTAATTCGGTGCTTGTTAGTTTTTTATTTGAGCATCTGCACTGTTTGGTTCAAGGCAAAGTCTAGTTATGCATGCATGTAGCAGTTAAATGCCTGCAGTCATGCCGCAGATGCTCTAACTGCTAGTAGCCAAGTTATGGCAAACTATCTCACTCCCAAGCCGCTCATGGCCAACACAAGTACATAAACTTTCACACAAGCATGCTTAATGCAAGCATCAGTAACCCTCAATACTTGGCATTCAATTATATTATTATAGTCATTCCAGAAATATTTCATCAAGAAAAGAATTTTTGACTAAAAATAATTATCAGAGCAACAAGTTTTTCTTCATTTGACATATGCGGACCTGATTCATCTCAGACACTAGCTGATTCAAAATCTTCAAACCAATAGAATAATGACCTGATGTACCCTGGAAAACAGAAAAAATATCAAAAAGATGAAGGTAAATAATCAAACTTGAGAAAATTTTGAGAGAATTAAACAAGACAATTTTCTAATAAAAAAGTGTGATAATTAAGTGAAGACATTCGTCTCGGAAGGAACAAATAATCAAGACCATAAAATCAAAGAAGCAACTGTACATAATGAGAACCCTTTCATTCATTGATTGGGCTAACACCCCCAACTTGCATTCTATACAGGCACAACTTTTCATGCATTGATCTTCAATGGATCCACAAAACTAGTCCAAACAATGGCAGTTTTCTATGACCACAGCATGGTCTTAGTTCTTTCAAGCAAGTACTTATATAATGTTTATGTCGCATTTTTATTACATACAGCAAATGCACAGGACTCGTGGAAATAATTACAAACAATCAAAATGTTATGTTCAGATTGAACTAGAAATTGTGAAAAGCATAACAGATGGATGTAAATTATTGCATCTATTTTGATGAGAAAATATAGGAGATACCAAAGTGCCAAAATCTTTGATCGATACCTCTTCCAATTTCTCTCTTGGGAAAGGTTATTGCTATGGATCTTCTATGTTAGCGCATTGCAAGCAAATAGAGAGCTCCATACTTTGAGTGAGTTTTCTATGGTTCTCGTATGCCCTTAATAATGACACTACTCCCGTAAAAATCATATTTGACACTGGTATCCTTACATTAACATAGCAACCATAGCAACCCTCAAGAAAATCCAGGAAGAAGAAAGGAAATACTAGAGAATCCATCATCTTCTCCTTGAATGAAAAGAAACACTAAATGGATTTCTTGCCCATAACTCCTCAACATTTTTGTTAAAAAACAGAAGCTGAAGCCCTGAGAGAGATAGTATGGACCATTGATTTCAAACTTGCCTTTCCAGATATGTTTTCTCTTTGGGTGATGCTCAAAAACCAATCAGTTTGACAGACCTAGGCAACGTCCAGAAATCAACAATTCTAACATCTAGAACATATAATATATGTCAAAAATATATACTAAAAACTTTATCATGCCCTTTCATTATACAATTGATAGGTAACTTATACCCAACTTCCATAGGCATAACTGGAGGAGAGAAAAAACAAAACAAAAAAAAGCCCAACACAACAGTGAGTTCATGTCGCAAGGCTCTATGATAACCAACTACCCAAGCAGAAAACTGTGGAAGACGAGACGAGGAACTACAGATTGGAGGAGGCTACATATTTTGGCCACTGCCAGCTAGTCTGCAGCGACCACTAGGGGAAGAGGACAGGGAATACCAGATTGTTCACCTTTTCTTGAAAGGTGATCTTTCACTTTCTTACCATTTTTTTCCACAACAAACTTGGTTGCAAAAGTTCTAGAAAGGGGATTAAATACCAGACCTCTGATGGATTAACTAAAGAAGAAGAGAAAAAAGCCCATCACCCCTCATGAACCCCCTCAAGCAGACCTACCAACAAAACATAAAAATAAATAAAAATGAAAAGACAATAGCCAAGAAATTACATAATTCCTGGCAAAAGTTAGAACATCAGAACTGCATTCAACTCACAAGCAGGAATGGGATAAACCATGGATACATAGATATGAATTCCAAAGCGGTGCAAAAATATTATCAAGGGTTTATAGTTAAAAACCCAACAGGTTGGAGAGAGAGAGAGAGAGAGAGAGAGACAGAAAAAAAAAACCAAAAACACTGTCTTACTCCCATCTAGAGAGCTATGAACTTTAGAAAAGATGAACTTAGAATCCAATGCAGAAGTTGGTAGCAATAAGTCAAATGGGTTTTCATCTTAATGATCAGCATGTAGTTAATGCAAAGGGACACATAAAACATCCTCATTCATCCTCCCACAAACCTGTAATTGTCTGTCCTCTAAATGGTAGCCTCGAGAGAAATATGCAATTTTATCAAAATAGTCACAATAGCATCAGTATTTATTAACCATATTTCCTTGATTGGGGAGAGGGGGGGTGCCCATCTGGAGCATCCATGGGACATCTCAAGGTGTGAGCAAGTGCATGTGCTTGGTAACCATATTGTTGAAACACCAATATTCCTTTTGAGTTCTATAGCACCTAGGAAAAAAACATATTAACGCCTTAGGAGGCACCTTATCAAGAATATCAAATAAGCAAAGGTGCTAATCAAATTGAATCTCACTGAAACCACTCGGATTTGGATTTGTTAAGAAAATTCAAATTTGAACCTACTTCTAATATGAAAACTTAAATTCATATTGTGCAAAATGTGTCAATTGTTTTTTCTTTTGTCAAAAGCTTTTGATGAGTTTAGTTTATGTTTCGATGAGACTTTTTTCCTACATAGGTTACCAATTATTATAATCAAGTTCATCAAACATAAGAAATGGCACATAAATAACCAAATTATTAGAGAAAAGATATAAACAAACTTCTTAAAAGCATATCACATGATAACTTAAATAAGCAATGTAAGTTACTTGTTCCAAGTTCCTATGTATCAAAAAAATGAAAACTTAAGAAAATCCCCTCTCACCCAACACACACATGCATGTACATAAAGTATTCACGCCCCCCTTGTTGATGAGGGGACTCTTAGGAGGGATTTTACTCTGCTTTGGTGTATCTAAGTGGAACTTAATGGTGTTATTTTTAGAGGAGAGAGATTTTCTGCAGATGCTATAAAACATTTGCATTCCTCTCTACCAGTTGGAGCATCTAGCCCTCCGTTTTAATGAATCACGTGGGAAGGGGGTAGAGGTGTTATCAACTATTGATAACCCTCTTTTCCCTTTTCAAAATATAAAAATACATATAAGGTTTTAAGTGCCAATATCAATGTCATACCAATAAATTTTCAAGTGCATATATTGGAAGCACACTATATAAGCAACGGTATTTCGATGTCAAATTATTGAGGTTATCAATAAGCCAAAAATAATGCATATTGAGGGCACGCCAACAGCATGCCAACACATGGCAACAAAAGTCGATTGAATTCACTTAAAATGATTAAAAGTGCAAGTAAATCATAATTTTTTTAAAAAAAGAAGAAAGGATGATTACCGACCATCAATAATCATCCAGAATAATACTAAATAAAAATTGGAATGGACTTGCATGATTATTAACTTAAAACCTTAAAAGGTTATGCAAGGACATATGTGTGAAAACACAAACGTTGAATCAATACACTCAAATAAAGCATACATATCTAAAGTAGTGCGCCAACCAAATTAAAAATTTAAAAGACAACGAAAATTTTAAGTACCTTATGCAGTTGCTAAGATTTTTGGGTATTAGAAAAACCAAGAATGTCATGCGTGATCATCACCATCATTGCCACTTTGTTGACTCCATGTGTTATTATGTAATTGCACATTTCATTACATGATCTTGCATCTAATATATCAATACATCTAATAGACTAATACATATTACATACCTAAATATATTTATACACAACAAAAATACATACAATAGAGGAAGAGGAGATGATATTATACCTTCTCGACATATGGAGTTGGAGATCCAAACAAATATCCGAACGAAGCGTTGGTTGGAGAGTCAAGACGACAAGTTGGAGGCATGGAGCACAAGCAATCAAGTAGCAACAGCAACAATAGCAAGTAACAGTGACAACAACAAGAGGCAGCAGAACAAAGAGCAACAATGCAAAGGCAAAATGGGAAAGATTGCCAACCCTATGATGATAAAAATCAGTGATACGATGGAGAATTTGTGAAGACAACCATCGGTGTGTGTGTGTGTGTGTGTGGGGGGGGGGGGGGTTGCATGTACGTGTGTGTAAAAATGGGTTCTATCAAATGCAAGGTAGACAAAGGGTATGAGCAAAAATTACAAGCACAGAAAAACATGAGAGGTTAGTGGCCCAATTCCACCTCAAAGAGTGTACATCTAAGGAGGGAATCTAACCCTCAAAATGTTTCACTAAGTCACTGAGAAAAAAGAAAGAGTGAGTAGTACAATATGCCCTTTTTTCACGTGCAATCAAATCCTCCCAAACACACCCTTTATAAGGGGCTACATGAATACGCTCCAAGATTTTCACTAATTAATTCAAATCTTGTAATTGTTAGACGTGGTCCTTTGTAACGATCTTTCTAGTGCACATTACTCTGCACACATCTCGCACGTTCCGCGGACTCAGCTTTGATCTAAGATCACGACATCATCATCAGACCACTTTCCAACATCTAGCTATCGCATAATCATCCACCTTTTCCATCCACCTCTTTGACGAAGCTCATCCGCCAGAACTCTCAGGCAGGATTACCTGATGCACGCCCGCCTGATTAGTCGAATAAAATCTAATCTGCTTAACTTGAGATGACAAAATAATCCGTCTAATAATGAGTCATCGAGCAACGTGCCAAATTACAATAGTAGGTGATCCACATGTTAGTGGAGGTAGGCAAGTCCACCTAACTAGATAAGGCGATTCATCTACCTGCTTAAGTAAGGTTCACCTTAGGTTTAGGGATAAGTCTTTGGACTTAAAGACTGCTGTGCACCTCTTTTAGTTAGACCGATGGGAGGAATATTTTTACCCTCATCAGAATGTGTATGTATGTATCAAATAGAATCTTTTATAATCGAATACAACAAAAAAAAAGGTTTACTTCAGTAGCTTATCGAATCTGAATATTGCATTCATATTATATTCATTTTGTTCAAATAATTATCAAATCAAATTCATATCGAATTCAAATAGTTTGATTCAATTAGCAACCCTACAAATAAGTAAAGAAAAATACAACCTATTACATGCAAGGGGAGGTCAAACAAGCCTACATTTGGTGGTAAAAGCTGTTGCAAACATCTTATGCTACTCATGTTGCAACATCTACTGGAAGAGCATTAAGTTACTTATGGCACCTACAATTCGATCATCTACCCCTGTCAAAGACGAGACGTGTCATCCCCCAGATTCCACCTACTGTTGTGTTTCAATGTGAGGCCTATACACTTGGAAAGCGCCACAAAAACTCTTTTCCTAACCGACAAGGTAGTAGTTTTGAGTCCCTTTTTCAATTACTTCATTTAGATGTCTGGGTCCCAATCATGCTCCAAACCATATGCGACATCAATTTTAGCTCATTGTTGTCAATGATTTCTCACGTATATCTTAGGTCTTTCTTTTGAAGTCTAAGTCTGAAGTTAGGTCTGTAATCAATAACTTTCTTATTGAAATAAAAAATCAGTTTAGTGCCCGTATGAAAATTGTTTGAACAAATAATGCTTTGGAGTTTTACTCTCATTCCCTTCGACCTATGTTCCAAGCTCAGGTCATACTTCATCAGACAAGTTACCCTTACACCTCTCAACAGAACGACGTTGCCAAGAGGAAACATCAGCACATTCTAGATGTTGCATGCACCATGCACTTTACTTATCCAGCACAGTGTCCTATGTCTTATTAGGGTAATGCAGTTCTTACATGCTACTTGTTAAACCGAATGCCCTATACTATTCTTGATGAAGAAGTTTCTTATTCTGTTTTATTTCCTAACAAGGATCTATTTGGTGTGCCCCCTAACGTTTTTGGTTGTCTCATTTGTTCATGTCAATGGATCTTCCAGGGACAAACTATCTACCAGGACTATACAATGTATTTTTGTAAGGTATTCTAGAACCCAGAAGAGGTATAGATGTTGTGATTCAATGGGGAGAAAACATTATGTTAGTGTCGATGTCTCCTTTTTTAAGTAAATTCCTTACTATGCCTCAACGAGCTCTCATATTGTTGCCTCTTCCCCAGAGAGTGAGGCGGAGATTCCTATCCCAATACCCAATCCTAAACAGAGGTTGCCTACTAATGATAAGCAGGATTGTAGGTTTTGTCTAGTCTACTCCCACCCAAACAAAAGCAACAACATGAACCCACTCCTCAAGTGTCAACGCCTTCTTCTCTTGAGGTAATCTCTATTACAAGTGATACTAGCATTTCTTCTAGCCCTGGTACTGCAGATATTTCTCTATCCAAGCAACCAAACTCTGTTCCTACTGGAGAATCACCAGGCAACGATGAAGAGGTAGGTCATGACCTCCCCATAACATTATGTAAGGGGACTCGATCCAGCACTCTATATCCTCTATCTCGGCATGTGTCCATTGCCAGACTCTCTCCAGACCATCAACAGTTTGTCACTACCCTTTCTAGCATGCAGATTCTTCCTACTCATCACTTTTTTGAAAAAGTAAGGGGCGGTTATCCCATAGATAACCACCTAAATTCATTCCACCTCGGAACAAAATTACATCTTCCTACTCATTACTTAACCCTTGGCAATCCACAGTGGATGCAACCTATGGAGGATGAGATCATAGCAACACTCTTGTGGGGAACATGGACACTTGTTGATTCACCAGCAGATGCCGAGATTGTTGGCTGTAAATGGGTCTTCACAATTGTCAGTCTGATGGTTCTATGGAGCGTTACAAAGCACGATTGGTAGCCAAAGGCTACACCCAAACATACGACATCAACTACTTTGATACCTTCTCCCCTATGGTAAGGCTTCCCACAGTTCGAATTCTTATTTATGTTGCTATTCACTAGAATTGGGGTCTACATCAACTAGATGTCAAGAATGTATTCCTTTATATTGATCTTGATGATAAGGTGTATATGCAGCAACCGCCAAGCTTTAAGACTTTAGGGGAGTGCTCTGAGGTCTGCAGGCTACATAAGGCCATTTATGGTCTTAAGCAAAGCCTACGAGCATGGTTCTAAAAGTTATTTGAAGTGGTTAAGAAGATTGAATTCAAAAGATTAGTTGTTGATCACTCCTTATTTGTCAGGTCAACACAAGGACAAGTTATGATGCTTGTGTATGTTGATGACATCATCCTGACGAGGGACGACACTAGCGACATCTCTACCACCACAAAATTCTTGAGGAAACACTTTGTTACATAGGATCTGGGCCAACTTAAGTATTTCCCTGGAATTGAGGTGACTCAAAATGATAAAGGAGTGGTACTTTCTCAAAGGAAATGTGTTCTTGACCTTCTATTAAAGACTAGTATGTCGCGCACCAAACCTACCTCAATTCTTATGGACCCAATGTGAATCTCTATGAAGACAATTCAGAGCATTAGTGGGAAAGTAGTTGTATGTGACAATGACATGACCAAACATCTCACTTGTTACAAAAGTTAATCAATTTATGGACAAACCTTGAAGAATCCATTGGGAGGTTGCAATCATGATCCTAAGGTATCTCAAATCTACTCTAGGAAAGGGACTCCTTTTTTACTCATGGCAACACTCTTGGAGTTATGGCCTACACTGATGCTGATTATGCTGGATGCCTTAGGGATAGGAAATCCACCATCGATTCTACACCTTTGTGGGAGGAACCTGGTTACTTAACAGAGCAAAAAACAAACTGTTGCAGCTAGGTCCAACGCTGAGTTCGGCTGAGTATCAAGCTATGACTCAAACCTCGACTAAACTCATGTGGATCCAATCTGTTCTTTTAGATCTTCAGGTTCCAATTACGAATCCTACGAAGTTGAGGTGCAACAACATTGCTGCCACATTTATTGCAAATAACCCTACATTCCATGCGCGAATGAAGCACGTGAAGGTGGGCTACAACTACACCAAACATGATTCAGAAGGGACATGTTTGTCCAGTCCTTGTGCCATCAGGAGATCAAACAATAAACATGTTCTCTTCCCCGATCTACTTCTCACAGACGCATTTCCAAGATGAGCATGATTAACATCTATGCTCCAACTTGAGAGGGAATGTTAAAGTCATTTTCTTATTTTGTTTATTTCCATCCTTTCTATCTTTTTTTTCAAAGTTTAGGGGCATGTTTGTAATTGTCTCTTCCTGTAAATAGAAATAGAAACAAGAAGCTTTATTTTCCTTAAAAGTACCCAATTAATCAAATAATCCAATAAGAACATAATCTTACCAAAATACTTGTGGAACCTTCATATGGATAAGAAGGCTCTTAGCCACATCAAGAATATCTCTAGGATCCTTTTTAGGAATCCCATTCTATTGAGAAGTATATGGACATAAAGTTTCTATAAAAAATCATAAGTATTATTGATGCAAAAGGTTTTAACAAAGAGATAACACAAGTATCATCCTGATTTATAGAAGGTTTGAAGTATGCAGCCCCACTTGCTTTTCCTTCTACCAGTCCTACACACTGTAGGGCAAAAGTAGAAGGATTGTTACATGATCCAATGTGAAAAGACATCAAAGTCATAATGGAAGTATGAAGAAAGCTAAATGTTGCCTATAAGGACAATCATGGAAGAAAGAGTACTAGAAAAGGCAATCTAATCATCATTGAGGCAGTGTTTGGTTACCGAACTTAACCCAGCAACTAACCCCACTCCATTTACCACGGCAAAAGGCGAGTTGTGCCGAATCAACTTTATTCCACGGAAGGCAGGGAGTAAAGTTAACCCCCCAAACTTGCTCCACTCGCGGAGAAGTTAACACCCACCCTTCCTTACCTTGCTCCCGTTCACGCGGTGGACCCGATGCCCTCCCTTACCTCTTGCCCCTTCATGCGGTGGTTGCGTATAATGGATACCCCCTGGAGGGTGATTGTGAACGTCTCCAGAGCTATCAATTGCGGTTATCGTGTGGCAATGGTGAAGGATCCGATTGATGTCGTCGACTGCGTCATCGTTATAAGATGTGTAATTGTTATTGAGTTTATCTTAGGATTTCATAGTATGATAATATGATTCCTCATTACGGTCGTGGGTGTGATTAGAGATGTGATATCAGATTATTTTATTTCGAATTCGTTGATTTGGTTTTGTGTGCCCCTCTTTTCTAGGGTTTCGTCGAAGTTGGTTATCGTAGATGTAGACGACGAATGGATTTCTGACTTATGGTGTAGATTTTCTTTGGCGAGCAGGGTTTTGAGGGGCTTATGTCATGTGATGCTCTCATGTTGGTCCTCACACTGTGCTTTTTAGATTAAGGTTCCTTGCACTAACTTTTTACCATTGCCCTTTCTCATCTTTATGTGCGGTGCCTTTATTGGCAATGTCAGGCTTTATGAAAAGTTTTTGATAGTGGTGTTTGCTTTATAGCGATATATCTTCTATGGGATGGTAGATGGCCCTTATGCGTTATTGAATGGGGGTGGTGGTGATATTCAGTCCCTTCGTAGAGGGTATTGCTACTTGATATGTCCAATCTAGTGAGATTCTTGGCTATTTATCTTCCATATACCGTCCATGGCAACCATAAAGAGTGATACGTATTCTTCTCACGTCGCCCGACCAAATCTCCTTCCTCCTCAAACGCACCAATCATCCATCAGAAAAGTGACGGGAGAAATTCGAGAAGCCTGCTTGGATGAATCACATATCTACTACTACTGAGTCGTTTGTGACAGACTGATGGAGAACCATTTTCTCTGCCACTTATTGCTAAGGAGCAAGATTGCCTGAGGAGTCTGCTAAGGAGTGAGCCCTCCTCATCTACCACTGCCTTTACTACAGGTATTGTAGCAAATTCTGATTCTACTAGTACTTCCGATTGGATCCTTAATTCTAAAGCCTCTACTCATCTCACAAAGATTGCTAGTCTATCATCTTACAGAAAATCAACCGCTATTACTTCCATCCAATTGGCCAATCGAACCCAATCTACAGTTACTTCGGTAAGCAAAGTGAGGTTTTCTCCCGAATTACAGCTTAATGATGTTTACTATGCTTCTAAATTTCCCCTCAATCTGTTATCTATGCAAATAGCTTAAATGCCATATTATTTTTTATGAGGATCATTGTTATTTTCAGGACATCTAAACAAAGCAAAGTTGATGATTGGTTGATGCTTTAAGCGAGGTGGGCTATACTACCTTGACTTACCTTCTGTCCTTGCTAATGTTGTGTCTATCTCTACGAACCCACTTTTGTGGCACTTTAGGCTTGGTGATCCGTCTATGTCCAAGCTAAAGCAGATGTTCATTGATTTTCCTTCCTTCACTACCTGTGAAGCCTGCCAACTAAGGAAGCATCATCGGACTTCCTCTCATTCTCATCCCGAGAAGAGTCGAGTTGTCCTTGATCTTGTCCATTGTAATGTTTGAAGTTTACATCTTGTTCATACTAGGTCTACTCATAGATATTTTGTTGTTCTTGTTCCTGACTACAATCATGTCTCTTGGGTCTTATGAAAGACATCTCCGTATTATTTTCAATAATAAAGTTTTTTTTGGAAGTGTAGAATGCTTATTCTACCAAAATAAAAATTTTCAAATTTGATAATACCCTTGAGTTTGTACAGCATAATCTTTAATCCTTTCTTGAGGGAAATGGGACCATTCACCAAACCTCCTACCCCTACACCTCTTGATAGAATGACATTGCCAAGAGAAAGCTTTGCCATGTCCTTGATATTTCCCAAACTCTTCTTATATCCATAAGAGTTCTAAAACATATCTAAGGGGATGCTGTCCTTACTAGCATATATCTCATAAATCAAGTGCCTTCCTCCAACCTTGGGAGTGATATTCCCTTCCATTTGATTCATCCTAAGAGTAACATGTTCTTGCTTCCTCTTCATACCTTTAGGTGTGTCTACTTTGTACACAGCTTTAGTAGTCTTGACAAACTCTCACAGGGCTACTAATTCTACCTTCCTAAGGTACTCTCATACTCAAAAGGAAGACAGATGCTATGTTCTAATCTCCCATCATTAACTTGTCAACGCCAATGTCACTCTCTTAAAGAATGTGCCTTACTTTTCCATTGAGGGGTGTACTGTTGAGTTCCAATCTCAAGTCTACCATCAGAGGGGGACACCACCAAATAAGCTCATGCCTATTCATGTTCATGTTTCTCGAGATCTTTCTACTGGAGATAGCCCACTGAGCACCACACTTCCTGCAACATCTACACTGGATGCTCCATGCTCCCCACTAAAGGAGAGCCAAAGTAGGGTGGACGAGAGGACTATTGCCTTAAGGAAACCGGTTAGATCTTGCACGTTACATCCCATTTCTCATTATACTTCTACTATACATTTTGACCCTTCTTTGCAGCAGTTTTCTTAAAGCCTTATTCAATAATGTGGTGCCACGTAACTATGTTGAGACATCTTAGCTCGGGATCCTAAGTGGATGGCTGCCATGGATGCAAAGATGGATGTAAGAGCTTGTGCCATGTCACCTAGGGCCAAGATTGTTGTCTACAAATGGGACTATATTGTGAAATACTTTGACCAGATTAATAGCCAAGGACCTTACACAGACGTCGACATGGACTACTTTGTGACATCTCTTATGGCCAAGGTTAGTTCTATACATATTATTCTTTCTATTGTTATTAACAAGAATCGGCCTCTATTGAGGAAGTCTATATATGGCAACCCCCTGCTTATGATGTTGAGGGGGAGCACGTATGCAGGCTAAAGAAGGTAATATGTGGTCTCAAGCAGAGTCCCCCTGCCTAGTTTGACAAATTGAGTACAGAAGTGATGAAGATTGGCTTTGGGCGATCTACTTCAAATCAGTGTTGTAAAAGTCAGTAGTCAATATTCAGTCGATCAAGCCACTGACTAAGAAGTATATGGTATGCGAGAAAGTAGTCGGAGAGTACTCGGTCGAAGAATTTTTAAATATTTAAATATTATATGCATATATATATATATATGTACACACATACACACAAACATCAAGAAGTATAATATACTATTGCATAAAAGTAAATCATTTTCAAGGTCAAGGTTATAAAATAAGCTACAAATAAAAATTCCTATGAAATAAAATCACAAGTTCAAAATAAAATCACAAATTTGAAGTATCTAATCATCAAAACAATAGAAAACACATTTAAGTACACATCTCTATGCAAAAATTGACCTAGTACTCGGCCGACTAGGCCAACTACTCAGTTAAGTAGTCGGTGTTGCCGACTATAGGGCTAACTATGGAGTATTCAATCAGGAGGGTGGCACCTAGGATTACTCGACCAATTACCCGACCGAGTAGGCCGATTTTTACATCACGGCTTCAGATCACTATATTTCTCAAGAGGACTACGGTTGGCATTGTTATATTGGTTGTGTATGTTAATGACATGATCTTAACAGATGATAATGGTGCAGGGATTTAAGAGGTAAAGACCTTCCTGCATAAAGTCTTTGTTACAAAAGACCTGGGTGAACTGTGGTACTTTCTCGACATAGACGCAGTCAAAGATGAGTACAACATGGCTCTTTCTCAAAGAAAGTATGTTCTAAAGACTCTTCAAGATAAAGGATTTCTTGGCACCAAACCTTATGCTATTCAAGTTGAATTGAAAGAGAAGTATGTAGAAGACCCTCTCTTTGAGGAAGTTTGCAAATGCAAGCACACAGTAAGCAAGTTGTTATATTTAACCGTAACTCATCTTGTTAACCGGGAAAGCCAATGCATGGACAAGCCATGCTATAAGCACTGGCATAATGTGTATCTTATTTTGAAGTACCGAAAGAAATCTCCTAACAAAGGACTTTACTACAGAAGAAATGGACACTTCGAGCTATGTTCCTATTTTAATCCAAACCATATTGGTTCCGTTAAAGATAGAAATCCACTACTATTTACGCCATATTCCTCAGAGGCAATTTTGTATCATGATGCAACAAAAAGCACTAACGCTAAGGCAAAATACAAGGCGATGACTTATACTACTTGTAAGGTGATGCGGATCACAACCTTCTTAGCTAATCTACGAGTCCAAGTGAAGAATCCCATCCTTATGTATTCGATAATAATTTGTCCACCCAATCACCTCCAATCCTGTCTTCCATAAGAGGACAAAGCACATTAAGATTGACAGCCACTTCATTTGCAATGCAGTGGTGGAAGGCAAGATTGTTGTTTCATATATATCTTCTGAGCTCCAGCTAGTAGATTTCTTCACAAAGGCTCTCCTGAGGAAGCGACACTTTTTCTATGTGACAAGTTGGACTTGTTGAATATCTACGCTTCAACTTAAGGGAGGGTGCTAGAGTCTTCTATTATACTAATTTTCATCAAGGTTTGAAATGTCGTTTTCGACGATATTCCGATAAATTTCTAAGTGTGCATTTCGGAGGCACGTCGTGGAAATGCCCGCATTTCAATGTCAATATTTCGAAGATTTCGATGTCCCAAAAATAGTTTATTTCGAAGACACACTTAAGGCATGCCAAAGGCATGGCAATGTATACCGACAAAAACGATAAAAGTAGTCAAAATGATTAAAATTGGTCAATGTATACCAACAAATTTTACATTGATTTGTTTCTTTCATTGTTTTTGTTTGGCTTATGTTCATTTAGGGTTTAATTTTGGCTCAATTATGGGATTTAATTTTATTTCATCATCAGTGAAAATTTGGATTTGTTTAATTTTAGGCTTTGGGGTTTAGTTAATTTTAGTTATTACTTCATCCGTAATTTGGATTTTTTTTATTTTTAGGTTTTAGGATTTAGTTATTTCAATTGTTATTTGATTAACATTTGGTTCAATTGATAATATTTAGTTCAATTTTAGGGCTTAGAGTCAAGATACTATGCACGATTAATAGATTTTATGAATTTTTTTAAGAGAATATATTTTAATAATATACATATATGAATATTAAAAAAATACCCAACTGAATACTCCTTAATATTCCCCTACATAACAAATACTCCTTAGTCAGTGACTCAGCCAACTAAATACCAACTACTAACTTTTACAACACTGAGCAAGTCATAGGAGCAATTAGCTTTAGCTCCAAACAAGATGTAGCTTTTTTGGAGCCAAAGTTCAGGGATAGATGTAGCAACCTTTAAAGAGAGATATAAAGAGATGTAGCAAAGAACTATCCACTAATGAAGAGGAAAGCTGGCTGCATTCCCTTGGTCCTTGACAAGACGAGGAACTACAAGGGAAGAAGAGGTCTATGTTCTATTACTTAATCAATGTAACAATGTAGGATGCTTGAGAAGGTAAAGTGTCTCTATTCTACTCCATTGCTTGACGAGGGAAGCAATGGAGAACTGATTGTAAATCTAAAGCTGGAAGTGTAACTTGGAACATTGAAGGAGTAGAAGAAAGCTTTAGGTAGGGAGCAACAAGGGTCTTCATCAAGCTTTGCTCTTACACTATGGCAGCGGAACTGGGAGAAGGAATAAGGATGTCGTGGCACAAACAGAGGCCTGGATTGTGAGTATCAGGGCTAAGGTTGTTGCCTAAGGTGGCAATAGGGCAAGGATCTTTAACAAAATAGCAAGTAACTTTAAAGGGTGCATTTAATGGCGAGTACAAGACTTAACCTAGATGAATTGGAGGGTGAAAATATGCATAGAAAAATGTTTAATTGGATGTAGACAGAGAAAAAGGTATTTGGTTGGATGAAGGAATAAGGAGAATGGGTGTTTTATTTAATTTTCAATTTTGATCGAGTAGTGGGGTAAATAATGGTTGAATGTAACGTCTTGGAAACTAAGACGTGCATTTATCCCCTATATGAATCCATGAAATCACCAAGGTAGAATAACATAGGTGATTTTCCCACTACCAAATGACTCTACGGCCCTATTTGGTGTGATTTTTAAACGTGAGGTTATCCCACATAGCAATTATAAGTGTTACAAGACATGAACAATGCAAAAGTTTTATTTCCCACCCATCACATCTACTACCATCCAACACATCTACCCCTCGTCAATCATATCTATCCCTGCTAACTCACTCCCAACTATCACATCTACCTTTACCAACACACTTCCACCTATCACATCTATCCTACTAACTCACTCTCAATACAAATAAAAACAAAAATAGATAATAACATATCAACTCAACTATCACATCCACACCCACTAACCATTCTCTTACCCATCCACTTATCCCTCCTCAAGACTTCATAAACTTTACCTGATCTTAAACATTAAACCTCCACCAAGCAAGGCCTAAAGGCACAATGGATCGATTCAAGCAAACATAGAACCCAAGAAAGGCCAACTACTCAACTAAATACACCATTAAACAAGAGACATCCTCTATTTTTGAAGATGCATGTCAGATCTCTATTTACACAAAGCCCAGACCTATACAGCCCATGAGTTCTTCCCTTCCAACAAACCATATAAATATTTTGACTTCAAGACCAGCCAACTACCAAAACCAAAATGGACAATAAATCAAACCATGGCCGTCACGAACCCCCCTCCCCCTCCCCCACCATCAAACACAAAACCAAACTCCACTAACAACCCAAGTTAGAGCTTAAGGAGCAAATCAATTACCATTATGGGGAAAGAGAGTACATGCTGTGGAGATTTTCAGAAAATCTGGAAAAGGAACAAAGAAAAAAATAATAATCCACGTGGCAACCCAGTCATTACCCCCACTAATGGGCACGTGAAATAGCTTAGGTTTAGTTGTTTTCCAATTTTGTTTTCTATCACTTGAGGTAAATTTGTTGGAGTCCTTATTTAGATATTTGGTTTGTTTTAGGAAATAGGTTTAGTGATTTGCTAGGATTGAGATTTCATTTGTTATTGAGATTGGTTCTCTATAAATAGAGATCAATTATCTTCATTTGCTTTAGAGTTGTGCAATAATATTTCCCAATTTCCTAATACTCCCTCCTCTCTTCTTCTTCACCGCCGATCTCTCGCTCTACCTTCTCTCTCCATGTGCTGACTCCAAGAAGAAAGGCTCCTCCAAGCATCCCAAATCTTCACATGGTATCTGAGCAGGTCCCCCGGGCCTAGTAATCACATACATGGAAAAAGAGAAAGCGACCTCTCTCCACTCGTGACATGTAGAGCCATATCAAAGGTCGAGCACAAGCCAAGTCAAGTTCATGTTGAATGTGTGTGAATCTCTCACACACCCGAGAAAGCCAAGTAAAGAACATTGACTTTGAGGCATTCAAAAAGAGGCATAGACACCTCAAAGTTAAAGTTCAGAGGATGCATGAACCTCTTACGTACCAAGGAATGCCAAGCTATAGCATTTGACCCCTAGACGTACAAGAAGAGACATAGAGACCAACCAGGTTACAGTTAACAAAGCATCTACAAACTTCATGTTATCCTAGAGAGCACACTTGAAAATCGAAAGAGGGCTAAGGCAAAGAAGTAGGAAGAGAACTATATGTCTACATCTGCAAATTTAACTAAGCTTCGAGTGTTACTTAAGGAAGAAGAAAAGATAACTGTGACCATAACAACGAAGAGTAGTGGGACATCTAGTCTCACCATCAAAGACAAGTCTACATCCCTCTCAGAGTTCGACTTGGGGGGGTTGTTGTGTTTGGAGATTTTCAGAAAACCAAGAAAAAGAATAAAGGAAAAAATAATAATCCATGTGGCAGCAGCAATTGCATTAGTCCATCAGGCCCATTATTGGGTGCGTGATGTGTTTATGGGCGTGTTGCAAAAGTAGCTTTATGTTTAATTGTTTTCTAAATTTGTTTTATGCCACTTGAGGCAAATTTATTGGAGTCCTTATTTAGAAATTTGCTTTGTTTTAGGAAATAGGTTTAGTGGTTTATTAGCATTGAGATTGGTTCTCTATAAATAGAGACCAATTCTTTTCATTTACTTTTTTAGTTTTGCAATAATATTTCCCAGTTTCCTAGAACTCTCTCCTCCCTTCTTCTTCACCATTGATCTCTCTGTCTACCTTCTCTCTCCACATGCCAACTCCAAGAAGAAGGGCTCATCCACGCATCCCAGATCTTCGCATATGTTTTTTAA
The DNA here is from genome assembly GCA_037157565.1 of Thalassia testudinum. NCBI lineage: Eukaryota > Viridiplantae > Streptophyta > Magnoliopsida > Alismatales > Hydrocharitaceae > Thalassia > Thalassia testudinum. The sequence continues at coordinate 94,186,346 of JAZHRO010000024.1, forward strand.
GAGAAAAAGAGAGTATATGTTGAAGACCTCCCTGTGTTAATCCTCTCAATAGCATCCGCTAGCTTCTAGAACCAGGCACGTGGACTCTACTAAAGTCCATAAATTGCCTTATGTTGTTTGCAAACTTTAGTACACTCCCCCATAGCCTCAAATCCAAGAGATTACTACATATACACTTCCTCTTGAAGGTCACCATGAAGGACTACATTCTTCATATCCAACTAATAAAGAGACCAATCCACGTGGACTGCCATAGATATGAGTATCCTAACCGTGGGCAATCTTGCTACAAAGGAGAATACGTCAAAGTAATCCATGTTATACATCTAATTGTACCATTTGCCAACTAGAGGGTCCTTACACATCTCCATGGAGCCACCAGGATGGTACTTCACACTGAAAACCCATTTGCAGTTAGCCACCATTACATTGGAAGGAGACTCGAGAAGACTCCAAGTACCTTGGGAAATCAAGGCTCACATCTCATCCTCCATGGCTATCACCACTTTAGATTGAGAAGTGCCTCCTGATGAGTGACCGGTATATTTGGAGCAAACAAGACACTAAAAAGTTGCCTATATTAAGGGACCAAGCACACTATTAACACATGCTTAGAGATAGGATGCATGGTACATGGCTCAATGCCCTTAAGCAAGGCAATAGGAATATAGACTATCACCACCATGGTCATCTACCGTAGTTGCATCAAACTATTGTGGACTACATACAGGTATGCCACGATCCTTTTAAGCAGTTGGAACACCCAAAGCCCTTAGTAAATCAAAATTAGGAGAAGCAAAAGTACTATCAAGTGCAGGGATTACCTTAAGTGCAAATAAAGGCATGGGCTTAGAAGGAAGGGGTCAGCTTCTAGTATCTCCCCCAAAAATGAGGACTGATTGCAACCATAAGGTAGACTTGATCCCATCGAACTACACAATCAAGCCAAAAAATGGGTTCTTAAACTCCCCTTGAGTCCCCTCTCAAGCAAGAGAATCCACAATCTCAAAAGCCATATTTCACTAATCATGGAGTCTCATGGTGAACCAAGCGTCAATAAAAGCAAAAATTTACTTCATCCAAGTTCTGAAGCTATTGTTCAAACATTCCCTATTGCGTTAGATGACCATTAGTCTTGATGATCAAGCTAGGGCGTGGCATCACGGTCCAAACAAATCCTACTAGAGGATCCCTTGATGAAGCTAGTGCTCGAGGGGGAAAAGGAGGGCTTACAGCACTACAAAAGGTCCTTCAACAAAGTTGCGACAAGCTGGAGCCACAAGAGATGGCCGTAGCAAAGCCAGTGCTGCATAAGACAAGAAAAAAGGACAATAAGGAGTCTCTCAGTGATTGCTAAAGATAATTAACACTAAGGGCTCCCATGGCACTCAAGAGATAACGCACAAGGTGGCTACAGGCAGCATTGGACCTTCAAGCAATGGCACTCAAAGCTTCAAGCAACTAGAACTCCAAGCCGTAATGCTTAGGGGTTCTCGACACAGAGCACAATGGCTACCTGACAAGACTCCCCTTAGGCATCATGTTGGCATGCCTTAGGGAACATTCCTAGTGGGTTTTCTCTCTTCCAATAAGGTACACAAATCTCAAAGAAAAGTAGATAACCCTATTTTATTTGGTGGAGAAGAAAATGAGGGAGATCAAGTAAGTATAGAGCTTCAACCCAGGGCCACCACATTAATACCATGTAGACGAAGAAATGATTGTTTTATTTCTCCAAGAAATCCTAGGCCTCTACATGAGAGAGAGGCTAAGGAGCAATTACAAGAAAGCCCTCAAGAAAATAAAACTAATTGGTGAAGAGACCACAAAAAAGGACTTCTCTCTACAACTAGCATAGTCAAACAAACAAAACCACAACAAACAATGAATACAATCGGAGTGACATTAACTACAATTACTCCAAATTACACTACTTTTGATATGGGAAACTAAAAATGAAGCATGAATTAAAGAACAAAAACTTGCATGATTACAAAATATGCCCAATCAAGTGGTTAATAACGATGCAATCATTCACCAATCATCATCAATCCAAAATGTAGATCACATATATCTACAATGTACAATCTCCAGTCCACAATATTCATATCAAAATGCATATGCATCACCCTATATGGTCTTAACCAAAGACTTCCTAAAACATTTTTAGCTTGACACATGTCAAATGTGCATGGCATCAAGACAAAAAATGGGCTTCAAAGTAAAATGTTAGCTGATGAGGACATGAGGAGAGAGAGGTAATGAAAGCTGTATGGGACTAAAAAAATGAAGGGGCTTTGTTCCAATCATTTAACTTTACGAAAGTTGTATGTATTCACTCGAACATACAAATACATATAAAGATTCTTTCTCTAAAAGATAAAAGTTACGTACAGAGATTAGTAGGCAGAGGTTCCAATACCAAATAAAGAGTATATAGATAATAAAGAGCACATGGATACCACCCATCACAAATTCTCAGAAAGGAATGCACTACGAAACCATTGTTAAAATAGCAGCACTGTAAAATACAAAATCAAAAGGCCCTGAAAACATGAAAAAAGCAAAAAGACCTTTTTCCCAAAAGGAAGAGTTGAATGTTGTCTCACCTGACTCAGAAAGTTCATGGAGTCCTTAACTGCCTCCCTAAATCTGTCATCATCAAACCACCCAAACTTTGTAAGTCGACAAAATAGTTGGATCAGAGAAGCAGTGACAAAGTTCTGCAGATCAGGCCCTCTTGTAGCCAGATAAGTCACCAAGTAGTTACCTTCATTCCAATGATAAAACAATTAATAACAATACAAAAAACACCACATTATTACCCTTTTGACTTCTAAAAAATAAGTGGAAGCACTGAAACACTATCATGGATTTTTTTTTTCTTTGAGTAGCATGGAGAAATATTTTCTATGCATGAAAAATCTGATTAAAGCTGTCCACCACTTATGTCCAATTCCAAAAATGAAGACCGGGAATTTCCTAACAAAAAATGATAAGGGATGCAATAACAACAACCAAAATAATAAGCTCTTAAGGTAAAGCAACTCCAAGCAAACAAATTAGATGCAATCTGCTAAATAAATAACAGATGTGACACCAAGCAGGTACCCAGAATGAGAAATCGGCATCTAAAATGCAATTATGCAGGAAACACACTACCTGACCTACAAGACTTGCATAAAGATGTGCAAAACCAAAATGAAGAACTACAAATGATGTTAGAGAGCGAGTAACAAGAATTACTATTTTAAACAAAAACAGAACCAAAAAAGAAGTTGAAAGTAATTTTTTTTTTTCAAAAAGGGAATGTATTAGAAATTAGTATGTCTAGCAAAAAAGAACCACGAACAAGGTGAAAGCCCATAGATAATAACATCTGATGAACAGGAAAAGAAAAAAAAAGAGCATATTACGGATATCAAGTCGCAGCTGCAACAGAAGGCTGTGCTCCGTCACTTGCTTCAATAAGCTTGAACTTGCCAGCATCAAAGCATAAGGGGTCAAAGCATTGTCCAAAATGTACTGACACTGTGAAATGTACTCTGTATTTACAGAAAAGCACTTCAAAGTGCTCTCTGCATGTGCTCGTTCAGCATAATCCTGAGAATTATAAAGCCTTTCACACAAGGCTTCAAGTTGTGCTAAGCTCTCCATTAACAGACAACAAGACTTCGCAAATTTTCAGATGATCGGACCACCGATAATGAAGTCAATTGTTCTCCTTTCGCGTATAACGAATTTACAACATAAGATCCTGTTATAGATTTAATAAGCAAGTATGACTGCCTAACGCCGACTTGATTCAAATTCAAAACATGATGGAACCACCAAAATTCAAGAATTTGGGCACAAAGTAACATTAAAGATTTCTTTTATTAAAACACATGATTACAAGAACTGTATTTCAAAATAAATCTGTTCTATTGTGTACAATGATCAAGAGAAGCCCAAGATACAATCTTGAATTCTAGACAAAAATCAACAACCATCATCTGAATATCTTCCCAAAGGAGTCCCAGAACTAGCAATCCTGAAAAAAACAAGATGATGAAGATCAGATTTTATATTGTAGAAGTATCAATCAGGTAGTATCTTTTCTTTTCTCATCCTACATGTGTCTCATGCAATAAGTTAAAACTATAAAAAGAACGCAAATCTACTGTTCCCAGTTTCAATTAGCATATGAGCTTCTGCCAGGTTATAAACATCAAAAATGAGATGTACAAGAAAGCAATTCAATGCAGGAAAGCTTGACGTATGAGAAAGCAATTCATACACGAAAGCTTGATGTACTAGAAAGCAATTCAATGCAAACGATGTACTAAGTTTGATTGACATTTACTGGTTTTCAGCCATGGATTTTTCAACATGATTATGGATGCATCTTTATCCAGTAGTTTCAAGGGCCTTCTGTTAACATTAACATTAAATACCAATGAACAAAAGGTCATTTAGTTTCATCATTTAATTACATAGATAAATGATCACTCAATCATGGACCAATGTTTGCAAATAGAAGGAATGGAAAAGCTCAAGGAATTCCCTTCAATATCACCATTAAATACTAATGGATAAATGAGGGTTTCAACACTAGATAACATAGATAAGAAATGTGTTTGCCAAGAAAGTTTCATAGCCAAAAACAAAAAAGGCATAAGAGGCCTTTGGCCAATTTAAGGTTCTTGACGCCATTAATTTCACTTTAAAATAATTTCTCCTTAAGGCTTTAGAGATAAAATCAATGGAAGAGTGAACAGAAGGTCTTGTACTGCCTGACTTATCTAAGGAAAACTTGAAGAAAAAAAAAACAATTCAATTTACAGCCATTGGAGGCCCTATTTTGTTAGTCATCAAAGTATAAAATGAATCCCCAAGAAGGGTTGATGGAAATCAACTGCATGATAATCTTAAAAGCTGTGAGTATGGAACCATCTGCTCATTGCCCAACTTGGTCAATCAGAATGTGGTCAGTGAGAAGTTCATATGTATTAAAAGCTATGGATTTCTGTAAGCATGAAAAAAATTGTGACCATACAACTTGGGAAAAGCGAAAAATCTAAGGAAGCCAGAAAATGAATCTAACCAACTTAGAAAAGCCTTCGAAAAGTTAACATTACGGTTCTTCCATGATTGAAGAGAGCAAAATATAAGCAACAACTCTTAAATGCATGCTTGTTCAATCCACCTTTATAATCCCAAATCCCTAAGATACTATTAGTAACTACGCACGATAGCCGTAATGATAAAAATAAATGAGAACTTATTTTCAGTATAAAAAGGCTGCAAGCTTTCATAAGGATATCTCATCTTCAAAACCACTTCGCAAAAAATAATGCAGGATTTAGCATGACATTTCCATTAATACACCAACAAAAAATGCAAAGTGCATAAGCCTCAATCCTCTAAATATAATATTTGATTAAAAACTTGGCACACTTTAAACCACTTCTGAACTTCTTGATCATTTTTTTCCATGATAAACTTGAGATATTTCCATCATCAATATATGGCAGCAAGCAATAAGCAACATGTTGAAGCAAAGATTGCATTCCATCACATTTCATTCTTAGTTACGGATATCTAGATGGGACGATGTTGAAAAATAAATGCTGTAACAACCCGAAGCTTTTTATCATTTGCAACCTTTCACATATAAATAATTTTTCAAAAATCATGTGTTTCCTTTTTGAAAGGTATTCGATTGGCATAGATTGAAGTTTCTCCCGCTGGTACTCAGGATTCTCTTTTTGACCACTCGAATCCCATCTCCTTTCTCATATATCAAACCAAAATCACCACCAGCCTTCAGGCGAACCCATCAACACCATGATCACCATACCTCATAAATCCAAGACTGCCTCATTTCACAGACACAACAACCTCCCACACAAACACCTACTACGTCATCACAGGACATCTTATAAATCAATCTTTCCACCCTTTCAGAGACATCACCTCCTCACACTGCATATATCCAAACCAAATCGAGCATATGCCTTGCAACTCGACATTTATGGCAAATATCACCTCCTCCCACTGCACACTTCCGCACCGACCCTTCTCCGCATTTTGTGATTCAATACTTTCAGAACTCGAGGAACATCACATCTCTACACCTATATCAGTATCACCGCACACCTTGTAATTGAGCACATCCACCATTCCGCAAGGTCACCTCCTCCCATTCCACGCGCATCAAACTCCGAGGCCCCCACACGGATCCTCTCCAATCATCACCAAATCCTCAAACCTCACAAGAACCAGGCAGGGGGACTCCTTAATCCACAAGAAACGCATCGGGAAAGGCCTGTCGCCATCGGACTGAAGGAAATCGAAGGAGCGACCGTTCAAGAACCGTATAACTGCATCTGTAGGTACGACGCGAGCGATCGCGCTCGATATGCAAACCCTAGAATCCGAATCTCGGAACAAAATCGAGCGTTGGGAAAGTGAGGAGGGGAGGGCGAGCTTACCAGGAGATCTCGGAAGCCCCCTCCCTTCTACAGAGAGAGAGAGAGAGAAGAGAGAGAGGAGGTTGCGAGGGGTGTTGGGAGAAAGGGAGCGAGGGGTTGCCTTCGCGGCGCTTATATAGGGGGAGGAGGGAGGAGAGGTGAGAAGAAACGGGGTAATACCGGTTTCCTTTTCTCCTCTCCTTCTCTTTCTCTCTCTCTTTCTTCTCAGGCCCTTCTTTTCTTATACGGTCGTCGCGCACGTCTCTCGGGGGAGGGAAGGGTCTGAAATCGTGAGGTGGGGATGGAATGATGTTTGCGTTACTTTGTGGGTTGTGTCTTCACGGAGGGGTTATCATCCCCTTTTCCCTTACTGTGAGCGAAAAGGTTGTGCGTGTGGGTCGGCTGCCTGCGGCTTTCTTGCAGGGAGAGGCGGTCGTCGTGGCCAGCAAGAAAAGCCCCTTCTTTTTACTAATTGCTTTTATTATTTATTTGCTTTTTCCGCTCCAGATGCGGCTATCCACCGGCTTCAGACGGTTAAATGCAGTTTAAGCAAAAATTTATCAAACATAATTTGAGTTAAAAACCTTATGAACGAGAATGTCGGACTCTTTAGAGTTAATTTGGATGAGATAAATTTTATGCGATAATTTTTTATATATATTATATTATATTTTTATTTAAAAGTTATAAAGATTTTTTTGGTGAGTTATTTTGTAGTTATTTGAAAATTTTTTAAATTAAACTATGAACATATATGGAATAATTTACAAAAGTAAGTAATCCTAAATCAACCTCACATAATTTATCTCAAGTTAAATCCTTTTAATTCAGGTCAAAATATTATTTCCACTAAACAAGGCTAATTTCTATTTTGATGGGTTATCCTTCTTCCCAAACTATGCCTGAGGGTGCGTCTGGTTGGAGGTTTAGGTTATCTTGAGATAGGATTAAAGTGAGATAAGTTAAGATAAATGTTTAATTAAAGGACTTATAATGATTGATATGGTGATATGATATTACTGGATGTTATTTTAATATTATAATATAATATGAATTGATATATTTTAATATATATTGAGGTTGATATGATATAAAAAAGAGTAATAATTAATAGTAAATGAAGAATTGTGAAATCATTTTGTGTAAACTTCTAACCCATTTCAATATCACTTACAAATCTTTAATCCATCCATGTTACGACTCGGTTCCCGAATCCCTACAGGACCCGAGACCGGACCAACTCGACTGGTCTCAAGATCCAGTCGTCCAACAAGAAATAACCAAAAGGCAAGAAAATAAACCACATTCACTATACTAAGCAACTAATAGTAAAAAAGTACAGCAGTAAAAAAAGTAAAACTGCTACTGTACATATCACCACCACAACAATATAGCAGTAACAAGGTATAGGAACATAAAGGTGCAGAAAAGTAAAGGTACAGAACGTAAAGTATAGGAGTCTGAACTCACTACTACAAAAGAAGTACGACAAAAGAAGCTAGTGCTACTAGGCTCTACTAGGCCCAGCACCCTCTGCAGCCGTAGACTCGGGCTACTCAACACCTAGACCTGAAAAGGGGTTATGAGTACACAAAGTCAGCAAACGCTGAGTAGAGTGGTAACCAACTACTAAAGCAGTAAAAGTGAACAGGTAGCTGTTTATTTCATTTACTTTATTTCATAAACTATTCCTTTTTACCCATTGGTTTATTTATCAGATCTCTTTCTTGATCTCGAATATTCCTCGTGGGAACGATCTTGATTGCAGTTTTTTCCGAAGAGTAGAAGTCACACGTGATGCTCTCTTAGCCAGGAGAGTCCCCCGTGGTAGTTCTACACCCAGTCAACCACCCCAAGGTCACGGACAGATATAACGTGACTATGGCACGCACGATAAACATACAAGTAGCTACCCCGCACTGGCACGCGGTCAGTCGTTTCCGCCAACGGGTGCGCACAAGTACAGCATGGAACAATATAGGGCCTAGACCTCTCAGTAACAAGGGTCTAGCCCTTAAGAACCAAACAAGGATCTCACCTCTCTACAGTCCACGCACCCTTGCCTGACTACTCTGGTTTGCCCAATGGGCCTAACAAGTCAGTGTAAGGTGGCTAATTGAACCCTGGACCCCGTAGGGTGGCTAACTCTCTCCTTACACTAGTAGCTCTCCCTGGTACAGTGTATACGAGGGCCAAAAAGTTGGTGCAGAGTGGTCAATCCTAACCCCATATTCAACCCAAGGGCGACTAGCTCCGTTCTACACTAAACAAGGGACAATCGCTCTCCTTAGTACTCCGTACTCAAGGGTCAGCACACTTCCCCACTCACATTTTTCGGATCCATTCCATATATTTCCAGGAGTTCTACTCCTAATTCCCCTTAAGGTTCATGCTCATATTTCTCATGTCATTCCAGTACCAAGTTTCATCATTCCCATTTCCATTTTCAGGTTATTCATATGTAGCTCATATTTCTATCATTCACATTTCCAATCTCAGGTTGCACACATGCAGCTCGTATTTCTATCATTTACGGATACAATAGATAGTGTCACATACCACTGTTTCACTAGCACAGTTAATTCATATTTCACAGCCAGCTCTTGTTCATTAACAGGCAGTTGTTTTCTATCTACTCATTCAAGACTGCAATTCAAACATGTATATAGACATTTCAATCGTTTCTCGTCCTAGGATTCATACCACATTCTAGTTTCTGATCATTCATTCCACACATATATTCAAATTTGTATTTAAATTAGGGGAAGCCACTCTACCAGTCAACCCAGGAGGATTGGGGGCTCGAATAGCAGGCTCATGTGCCTCAGCAAGCCCCGAACCCGCAATGGAACGAAGTCTATAACAAGGAATCATCATAAAAGAGCATTTAGAATAGTATAGAAAGTCTTCTAACAAGTAAATGAACTCAAAAGGAAAACATCAGTATCTTATTTACGTACAACGGACCTCAAACGGACCCTAAACAGGTCAAAAACAGGGCTACTAACTCAAATCAAACGTCTGGAACAACTTCCAGATGTCTTAAAAGTGTCCAGAAACGCACCTCAAGCTCTGCGTCCACCCCAGACTTCTAGGAACCCTTCTGGACCGCGTGGACCCAGCTCCAGTCGTCTGACCTCCTCTTCGAACGTCTGGAAGTGCTTCCAGCCGTCTGGTAAGCCGCCCAGACGTCTGAAATGCGTGGGAGGGTGTGTCCCGCGCCTTCCCAAAGCAAATCCTGCACGCGACGACCAAATCTTCTCAAAAAAAGCCATGCAAAGGGTAACAGCGGAGCGACCTGCATGGCCGTACCCGCAAAGGGAACGTACATTCGTTGAGATCTCTCTTTAGACGTCTAGAACCGCCTCCAGACGTCCGCATCATCGTCTGAACGTCACTCCAGATGTCTGATTCTGGGAAAAATCCCAGAACCAAAACTTGCTCCTGCTCGCTCTCGCTTCACGCGGCCGCGACTCGCCTCCTTGCCTGCAACTCCTGCTGCAGCAGTGTCGAGGATGACTTCCCCAACGCACTCCTCCTCCCCCACACCACCACTCCAGCCGTGCGCCCTCCGGTGAGATCCTACACAAGCTCGAGAGCTCAACTCCTCTCCTCACACCGCTCCTCGTCGCCGCTCTCGCGCTCTCTCGCTCACGCTAGCTCTCGCGCTGGGGTGAAGAGGAAGGGAAGAAGTGGCTGGAGTGGGGAGAACGAGAGAGGAGGAAGGGGGTTTTATAAGGACGAGGTGTTAGGGTTTGCTAGAGGAGGGGAGAGAGAAGAAGGGGAGAAAATGAGAGTGCTGTCTGCACGCAGCCCGCGCGCAGACGCGAAGTTCGTACCCAAAAATTTGATTTCTAAATGTCTGAGAAGGTATCCAGACGTCTAACCGACAGTCTAAACGTCTGACCAGACATCTGACCAATAATCTAAATGTCTTAAAAGGTTCATAATAGAACATGTCTTAACAATCTACAAGTATGCTGCCAAGCACAACCTAAATATCTATTTATTAGTCATGTGATTAGCATCTCTTATTACAAAAAGGGTGCTGGTTGTTATTCTCTCTTTTGTACCCATTCATCTCAAGTATTAGATAAATGGTATTGATAAAAAAATTAAGTGTTTTGACGTAGCTTCTTGGAAGGTATCAGTATGTTGTTGGAAGGAAGTGTATTTTGAGGAAGCAACCAGCACGTACACTTGTAAATTGCACTTCTAGTTAAAATAATTTCAGGTGTATTTTACGTCTAAAGTTCTTTTATTAAGATAATTAACTATATCTGGATGGAAGCAATGAAAGTTGATAGGAATATAAAACATGCTAGGATTGAAAGGACGAACAAATGGAAATATATTAAATATTTCCGTCTTTTGACTTTGCTTCGTTTTTTTTTTTTTGTCTACCATTCAGTTTAAAGGAGTAAACGTCCGATTGATCTTAGATATGGAATTGACGTAGACTATTTTTTTTTGATAATGTCCAAGTTTTTTTTTTATCAATCAAAATTGATCTCGAGCTCAAATTTTTTCAACAGTTGTCAAGTCTTTAGATTAGTTAAAATTAATGATAATCTAAAACCTTCGTTATAAAGATCACATAATATGAAAAATCCTAAAATAGATGAAAGTTATTTCATTAAGAGTCCAAACCTAAATTTTATAATATAAAAATTTTTAATACTGAATTAACAAAATTATACCGTAAGATAGATAATTTCTTCTAACATTGCATATATTTACCTTATAAGGCTGTAAACCAATTCGTATTATAAGTTATTTGCCCGCATATCATCCAAGATACTTATATATTGACTTTGATATGTAGGAGAAAGGATTAGGGAAATTATCACATAAATAGATAAAAGAGGAATTATAGAATGGCAAGTTGGTGATTAGAGATATATGCTCTTGGATGGAGGGAAATTAGTGGTGGATATCCATCCATGGCAATGTGAAAAGCAATACATTAATGTAATTTCAATATTTATTACTTGTATGAGAATATAAATTATTGAAAATGGAAATTTAAGTACTACAAGAAATTTCTTTCCTTTCTGCAATGAAATTATTAGAAAAGACTTCCTAATGGAAATATCAAAACCAAATTAGTTAAGTAATTAACTCTGAAAAGTCCATTCCACTTCTCATTTCTTTCCAATACCAAATATAAATCCAATTTCCATATCCTATGCACCTAATTATACTCATTGAAAGTTGATAAAGATAAATCCATACCTTGTAAATTGGTTTCTATCACATGTTGCCCAACATATAATCATGACTCTTATACTAGGCCATGAAAAAGCATTCAACAAATTTTATATGTTCCCTTATTGCACCAAGTTGTAGGACCACTTATCACAAATAAATACATAATTAAAACAAATTCAAAAATGAATGTGTAACTCACACCAATGGAGAATAACTATCTCGATTTAGTCATATTTACTCACAATCAAAATAAGGATTTAGTAGAACTTTGTAGAAGTTAAGATTGTATTCACTTAACACCACAAATTGTTGCTTTCTTTCACCTATCAAATCACCTCCGATCCTATTGCTTCTTGGATATAATTTATTAATGAAGCTATTCTTGCATTTGATATTACAGTGATTCTAGTTTTGAAGTTTAAGTTATCACATCAGGTAATATACCTGTTATCTAAGCAACTAATCAAGGATAATTATTGTGTACCAACCATATTTAGTAGTTCCATTATTAGTACTTAGATGAATTCTCCCAAATTTTTATGTACAATCAAGAGTTGGGCTAACTTAGAAACATTATTTGACCTACCATGCACCTTGAAATTTTCCTTTCCTTTCTATCCCAACCTTATTGAATAGCTCATGTTTAGTGGTGATAGCTCCTACTTGAGTATATATATTATAGTTGTGGTTGCTACAAAATAATATTTCATATTAAATAACCCCTCCTGGTCACTAATATTTTTACCTGAGTAGTCATGTATCATTCCAACCACATTTAAGCCATGGCTTACAATTGATCTTAGCAAATCATTCCTCTACTCTCCATTATGTTTGTTGGAATTTGTGTGCCTTTGGTGATCTATTCAAACAATGTAATGATTTACATTTCATGTGAATAAGATTTGGATTATTTTTAATGCATGAATTGGTTTCTTAGTACGAACAGAGTGACATACTTAGTCAAATCGAATAAATCCAATGTCCATTGAATCATAGATCTAAATAATTTAAAGGATCCGATAGTATGCCAAGAAACCAACATACATGACTCAATCATTTGTTTCTGATCTAAGTTGGAATGACAACTTTTTCTAAGGATCGTCACCTGATTGATATTCGTAAATGAAGATTCAGAAATGTCGCATGGGTTAGGTCAATAAGTTGACTTAATGAAATAAGAGATAACTGAAAGTCCATCTCTAATGCTGTCATGGAGATTATGTATCATTAGACATGAGATAGATATGTGTCTCTACTCACGAACACATGCATTTGGCAAACTAATGGTAAATATACCCACCTTGGTGTTGATACTAGAAACTTGGGACATGTAAAAAAGAATAGGACACAATTTTTTAAATGGATCACACAAATCTACTTCATAGATATATGTGGCAAATTAAAGGAAAGAGCCCACTCTAAATATATTGGAAAAAACAAATTCTACATGTAGTTGCACAGTCTTAATTAGACTAAAGCATGAAAGAGAAGACAGTCCATTAAAAAATGAGTTGTTCTTAGTTCTCGTCCCAATGATGTAAAGAGATGTTAAAATAATAGAACCCATGGAGGGTTGGCAGTTATCTAATGGTATTAGACCTCAAGGTTAATATTATCCTCAAGTGTGAAGAATCCATAAGTATTCCGAATACCTAAAAAAGGCATAGTGCCATATCCATGAATCTTGAACACTTTATTATTGGTGTAATGAAACCAATAATGATTTTGATGGGTTTCTACCAAATATTATTTAAAGAGTTAAATAATGTTTGATTTAACATTTAATTAGGCCTAAGCTTGCTGCCTCTTGATCCAAATGATTTGGATAGAAATTAAACGTATTTTGGATACCGAATTCCAATCGGCCAAAATTAGTTAACGGTCGATCATGTACAAGTAGGAATAGGTCTTGATCATTGGATTAGATTTAACAGTTTCCCACATATTGGAATTTCAAGGTTCTTATAAATATCTCCCAAGGCAAAACCCTAAGACTCTTATCAACCACATACACTAGTAGAAAAAGTAATGTTCGCGATGGAAATTCTCGACCATTCATGTAACGGTCAATAATAAAAGTATTCTTAACCATTTTAAGAGAAATGGTTGTCAAAAGTCCGATCATTAACTTTCCCACTTGCAAAACAGTCGAGGAGGTTGAAACCATTTTCGACCGTTATAAACAGCCGAGAATAAAACTTTACTCGACCATTGTTATTAAACGATCAAGGATAAATGACATCCTTGACCTTGAAATATATAAGGGTCGAGCAAGTGAAGTAATGTTAAGGCGTCTGGTTGACACTATTCTCGACCGTTTATAACGGTCGCGAATAATAATATAGCCAATGGTTTTCATATTAACGATCGACGATAATGTTTTATAACCTGCCAACATGGGCAGCCAAATTTTCAAAGTCTATCGTTGATCGTTTCTTCGTAATAGTAAAGAAAAGCATTATTGTCTACTATTATTAACGGTAGGTAATAATCTTATCGTTGACCGTTTATTAGGAATGGTCAAGAATGTCGAGTAAAATCCCTACCACACACTCGACTCCCTCCCCCTTCGTCCCAAACCCTCCTCACAGCAGCCGAGCAACCTCCTCCACTAACACAGCAACCGCGCGACCTCCTCCCCTCAGCTCCTCTGCGACCGTCGTGCAGCTCCTCCTCCACCTCGGCTCCTCCTTCGCGACCTCAAGGGGTACTCGTCCTCCACCTCTTCTTCCTCCTCCCTCCCTGGCGCTCGCCTCCTCCTTCCCTTACCCCTCGTCGTCGGCCTTCCCCTCCCCCTTACCCACCACCACCACCTGCCACCCGCACCATGACCACTCGCGACCACCACCTCCTGCCCCTGCGGCCACCACCACCACCATCATCCTCCCTCCATTCCGCCAACACCCTTATCCTCCTCCCTCCCTGTCGCCCGCCTCCTCCTTCCCCTCCCCCTTGTTGCTGGCCTTGCCCTTCCCCTCCCCCTCGCCCACCACCACCACCACCAGCAGCATCACGACCACCCGCTGCCACCACCTCCCTCCCTATGGCCACCAGCACCCATCTCCTCCTCCCACCTCCTTCCTAACGCCAACACCACCACCACCTTAATCTCCTCCCTTCCCTCCCCCTAGCACCATATGCTACTAGTTAATTAATGTGTTTAATAACACCTAGAACATGATTTCTATTTTTTTTTAATAACACCTAGACCATGATTCAATTAATAGCATATTTCATTCCGTTAGTTCAATGTTCTTGTCTTGCTTTCCTTCGTAAGGAACCACCGCGTTCATAGGATCCTTGGTTAGAATGTATAGCTTCTTTTGCCCCAACAAAGATGTGAAAAACCAAGGACCAAAGAATATAATTTTGGACACCACTAAGCTTAATGGATGTGCCTTGAATTATGATAACAGTAGTGAAGGACAAGGGCTAACCTTGGTAAGGGAGAGGAGGATCCTAAAGTCACTACACCAAGGCTAGAAGAAGCATGGCAA
Organism: Thalassia testudinum; assembly: GCA_037157565.1. Lineage (NCBI taxonomy): Eukaryota > Viridiplantae > Streptophyta > Magnoliopsida > Alismatales > Hydrocharitaceae > Thalassia > Thalassia testudinum. The sequence continues at coordinate 94,201,509 of JAZHRO010000024.1, forward strand.
TAGTAGAGATGATAGATATGTGACAATCGGAATGAACCTATGTCACAATCAAGAGGTAGTAAAGCATCCCTACTTCTATGCAAAATACATCATGCTCCTCATCACATCAAATGAGTGGACCAACAATCAACACATGCATTCTAAAGGTAAAAAGTCAATTTAGCTTGGTACATGGATATTAGTCCTCTACTATAAGAATGACTGAAGAATCCCACATAAATCATGCAGCCACGTCTCTTAGCCAAAAAAAAAGGATCTCGCACACAAATTTCAAAAGCGATTACGCAAGAATCACACTCACACAGCATGCAAATAAAGATAATGGACATAGATCATGCATTTTCTAAGTCAGCCTCCTACAGCATATTTGTCATAACAATCAGGCACCCGCTACAACGAGAGGAGGGATTGTCACTACCACAAAGAATATGGTGCAGCAAGGAATGACCCATGATGAGGATGGGGTAATTGCATAAGTTGGACCTACCCTAAACTTGCAATGGGGCCAAAGATGCTACAAAGATTAGGCATGTCAAGGCCCAGTGTTTCGATGTGTTTAGTGCATGGATTTGTGAGGGGGCAAGAGCTTGACCAATTATAAGGATTAAGGTGTGGCAAAGGATGATTGTATTACAAACCTTGGATTGCCACATGCATTGATTGCATTGATGTCAACGCACTGTTGAAACTCCACCCATGGATGATGGCATCACCACCTTAAGAAGTGAATGTTTAAGGTCTCGAGCTTCGATTTAAGGTTTACTTTTAGGGTTTGGGGTTTAAGATTTGAGTGTTAAGGTTATGCGTTTAGGGATTAGATTAACAAACTTAATGTTTAGGGTTTTATAAAGGAGCGAAGGATGAGAATGGAGAAGGAGTAAGAGGAATATGAAGAAGATTAGGGTTTCGAAAAGTGAGGAGGAGGAGGAGGAGGAGAGGGTTGGGGTGGAGGGTGTTGGGTGAGTCGAGATGGGGAAGGGAGGAGATCTTTGAAGGGCATCGGGGATGGATGGAAGAATACTCTTATCCTAGGTTTTGAAGTGGGGATTTGATCACCATTCAATTGTGTTCCCAAATTGTTTAAATTATTTGATATTTATGTTTGATTATGAAATTTTTATTATGACTTTGTAGATACTCACACTTGCACAAATTTAGATGCACTTGATGACAAACAATAGGAATTCTGACCCCTAGGTAACAAGTTGTGGGAGGGATATAATTGTGTCAAAATACTAACCTGTCGAGACTTAAGATCATGTTATACAGACAATGTAGAGTGTGTGTATACCTCATTTACATGCATGATACATTATCTTTATAACATGCCATAAGTGTCGTCGTCTAAACAAAGGGGGGTCCTTGAAGATTTGATCTCAACTTAGAGTTACTTCTTGCATGTAGCTAGTATTTTGAAAAATTTTGGTCACATTTTCTCGCTCCTCTCTGGTATACCAACTAATCTTAGCTCCGATCCCGAAGGGTCCTTTAGTGGGGGCTATTGAGGACGTAGTTAGGGTTAGTCTTGGGGGTATACTGGAGATATGCAAGGAAATGCTGTCGAAATTTCTCCAAATACTTGTTGCATGTAAGAAGTAATGTTGTGATCAAATCTTCAAGGTATGAGCTATTAAGTGAAAATCTTCTTAAAATACACATTTCTTTCTTATTCGAGTCTAACTTATGAGTGATCTTAAAATATACATTTTTACCTTGTTCGAGTTCAACTTATGAGTGTTTGTCTTTTACATTTGGGTTAATTATCATGGATAAGTCATGGATAAGTATGAGGAATTCGAATTAGCACGAATACAAGAGTAGAGTGATTTCATTTTTGGAGTGGGCATTTCATGATGATAGGAAAACATTTAGACAATGTGAATTCCTTCAGCTGATTTTATACCCATGTAGACATTGTTTGAATGGGTTTTTCTATGACCGGGACACAGTTTTGGAGCACGTGATAAGTAATGGTTGGTGGCAACATTACATAAATTAGACAGCTCATGGTGAGCAAATGAGGGAAGTTAGAAATGAAAGAATTGAAGCCTTTAAAGGAAGTGATGCTAATTAAGATGAATTAGATGAAATGTTACATGATATGAGAGTTGATGGAAGTGCCATCATGCTCTATAATTCACTTAATTTAGCTAAGTCCTAAGGTAATTGATCTAAATAATACATAAAAAGGGTACAATATCGTATGGAAGAAGATTCATTAGATTAATCCCAAGAGATCTGATTGCACAGCAAAAATATACCAGCAATTGTAACATCTTGTGCTATTTCCTAGCTTTGCCAGAGCATATTAGGTAGCCATAGTCGCATTTGTAAAAATACACGCATGCATGCATTTATTTGAGAGGGGAGGAGAGTGAAATAAATGGCCTTGTAATTAACAAATTCTTCAAGTGCTGCCTCGCAAATTCACCATCTTTATTTTTATTTTGACTTTCTTCTCCGCGGCTGCAAAGCATGGCAGCCTCCTCTTCGCGCCATTCTCTGCAACAAGCTCTCCTTGCAGCCGCATGCATAGCCATGCACAGCCAGGGCATGGCTATGCATGCCTCTTTCCTCTTTAAAAAGGGTGGCTATCTTCTTTGCAATGGGAGCCTGGTCCACACAAAAAAAAAGATATCACCTTCCTTCCCTTCCAGGCCATCTCCTCCCCTCTCCCCTCCATACGCAGCCTCTCTTCTCCTTGAAGAGCCACGCTGCGGGTAGGAGCAACTCACAGTGGTGCGCAACCACCACTGTGAATCCCACCACCGCCCAGCTCATTAAAGAGCCGGTGGGCATGGTGGTTCTCTTCCCTGTTTCATCGTTCCAAGCCAACCTCGCCATTGCCACAGGAGCTTCAAGCTCTGAAGCTCAAGCTTCGCAATAGTAGCAGCAAGGCGCCGGCCACCGCGCGCCCTGTCGCGATGCTCCACCGCGCACGCCAGCAGGCCGCCCGCGCCCCTCTCCGCGTGCCCTGTCGCGAAGTTCTGCCCGCAGCCTAGACGGCGCAGACCTTCCGCGCGCGCGCCAGCTCGCGCAGCGGCTCCCGCACTCACAGCACCGCCAACACCCGGTCGCGCGAGCCGAGCGTGCACTGTAGCCACTGTTCACGCGTTTTAGCGGAACACTGTGGCTACAGTGAGGTGACTGGTAAGTTTCTCACTTATCCGGTCACCCGGCACGTCACGACCATCTGCTGCCCGTCCATGCACCCCCGCGCTGGTGTCTCTCCCCGTGCCCGCTCTTGCGTACGCCCGCCCGCTTCAGCGCCGGCGTCTTCGCCTGCTTCTTCGTGCCCGCACCCGCCTCACCGCGCAGCGTAGTGCGCTGCGGTTCCTCCCACGCCCGCTCCCTCCTGCGTGCGCGCACGTCTTCGCGCCTGTGCGTGCGCGTGGCATCAGACGACACTTGGAGGCTGCGGACGACTCATCTCTCCGCGCACCTTTCTCCTCAGCTGACGCTCTCTCTTACTCTCTCTCTCTCTCCTGCAGACACATATACACACACATACACACTCTCGTACACACACCCACTCACCTATACACTATTATATACTTATATATATATACATATACATATATATATATATATTGATATATATACATATATATACACATTTATTTATACATACATATATATATACATATATATATCTATAACTATAAATATATATATGTGTGTGTGTGTATATCTATCTACATATATCTATATACATAGATACTTATACTAATATATATATATATACATATATACACATATATATAACTATATACATATATTATTATATATACATATATATACATACATATATATATATATATATAGATATATATTTACATATATACATATACATATTTTCATATCACTTACCATACGTTGTATCGTGGGAATATCTGCACCAGTTGCTGATATTCCCCGATACATGCATACAGAAAGCGTTTTCGCACACATCTTCCACCATCCATCCTACACTCCACGCGGCACTTCGTCCTGTTGGTTGCGTCTTCCTAGATGACGATCGACTCGACACTGTGTTACACGCCATCTCCATCTCCACCCCCACCCCCTGTATACATATATAACATATACATATATATATATATACTACATTTACTTTATTTCTATTTCTCTTTCCTTCCAGTAAAAAGATAAAAAAATATACAAATGAGAAAAGATAATCTTTCAATTGCAGTTACTCAGTCTTGCGAATAGCAAGATCAGTTTTGAAACCCTAATTTGGCTCAAAGCCAAGAACCTGATTTTGAGGATGTACCTCAAGGACAAAAATTATCAGAAAAAAATATTAAATAGAAAAGAAAACACCAAAAACATAATAAACGAACGGAAGAGATTCGTTGTAGGAAAGGCGTGGAAACTTCTTCACTTCTAATCCCACTTCCCTCAATTCGACCCATGGCCTAAAAGTGACCAAGATAAAATCAAGTAGGCCAGGTTAAAAATTTTGTAAAGAGATGGTTAGGCTCGATTTAGGTTAACCACTATACTCATTACAACGATAAATCACCATATTAACACAACCTATACGGGTCTACACCAAGATCGCAAAACAGGCCAGAATAACCAATTTAGGGTTTCCTTTGAAATTATGCTATTAAAGAGAACAATTAAACCCTATATTTGCTCTGACTGAGTTTGATAGAATTCTGATGAAAGTATTGCAAATTAAACCTTTTAAATTATAAGTAAATATTCCACAAGGTTTAATTTTATCAGATAAGTCAAAATGGGGCCAATTAAACCTAAAACAATGACCTAGGTGAATAATTAAGGTTGAATGAGTTTGAATGAAAAATTTACCAACCAAACATTTTCAAAACTCAAAATTTACCTGACCATCAGATTCCCTAGATCTTAATTGTACTCCCATAAAAAGTTGGACCTGATTTGACAATGTTTGCACCTACTTTGCATTTAGGTCCCTAGATTCCTTAAAAAGTTGCCAATGGGTCCAATTCTATTATTTATAGGTCCTTCCTTTTTGCAAAACGGTCCCTTGGTCATCTCCTTCCTCTCACCGGCCTTCGACCATTGTCCAAGCTGCTCGACGAACTTCCAGCGCCAATTGCAGTTGTTTCGAGCACCAGTTGAGCTCGACCTCTGAGGCAAAGTTGTTCGCCGTTCCATTCCGCATTGGGAAAGACTCATCTTGCCGGCTATCGACATTGCAACAATCCGTGATCTCCGGTCAAAAACAAACTCAGAGATACGAGTTGTTGAAGATCTTCTCACTACCTCCTGCAACGAATTCACGCACAGCCGAGGCTCTATAAAACCTCGTGATGCTCCTCCAAGTCGAGTCATCTGGAATCCGAGCGCAACCACTACCTTCTCTTCTTCCTCCGTGCGCTGCCATTGCCAGACCTTGAGGTCTTCTCCGTCCCCTTCACTCTGCTGTATCTCGCCACTAAACGAGGGTGCCACCGCCTTCGTCTCTCTCTCGCCGAGCTTCTCAGCCCAGCAGCCTTCTCTCTATCTCCTTCATTAGCCTCAATTCCTTCTCCGATTCTTCGCTGGCAATTTTCCACAGCCATCGGTCTCCACCTCTCCTTCCTCCAAATTAGGTTAGGATTTTCATTCCCCTTTTTTCCCTCTGCCTTCTCATCTATTCAATTTTAAATTCCAACCCTGTTTCAGCCATCACCGACCATCATCTTCAAGGGCTCCAGCAAGCGTCTTCGCCTCGACACCGAGCCCCTTCGCACAGCACATGGAAATAGGGAAAAGCTTCGGGGATCTTCCTTGAAGCTCCTAAATTGATCTAGGTCCTAAAGGTTCATTTTGGTGTGCACAGGTTCCCGCCAGAGCTACCTTCTTCTCCACCTCCGGCAACCACGCCGGTGAGGGTTTTTGTCCGCTACACATCTCCATCCCCCTCAACGACAAGCCCACAACTTCTGTCATTCGCCCACGACCAAAAGCCCTAACTTTATTGGGCCACTCGACCACCCCAGCCACCTGTTGACCAACCCACCGTTCGCCACCCAAATCCTTCATTGCCTAGCCACCTCACACACTATCACGCCACCAGACCACCACCCACACGTTCGTTGTTATCAGACGAAGGTTTTGAATTGCTTTAACGTGGCCAAGAGGCCTTATTCTTGTTTTCAGGTACAGGAGTTATTCCGCCATTGATGCTGAAGCTTCGAACTCACTTGAAGCTCATTCTTCAGACGATTGCTCCAAGTTTCGGTCCTAGCTGCTGCAAAACCCTCTCAGCATCACACATAGTAGGTCAATTGGGAGCATCGACCGCTTCCCCGACCTCAATCCTAGCCACCTGCTGTTGCTATTACACGCGAAGACAGCAGGAACTTTTAGTCCCACATCGGAAGTGGCAGCAGCAGCCACAGCGAATAAATTGATTTTGTCATCATAGCTGTTCGCCTCAAGTAACACTGGGGGTGAGGTCCCCGCACACCCTACACGCCTCGCCCGTGACACTGCTTCACGCGAGCTTGGTCCGATAACCCACCTAAGCCCACACCTCGGCTACCCACGCCGATAGCCCTGGTCCCGAGTACGCGGATCCCTGATACTCGACCACCTCAGCATCTGACTGGACATTGAGAAAGAGAAGGGAAAGAAAAAGAGAGAGAGCTGGGCAGGGGTGGGTTTTGCAGCATGGAACAGTACCACTACACCCTCGCCCTCAAAACTTAAGGCGTCTATGCCTGTTCTCTATCGTCTAAGGGTAAAGTGCTGAGTTGAGTTATAAACGTTGATAATTGATAGTTGTGTTGAACTTGGTGGTTCAAACCATCACTTTGCTCTATTTTTTTATCTATCTATAAATAAGCACTTTATCTATTCAACATAAATTACCTTTTTAATAATGATAAATTGTGCGGATAACTACTCCTAGAGACGACCTCGAATTTCTTTTTAAATGCCTGATTTGGTTTGATCACTATACTACGACACTACTATTTCATAATACGATCAAAGCGAGCCAAACATTTTGGTGCCGTTGCCGGGGAGTAACGTGCATTTATCACTATTATTTTTGATTTCTGGCATATCTACCTTGATTGGTTGTTTTGCATGAACTTAATTAAGGGGGCACCTGACTTCTATAACTTGAGGACAACCACTCCACGGCAGGTAACTCTCTCTCCTGTCTTCTTGATCCCCCTTTTCTCAATTTCAATAAAACAAAAAGGGGTAAAAGAAATATAGGACTCAATCTTGCCGTATTTTCTTAGAAGTTTCATTCTTGGCAAGAAATTATAAATCCTGAGCTAGGATCAGCCTAGAAAACACAACCCAGCAATTTTTGAACCTAAAGGGACTAGTTAATTGAACCCGTGGACTAGAACATTCTTGATTAAGTCCAACGGGATCACTAAATTTCAAATTGGACTCCACTTCAGAGCCAAATTAGGGTTAACACTTTAGGGCCTATCTAGTACACATTTACAAAGTATGAAGGAAAATATCATCCGCATTGTGTGCTACCTAAGCCTTGGTTGAACTGATTTACAACTTAACCATAAAATACAAGCCTTGAGATCACTTGAACCCTAAAAGAAGTGACTTAATAACTTGTTTGCTGAAGCAAAAGAGGGTGATTTAGGTGAGTTAACCTAGATTACATCCTCAACATTTGGACAGGTCAAGTGGAATTGGTTCACTTGGTGACCCAATAAACCTAAAAATTAGGTCACAATTGAAATAAAATCTTAATCAAGTGATAATTTGAGGCACAAATAGGCTTAAAATTTGATAGACCTAGGGCCTCAATCCACATGTATCCGACCTACTTGGAACCGCAGTGACAAGAGAGGTTGGGTGGGGAAACCCTGTAACCTGTGGAGGCACTCTACCGTGTAAGGGTCTTTGCAGAACTCTCTCTCTGGCTGCCCAAGTAATTCTCGGGCGGGTGGACTTGTAATCTAGAGGTCGTTTGTCTCTGGTTAACCTAAGCCATCCAAATATATTTGGGTGTCTCGATTGGGTCTGATTGAAATCTAGTCCCTCATCTTTTCTATAGTGCATGCACGGTAGGAGGTCCTTAAGACCTCCTCTAGCAGTTCATTCATGTCAGGGATAGAACCCGACTAAATTATTTGGGTCTCCTTCTGATCCGATCCCTATCTTCTCTGACCCATCTACTTCCAACCCTGGTTCTCCGCTTTCTGACTCTAACTCAATGGAGAACCCTGGTCCAGAAGGAGACGACATCCAGCAACTGCAAAACCAGCTCCAGACTCTCACAGATCTTATCAATGGGTTGGAAAACCCTAGAGCAGGTCCAGAAATGCGGGATCATTATAATCTCGCAGAAGTGGCTATCAAGCCTAAAGTGTGTATTTCGATTGGGGGACTTGAGACCGAACTCAAGCTGAATATTATTAGCTTGATCCCCAATTTCCACGGGATGGGTTCTAAAGACCCATTCCAACACATTCAAGAGATGAAACATTTGGCCCAGACTCTCGGACCAACTGTTCAAAATCGAAACACTCTGCTCATAAAGATGTTCCCTTTCTCGCTTAAAGAGAAAGCTGCCCACTGGCATCAGTCTCTGAATCGACCGATCAATACTTGGGATGAATTGCAAACTGAATTTCTAAGTAAATATTTCCCAGTAGGGCATACTAACGCCCTAAGACATCAAATTATGCATTTTCAACAAAATGCGGGGGAACCACTTCATGAAGCATGGGATCACTTTCTCGATCTCATGCGGAAATGCCCGCATCACAGAGTTCCTAAATGGGAATAAGTCCAATCTTTTTACTGGGGACTCCATGAAGATATTCGACTTTTCGTCGATGCAGCTTGTAAAGGCAATTTCATGGGCAAGCATGAGAATGCTATTTGGGAAATTCTCGAAAATATGGTTGAGAATTCAATAAATAATGCATCCATGGGTATGTTCGACAGGAAGACTACCTGTGCATCGATGAACACACGCGGGACAAATGAAGCACAAGACTTATCCTCTTCTTTCGACATGGAGGTTGTGGCCAGTCGATTGGATAAAGTCTCAATAATTGAGAAAAAGCTTGACGATTTGACTCGTCAGCTGCAGAAGGCCACTTCTTGTCAACAGAACACGCATGCACAACCACCCTTAAGGAGGGAGGCTATGTATAATATTCACTACACCAGGATGAATATGAATCCATCGCCTTCTAACTTTGGGTTCAGGGAAACTCTGAATCTACTCATCCTAGTTGGGGGTCCTCTGAACCCCATTATCCTATTTTTTTCGGAGCTCCTCAACCCCGTGAGGAACTCCACACCATCCAGAACAACCCATATTCCAACTCCTGTAATCCTGGGTGGCGTAATCATCCTAACTTCTCCTGGTCGGGGAATTCCTATCCTCAAAATTCTAGACCTCAATATCCACCTCGCCCACAAAATCCACACTCATATCAGCCTGCTCAACTTAAGCCCAATATGAATTTTCAACATGGGCTTAGTAAAGATGATCAAATGAGCATGATTCTTCATACCCTAGCTGATATGTAGAAGACTAATGCTGCTATGCAGAGGCAGCATACTACGGATATGGTAGATATGCGCAACCAAATTGCGTAAATGGATGGAACTCGCTAGCCAGGCGCATTACCCTCACAACCTCTGCCAAACCCTAACAATGTGCCAAATCAGAGGTACGTTGTGAACCTAAAGCAGGGCCAAATTCATTATGTGCAACTAGGCACTTCTACACCTATATATCAAGACGGGTTAGAAGCATCAACTTCTGTACCTAACTCATCTCAGCAGCAGCAGCCACCTATCCTACCCACTCCTCCATATCCTGCGGGATTACATTCTGTCACAACCCGTAGTGGTAAGTGTACTAAGGATCCTGAGCTTAAGAGATACATTAAACCTAAACCTAGTACATCTCAATCTGGAGTGATTATTAAGGATAACTCAGGTACTACAGAACCCACTCCAGAGGAGCCTAAGACCACACCTTTTCCTAAGGCCTTGACAAAATGAAATAAGGGTAGGAAGCCACCTCAAGTTGACGAGGACTTGGTTAAGCTCTTTGAGCAAGTCCAGATTAGCATTGCTTTGATGGATGCTATACGTCATGTACCGGCTTATGCACGATTTTTGAAGAACATATGCACTCCTAAGCGAAAGCCGAAGAATTCTGATGGGAGTCCTATTTTGCTATCAGAGCAGGTTAACTCCATTATCTTGAGCAAGCTTTTGTAGAAATTGAAAGACTCTGGCAACCCTTTGAACTCTTGCAAGTTCAGGGACTCAGAATTTAACCGGGCTCTTTTAGATTTAGGTGCATCCATTTATTCCCACGGCCCTCCTAAAATATTTTGAGGATTTTGAACTTAAACCTTCGGAAGTGACATTGCTGTTAGCCGATCGATCTATTAGGTCACCCCGCAGAATTTTGGAGGATGTAGTTGTAAGAGTTTGGGATCTATTTCCCGGTTGATTTTAATGTACTGGACCTGGATACACCAGAAAACCTAAAAGATACACTTATAATCTTGGGGAGACCATTCCTAGCAACAACTAGGGCAAATATTAATTGCGAGGAGGGCCAAATGGAGATAAAATTCGAGGATAAGACAATGAAAATTGATATTTTTGAGGCCCATAGAGGAATCAATTGTTGTGTAATTCAGGAAATAAATAGTATCGATTCACCTCTTGAGGATCCTATTGTTGAATTGAATATAAATATTCCTGACCAAGAACCCATAGAAATGCAATCCAGATTACACCTTGAGGAACCTAGTCCACCTCTAGTTCCCCCTCAGGCTAGCCCCGACCTTCCTACTGCTGCTGAGAACTAGGTACTTGAACTAAAACCACTTCCTGACAATCGCAAGTACATCTTTTTAGGTTCGAACAACACATTTCTTGTGATTATCAACTCTTCTTTATCCTCAGATCAGGAAACACATTTGATTTTCATCCTTCGAGAGCATCGCAAGGCCATTGGTTGAACCTTAGATGATCTCTTCGACATAAGTCCTTACTATACCCACCGTATTTTTACAAAAGAAGGCTCACGACCTACGCGCGAAGGATAGCTCTGACTCAATCCAATTCAAGAGGTCGTGAGGAAAGAGATAATTAATTGGCTTGATGCCGATATTATCTATCCCATCTCTGATAGCCATTGGGTTAGACCAATTCATGTGGTACCTAAGAAGGCTGGTCTAACCATTATCAAATCAGAGTATGGAGAATCCATCCCCACCAGAATTGCAAATTTGTGGAGAGTCTGCATAGACTACAGGAAACTGAATACCTCCACGGAGAATGACCATTTCCCACTACCTTTTATTGATCAGATTCTTGAAAAATTAGCGAGAAATCAGTACTTCTATTTCTTGGATGGATACTCAGGCTATAATCAAATGGCCATTCATCCTGAAGACCAGGAGAAAACCACCTTCACCTGTCCCTACGGAACATTTGCGTTCCATAGAATGCCTTTTGGACTCTGCAATGCACCTGCTACCTTCCAACGGTTTATGTTAGCAATATTCTCGGACATGGTGGGAGAATTTTTAGAGGTCTTCATGGATGATTTTTCTATCTTTAGAAAATCATTCGATGAGTGTCTTGGCCATTAGACTAAGATCCTCCAACGATGCATTGGCGTAAATCTAGTCCTGAGCTAGGAAAAGAGCCATTTCATGGTTCCCCAGGGCATAGTTCTTAGACACCTTATGTCTAAGCATGGTATCCAGGTTGACCGAGCAAAGATCAATTTAATATCCAAACTCCCTACCTCTTCCTCGGTCAAAGAAATTAGATCCTTTTTGGGGCACGTCGGATTCTATCAACGTTTTATTCCCGACTTCTTAAAAATCGCCAAGCCCCTGACTAACTTATTATTGAAGGATATTCCCTTCGATTTCTGTGATGATTGTGCCGAAGCCTTCAAAATCCTTAAGGATCGAGTCACCAAGGCACCAGTATTGCAACCTTTTGACTGGTCTCGTCCATTTGAGATCATGTGTGACACGTCAGATTTTGCTGTGGGGGCAGTCCTTGGTCAAAAAGTTGATGGGAAACTCGTAGTGATCTATTACGCAAGTAAAACGTTGGACGACACCCAACGAAATTATACGATCATTGAGAATGAACTTCTGCCAATTGTTTTTGCCCTAGAAAAATTCCAGTCATACCTTCTCGGGTCCCACATAATCATATACTCGGACCACACAACGATACGGCACTTGCTCACCAAGAGGGATGCGAAGCCTCGTATGATTCATTGAATCTTGCTTTTGCAAGAATTTAATTTAGAGATTCGCGAAAAAGCGGGAAAATAGAATGTAGTTGCAGATCATCTATCCCGCCTTCCCTCATCTATCATTGATCCATCACTACCTATTACTGAGCATTTTCTGGATGAGCATCTTATGGGCATAGATGCTGGGCTTCCCTAGTATGCAGATATTGTTAACTACTTGGTGTCAAACCAGATTCCGTCTGATTGGCCCAAAGTCAAAAAGGACAAATTGATTTCATATGCCAAGTATTATTTCTGGGAAGATCCATATCTTTTTCGCATCGGAGCTGACCAGATCATCCGGAGATGTATTCCTGACACAGAAATCAATGTATTATCTTATTTTGTCATGACCAGGCCTGCGGTGGCCATTTTTCTAGGCATAAAACCATAGCCAAAATTCTCCAAAGCGGCTTCTATTGGTTGACTTTATTTAAAGACGCACACAAATATTGTAGGGCATATGCTTATTGCCAGACCTTAGGCGACATGGGCTATCGCAATATGATGCCCTTAAATCTGATCATCGTGTGAGAAATTTTTGATATTTGGGGGATTGATTTTATAGACCCATTTCCAAATTCGAATAGCTTTGAATATATTCTTCTTGCTATGGACTATGTGTCTAAGTGGATTGAAGCCGTTCCTACCCGAACCAATGATCATAAGGTCGTTATCACATTTATTCACGATAACATCTCCCAGTTCGGTGTTGTTAAAGCAATTATCTTTGATGGTGGGACCCCTTTCGTGAATGTGCATTTCCAGTCCGTACTTAGAAAATATGGGGTGTCTCATCGCATTTCTACCCCATATCATCCGCAAACAAATGGACTTGCTGAGTTATCAAACAGGGAAATCAAAAAGATTCTGCAGGTCACTGTTCGATTGGATAGAAAGGATTGGCCAACCCGGCTTCTAGAAGCCTAATTAGGAATGTCTCCCTTCAGGACTGTTTACGAGAAGGCATGTCACCTTCCTATAGAAATGGAGCACAAAGCCTATTGGGCAGTAAAGAAGTGCAATCTGAACCTCAGAAAGTCTGGTATTCATCGTCGCCTGCAAATGAGCAAGCTCGATGAGCGACGCAATGATGCATACGAGAACTCGTAAATTTACAAGGATCGAATTAAAGCCTTGCATGATAAGCACATTTCACGTAAATCATTTAGTCATGGTTAGAAAGTACTCTATTTGATGCCCGTCTTAAGCTGTTCCCGGGTGTTGAATGCACGGGTTGCTACGCTAATGTTTTTGGTTTTGAAAAACCTGTCATCGTAGTATGAAAGAGAACTCGTGTTCAATAAATAAAATTTATATCGGAATAGAAATCCCGAGTCGAACACAGGGAGGTGGACGTTTGATTTAAAAACGCGTGTTTATTTTATTTGTCACAAAGCGGAATAATTGATTAGAAACTAACTATTTACAATAAATAGAAGAGAGAGAGAGAATAAGAGAGAGATAATATTACAAACAAAAATCAAAAAGAGATGTAGAATGAACATGGAATTTCATCATCAGAACGATTGTTCATTACACTAGAAAGTGGGAAAATGATTACACTAGAAAGCAGTAAATCTACCCTAGAAAGTAGTAAATCTATTCTAGAAAGCTGTAAAAAGAATGGGGAGAGAGATATCCTCCTCGAAGGTCACTTGGAGGACGAGCCGAATGGGTCGACACTTGGACGAAGGAGGGCGAAGTAGGAAGAATGGGAACGGGGCAGCATGTCGTCGTCGTGGGATCCGCTTCCGAAAGGGGGATGAAAAATTGACTTTATCTCGCGAGAAGCATCCCGGGTGTGGCACAAGCTTCTCTTGAGCTTTGGAGAGGTAGAGAAGAAAAGGAAGGGATGAGAATTTTGTGTTGAGGGGATCTCCTTTTATAGTTGCAAGGAGTGAGGGCAATTTGGTCGTTTGAATTTGAAAATCATTAAATCAGGGGTCTTTAGTGACGGATAAAACCGTCGCTAAAGCCCCATCATGGGCATAGTGGGCGGCGTGCGCTCGCCCGCTCACCTCCCACACCACCCACGTTCTCTGAATCTCTACTGTTCGATCATGAGATCGAATGACTGAGAGCGCTCCTTACGCCCTCTCCTCGGGCGCTTGCCCACGTGCGATCTCGCATGAGGCGCGATGTGCAATAGCGTGTGGGTGCTATCGAGCGCCCGCAGTTGTTGGATCGCGATCGTGCGGTCGATTGGGAGTGTGCCTCCGCTCCAATTGCAGCGTGGCGCGTATCGAACGCGCGCCTGTGCTTCGCGTTAGAGCGCTCGACCAACGCGCTGTGGGCACGTTTGTGTCGAGCACTTAACTTAAGCACGGACGCATCGCAACCGTTGGATCTTGATCCAAGGGCGGGGAAGGGTTGATGCAGAGGCCTTCAGCTGATGCGTGCGGTCGATTGAGCAGCTGAGATGTCGCCACGTGGTGCCATCTTGGCCGTCCATCTTCTGGATGATGTAGATGGTGCCACAGTTGTCGGATTGAGTTGATTTTCACGTTGTTAAGCTGCGATCGTCGATTCGAATCCATCCGTATGGTCAGATTTGTCATTTGAAGTATGGATTCACACCATCTTGGCTCTTGTTCTTCTATGGTTCCTCGATCTTTATCTGATGCTACAGGTGTCTGATTAGGGCGATCTTGGAGTCGTTGAACTCCAATCGTCGCCCTGATCACATCTGTACGGTTGGATCTTTGATCCGAGGCCCCGATAAAAAGTTTGCCCTGTCCATGAACATAAAATGAGACAATTAACCTTCATTTTTTTCAAACTACTCTAAATGCAAGATGATGCATGTTATGCAATATTTATAGTATGCAATGCAATCCTATGCTTAAGAACATGCATAAATAGACATCTTAAGTAGTGTAAACGTGTTTACATCATACCCCTAGGTAAGCTCAGATCTAAATGGACCAGACCTTTTTTGGTTAGGAGGATTATTGGTAATGGAGTTGTGGAAATCTCACCTCCCGATCGTGACTCTATACCATTTGTTGTTAATGGCCAATGGCTTAAATCTTTTCTTGAACTCCATGATTTGAGTCAGATCGAGGAATCTCTTTACCTCCATTCCACTTGAATCGCATTCTGCCCAGCTAATGGTGGTAAACTTAGCGCTTAACGGGAGGCCATCCGCCATCTGAAAAACCCGAGACCTTTCTTATCTTTTTTGTGCAAATCACTCCTACTGCACTTTAGAGTTCCTAATTTAAGAACAGTCACTTCTGATCTACCCACTCACCCTTGAACATGTTCTAAAATTATGAACTAAGCTAAATTTGAACCCATCCTGTTTGCAATGAGGGCATTACAAAACTTAGGCATGGGGAGGATTAAAGTGCAATTATTTGGAATTAATGATTGAAAGGTTCTCACAAAAATACATATAGATTCTCACAAAAAATAAAATAATAAAATAAAAATAAAAATAAATAAAAGAGAGAGACAAATAAAAAAAAAATCAGTAGACATTTTTAATTTGTTAAATCCCTTAAACATTCAGTTATGGAGTCAAGCAAAAATTTTCTTCCGTAAGATCCACCAAACAATTGTGAGGTGAGAGAAGTGTGCTTACTGGTGCTCTAAGTCTAGTATGAAGACTCTCAACTTCTAGATAATTAGATAATAAAATTAGGAGTTAACACAGTTTTCGCTCTTAGCTCCTGTGTGCAAATATTTTGTGTTAATTCCTGAGAGCCACCAAATAAGAGAAATATGCAGTGAGTAGGTTCTAATAAAACTATGACTAAGGTGGATGGTTACGACCATTCTTTACGGAATCCTTGACTGAAGGAGGGTACTAATGTCAAGGGTCAGAAATATGGCGTGTCTTTGTGCGTGTGTGTTAAGAGGTGTCATTATAGTCGCACTTGATACGTCGGTTTTAAAAGAAGTAAACGGAGGTGAGTTCGAGTGTCGGTCTCTGGGAGGCGTGAAAATCAGATTTTTGTTTATCACTTGTTGTCATGGAAAAGGCGGTGTTTTGCTTGCGAAAGATGCGATTTTGAAAAGCAAGAGAGAGATAGAGAGAGAGAGAGTTTAGAGTTAGAAAGCTCTTGGTTTTGATTATGCAACTTGAACATAAATTAAAATGGCAATTGAATGGAAAATAACTTCATTAAACATGCATTCATAGTTCATAACTTACAACATTAAATACATGCTTCAACAAAAGTAATGGAAAGCTTAGGAGAGAGGGAGAGAGAGAGAGAGAGAGTGGAGAGCGAGGAGGCAGCCACGGCGGTGGAGGAGGCTCTGTCGGCGGCTCGTCGTCTCCGGCGATTATAAGGGTGCCTAAAGCTAGCTAAGAGATGAGTGGAGTAGTTGCAAGGGGGAGTGAATGCCTTGAATGGTGGTTGGAGGGGGTTTAAATAGAGTTAGGGGCTTCCTAAAAGAAGAAGGGGCTTTACCGACATCCAGAGCATCGCTAAAACCGCTTCCAAAAGCGTTGGTGTAGCCCTCTCGCAGCCGGTTAGCCGCCCGTCCCGTTCCTTCTCCTCGCACGATCCGTGGTCGCTGAATGAGAGCCGTCCGATCGAAGATCGGACGGCTGAGTGCCTTCCTCGCCCGCGTTGAGATCGCGCCTTGGGCGCGTGTGTGCGCGCACGTCTCCGCCCGACGTGCGCGTGCGTGGGCGCTCGTGCGCTATGGTCGTGCCGCGTGGCAAGATCCTGGCCGCTTGCTGCTGATCGGGCGACCCAATTTCTCCGCGCCCTTCGCCCGCCTTCAAATCCCCCCCCCCCCGCGTGGCTCGAACGCGCGTCGCGTGGATGCAGGTTTGCGCCACGCCTGAGCTTTTGTCGTGGCGACCGCGGGCGGGCGCGCGGATCTCGGCCGTTCGATTGAAGATCGACGGCCGAGATTTGTCCTTGGTTGGCTGAAGGCGTGCGTGCGGTGGGGGCGGGCTGACGTGGCACAATCTGGGCTGTGGATCTCCAGATCAACGGTCAGAACTTCTTGGGCCCATTGTAGGAGCTCCGGATGTCGAATTTGGCCGATCTTGAGTCTGTTGGACTCCGTTCGTCGTTCTGAATCCATCCGTGCGGTCTGATTGCTCATTTGAGGCCTGCTTTGACAAATGCTTACACAAATGGCCATTAAAACAGTTTATAAGCAATCTTGGTACATGATGCATGCAATGCTCTTATTCTACTTATATTGTGCCTTTTATTCTAAAGATGGACTATATTCAACATAATTATTACCCCCTTGAGTGGTATTATCAAAATACACTGTCCCATCCATTCTTTCCCAATGCCGAAAGTAGGCACTTCGACCAAATGAGTCACATAATATTCTCTTGAACACACTCATTTCCCTATAATGCCTCATTAATAAATATTGTGTTGTGTTGAGTTATATCTTTATATAAAAAAAATGGAAAAGAAAAAAAGTGATATATATATACACATAGATCCTTTTTATCAAAAAAGAAAAGAGAGAAAAAAAAAATATATAAAATAAAGAGAGAGAGCGAGAAAGAATGTGTTTAAATTTCATTGAGGCAGCATTACCCGCCATACTTTATACCCCACCAAATACAGCCTTTACCTATCTTCCTGTATTTCTAACCGCCCGAATACAAGTTGAGGAGTTCCAACTTAGTTATTGGGTTATCAAAACTTAATCAAAGCATCAAAGCCTTGAGAGACCACCAAATATATTGACAATCCAGAAAAATTGTGAACTCTTGATATATATATATATATATAAAAGAGGAAGAGAGTATGCACAAAGAAATTAAAAAGAGAGCACAGTCCTAAGCATTTCTCCGAATGGATTTATTTAATAATCTAGACATTCAGAGTATGAAATACTAGATTATATGTAGTATCAATTGAGTGTAAGCCACCAAAAGTAAACTCCTTTCAACTCAAACATCTTCTACCTATACCTAAAAGCCGAGGTTGAACCACAGATTACCTACTATCCCCGAGGGAAGAATATTTTTGCCTATCCTGATACATTTATACTAAGGGTTGAAAACAAACTTTAAATGAATATTTAATAAAAAAAAGGACGAAGAGTAAATTCTTTAGAACTGCATAACAGAAATTCCGTTATACCAAACCTGTGGGCTAAAAACTCTAAAATTTGCTAAGTGACTAGCAAATGATTGGCATGGGGGTATGATGGCAATGCCGTCATGTTCTATAATTCACTTAATTTACCTAAGTCCAAAGGTAAATTGATCTAAATAATATATAAAAAGGATACAATATCGTATGGAAGAAGATTCATCATATTAATCCCAAGAGACCGCAAAACAGGCCAGAATAACCAATTTAGGGTTTCCTTTGAAATTGTGTTATTAAAGAGAACAATTAAGCCCTATATTTGATCTAACCTAGTTTGATAAAATTCTGATGAAAGTATTGCAAATTAAACCTTTTAAATTATAAGTAAATATTCCACATGGTTTAATTTTATCAGATAAGTCAAAATGGGGCCAATTAAACCTAAAACAAGGACTTAGGTGAATAATTATGGGCGAATAAGTTTGAATGAAAAATTTACCAACCAAACATTTTCAAAACTCAAAATTTACCTGACCATCAGATTCCCTAGATCTTAATTGTACTCCCATAAAAAGTTGGACCAGATTTGACAATGTTTGCACCCACTTTGCATTTAGGTCCCCAGTTCCTTAAAAACTTGCAAGTGGGTCCAATTCTATTATTCCTAGTTCCTTCCTTTTTGCAAGTGGGTCCAATTCATCGGTCTCAATTCCTTCTCCGATTCTTCACCGGTGGCCTGCCACAACCATCGGTCTCCACCTCTTTTTCCTCCAAATTAAGTTAGGGTTTTCATTCCCCTTTCTTCCATCTACCTTCTCATCTCTTCAATTTTAAATTCCAACCCCATTTTAGCCATCACCGACCATCATCTTTAAGGGCTCCGACGAGCATCTTTGCCACAACCGAGATCCTTCTCACAGCACATAGAAATAGGGAAAAGCTTCGAGGATCTTCCCTGAAGCTCCTAGACTGATCTAGGACTGAAAGGTTCGTTTTGTTGTGCACAGGTACCCGTCGGAGCTACCTTCATCTCCACCTCTAGCAACCACTCCGATGAGGGTTTTCGTCCGCTATACATCTCCATCCACCTCATCGACAAGCCCACAACTTTCGCCGTTTGCCCAAGACCAAAAGCCCTAACTCTATTGGGCCGCTCGACCACCCTAGTCACCTGTTGACCAACCCAGCGTTCGCTGCCCAAATCCTTCATCGTCTGGCCACCTCACACACTATCACGCCACTAGACCTCCACCCACATGTTCGCCGTGGTCAGGCGAAGGTTCTGAACTGCTTTAACATGGTCGAGAGGCCTTATTCTTATTTTCAAGTACAAGAGTTATTCCGCCATTGTTGTTGAAGCTTCGAACTCACTTGAAACTCATTCTTCAGACGATTGCTATAGGTTTCGATCCCGGGTGTTGCGAAACCCTCTTAGCATCACACGTAGTAGGTCAATTGGGAGCATCGACCGCTTCCCCGGCCTCAATCAGAGCCACCTGCTGTTGCTATTACACGCGAAGACAGCAGGAACTTTTAGTCCCACATCGGAAGTGGCAGCAACAGCCACAACAAATAAACTGATTTTGTCATTTTAGCTATTCACCTCAAGTAACACCGGAGGTGAGGTCCCCACACACCCTACGCGCCTCGTCTGTGACACCGCTTCATGCGGGCTTGGTTCGATAACCCGCCAAAGCTCACACCTCGACTACTACCCACACCGGTAGCCCTGGTCCCGAGTACGCGGATCCTTGAGGGTAAAGCCCTGGTCCCAGCGTCTATGCCTGTTCTCTATCGTCTGAGGGTAAAGTACTGAGTTGAGTTATAAATGTTGATAATTGATAGTTGTCTTGAACTTGGTGGTTTAAACCATCACTTTACTCTATTTTTTAATCTATCTATAAAGAAGCACTTTATCTACTTAGCATAAATTACCTTTTTAATAGTGATAAATTGTGCGGACAACTACTCCTAGAGACGACCTCAAATTTCTTTTTCAATGCTTGATTCGTTTTGATCACTATACTACGACTCTACTATTTCATAATACGATCGAAGCAAGCCAAACAAGAGCATCAGACCATGAGGATCAAATGACGATGAGACATTATGAGATTGTAATGAGTTATAAATGTAGTCAAGGTAGCAGAGGATCCTATTGCTCCTGGAATAACGTCAATGTCGAAGTTGTCATTTCTTCTGAAATTTTTTATCGTCGAAAACAGATAAGAGAAATAACCGAACGTCGAGTGGTGATCCGCCTTTTTCCCGACAGTAATGTCCAAAAACAGTCGAGAAAATCCAATAGCGACAGTACAATCCTTGACCCTTTTTCTCGATGGTTATTTGAACATTGCCGACCGTTTTTAACGGCCGACAATACTCAATATTCTTGTAGTGATAATTCTCCATCGCTAAACAAGAGAAATATGGAAGGGCACTGTAACGAGCTCGTGCCCCAGACGTCTTTTAAGACGTCTGGGAGGTGGCCCAGACGTCTGTAAAGACGTCTGGGATCACATCCAGACGTCTGACCAGACGTCCGGGATAGTTTACAGACGTCTGACGAACAGTTATACTCGCACGGGATATTCGTCTGCGCGCCTGTGCGCGCAGACCTGCGATCCGCATCTTCTCTGCGGCTGCAGGCGACTGCGGCCGTCTCTCTCCTCCTCTCCGCGCGGCGTTAAAAGGGGGAGGGGGCGCGCCTCCCCTCCCGTCTCCACCATCTTCCTCCTCTCCTGCTGCGGGCGGAGCGAGCGGACGCAAGGGCGCAGCGGCAGCGGCGCAGCAGAAGGCGCGGAGGAGCTGCGGCGTGCGAGGGCGGGGCTCTGCCGTGAGGGCGAGCTCGCCGGGAGCGGCTTGGCCGGCCGGCGGAGGGCGCAGGGGGCGCAGAGCGTCGCGAAGAGGGACCTGCTGCGGGCGGAGCAGCGGACGCGCGAGGTGCGACGCGGGCGGCGTCGCGAGCGGAGGCCGAGCGAGGTTCTGATTCTGGAAAAATCTCCAGAATCAGACGTCTGGACTGATATCCAGACGGCAAGGTCGACGTCTGTGTGATCATACAGACGTCTGAAAGGTGAGTTCCGCTTTCTCCTTCTTCTTTTGTCGACTGACCGTACTGAAGGAGGAGGGTTGGCTGTGCGCAGGTGTTCGGATTCGTCATCCTTTGCGAATCCGACGTCTGGAAGTTGTACCAGACGGCGGGAGTGACCTCCAGACGTCCGGAGAGACCATCGGACGTCTGGGATCTAGGAGAGACGTCGCCAAAGACTTCTGGACGTCCGGGGAACCAAGCCGAACAGGTAATTCTCTGATCCACCGTTTAAGACGTCTGGAAGGAGTTCCAGACGTCTGATTTTGCACAGTATTGTCTTTCTCGACCCGTTTAGGGCCCGTTTGGGCTCCGTTTTCCGCGATTCGAGTTGCGTTCGTTTCAGAATTTATTCCTCTACCCGCCTACAGTAGCTATACACTGTTTTGAGACACTCCTTGTGTTTGATCCTCGTGATAGGACCTCGTTCGGTTGCCGTCTTGAGAGTCGCGGAGGCGCGCGGGATTCCCGACCACGCCCCCATTACTTCCGTTGTACCTGGTAGAGTGGTTTTAAGCATTAATAAAATCTGTTAAAGTATGGAACCATAACTAGAACCTAGGGCATTGCATGAACCCTAGGAATGAGAAATGTATGGAATGATAGCTCCTAGGTGTTGCATGAATCCTAGGGCCGGAAAACTAGATTGTATGATAGATCCTAGGATATGGCATGAATCCTAGGATGGAAAAACTAGTGGAATGTATATTACTGCAGTCTTGGAAAAATGGAAAGGAATATATAAGATGCCTGTGAAATTAATTAACAGCTGCCTGTTATGAACAAGGAAACATGTTGAGATCATGGAATGTGAGAACGTGAATCTGGAAAGTGAAACATATGATGTTCTGAGATAAAGAGCTGGAACCCTACGGGGAATTAGGAGTGGAACTCCTGGAAAGAAAAGGAATGGAACTGAGATGTAGTTGTACTGTCTCTTGGGTACGCAGTACCAAGGGAAGTACCTGTACCTGTTTTAGTGCAGAGTGGGGCCAGCCGCCCCAGGGACCCGGGGTTAGGCTTGGCCGCTCTGTACCGACTTGTTGGCCCTCGTGTACGTAGTACCGAGGAGAGCTAGTAGTGTTAGGAGAGTACTAGCTACCCCACGGGCCCCGGGGTTCTGCTAGCCTCCTTCACCGACTTGTTAGGCCCACTAGGGCAAACCAGGGTAGTCAGGCGAGGGTGCGCGGACTGTGGAGGGGCAAGGCCCCGGTTTGGTTACTGTGGAGGGGTTGGACCCCTGTTACTGAGAGGGCTCTGCCCTGGTTCCGTGCTGTGCTTTGGGCGCACCCGTTAACGGAAACGACTGACCGCGTGCCAGTACGGGCTAGCTACCTGTGCGTTTATCGCGCGTGCCGTAGTCACCGTTACGTCTGTCAGTGACCTTGGGGTGGTTGACTGAGGGTAGGATCACCACGGGGGACTCTCCCGGCCAGGAGAGCACCACGTGCTACTTCTACTGTTGGAAAAGACTGCAATCAAGATCGTCCCACGAGGACATTCGAGATCAAGTAAAGGATCTGAGAAGTAAATGAAATAGTGAGAAAAATTGAAAGATGTAAATAAAGGAAGTAATAGAACATAACAGCTACTGTACACTCTACTGTTGCCTTTAGTTAGTTTGCCACTCTACTCAGCGTTTTGCTGACGTGTTACACTCGTTACCTTTTTCAGGACCAGGTGTTGAGCAGCCAGGGTCGGCGGCTGCAGAGGACGCTGGGCCGAGTCGGGTCCAGTAGAGTTGCCACAGCTTTGTACCTTCTTTTGTTTCTGTTCTAGTGAGTAGTTTTGTTTCCGCTGTACCTTCTTTACCTGCAGTTTTTGTTATATGATAAATGTTGTTTTACTGTTGTGGTGGTACCTACTGTAGTAGTTTCTTTCCTTACTGCTGTACTTTTTACTGTTAGTTATATTCATGCTGAATGTGGTTTATTTTACTGTCTTTTGGTTACTTCCTCGTTGGACGACTGGGTCTTGGGATTAGTCGAGTCGGTCCGGTTCTCGTGTCTCGTAGGGACTCGGGAACCGGGTCGTTACAGGCACCGCCGCTGCCTTTCTCCATCCAAGTTGGACATCTAGGGCAATCAAGAGAAGTTCGATTGGCTTTCCAGATGTCCAATACTCCCTCCAGTTGTCTATATTGGTGTACATCAATCGTCCTACACATCTCCTGGACATCTGATTTCAAAGACTCTTCATTGGAAGCCTTTTAATCATTAGAAGGAGCATGCAATTGAAGGTGGAGGATAAATGGCATCCTCAAGTTTTCATGAAAGGAGTTTGCGATGCATAGTGGCTAATCAACCTCGACATGATGGGTTTCATCCACCCATCGAGAAGGAAGGTCTTGGGTTGTGTTGGGACTTATTATAGAAGGCACCACTTGTGTAGTGCTATTTTACACAACCCACTAACGTAAATTCCTCACCTTGTGGAACCTTAGAATGAGAAGAAACTAATTCTTCTTGTGGGGCTCCGATTTGAGGGCATTCCTTACTTCGTAGATCAATTTTGGGCATCGAATCAACTCGTGATTTAAAGTTTTGAAACACCTGTTTTCACGCTTCCGCGATGCTAGGATGCGAATCATTCACATCCTTTCACGTGTGTCATGTTAACAAGTTTATTAAGAAGTGGCTCACTTGGGCCAACAAGTCTTGTTGCCTTATTGAATACTAATTGCAACATCCCCCTCTCTCTAACAACATTGCAAGGGGTCTGAGCATCAATGCACCAACCGATCTCATTAGATTAGGTTCTAGCATTGAATTGTGGAATAGCTAAATAATCGGAGCTTCCAATCCGATCATTCCATAATCCCTTTTCTTGTATATCGATTAAGAGTCATGGGATATCACCCCAAGTTGAGACCTTATTTCTACCTTAGTAGTTGCCTAATTTTGTTTGAAATTCCCTTGATATGAATCTATGTCTATCAATTCCCTAGTAGTTCACCTCCCATAATTATGGTTACTTTATAGTGTACATTCCTATGTTGTAATTGTTGGATAATAATCCAACATATGGACTAATATATGTGTCATTGCATACATATAATCATTTAACATACAAGATAGAGATTATCATTTATAATGCCCATTTATGAAGTGATCAATTGAGGTTATTATTTAGTATGAGCATAAAATGCATAAAGTTAGCGTGGCCTTGTTAAACCATATGTTTAGAGACCTATTGTGAATTATGTCTCCTTGATGGGTGGAAATGTAATTCACCCACAGCAATTAGTCACACTAATTGCTGACTTAAGTCATGGGGTTATGGTCCCCAACGGATCCTCTACTGATCCCTAGAGTCTAACCCATCGTAACCCTGGAGAAAGAGAGAAAGGGGGCGGCAACAAAGAAGAGAGAGGGGTACTTCTCTCGCACATCTCTTGATCAAGTCGTAAGTGGAGGGATCTCTTGGAAGTTCCATTTAGCAGTCCCCATTCCTCTCCTTCGAGATGATTCCAGGTAAACCTTTAAACTATAAATAGAAATCTGTACATAAGTGAATCTGTAGATGAGTTTAAGATGATGTTAGGGATCCATATATTTGATTCTCCTTTCTTGAAATATGATGTTAATGTGCATATTGTGAATACATCTATCAGCAACATTCAAGATTAACACAAAATTTGATCAGGATAGATGCTTCATCTCCTTGAAATACCCCAAATCGAATTTCGTAATTGACACAAGTACTAGTACTTATCACGAGTACCGGTACATGTGTGCTACAGTTTTGGCTCCAGAACTCAAGACTTATTGACTGTAGCTCACTAGTACCGGTACTCATAAGAAGTACTGATACATGTGTGCCACAGATCAGGTTTCAGGTTCTTAAGACCCAAAATTTGTGGCCTATGTATACTGGTACTCATTGTGAGTATTGGTACTCATGGGGCATAGATCAAGTTATGGTTGTGACAAAGACCTGTAAGTCTTTAGTGTCGGTATTGATTTTCAGTATCGGTATATGTTGACTATAGGTTGAGGCACCAGTACTCAACAAGTACTAGTAGTCGTCATAAGTACCAATACTCATTGAGATAAGTGAAGCTCTAGAGTGATACTGGTATGCTAGAGGTACCGATACTTGACACAAGAATAAGTACTCCATTGGCACTAGAAAAGTGTATAGCTGAACTTGTATCCCAAACAGTAAACTACATGTACCAGTACTTGGCATCAGTACTGATACCTATTTGAATATGGGAACCAAACCTATATGTCAGGGATACTGGTACCGGTTCACCAGTACCGGTAATCATTCAGTTTAATGTTCTCAACTATGTGGTACTAGACCAGTACCGATACTCATTCAGTATAATGTTCAGTTATATCATGTTATCGTTCGGGTCCATCTTAAGTAAGAAGTGGGCTATTTGAGGATTAACCTCAATAGTAATCTCTAGGTTATCTATTTAAGGTGTTGATCCTTTACATTGGCATGCTTTCGAGCACCCTAACTACCACTCACTATAGATGCTTCTCAACTATATTTATCTCCTTAAGATCATCAAACTCATTTTAATTCGCAACTAATCCATTTGATTTCCTTAGGTGTTATCATCAAATCGAGACCTTGCCTACAGGTTTTGGACATTTAAGCCACCAGTTTAGACATCTAACTTCAATGCAAGACAACATTAATGTAGAAACCATGATCAACTTTGCTCCCTATTTCTCATGGTGAACTTCCTAATTTTCGATATAATCCTCTTCTGTTTGTATCTTTATCTTGTAAGTTTATGAATGCTTTCTTCATCTAAACAAGAAAGTTCACTACTTGGACACGTGATTACTACGTAAAATTGTTGAACAACAATTCCATGCTTACCGACCAAAATGGATGTCGGTTCACACCACAACCTTGCGTTCACCATCAAGTGAATCGAGTAAACCATAATCATAGCTACATTGCATGCTACTTCCTATCCCAAATCTTTTCTAAATACATCTAGTAGTAACTAGCCTACTCGAGAAGTGATTCCTTTACCTCCCCATTAGCCATGATTGTGCAAGTGTTGTGGACATCTCCCTTTATCATCCTTGTACGTCATTATAGTGCTTATTCATTAGTAGAGAAGCTTGCCAAAGATTTGCTTCCATGGCCATCCACACACCCAACCACACATTCTTTCTTCCATTTTTGAATCCCTTTCATTGTAGATCATACCCTCTCTTGCTCCATGCATCTTACACCCTTCATAATTAATAACCCCCTTCCTTTGAAACCCTGATCAGTAATTAGCCAAAGACAATGACCAAATGGCACATTACCTTGTTGAGGGTGTTCATTAGACACTCAAGGCATCTATCAAGTTTAAATGCCAAACCTTAGGTGTTATTCATCTAAATAACTTAAAAGGAAAATTCACATCCCATGCTCATTTATTACACAGCTTAATCTTCTCTTTTTTAAGTTTGATGTCTAATATCACTCTTTTATCTTCTTATTTCACATCATTTTCCCCTCTTAATCCATCTCCTAATCCACATCTTTCACATTTTCTTGCTCATGGTTGTCCAATAATTTTACTAAATTTTATATTTATGAGCTTTTTAAAACGTTGGGCATAACAACGTAGGTCCAAAACTTGTTAGAACACTTATTCTTAATGTACTGGATGACACAAATTTCATGTTAATTAAATGAAATTGGATGATGATGTAAGACTAGTATTACAAGAAGAATGGAGAACAAAAAAGAATAAAAGAAGAAATAAGGAAGAAGGCCAACTTATCTACATGACATTTGCTTTTCATGAAATTATAATTATGCCTTCGTTATAGTGTGAATAATGAGATCAAAATAGCTGTACTCGCAAATAATTTGAACCATGAACAATGAGTCTGAGTTGAACACGCAGAAGCGAACACTCTTATTACTTGACTACTAACTAGGCTAACTATCTAAACATGCAAATCACAAGGACAAATATAAAGAAAGAACATGAGCTATATTATTGATAATTGAAAAATTAAGTGTTACAACTATGAAAATGAAATAACAAGAAAATAGAAGATCTAAATAGCAGTAATCTGACACTGAGAGTAGTGTGGAGGATGGAGTCCAGAGTTGGAGGGTATGAAGATGGGGACAAGAGTGTCAACATGTAAACCCACACTAGAGGCTAGCATGGGATCCTTTGGTTGAGAGAGACACTAAAGTAGAAGAATGCATGGTAGAGAGAGGGCTCCAACACATGAAAATAGCAAGAAGAATAATATCCCTCTCAAGGCTGACCATGGTGGTTATTTATAGAAGTACTGTGGATTTTGATTGGTGGATGGTTGTGGCTTAAGATCTTGGAGGTAGATGGCTAAGATGGGGTTAGAATAAGTGAAGGGCTAAAATTAGATATAGGTGTTGGCGTGAATTTTATCACCATTAAAATATCAACACCATATAATTTTTTAGAATTTTTAAAGGTGTTTTAATAATTCTTTTAGATTTTTAAATTTACATTGGTCAAATAAGACAAAATTAACCCTAGTCAGATAAAATGCCTAAATCAATTTGTTACGGATCTAAGAAAATTTTCAATATTCTTTGAAAGTTTTTATACATTTTGTTTGAGATTTTGACCCCCCCTTTAGTCAACAATTTTTTTAATTTCTTTTAGAAAGAGTGTCGACCTAAACTTTGGTTGGGAAAATTTTTAATTAAATGTGGATGTTTAGATCAAATTTAAAGCTTTTATGATATTGACAATTCCTGTAACTTAATTTTCAATCAATGATTGAAGTTCCTATCCATCTAGAAGTGGTAGATGGAGTTGATTTTGAAATAGGTTGGGTGCTGGGATTGGTGGATCAAGTGGTCAGGGTTTGCTAGGTTGGTTGTCCAGTGTAGGTAGGTAATTAAGGTTCTTTGGCTAGCCATACTAATGTGTTACTTAGGTAGGATTAAGGTGGTTAAAATCGGGCTTATAATTAGGCTAAGTCAATGGTTGATTGGGTTAGGGTTTAGGAATTGGGTTAACCTAAATAGGATAGATGAGCTCAAATTGATTTGGCCTTGAAGAGGGACTCCTGTTAGATCTGAACCTGGTACTTGTATAGATATAAACAAATACATCAGGACACCAGATATAGATAATAGGAATATTGTACAAAAATCCCTAAAATTGCAATATTTACAAAATGATGCAAAACATGACTAAACTATCCTAAAATAATGCAATATGACCTAAATTACCCTTAAACCTGCAATAGTTAAGCAAGAATTAAGTAATTAAATAGAGATATATCACTACATGGGTAAATGTTGTGTACTAAAGTAAAGATCAATTAACAAAGGCAAGTGATGATTTAAAGTTCAATTATAGAAAGATTCATATTCAAGGATACAAGTGAAGCTTAAATGCAATAACCTAAATTCTTAATTCTTATATGGCAATTCATATTCCTAGGAGGGATGTAAAAGTAATTTATCTAAAATAATATACGAATACAAGAAATAAAACTCAAAAATACACTTCGTATTTTTTTTCAGTTATGAGTTAGGTCGAAGTTAATGGAAAGTGGAAGTTTAGGCCCAAGATGGTAGAGCATAGTTCCAAATCAATCAACCAAGATTTGACAAAGGTAACCTCTCAAAGTTGATAGAAGGAGAGGGCTAGATTTCCAAGTTGGCAATCTAGTCTACCTTAAATTCTCAATGATAAAGTGAATATAGAGGTTTAGGTCAAAGGGAAGTTCACACCTAAAAAAATTTATCAACCCATTCAATTTCACGAAGAGGACAAGATCGAATGATTACCATAGGAATCTATTGTAAAGCCCCAACATCCAAGCTTTCGAGTCCTTTTGGACTCAAACATGTTGAGCTTGACCTATCGATGCTTGTAGAGTACAAGTTGGGTCAGGGCGTCTCTTAAAACATGAAAATTCATGTTTTTTGGTCAAACCTCGATCAAACCTTTCAAAAATAAATCATATATGTTGGATTCATATTGTTGCAGGCCTTCCAACAATACTTGATCCGCAAAAATCCGAGGTCTATAGCTCAAGATATCACAACACAAGTTAAACAGGCCTTTTCACCTGAACCAAGTTGTCCAAATCTTGTTCTACTTCATTTTGCTGATCTAGGGTCTCTCGACATCTACTTTTCACCTCATATACTCGTTAGAAAGGTCTTTTCATCTATGCATAGGTAACCTTAAAAATCAATTTTGAACACTATTTCATACAATTATAAGAAAATCCTTCTAATGTACCGATGAGAGACTCATCATGGCTCCTAATTATCATTAAATAGCTAGTTTTTCCTAGCTAATTAACTAAGAATACATTAAATATATGGTTAATTATACTATAGGAGTTAAATTACCAAGGACATGCAAAATAAGTTAAAAATATAAAATTAAAGATCAATTAATATAAATAATAATTTAATTAATAATTTAGACTGAATTAACAATCATTTATCTAGATATTTAGTATTTAAACTAACTTAATTTAATGAGATAAGTATGTAATTAACCTAATTAAACTAATCATTGAAATAAATATAGCTAAAATGGGAAAAAATGTAATTTCAAGGCATAAATATAATATTTTCTTAATTTATAATAATATATAAAAATTTGAAAAAGAAATAAATTAAAACAAGCCTAAAAGGTCATTATTTACATTTAGGTCCTTAATTTCTTTTACATTTGAGTCCTTTTTATTCAATTAGGTTCCTCTATATTCACAAGTACAACCCTATGTACACATCTTCTTCAACCTCTGAATGGAGGACGATGACCGATACTGACACCTTTGGATCCCCGCCTATCCTACATCCAAAAGCCACCGCTGCTGTTGTAGATATTTTGTTCACCTTCCTAAATCCATCCGACAACCTAGATCATCTCGAAATCCTACTCAACCTGGGTGAAGAAGTTCATCGATGTTGGAGATGACATCGATTGTTTCCTTGAACCTTGACCTAAAAGTGTCCCGATACATACCCCCTAACCTCCAGCTCCACCTATAAATAGCCCTCACGACCTCCGATATTAGGTGTTGGCTCCCAACCCTCTTCCCCCAGCTAAGCTAACAATGGGCTATTCCTCCCACACTCCGACAACCTCTTACCTCTCCCTTAGAGCACCTCCAGTTGAGACATTCGTCATTCTCACCTCCTCTTCCTCTTTAGCGACTGTGATAAAGCCTAGGAGCGTCGCCTCTTCCATCTCGTCGCATTCTTTTCTTGCCGGAGCTTCTTCCACAACCCTCTGATTTCTTCCTCCATTAAGTGCCATCAACAGAGATCCTCTTCTTCAATTCGTCCAGGTAATCGTAGATTAGCATAGAACTTAATGTAGGTTAGTTTAAGCTAGTTAGTTACTTAGATAGTTTAGTTAATGATTTGATTCGGACTTTGTCTTCCACAGTGTTAACGCGCTTCGATCAAGTTTTAAAAACATACGTCGTAGTATAGTTGACCAAAGTGAATTAACATTTAACATTTATAATTCCCAAATTAACAGAAAAATCCAAGGTCGTCTCTGGGAGTAAGAAATGAGCGAATATCACTTTTTAATGTTTCACAATTGAACTTGTATCAGATGTTTTTTTAAAGTGCATAAGGTCAAAGCCACACTTAGTTTTAAAACAAATAAATTAAATTTAAATTTCAAGTGCAATGAATAAATGATTATCAATAGAATAGCATAATTAAGTGAGAATAAAATTGAGTACCAAATAGTTGATCAACAGTAATATTTAGGCAAGATATTGCAATAAAACTTACTCAAAACCAGATATTAAGCCTAATCAACAAGATTAGCAAATAGGTCCCTAAAAAGGCTGATTTCCTTGCATTGCGGTCCCTGAAGTCTTATATTAGGTCCCTATGAATTTCTTTTTCTTTTTGCATTCAGGTCCCTATCCTTCTTCTTCAGCCGATAAAGCTCACCAGAGGAGCGGCGGCATGACATTGAAAATAGGCTCTGGCTGTGGAACTTCACCAACGTGTAGCAGAGGAGCTTCACCGGTGCACCACCAATGTAATGGCGGTGGTGATTTGATGATTGGTGGCGAGGAAACGATGGAGACGGTGGAGAAAGGGTGTGGATCAGGCCGTGGTTAATGGAGCTCCTCGGTGAATATAATTCCTTGCTATGGATCTCAGAAGACCCCACATATCCTTGAGAAGCTTGGTGCTCGAGGAAGGTCTGGAGGTAGCCGGTAATGAGCGACGAAGGTGCAGACGGCGAGAGAAGTCGAGTGAGGTATCCAACGTCACAATCCCTCAAGTTTATTGAGGGGTTCTTGTGGTGACGTGGCAGAGGTCGTAAGGCTGTTGGTGATGCGAGAGGTGGTGTAATTCATTGCGGGCATGTTCACCGGAGTGGTGGCCGACGGTTGATCGGCAATGAGGAAGATGAAGTAGAGGGAGGAGTGTGAGAGGTTGAGATGGCAAAGTGGAAGGTCGAGAAGGTAGAAGAGGAGATGGGGAGCAAAAACCCTACTTCTATTGGAGGAAAGGAGGCGAGGAAGCCGGTGGCGAGCTCACTGGTGACGAACGGAGGTGGAATTGAGGTTGATGAAGGGGTTAGAGGGCTGTCTTCTTTGCTGGGAAGCACAGCGAGAGAGAGGCGAAGGTGGCTGCACTCTTGTTTGGTGGTGAGAGGCGGAGGAGCGACGGGGTGGAGAAGACCTCAAAGTCTGGTCATGGCGGTGCATGGAGGAAGGTGAGAATAGAGCTTTTGCGCTTGAATCCCAGACGAAGGCATTCTGAGAGGCCGCGCGAAGCTTTATACTGCAATCTGAAGCAAATGCAGGCTGGAAGTTGTGAGATTTGCTCGCAACAACTCGCATCAATGGTGCCAACTTTTACCGACAATCGTGGGCGACAGAGATGATCAATGGCGGTGGAGCGACCGTCGTTGGATGTGTTATGGTGAGGAGAACGACTTTGCTTGAGTCAAAGGTGGTTAAGGCTAGAGGCGGTTGCCAATCGAGCTTGAATCTTAGCAACAATGATGGTCAACAGGTGGTCAATAGTTGGTTGAGGAAGAAGATGCTTAGGGACCAAAATGTAATAGAAAAGGACCTAATAGTAATGGTTTTGGACCATATTGAAAAGATTTTGAAAGTTGAGGACTAAAATGTAAAGTAGGTGTAAATGTGGTCCAAATTGATCCAACTTTTTGTGGTAGCTTAATTAGACCATAGGGAATCTAATGGTAACCTCAATTTTGTATTTTGATGTTATTTATATGGTTAATTTACAATTTACCCTAAATTATACCAAATTCCCGTCTACAATTCTGTTTTAGGTCAAAACGAGTTCCGATTGTTAAATTGACTGTGCCAAACTTTATAAAATATTTTTAAATGATTTTTAGAATATTTAGACTACATTTAGTTCCATTGAAGAATTTTCAATTTGAGTCAGGATAATCATTATTTTAATAGCCTGATTTTTAGAGAAATCCCTAAATTGACTGTTTTGAGCTTATTTAGCTACCTTTTAGGTTTGTTTAATGATTCTTCTCCTCTAATCCCTCCTGATTGAATTATACCCCTTTTATGTGTGATTTAGGTGAATTTACTCTTCGGACTTTGCAAAATTAGGCTAGCTATAATGAATAATGGCGATGCCATCACACAACTCTGGCGAGCCAATTTCGGCTCGTCGAGCCTTCTTTATACATTGAATCAACTGTACACCTTCTCTACCTCTCCACTAATGCATTCCACCTTCTCCCTCTAAATTTAATCACCTATACGTCTAAACCACCTCACCTACAACTGAAGACCTCCACTGTCTATAGTGGAGGTCCCAGAGCTATTTCATAGTTATCAGAGGCCCATCATCATCTATTCGCAGCATTAGGTCCCTGTTCCACTCTTTAATTTGTTCTATTATCACCTATATTCGAACGTCTAAATTCATCCTCAACCTTTGAGCTCGTTATTAATGGCGAGTTCAGAGGAGTTCACCTAATCACACACACGTACACCATCACCTCACTCTCTTGAATAATTCCCCTCACTCAATTGAGTGAGAACCATTTCCTTGAGCTTGTGAGAACTCAGGCATGATTCCATGAGTATTTTTGTTAAATCTTTGTGCCTGGTTAACAATTGGAAGAATTGACATATTCCTAAGGTTTCGTGCGACCTTAAGAAACTTTTGAATCTTTTCTTGAAGCATTTCATGGAGATTTGATATCCAATGACAACTTACGGTGTTCACCGGAGCTCCAGTGAGCTCCAGCAAACCAAATTAGAGCTTCAGTCTTTAAAAGTCTTGGAGTAGCTCCAGATTAAGTATTTACGATATGAGGATTAAATTCAGATGATTAGACTTGAGTTTTGATGATTCAATCTCTAGGTCGATCTTTATCTTCTCTAACTCCAACGGAGCTGGATATAAGATTCTGATGAGGATTTGAGCTTGGTATTTGATCCAGAAGCATAAGATAGATATTTAGAGTTCATTCTAAGTTTAAATTAGATCTGAGAAGCTTGGGATTGATCTGACGAACAACACCTCCTCTTGATCTCAGGCGACGAGGTTCATGAGCATTAATAGAGTAATCAAAACTTAGATTTGATGTGGCCACTGAGTTTCTCAAGTTGATGTGAGTTCATCTGAGAAATTTGTTCGATCAGAGAAGCTTTAGTTTAATAAATCAACTTCTAAGCCTTGCAGGTCAACTCTGATCCAACTATGAAGTTCAAAGGGTTAAATCTTGGCTTAGATAGATTGATCAAGTTTGTGTAATGACTGCAAATCAATTGAAATATAAATTATTAAGAATCATTGAGGTTTCTTAAGAAATTTGATTTCTGAGTTTGTTGGGTTACTTTTGAAACTTGTAGGTGTTCTTTAGTCTATTGTTGAGATTGGGATTTAAAATCTGCCCATATTAATTCTAAATGATTCTTTGAATCAACGTAGATCATTTCGTAGTTCTTATTGCTTTTTTTTGGGCTGGTTGACTTTGAATTCAATCTCTGAGCTTCATATACAAAGTTCTGAAGATCTTTGAGCTTCTAAAGCTCTTTCCATCTCTCATTTCTTCTCCATATAACACGGAATGCACTCAGAAGCATTCTAAGACCCTCAATTGGGGGGTATTTTAGCCTTTGCAAGTCAATTGACCTAAAATCCTTCATCTGAAACACGTTAGAGACACGTGAACAGTGTCAAGTTCATTAACCTAATCTTTGGATTAAATGTGATCTAAGCATCAAATTGGCGATGCAATTTGATAGAGGACCTCATAGGCTTTCGTTCGAGTTATTACTCGCTTGAACTAATCCACTGTGCTAGTTGGAATCTCTCTTCGAAGTAGCTGATCAGAACACACTATTCAAAGAAGAGAATCGGTTGGAATTGTTCCACCTCGGAAGTTCTCGAGTGGCCGCAACTGAATAAATTGATTCTCACGCTGAGATGGAGTGGTTGTCAACGCAGGGTGCAATAATTGGGCATATCTGATTCCTTCGAGCTCGTGCATGCATGTGTGTATGCGTGTGTGTGGGTGCACCTGTGTGCGTGGACCTGGGTGGGCGTGAGCAGAGTTGTGGGCCTGAATGGGCTCGATACTATGCAAAATGGTTAAAATCCACCTTTAATAAACTAGGATATGGGTCGAGTAGGGTTTCGTCCTACCCTATGGGTGCTATGCATCCTCAAAAGAATTGGTTCGTCCATTAATCAAATTTTTGGTTAAGTGTTAAAAATCAAATTAAGAGCTTAAGAATGGCTAAGTGTGGATGGTTGTACACAGTGAGGATTAAAGACAGAGAGAATGTGCTGAGGGAAAGATGAAGAACTGAGAGAGAGATGCATGACAGAGAATGAACTAAACGAGAATTAAAAGATAGAAAGACGTCTGAATTATAATTCGAAGTTTGATTTCAACATTTAAGTCGTATGGTTCCTTGAAGAGACGTCTGATAAGCAAAGGCTGATTAGAGAGAAATGAAGTGTTTGAGCTTTAAGTGTAATAAAGGCATTCATGTTGTATTGGAATCTTTTTATGCTTTATTCTGTAAACACTTAATGCAAACATTTCTTTTCTTGCTATTCATTGTAAAAACCTTTCATGTACATTTCTTTTCATATAATGGAATAGTTGCATGATTTGATGTTTAATTTCATGTGCAATTATTCATGTGCTTAAAATATTTTGTAATTAATGTAGCAATTAGTCATTTGTTAATTTAAAATAATAAAAATGGTGAATTAAATTAAGTTTATAACTCCTAGTGAATGACTTGAACTCAACCAATTAAAAGAATTAAAATCTAAAATGTTAAATTAGCTTAACCTTATACTACAATCAACGACAACGATTTAACAAATCAAGTTAACCTAAGTCTATTCTTTATGCAATTAATTAAGACTAATAACCTTAATTAATTGTATTGAGAATTGAACGATTATGTACATGTGAATCCATTTTTCGATATGTTTACCTAGTAGCCTTTCCTTAGAGTGCGTGCAGAGTATGAGGATCCTCAAGCAATAGCAAGGAATCCTCAACCTGCATTATTGACTCGCCATGACCCCCCGACCATATAGGCAAGGTAGTCAAATTCTCTTCTTTATGTAGTTAATTAATGCAGCTCCTCTTACATGTTATAATGTTTCACGTATGTTTTTGCCTTCTTGTCGACATGTGGACTCCCTACTTGATCTCTTTAAGTTTAACTCTAGAATGGGTACTCAAGACTAATAATTGTTGCTTATGATTGACTTATAACAACAAAATTGGGATTCTCTGACAATTTAAGTAATTGAACCTTACCTATCTCATTGCTAATATTTAATCTCGTCATAAATAAGTTACCATATCCAAATCTGAATAACCATAATTCTTATTAAATCATGTTCTTGTGTTCATAGTATCATCTAAGATTCATTGCCTATAACAAATGGCTGACTAGTTCTAATTATTATTGACATTCTTGGTTTTGATGATAACAAAATTCATGCATTTGCGATTTGATGTACTAACATTTCAAGAAAGGAGTCTTAAAATTCAAGATCAAATTTACGAAAGTAAAGTACAAGAAATCTTTGTCCATCCAAATATGATGCAATGAAAACAAGAGTAATAGTATCTTAGACAAAGAAGAAGAATGGACTCTTGAAAAAAGTAAAGTGAAAGTCCAAAGTGTCATTGTAATATAAGCGTTTAAAGTGTTGTAATAATTTATTTTCTAGAATATAAATGAACCTAAAATTCATTCAAATACCCTAGGATTAAATTCTTTACCTTAGATAGAAGCATTACTTGACTTTAATTTTTTTATTTGTCCTTGACCTGTAATTGATCATTGATCTATTGTTGAATCATTTTTAATTTGGCACACTTCAACCAAAAAGAATCCAACTTTCATTTCATGACATTTGATCAATCAACACAAATTGTTGATTGGTCAAAATCACACTTGATCAATCAAGTTGAAGTCTTAATCAACCAATGTGTAAAGAATTTTTTGCCTAAGTTTGCTGGACTATTTTGACTGACTTACATCTATTATTGATCGATCAACCAACAAATTTGATTGATCAATTCTAAATCTTGATTGATTATAGTGTGCAAGATTGAAAGCTTGACCCAACACATTCTTGATTGACCAACACATATTTTTTGATAGACAAAAATTCAAAATTGATTGATCAAGTTGCATATAATTTTGAACCTATTTTCGATGCTTTGAATTTCAAATCGTCTTGACTGTGTGATTGTTGTTTTCACTTATTACCTTCTAATTTTGATAAGAATTAATTTTTCTATTAATAAAGAATCGTTTCCATTCAAACAAAAAACATCTACTTCATTGTCCAATGAATAAAACAATAAAAAAGGTGCTCTTTGGAGAACTTCCTTGGTCCTTTTGCCTACAACACTTTACAACCTTTCACTTTTGTGCTCCAAGATCTCAATCATCATTATTTTGTGGGTGCTACAAAAGCGGTTTGCCTAATCCTATTGCTTTTTCATATTCATCTTGATGTTCAATAGGATTGATTATGTACATTTATTTCCATTTTCTTTTATATTATTTGTGAAGGTACTTGGCATGTCGAGTTTTCTTTCTCCAAAGGGGATAAAATTGCTTTTGTTTAGGGATCCAGAGTTGCAGTTAAGTGACCTGCGATTTAAGTATCTTAGTATAGTGGATTGCTCAGTTAGGATCAATCATGAAAATTCTAAGTTGGGAGGCTTTGGTAATAAGTTTTACCTGTAGGGGTTTCCACTATATATAAATACCTGTGTAATTGTGTGGATTGATTGGTTATTGATTTGTAGTTTTTCTTTACGCTTAAATTTTAAAAATAAAACAACTGCTACACTAAGCACCCCCTTTAATGTAGCATGTGATCCACAAGTTCCTTCAATCTAGTATATATTAAAGCTGATTTTTTGAGAAGGCGTCACACCATCTTCATATGTCTACACCAACCAAGAACATGAAGGGGCAATCCAATGTTCGACCTCCTCTCTTTTATGGGTTGGTCTATGGCTACTATAAGAAGTAAATAACGATCTATATTACATCCATGGAGGAAGGCATATGGGAAACTATCGAGTCCAAATATGCAAAGACTAAAAGGCAAGAAGGATAAGAGTACATGGGCAAGCAAAAGAAGAACTTCAAGAATGCTAATTAAAGCCATGAATGCACTTTATTGTGCACTCACCAAGGAGGAATTCAACCGTGCCTCCAAATGTGAATTCACCTGTGAAATATGGAATACCCTTCGTATCACTTATAAGGGGACATCCAAGGTAAAGGAAACACGTATTAGCATTTTAACCAAGGAATATGAATGTTTTAGGATGAAGAAAGGCGAGAAGATATGAGAGATGTTTACAAGATTCACTGACATAATAAATCCCCTAAAGAACCTTGGAACAAAATTCACCCAATAATAGTTGGTTCGAAAAGTGTTGAGATCACTTACAAGTGAGTGATCATCAAAGTCCACTGCAATCTAAGAAGCAAAATATTTATCAAGTCTGGAACTTCATGATCCAATGGGTTGTCTCATGGCGCATAAAGTGCAATTAGAAAACATGAAGACACATAAAGAAGAGACCAAGCTAAAGTCTAAATAGAAATCTATGGCCTTTAAGGTAAACATGGAGGACTTAGACTTAAAGGAGATCGAGTTGGAAGATGATGAAGAAATGGCACTTCTTGCACGATTACTCAGTCAGTTCATGAGAAAAAAAGGTAAATGACCAAGTAAATTTTTGACTGATATAGTTTGTTTTGAGTGCAAGAAAAAGGGACACATTCAAAAGAATTGTCCACTACTAAAGCAAGACATGACGTAAAGTAGGAGTGGGAAGAAAAAACCAAGGAAAGTGAGAGAGAAGAAAAGGACGTCGAAGAGGGTATTGAAGGTCACTTGGGACAATAGTGAATCTAAGATAGAAACTGACCAAGAGAGCGAAGAAGATGAAGTGGCTCATCTATGCGTCATGGCATGAACCAAGTCAAGTGGAGAAGAGGAAAATCTTGATTTCTCTTTAGATGAATTACTTAATGCATATAAAGACCTAAATAGGGTCACAAAATGACTAAAGGAGAGAATAAAGAACTTAAAAATAAGTATTTAAGCATAGAAGAAGCGAAAGCTAGTTTAACACTCAACTTAGAGAAGTGTCATAAAGAATTAAAATTAATCAAGGTTGTGAACTTAGACTTTCACGAAAATGTAGAAGATTTGAAGTAGTGAAAAGATGATTTTCGTTTTCGATTTAGTTTTGTACATAAAATGACGTGTCATTGTATTTGGTTGCATATGGAAAATCACTTTTCAAAATAATTAAAATTACCACTTGATAAGAGCAGGTCGTATCCAAAGAGAGTCATTAGCCTATTAAAACTCGTACAAGTCGAAATAATATTATTCACGAATGACTTCCCCAATAAATCTAATCTAAATCGCTTTTAGATTAAGCAAACAATAAGAACTAATGTTGGAATAATATTTACGAAAAAAAAGGTCATTTACATAAATTAGCTACAATATTTAATTAATAAAATCAAAAATCACAATGGTCGTGTGAATGTAAATACTAATAAAGGATAAAATAGGGGAGTAGCTTCAGGTGGAGCTTGCGCACAGATGGAGAGATGGATGGTGAGGCAGCGACCGGAGGTAGCCGCACTCGGGCCACACCCAGCGGTGGTGGCAGTGCGGCGGATGGTGGCCGGAGCCGGCCGGATGGAGGAAAGGTTGGCGGTGGGTGGCGTTGCCTGCTGCTGTTGGAAAAGAGGGTGTGTCGGAGGGGCGCACGTATGGCGGTCGTGTGAAGGGGGGTGGCGCCGGTGGATGCAAGGAGGCGAGGGACTCGCACGCGAGTGAGGTACGTGGGTGCTGGTGGCGTGCTGGCCACATGTGTGATGGAGGTGATGCTCGGACTAAAGGTGAGTAGGCAGAGCGGCTGCTTGCTACTTGGCATGCTCTGGGCAAGCGTTGGGCAGGATGACGAGGGGCATGGAAGTGGCTGATGGCCGCGTGTGTGGAGACGGTGGTGTGCTCGGAAGGCTGAGGAGTGGTCGGTGGTGCTATTGGATATGAAGTGGAGTGGAAGATGGTGCACGAGAAGATGATGAATAATGACTTTAAGGAAAAGAAAAAAAAATAGAGAGAGGAAAGAAGCTAGAATGATCGAGAGTGCACGCTGATGGTGAGGGTTGAACTCGTCGGATTGGCGATGTTGCCTGTCACACAACATGCCCACGGTGTAGTGGAGTTCAGTCGGGAGATGCACGGTGGTGGATGAAGCATGTCAGTGGCGCTAGCGATTGTCTCCTGGAGATTCAAGTATTAGCGGTGAAGCTCTGCCACATTAAAGCCTTAGTCGACGTAAGGTCAACCAAGTCCCGGTGTTGCAGTTCCAATGATTTGGCGCCGCCCATTATCACCAAGCGTGCACATAATGTGCAGGTAATTAGCTCAAGGTCGGAGGCCCATGGTACGAACGGATATTCAAGATGGGATGGGGCGATGACCTCCTCGAGCATGGTCGCCTCCTCCTCTCATTTGCAGCTGTAGCTGCCTCAACTATATCCACACATTCCACGGGCATCAAAGCAGCAAGTGAAGTTGGAGGGGGCGACGTTACTACAATTGTTGAGGAGGGGAAATGATTAATAAAATAAGAAAAAAAATGAGGGTTATTTATCTACAATCTCTGAAAAGAAATGTTAATTTAAATGAATGCATATAGTGCAACTTAAAAGATTAATTATTTCAATGCATGCTATGTATAGGAAATCTTAAATGCATAAACTATTTAAATACTTAAAATATGCATGAAAGTAAATCTATAAATTAATCTATTTACATACTAATGTATGCTATGTATATGTTAGTTTAATTTAATGTCTAGGCATTAAAACATATAAATAGCCCACAAATATAGGCTCATCAAGTAGTACATCCACTTTGAGGACACCCTTAATGATCTAAAATATACCACTAGAGTATGCACACATTTCTATGAAGAACTTGAAAAAGAGACAAAAAAGAAAGATAAAATTAATGCATAGAGAAGAGCACCTGTACTTAAAAATGCATAGATTTACCGAAAGGCTAGGGGCAAAGGCAACTATAGACCCACCACTTCTCACAAGGACTATAGATCTTGGCCTTTGAATAGTACTAACACATGATGACTCATAATAAAATGGGTACTTTATGCAAATGCACCTTAGTCCTTGATTTTAATGATAACAAAACACTTTGTATTTAACAATTGCATTTGACTGTTTAGTTCTCACGTTTAATGCAATTTATTAGAAATGTTGGAGGAGCTTAAGCTC
Organism: Thalassia testudinum; assembly: GCA_037157565.1. Classification (NCBI taxonomy): domain Eukaryota; kingdom Viridiplantae; phylum Streptophyta; class Magnoliopsida; order Alismatales; family Hydrocharitaceae; genus Thalassia; species Thalassia testudinum. Next base: position 94,242,711 of record JAZHRO010000024.1, read on the forward strand.
TTAATCCATGGTGATGGAGGAGCTTTATGATGGACAAAAGCAATAAGGAGCTTTGGAGGAGGAAGGATTTAAAGTAGGAACATTGGATTCAATGTTTAGACCTTTGGACATGAAGACAAAGGAGAAAGAAGAATAGGATATCCTTTATTTAATGTACTCAATGTAATCTTTTATTGCTATTTTATTTTATTATATTATTTGAGAAGAGCCCCAAAATATAGTTAAAACCCTTAGGGAATTGTTAGAACAGTTAAGAAACCCAAGCCATGCCTTAAAGAACTCAAAACAACACACAACACATAGGCACTGACCAAAAATTACAGTGGTCGACTGGGTCTTCAGTCGCTAATCAACCCGTTGCCTTGCTAGTTGACCAACTCTTTAGTAGCCAATCAACCAGCCGCTAACCAATGGTTTGAACGTTGGACCAATGACTAGAAGCCTCGGAACTTAAGCACATTTAATGCATTATTAATCAGGCTTCATTTTCCCAAGTTCACCTTTATAGTCAAACGATCACTAGTCGACCGGTCCTTTTGTAGGATGTCAGCTCATACTATCAGGGCATTGATCGATTGCCAAAAATCCCGAGTCCAGGAACTCTGAACTTAGAAACCTTCTATAGGGAACCGATCACCAGACGACCAACCAGAATACACCCAGTCAACTATCAATTGACCTAGTTGTAAAGAGTAGTTAGGGCCATTTCAACTTGTTGTAGGGTGCCGACCCTTTGGTCAACCAATCATGTTGTAGCCGGGCGACCAGAAGTTGATCGGTCATGGTGTAGCCAGGCGACTAAGAGTCAATCGGCTACTATTGTTTGACAGTTTGCTCTATTTTCTAGAAATATGATGCAGCCTTTGTCAGCCTTAAGTTGTTCGATGACTCGTTAAGGCCCCTAGGAATCTCTAGAGTGTTCCAAATACTTTTATAAATACCCAAGGACACTCCCAATTTTATACACAACATGTATATACACATTAGAAGATAAATACTTGTGTGCAACACTATTGAGAGCCACTACGTCCTATTTTCACTCAATTAGCGAGAGGTCAAGTAGAGAGACTGTCAAGTTGCTCTCCAAGCAACCAACATCACATCTAAGGGCACTGTTACGTTGCGCAATCACGCCCATCTACTTCCACATCAAGGAAGTTTCTTTACACCCATAGGAGAGTAGTTTTAATCTTTATTTTGGGTTGTATAGGTCATTTGTATGTTCATTTGGTTTGGGTATTCACATAGCGAATTGCCTTCTCCTTGTATGCCAAAATTCTCTTCGTGAAAAAAAGGGGTTTGAGGTACACTACCCATGCAGAAAGTAGTATTGTAACATTAACTTGTGCCACCCTCGTTTTAAAGTGGTATGTACGGTGAATTTGATCTATTAAGTGATCGGGAAATTCTAAGTCGAGAGACTTATGAGGTGGTTTTTACCTGAATTAGGTTTCCACCTAAAAATATTTGTCTCTTTGTGGTGAATGTTATTTGTGCGATCGTTTTATTTGTATCAAATTTCTATCCCGCACTATTTACCCCTCGGCCTTTAGTTTTGCAATTTCAAAAAGGACATTCTAAATTATCTTACAAGATGCAAAGGACTAAGGGATAGTAGATGATGGTTGTTCTCGACACATGATGAGAAGCTCAAAGCTATTCATTGAGTGGAAGCCACCATAGGATGGAGGATTTGTCAAGCTTGGCAACAACAAACATTGCCGCATACTCAATAAAGGTATCATTGGAAACTCCACTAAGCAAGTACGTAGTGTCATTCTAGTTGATAATTTGAAACACAATCTTCTAAGTGCATCATGAATTTGCGATAATGGGCATGATGTTTTATTCACTAGAGAGTGTTTTAAAAGAAGTTATTGAGAGCTTTAGAGTCGATGACATCTATGCATTGCACTTCTCAAGAGAGAAGTAAGTGGAATGTCTACTGGTCACTTCGAATGAAGTGGATCTTTGGTGCCATAGGCTAGGCCACATTCACTTAGAACACTTAAATAAGTTATTCTCAAGGAATTGGTTCGGGGCCTACCTAAACTAACCTTTAAAAATGATTCTCTATGTAAATCATGTGAACTCGAAAAAATGCATAGATGTTCCTTTAAATCCATAAACTTAGTTTCCACATCACAACCCTTATAATTGTTTCACCTTGATCTATTTAGGCTAACCTGATTTGAGAGCCTATGTGGATGAAGATTTTTGCCTTGTTATAGTTGATGACATCTCAATGTTCACTTGGGTTGCCTTTTTGAAGCATAAGGATGACTCATTTGATTCCTTCCTTGGTCTCACCTAGAGACTCCAAAAGGAGAAAAACTCTCAAATTCTTAGAATTAGGACTAATCATGGGAGAGAGTTTGAGAATGAGAAATTCTCAAATTTTGTTCCAAGTATGGTATAATCTACGGGTTCTCCTTCCCTCAGGCACCATCTCAAAATGTTGTGGTAGTGTGCAAGAATCGCACTCTACAAGATTGTGCTTAAACCATGCTCTTGGAGTTAGGGCTTCAAAAATATTTCTGGGATGAAGTAGTAAATACGGTCCGTTATGTTCTAAACCTCACCCTTTTATGACCTATTCTCAAAAAGGCTCCTTATGAGCTCTACCATGAGAAGTCTCTTAAGGTATATCTTATTTAGGTGTTTGATAGTAGGTGTTACCTCTTGAACACTCGTAATAATCTCAATAAGTTTGATGTATAGGGTGATGAAGGCATTTTTATTGGTTACTCTAAATGAGGCAAAGCTTATTAAGTGTTCAATAAAAGAACACTTACAATTGAAGAATCTCTACATGTCTCTTTTGATGAGACAAGATTAGGAGATCCACTCTCATCACTCATAGAATGGATGATGAAGAATCCCCATTCATAGTTTGTCAAAAGTGGAAGATTCGAAGAATGTGCACAATCTTGCTCAAGATTGGGTACACCTAAGAGATCATCCACTAGATCAAGTCATTGGAAACATTGAACAAAGTGTTCAAACCTAATCTTGTCTTAGGGATGACCTTGTCCTTGATGCTTTTATGTCTTAGCTCGAACTTAAAAAGGTTAAACAAACATTAATGGATGAGTCACGGGTAATAGCCATGCAGAAGGAGTTACTCTAATTTACCTGGAATAACGTATGGACTTGGTGCTTGCACTTGAAGGTAACTTCATCATTATAACCAAATGGGTGTCTTGAAAAAAATTGGATGAATTTGGTTCTGTGATCAAGAATAGGGCCAGACTCGTAGCTCAAGGCTACAACTAATAGGAGGGGATTTACTTTAATGAAACCTTTGCTCCTGTAACTGTTGAAGCTACGGGTTACTACGATATCGTATTTGGTTTTGAAAGACCTGTCGTTGTAGTTTGAAAAAGAAGAACTCGTGTTCAACAAGTAAAATTTATATCGGAATAGAAATCCCGGGTCGAACTCAGGGAGGCTACGTCGATCTATATTTGCAATTATATTTTTTTTAGGATTTTTTTGTTGAAAAACGAAGCAAAGTAATTACAATGAATCAATATAAATAATCAGAATAAACGAGAGAGAGAGAGAGAACATGCACTTAATATTTCAAAAATGTTTATACAATTAAACCAGAGAAAAATTACACTAGAAAGCAGGAAAATTCTACTCTAGAAAGCTGAAAAGAGGAATGGGAGAGAGAAGTTATCCTCCCCGATGATCTCTTGGAGGACAAGTCAGACGAGACGACGCTTGGAAGACGAGGGACAAAGCGGGAAGAAAGAGGTCGAGGTAGGAGGAGCGGGAACGGGGCAGCACGTCGTCATTGTCGCGGGATACGCTTCAAAAATGGGGGCAAAATTTTGACTTTATCTCTCGAGGAGCATCTCGGGTGTGGGACAAACTTCTCTTGAGCTTTGGAGAGGGAGAGAATAGAAGGAAGGGATGAGAATTTCATATGGAGGGGGTCTCCTTTTATAGTTGCAAGGAGTGAGGGCGTTATGGACATTATAATTTCAAAATATTTAATAAGGGGCCTTTAATGACGGAATTAAGTGTCACTAAAGCCCAAGTCGTGGACAACGTGCACTGCGCCTGCCGCCCGCTCATCTCCCGCGTCGCCCATGTTCATCAATTATGATCGGACGGCTTAAGATTGATAACAGCAGTGCCTCAACGCACGATTCACGTGTGCGATCCCGCGTTACGCACGGGCGTGCAATGGCACGTGGACTTGATTGAGCGCGCTTAGCCATCTGATCCTCATCGGGCGGTCAAGGGCGCCTGCTCACCCGCGCCTCATCTCCTGCTCCTCGCAGCTCTAACCTGCGCCTAATCGCGAGCGAGCATTATCCACTACACTGCGCGCGTGGATGGGCGGGTGGAGTGTCTTCGTAGCGCGCGATCTGGACCGTTGGATTGAAATCCAACGGTCAAGGCTGTGTCTTCAAGTGGCCTTCAGAGATTGAGAGCACCGGTTGGGATCCACTCTCAGTTGTTGGATCATGGTCCAACAGCAGAGAGGCGTGGGCGCTAGAAGCTTGAGAGGTTGAGGGCAGCCGAGATGGTGCCATGTGGCACCGTCTTGGCCGTCCATCTTCTGGATGATGTAGATGGTGCCACGGGTATCGGATTGAGTCGATTTTCACGCCATTAGGCTGGAATCATCGATCCGAATCCATCCATGCGGTTGGATTTGTCGTCTGAAATGCAGATTCATACCATCTTGGCCCTTGATCTTCTAGGGTTCCTCGATCTCTATCTGATGCTACGGATATCCGATTAGGGCGATCTTGGAGTTGTTGAACTCCAATCGTCGCCCTGATCAGATTCGTACGATTGGATCTTCGATCCGAGGCCCCGATATGAGGTCACTTTGTCCCTGAACATAAAAGGAGACAATTAACCTCCATTTTATTCCAACAAATTTAAATGCAAGATGATGCATGCTATGCAATATTTATAGCATGTAATGCAACTCTATGCTTAAGAACATGCATAAATAGACATTTTATGTAATATAAACATGTTTACATCACACCCCCATACCTATCTTTTGCTAGTCTTTAGCAAAAACTATATGCTATTTATAAAAGAATTAGGTTGGATTATTTGGGCATAAGTTATTTTCAATCATTAAGAAAATGTTTACTTAGGATCTAAACTTTCAAAGACACAACAGTGCCTGAGTATCTGCCAAAATGCAGACCGCCTCAAGCCCTCGCCTTATTCAAAGAAAAATTTCTTTCTCTCTTTTTCTTCTTTTCTTTTATTTTTTTTTATTTTTGAGTTTAGGGTTTAAGGGTGGCTTTCTACGGCCATTCAACTCACCCAACATTTGATGAGAACTCTAGGTTTTAAGTATCTTATTGTGAATGTGATAGACTCGTTGATCAGCGATTAGAATGAACTTTGGGTTTCTACGCCTCTAGGTGACCTTAAAAAGAGAGTTCTACCTAAAGGTGTATTTTTTCAACCGATAGCTTTCACCCTACTTTTATTTTTATGGGGTCAACACAAGGGTGATCCAGTGTATATTTTCCCGATTTATTCTACTTCTCCGCTTCTTCCTAAGTGCTTTGGAATTTTCAGTGCATTTCTTGAGCTGGGTTCTGGACAATCGGTCGATAAGCTGTTACCACCGACAACTTGCCAGCCATACTCGTGCGGAGAAGTGTGACTTATTTCTTTTGTTTTCTTTTATCCTTTTCTTTTTCTTTTTGTTTTGACTTTCTTTTTCTTTTCTTTTCCTTTTTGTTTTGACTTTCTTTTTCTTTTCTTTTCTTTTTTTTTAAAGTAGGTGGCTTCCCTGGTCTAAGATTTACCTAAAGGCAGCAAGAAGAGAATGGTCTAGTGACTGGGCTCTGGACAACCTACCTATAGGCTGTTACCCACGATAACTTGTCAGCCATATCACCCTAAAAGGTTCATTAGCTACCTAATTTCCGTTAAAATCGTTGAATAATGAGTCGGTGAAACGAAAGTGTGTAGATGCTTAAGACTCAAAGTTTCCTCAAATCAGAGGGTGGGTTGATAAGTCGTGTACTATCACCCAAACTTATTTACTCAAATTACAATAGAATTAAGATGGCGATGACTCGAAAAATAAATCCACATTTTAGTGGATACACAGGCCGATTAAGTCCAAAGAATTGAGGGGTCTTTGTGTTCAGATCCTAATGTAATATTTCATAATATTGAAAAGTCCTAATGTCTAAATATTCCTTCCTAATTCAATTTTTTTTAATGTATATATAGGAAGAGAAATACAATTTACAAGAAGTTTACAAAGCTGACAAAATGCTTCAGAAATGGATCCACCCCCCCATACCTAGCTGATGCAATGTCCACATTGAGAAAGAGACATGAAAGAAATGGTAGAGTATGAAAGATATCACCTGAATATGAAGCTCGGGTCAGCTTTGTGTCATATGTACAATTGCTGAGTTTAATGCTGTCAGCTAGGCGAAGTCTAGCCAAAGAAGTCACAATATGGCTAGAGCAACCATGTATGAGACGGGTTTTGGAAGAGTACGGTAAATAACAGGCTTCAGACGTTGACTGTTAACTTTAAATGTGTTACCCGTCTTTGGGTCAGAGATTTGAACAGCTCCATTTGGAAAATTTTGGTCCATAATGAACAGGCCGTTCCATTTAGATCTAAGTTTGCCGGGAAAGAGCTTAAGTCAAGAATCGAATAACCAGACCTTCTGGTTCGGCTCAAAGCTCTTGCAGGAAATCAATTGATCATGTAGAGCTTTGGTTCGAGCCTTGTAGATCTTGGCATTCTCATATGCATCATTTCTATGCTCTTTCAACTCAGATAGTTGGAGTTTCCTGGTCTTCCCAGCTAAATTCAGATCTAAATTGCTTTGTTTGATCGCCCAAAATGCCCTATGTTCAATCTCTACGGGTAGATGACACGCCTTTCCATACACCAACCAAAACGGAGACATGTCGATGGGCGTTTTATACGTCGTACAGTAGGCCCAAAGAGAGTCCTCAAGCTTTTGAGTCCAGTCCTTGCGATCAGGCTTAACCATTTTCTGCAGAATATTCTTGATCTCTCGATTGGAAATCTTGGCCTGTCCATTCGTCGAGGGATGATAAGGTGTGGAAATTCTTTGATTAACCCCGTATTTGGCCAACAAATTTTGGAATTGGGCATTAGCAAAATAGGTGCCACCGTCACTGATGATGGCCCTCGAAATCCTGAACCTGCTGAAGATATTTTTCTTGACAAAATTGATGACCACCTTGTGGTCATTAGTTCAGGTGGGAACCGCCTCAATCCATTTGGACACATAATTAACAACAGCAAAAATGTACTGATATCCAAATGAAGGGAGAAAGGGTCTCATGAAATCGATGCCCCAAACATCAAAGATTTTGACAGGAAGAATTGAGTTTAGGGGCATCATATCTCTCTTAGTTATGCTCCCGAGTGCCTGACATCGAGAACATGACCTTGAGAAATCCTGGGCATCCTTAAATAAAGATGGCCAATAGAAGCCAGATTGCAAAATTTTTGCAACCGTTGTTTTCCCAGAGAAATGTCCGCCACACGTAGATGCATGGCAGAACTTGAGTATACTGTTGAATTCATTCTCCGGAACACATCGGTGTATAATCTGATCAGAACCGATGCGGTACAGTTCAAGGTCCTCCTAAAAGTAGTATTTGGCCTCAGATTTAAGTCTATCCCATTGTTGCTTGGTTCAATCCTGGGGGATTCGACCAACGGCCAATTAGTTAATAATGTCAGCAAACGACGGGGTTTGGACACCTGAAACTGCAAGGATTGCTTCGTCCGGAAAAGTGTCAGCAATCGGGATGTTCAGGCGAGAAGAATCACTTAGGAGTCTCGACAAATGTTCCGCCACCACATTTTGTACCCCAATTTTATCCTTGATTTCAAGATCAAATTCTTGAAGCAGAAGAATCAACTGAATAAGCTGGGGTTTGGCATCCTTTTTGGCCAAGAGATGTCTCTAGGCCGAGTGGTCGGTATAGATGATGACATCAGACCCTAAGAGATAAGCCTTGAATTTTTTTGAAGCAAATACTACGACTAGTAATTCGTTTTCAGTAACAGTGTAATTCCTCTGGGCTTCATCCAGAGTTTTACTAGTGTAGTAAATGACAGAGGGCTTCCTATCTATTTTCTGACCCAAAATAACCCCGATCGCGTAATCAGAAGCGTCGATCATGATCTCAAAAGGGGCTGTCTAAATCGGTGGTTGCAACACTGGAGCACAAGTGACTGCCGTTTTCAGGAAATCAAATGCTTTCATGTTCAGCTTCCTGTAATCAATACAAACCCTCCAAGAGAAAGCTGAATGAGTTGTGACAGATTCTCCTCTCTTGTTAGTTACAATGGTAATCCCGGCTTTCTTGGGAACAATCTGCACGGGACTTACCCAGGGACTATCAGAGATTGGATAAATAATTCCTTCATCGAGCCACTTAATGATTTTCTTTTTAACCACTTCTCGCATATTTGGATTTAATCTCCTTTGCATATGGCAAGAAGGGCATGATCCATCTTCCAAGAATATTATATGATTGCAGTAAGATGGCTCGATTCCCCTAAGATCATGAATGGTCCAACAATTGCCTCCTTGTGTTCCTTCAGGACCTTGATCAATTTAATCTCTTTCTCCTTTGTTAATTTAGCACTGATAATCACAAGGAGCATCTTCTGAGGTCCTAAAAATTGATATTTCAAATTCTCAGGCAATGGTTTCAGTTCAAGCTGGGATGGGTTGATGATTGATGGCAAGGAAGATGCTGAAGACTCATCAAGAGGAAGAGGTTGTGAGTGAACAAAATCAATAACCTCTTCAGAAGATGGTAGGTCTGCCATAGAGGGTTGCAGGTCCAATTCATCATCAAGGGAGGAACTTTCAATTGAAGAAACCATCAAGCAAGTTTCAATGTTTACATTATCCTTTTCAAGTTCCTCAATAAATCCAGAATCCTCAAATTTATTAATCGCCTTAAAAATATCCAATTTCATTCGTTGATCCCCAAAGGCGATTTCCATGCTACCGCTTTCACAGTTAATGTTGGCCTTAGCGGTAGCCAGGAACGGACGCCTCAGAATGATGGGCGTGTTCCTCAGATTTTTCGGTACATCTATGTCAAGGACAAGGAAATCTACAGGAAAATAGAAATCGTTGACGTTAACTATAACATCTTCAGTAACACCTCGCGGATTTGTGACTGAACGGTCCTCTAACTGTAGCATTACTGAAGTTGGCCGGAGTTCATCTAATCCAAACTTCTCGTAAAAATAAGTCAGAATTAGGTTGATGGATGCACGTAAATCCAGAAATGCCCTATCAAATGTGTAATCTCCAATGACACAAGAAATCAACGGAGCACCTGGATCTCTCTTTTCCTGAGGGAGGTGATGTAGGATAATAGAACTAGCCTGCTCGGAGAGTACCACCTTCCTTAGAGTAGATTCTCTCGACTTACGCTTTTGTGTACATAAATCCTTTAAAAATCTCGCTTAAGCCGATATATGCTTGATAGCATCGAGGAGGAGGATATTGAACTTAACATTCTTAAGGATATTCAGAAGCTCCTCATTGCTATCAGCAGACTTCTTTGATTTGATCATGGCTTTAGGAAAAGGAACACAAGTCAGATCTTTGGAATCAGGTTCTTGAGCCTTCATTTCTTCTCCAGAATTCTCCTCTCTCTCCTCAAGTTCTTTAGGATTCGGTAGATCAGAATAGTGTGGTTGTGGATCTTGAGTCTGCTTACCACTCCTCAAGGTAACAGAATTTGCAGATGCATAAGAGTTTGGGTCTTGGGGAGGGTTAGGAAAGATTGGAGGGGCTTGATTAGGCAAGAATTGTTGATGTGCAGAAGAAGAACAAGAGGAAGGACCCTGCTCAACCACCTGAGCATGTGCGTGTGGGTCCCTCTGATTTTCGTACCCATGGACTTGGTTGTCCAGATTCAGAATATTTCGCGGGTTGGGTATGGGTTGGGATGGTAGAGTCTGGGTTGACGAGAGTTAGCAATGAGCCCGGTCTGCAAGTTTTCCAACGAGGTTTTCATTTGCTGCATGAGCTGGAGCATGGATCCTTGCATCTCTACCATTTGCCGGTTCAAATCAGCCTACCCTACAGGTTGGCAAGTGTTCCAAGCTGGCTGATTGACATGATTTGGGGGCAACTGAGTATACACATGACCTTGACCCATTGGTCGTTGCAGAGCATAGTTGCTAGGTCAAAATTGGGTCTATTGCCCCAGGCTTTTCCAGAAGAAGTTAGGTGGTTTCTCCAACCTGGATTATAAGCATTAGATTAGGGGTTGGATCTAACGTTCTCCTGTACAGCATAGACATCCTCATTGGATGAGGATGGAGAGAAAGAAAGGGAAGGATCAGAAAAACTGGGATCAAAGGCCCCAGTTTGGAACTCGTGGGGTTCCGAATAATGCTGACTCACAGGTTGAGCCGCATAGAGTTGATTCACGAACTCCTGTCTAGAACGAGCTTGTGAAGAATGGAATCCCGAATTTTGGGATTGAGTGGATCGAGTGTTGTTCATAGAATTTCCAATCATCCACTCTTCCATTCTCTTAGCAACCAAGTCCACCTTGTCAAGTTTGTTACAAATCAATTCCATATCAAATGAATGAGAGTCATGGACTTCATTAACATTTGATCTGGGCTGCTGGGATCGGTTAAAAGTATCCATGGAGGCATGATTGGTTGAATTCTCGCTCATTTCCTCAAACAAATCATGTGCACGATTTGCACCTTTATTGAGGAAATTACCTCCACAAGAAGCGTCCACGTGATTTCTGAGTTGCTCAGTCAACCCATGATAGAAGATCTGCTCGAGTTGCCATTTCGGCACCTCCTAGTGTGGACACCTCTGCAATAGGTTCTGGAATCGCTCCCAGGCCACATGAAACTGCTCCCTTGACTGCTGGGTAAAGGTAGTGATTGCCCGTCTCAAGGCATTGGTACATCCGACTGGGAAGAATTTCTTCAGAAAGGCTGATTTCAACTCATTCCAAGTTGTAATTGGTCTTCCTATTGTCTTGTACTAATGAGCGGCCTTATCCTTAAGAGGGTAGGGGAAGAGTCTCATGATCATTTGCTCTTCATTCACGTTTCGTGCCTTGGTGGTCTGGACCAAAGTGGTCAACTCCTCCAAGTGCTGAAACCGGTCTTCGGAGCTAAGCCCATGGTAATGTTTGATCAGGCTTAACACCTGGGGCTTGATTTCTACATCTCCGGCCGGAATATGGATGCCGGGACGTTCCCCGTAATTTGAAGAATCATAAAAATCCTTCAAGGGCTGAGTGCCCTGCATTCTCTGCATTTATTCTAGCTGCCTTTGGAATTCCTCCTGCAGATCCTGAGGTAGAGGAGGTTGTTGGTCGGCTATGGGATCAATTTGACCAAAATCCAATTTGTGCCTCCTAGAATACTTTAGTGGTCCTTCCAACCAGGGATTCAATGACCGTCTTCCCAGCATAAACTAGGAAAAGGTCGGAAGGACTGGGGACAAGGACCCTGCAGCACAACAAAACAAGCATGTCCTTAAGTGGGGTGGCCTAAGGATCTACAGACTCCCAAAACCCGCCTTAAGATTGTAAATGATTTACTATACTTGTGTCTGTTCAATCCAACCAGTTAGAAGGAGGGACTGAGGAGAAGGTTCTTCCTTCAGCTTTCGCCTTCGGTTCCTAGTGTACCCCCAGCCGCGGTCGTTTGACGCTACTCCCCTAGCTAGACATTAGATTAATCAGTACAAGTAGGTTAATAAAAAACAATCTCAGACTAGGCCCCGAAGAGCGAATCAATCCTTAAGGCCAATGTCTACTCGAGTTTATTAAGGCCTGGGATTGTAGTGCTTATGAAATGTGATGGGCCCTTAAAATGGGTTGTGCCCTTAATGATTGATTGAGAATTGTGTCAGTTCATGCACAACCAGGGTTTTCAAGCAAGATTATTTGTGATGTGCGGATTTTAATGTTCAAATCTTGCTTAAATAACTTTTAGGGTTTAAAATTAGGTTGATTTCAATCAAGTTTGAGGCAAACCAGGTTTTCAAACACGGGTGAAAATTTCTTTCCTTTAAAATCAGAAATAAAGTGGAGTGCCTGGAATAGACCTAGATTGAAAACCCTTAGGAGAAGCTACTTGATGAGTTGACTTTAGGTTGAGTGGTGCAGCCCAAACAACTCAAACAACAGGCCACAAATGCACCCTAGATTAGGCACACAGAGATGGTTAACCTAGAATGATTTCTTCTCTTTTATGTGTTGCTTTGTGTGTACCGATTCCACAGATCATAACCCGGTTGAGTAGAAACAAATCAAGTAGGTTAAGTGCCTTGAATGTGGGTGTATGTTGTGTGTCTGTTGAAAATTACCCCACAAAATTATCTTTCTATTTTTTTATAAGCGAGGGTGGAATGAATGTGAGTGAGAATCCAAACAACCAAACTAATCCTAGGATTTATGCAAACACCTAGGTTAATTGGAATTTGGATTTAATGTGACAAATGAAATCTATGGAGGGGGGAAAAATGGGGAGCACTTACAGTTGTCTTCAACTGCAGTTTACTCCAGCCTACTGCTTGACGATTCCCTGATGGAGGTCTCTACAAAACAATAGACATAAGAGAAAGCATGTTAGAAGACAATAAAGTGCGTGAAATGCAAAAAGAAGATCAGAAATCATTGCCTCCCAGGCAACGGCGCCAAAATGTTAAAGCTACGGGTTACTACGCTATCGTATTTGCTTTTGAAAGACCTGTCATTGTAGTTTGAAAGCGAAGAACTCATGTTCAAAAAATAAAATTTATACCGGAATAGAAATCCCGAGTCGAACTCAAGGAGGCTACGTCAATCTATATTTGCAATTATATTTTTTTTTAGGGTTTTTGTTTGAAAAACGAAGCAACGTGATTACAATGAAGCAATATATATAATCAGAATAAACGAGAGAGAGAGAGAACATGCACTTAATATTTCAAAAATGTTTATACAATTAAACTAGAGAAAAATTACACTAGAAAGAGGGAAATCTATTACACTTGAAAGCAGGAAAATTCTACTCTAGAAAGCTGAAAAGAGGAATGGGAGAGAGAAGTTATCCTCCTTGACGATTGCTTGGAGGACGAGCCGGACGAGACGACGCTTGGAAGACGAGGGACAGAGTGGGAAGAAAGAGGTCGAGGCAGGAGGAACGAGAACGGGGCAGCACGTCGTCATCGTCGCAAGATCCGCTTCCGAAATGGGGGTGAAAATTTGAGTTTATCTCTCGATGAGCATCCCGGGTGTGGGACACGCTTCTCTTGAGCTTTGGAGAGGGAGAGAAGAGAAGGAAGGGATGAGAATTTCGTATGGAGGGGGTTTCCTTTTATAGTTGCAAGGAGTGAGGGCATTATGGACATTACAATTTCAAAATATTAAATAAGAGGCCTTTAGTGACGGAATTAAGCATCACTAAAGCCCAGGTCGTGGGCGACGTGCACCGTGCCTGCCGCCCGCTCATCTCCAATGTCCATGTTCATCAATCTTAGGATCGGACGGCTTAAGATTGATAACTGTAGCACCTCAACGCGTGCCTAGTGTGTGCGATCCCATGTCATGCGTGGGCCTACGATGGCACGTGGACTTGATTGAGTGCACGTAGCCGTCTGATGCTCATCAGGAGTTCAAGCGCACCCGCTCACTTTTGCCTCATTTCCTACTCCTTGCGGTTCGAACCTGCACCCAATCGCGAGCGAGCACTTTATCCACTGCGTTGCACGCATGGATGGGCGGGTGGAGCGTCTTCGTAGCGCGTGATCTGGATCGTTGGATTTAGATCCAACGGTCAAGGCTGCGCCTTCAAGTGGCCTTCAGAGATTGAGAGCGCCGGTTGGGATCCACTCTCAGCTGCGAGGGCGCTAGAAGCTTGAGAGGTTGAGGGCGGTCGGATGGGCAGTCGAGATGGCACCACGTGGCGCCATCTTGGCCGTCCATCTTTTGGATGATGTAGATGGGGCCACTGGTATCGGATTGAGTCAATTTTTGCGCCGTTAGGCTGCGATCGTCAATTCGAATCCATTCGTGCGGTTGGATTTGTCGTCTGAAGTGTGGATTCACATCATCTTGGCCCTTGATTTTCTAGGGTTCCTCGATCTCTATCTGATGCTACGAATATCCGATTAGGGCAATCTTAGAGTCGTTGAACTCCAATCGTCGCCCTGATCAGATTCGTATGGTTGGATCTTCGATCTGAGGCCCCAATAAAAAGTCACCCTGTCCCTGAACATAAAAGGAGACAATTAACCTCAATTTTATTGCAACTAATATAAATGCAAGATGATGCATGATATGCAATATTTATAGTATGTAATGTAATTCTATGCTTAAGAATATGCATAAATAGACATTTTATGTAATATAAACATGTTTACATCGGTAACCCACCTGGAGTTCATTCAGATGTTACTTGCTTTTGCAAGTGCAATCGACTTCAAGTTATATCAAATGGATGTTAAGAACACATTCCTTAATAGATATATTAAGAAAGAGGTTTATATATGTTAGCCTCCCGTGTTCGAAAACCCAGAATACCCGAATAATGTGTTTAGGCTTACCTAGCTGTTAAATGAACTTAAACAAGCTCCTTGGGCTTGGTATGAAAGACTCAAGTTCTTCCTTCTTGAGCATGATTTTCGGATTCGAATTATTGACTCCACTCTATTTGTTAAGGAAGAAGAAAATGACATCCTATTAGTTGATATTTATGTTGATGACATTGTCTTTAGATTAGCAAAGGAGTTACTATGTCGTTAATTCAGTGAGACAATGAAGAGTGAGTTTGAAATGAGCGTGATGGGTGAACTTAAGTTTTTCTTGGGTCTCCAAATCAATTAGACACAGGTTTTCTTGTAAGTTAAATAAAGTATGTTCTTAAGATTTGCAAGAAGTTTAGCTTTGAAAATACAAAAGGAAAAGAGACTCTGATTACTCCATCTAATTGTCTTCATGATGATTCGTTCGACAATAAAGTAGAGAAAAAGAAATTCTAGGAAATGATAGGGTAACTTCTTTACCTAACAACCTCTTGACTTGATATTCTTTTTGTTACATGTCTTTACACAAATTTCCAGTCCGAACCCAAAGAATCTCACCTCAATATAGTAAAAAGAATATTTAGATACCTAAATTACACTAGAGATTTTGGACTCTTCTATTCTCATGAACAAACTTCGGGCCTCTTATCTTATAGTGGTGCGGATTTCATAGGAAGTCGAATAGATTGAAAGAGTACTAGTGGTACATGTCTTTATTGGAGAATCATTTGTCTCTTGGTTCTCAAAGAAGCAAACTTGCGTATCACTATCCAGGGTAGCAGTGGAATACATTGTGGCCGTTCTTGTGTGCTCTTACATCATGTGGATGAGATACACCTTACTTGACTTTGGATTAAAATTTGATTATTTTAAAATTCTTTGTGACAACACAAGTGCAATCAATTTATCCAAAAATTCAATACAGGACTCTCGGACCAAACATATAAATGTGAGATATCATTTTCTTAGAAATAATGTTGTAAAAGGTGCCATTACACTAGAATTCATAGACATTGAAAACCAATTGGCTGTTATTTTCACAAAACCTCTTGCAACGGAAAGATTTTCAATTATCATAAGAAAATTAGGACTCCGTTGTTTTAAAGAAGTATCTTCTGGGTAAAATCTGTAATTTTTTAAGGGAAAAAGGGGGTCTAAATGTAATTTGCCAACTTTTGTTTCAAAGATCAAGGACTTTACTACAATTTCTATGATTGCTTGTTGTTTGGAAAAATTTTGACAGCTAATCAATGTGTGCCATGATTATTTGAAAAGTTTAAGATAAATTGAAATATTCCAAGTGTTATTCAAAAATACAAGTGCTTGTTTGCAAAATTCTTTTTAGATGTTTCTTGTAATTTCACCTCACAAAAATCAACCTTAATAAAAAAAAGAGTTCACAATCCTTGATTGGATCAAATTAACATATTTGATTGAATCCCAAATCTTCTGCATCATGTCTTAATTTGTCAACCAACATTAATAAAACAACATTCCTCCTTCCACCTCAACAACTCTTAAAGTAAGCCCCTATCTAAGAAAGAGTGGGGAGAACAATCAACCCATTCTCTCTGCCTACTCACGTGCATCTCTCCCATCCCAAGAGCTCAAACCAATCTCCAACCAAACATCAACCAACAACCAACCTTCAAGCTACATCTCTCCGATCATCGATCAAGGATGAGGTTGGGTGATTGATTAAGCATAGGGGAAGGCTCCTGATCATCAAGGATCGATCAACGAGGCTTTCGGTACACTTTGAAAGGTTTTTTTTTCTCTGTGGAGATATTTGGGTAGAATATTTATTCTATTCCATAACAAAGCTAAGCCTCTCTTTACATAGAGAGAGTGTTTGTTACAATAAGTACAACACTTCAACTTGCTAAAAGTAACATGGACTAAAATAAGTAAGACTGTTAACTAATTGGATCCTTGAAAACTAACTAATTAGATCCTTATTTATTTATTCCTAACATTGATTTATTTCTTAACACTCCCCTGCAAGTCGAGACGTGAGAGGCGACGAAGATTTGGATCAACGATACTCAACTATAGTAGAACAATAATTGGCTTCAACATCTGCATCAACTTGTCATGTTTCTATTTGTACATCTCACGTAAGGCGTTAGCTACGTGAGAAATCATGACTAAAACTTGGGTGTTGCTACTCTCAAATCTAGGAGTCTGAAGATGACAAGGGTTAGTCTTCTTGAGTACACATAAGGTCACGCGGGTGCCATTACTCCTACACCCTGCGAGCCAGCGTACTGTGGTTGGTTTCTTCGAACGTGCATAAGGTCACCTTCATTGCCATTACTCCTACGCCCCAAGAGCCAATCGAAATGCTCTAGGTGTGTGAGAGTGAACCTCATTTACGTGTCTATGTCAATCTGTGTCTTTCTTCTTCGTCAAGTTGCCTTGGGTTGCAAATGCAAGTCCTTCAAGGCCTACAACCAACCCTCTTCGTAGGGTCAACAGGTGGTCCCAAGATGTGGCTTCAAGCAATGCTTCGGTTATGCTTTGGCGATGTCTTGCCCTAGGGTTGGTCCCAAATCGAAGGTGACCACCCTAAGGTTCTAACAAATCTCGTAGGACCCCCTTCGATCTGAAGAAACGGGTTAAAATGGGAATCAAAGCTCTCTAGCAGAGGGGCAACGCTTCGGTGGTGTGGCGGCACCCTAATGGCGCTTTGACGAGGGGTCGATACTCGGATTGGCCCTAAATATGAGATAACTTCCCTAGGGTTCCAATGAGACCCTTAAGGCTCTCTTAGATCAAGAGGAGAGGGGCAAAATAGGGCTTTTGTTAAGACCCGTGCTGTTTGAGCATTTTAAGATGTTTGGACTGTGGGTTAGACGTCTGGATGCCTTCCTAGACGTTTGGAAATCGAAAATTTTGAGTACGAGCTTGCATCTACGTGGAGACAGTACTCTCGTTTTTCCTCCCCTTCTCTCTCTCCCCGCGTCCAGTAAAACCCTAACCCATCGATCTTATAAAACCCCCCTTCCCCTCTTACGTTCTCCTCACACAAGCCCCTTCCCCTCTTCTTCTCCACTCCAGCGAGAGAGACAGCGCGAGTGAGAGAGCACGTGGGCGGTGTCGAGGAGGAGTGACGTGAGGAGAGGAGGAGGAGAGTGAGCTTGCGAGCTCGTGTGGGAGCTCACCTGTGAGCACACGGTCGGAGAGGTGCGTGTGCGAGGCGGAGGAGTGCGTCGGGGAGGTCCTCCCCGACATTGCTGCAGTTAGAGCTGCAGGCGAGGGGGCGCGGCGCGGCCATGCGCGGCATGAGCGTAGCAGAAGCAGGTTCTGGTTCTGGGTTTTTCCCAGAATCAGACATCTGGAGTGACCTCCAGGCGACGGTTTAGACGTCTGGAGGCGGTTCTAAACTTCTGAAGTGAGAGTTTTGAGAAAGTATGTCCCCTTTGTGGATATGGCCATGCAGGCCGCTCCACTGCTACCTCCTTGCATGCCCTTTTTGAGAGGATTCGGTGTCTGCGTGCAGGATTCTCTTTGGGAAGGCACAGGACACACCCTCCCACGCATTTCAGACGTCTGAGCGACGGGAAGCATTTCCAGACGTCCGGAGAGGTGGTTGGACGTCTGGAGCTGGGTTTAGATGGTCCAGAAGAGTTCCTGGATGTCTGAGAATTGGCACAGAGATTTAGGTATGTTACTGGACACTTTTATGACGTCTGGAAGTTGTTCCAGACGTCAGATTTGAGACAGAAATCCTATTTTTGACCCGTTTAGGGTTCGTTTGAGTTCCGTTATACCCAAATAAGATACCAATGTGTTCCTTGTGAGTTCCTCTATTTGTTAGATGGCTTTCCATACTATTCGACTAGTTTCCTTGTGATTGTTCATTGTCATAGGACTTCGTTCTGTTGCAGGTTTGGGGCTTGCTGAGGCACGTGAGCCTGCCGTTGAAGCCCCCAATACTCTTGGGTTTACTGGTAGAGTGGCTTCCCTTAATTTAATTATAACCTAAATGCATGTGTGGAATGAATGATTAGAATCCTGGATATGGCATAAATCCTAGGACGAGAAACACTTGAAATGTCTGTATTGGATGATTGAATTGCAGTCTTGAATGAGTAGATAGAATGATAGCAATTGCCTGTAAATGAATAATAGCTGCCTGTGAAATATGAAGTACTTTTGCTAGCTAACTGTTGCATGTAAATATCCTGCTGTATACATTAAATGACATAATAGGAGCTGCATGTATATAAATTGAGAATGGTAATGTGAATGATGGAAATACGAGCTACCTGTGTATAACCTGTGTATGGAAATGTGAACGATACCAATACAAGTTGTATATGTATAACTTGAGAATGGAAATAGAAATGATGAAACCTGGTATGGCATGGCATGAGGAATATGAGCATGAACCCTATGGGGAATTAGGAGTAGAGCTTCTGGAAATAAATGGAATGGATCTGGAAATGTGAGTGGGGAAGTGAGCTGGCCCTTGAGTACTGAGTACCAAGGAGAGTGACTGTCCCCCTATTTAGTATAGAGCGGAGCTAGCCACCCTTGGGTTGGGACCCAGGGTTAGGATTGGCCACTCTGTACCGACTTCTTAGTCCTCGCGTACACGGTACCAGAGAGAGCTACTAGTGTAGGGAGAGAGCTAGCCACTCCATGGGGCCCGAGGTTCAGCTAGTCGACCTACACCGACTTGTTATGCCCACTAGGCAAACCAGGGTAGTCAGGCGAGGGTGCGCGGACTGTGGAGGGGCGAGACCCCTGTTTGGTTCTTAGGGGCTAGACCCGTGTTATTGAGAGGGCTAGGCCCTATACTGGTTCCTTGCTGTACTTTGGGCGCACCTACTAACGGAAACAACTGACCGCGTGCCAGTGCGTGGTAGCTACCCGTGCTTATCGCACGTGCCGTAGTCACCGTTACGTCTGTTCGTGACCTTAAGGTGGTTGACTGGGTGTAGGATCACCACGGGGGACTCTCCCGGCCAGGAGAGCACCACGTGTGCCTTCTACTCCTCGTAAAAGACTGTAATCAAGATCGTTTTCACGAGGAACATTCGAGATCAAGAACGAGACCTGATAAATAAACCAAGTGGTGAAAAGGAAGAATTAGTTAAAGAAAGTAATTGAAAAACAATAGCTACCTATCCACTTTTACTGCTTTAGTTAGTTGGTTGCCACTCTACTCAGCGTTCGCTGACTCTATGTACTCATAACCCTTTTCAGGTCCAGGTGTTGAGCAGCCAGAGCCTACGGCTGCAGAGGGTGTTGGGCCTAGTAGAGCCCAGTAGTTGTAGCTCTTTTGTTGTACTCGTTTGTAGTAGTGAGTAGACTCTTGTACCTTTATGTTCTGTACTTTTACGTTCTGTACTTTATATTCTTGTACCTTGTTATTTTCAAATGTTGAGGTGGTGATATATACTGTAACCGTTTTTGCTTCTTTACTACTATACCTTTTTACTATTAGTTGCTTAGCATAGTGAATGTGGTTTACTTTCTTTCTTTTTTGTTACTTTCTCGTTGGATGACTGGGTCTTGGGATCAGTCTAGTTGGTCCGGTCTCGTGTCCTGTAGGGATTCGGGAATCGGGTCGTAACAGCTTTGAACCCTTCCCATGTTACCAACGACGCTGCAATGGTGGAGGAATGCGATAGTGCTCTGACAAGGTCGAAGGAAGCTCGGACCACCTTGGTTCGGTAGCATGTGTAATTCCTTAAGGAGGCGGTGAGATTTGCGATATAAAAATAAGATGCGGAAATATAAATCAACAATCGCACAAATAAATAATCTCACAAGTACATAATGATTTTTAGATGAAAACTCAAACTCAAGTAAAAACAACCACCTAAACTTCTCGGTTTAGGATTTCTCTATCTATCTAATAGATCAATCAAATCTACTAATCGAACTACTTAAAATGAGGGTAGTTCAACCTCAGTACAATTGACACTAGTTTGTATGAGGGTAGTGTACCTCAAACCCCTCCTATTCACGAGGAGTATTTTGTCTCACAAGGGATTCAGGAATTTGTAAAGTGAGCATCCAACAAAGACAAAATTACACAATATCCTATAAAGCTGAAAATAGATGTAAATCAAACTAGCTCTTATAGGCAAAAGAACTTCCCTTAGATGGAAGTGGTGCGACATGAAGTTGGTAGCGTAGCGGTGCTCTCGGATGGATGCTAAAGGGCTTGGAGAGCAAGAACTTCTTCTAAATGATTTTCTTCTTCGATTGGACACAATATAGTATGGAAGTAGTTTCTCAAGGTGTACTTATCTTTGGAAGGGTGCTCCTCTATTTCCAGAGGTCTTGAGAAGGCTTTGAAAGGCCTTGGAAGCCTCTTGTAGCTGTTGGGAGCAAGGCTCAAGTGAGTGGTACAAAATTCCACCGAAATCAGGGTCATTTATGATTTTGATAGGGTTATCAGACGTCTGGACTTAAGATCAGATGTCTGGGTCTTCATCTGATCTAAAGGTCAGTTGTCTGATCTAGAAGAGTGGATGATCTGATCGAGGTTAGATCAGGATGGATGTCTAGAACTCTCTTTTAAGATGTCTGGGATACTAATCAGACGTCTAATCCTAAGATGGCTTTCTTCCTACCTTCACAAGATCGAAACAGGGTTCTAGTGCCTTTCAGGTCAGACGACAGGTCGATCGTCAAGAAAAGTTTCTGGACGTCAGGAAAGATAATCCTCTGTGGGAATGGATTTCCCAAGAGGCTTAACGGCTAAATCCTTTGACAAAAGTGATTTGGGTTAGATCTTAGAGTAAGATCTATTTATCAGATGGCTGAGATGATCTACGGAGGTCTGAAAGTGTTATAGAATTAATTATAAGGTAATCTCCGAGGGTCATCTTCTGACAGTCCAACGGTCCTATTGTTGGACGTATGTCATTGGCATTAGACGTCTTATAAGAAGTCTAGACTATGGGCTGGTCGTCTGAAATCAATGGATAGAAAGTCCTAAGTCTAGCCTAAGTGTTTGGATGCCTGGACAAAGGGTCAGATGTCTTAAAGATCAAGATCAGATGTCTGAGGTCTAGATTGAACATCTGATCATGTTGTTTGAAGACTATTTTGATTTTCTGATCTATCTAAGTGTTTACCTAAGTGTCCTGGTATGGTGTTAGGATTCCTAGGACTAAGGTAGGGTACTTTGGGCTCTTTACAAGAATCTAAAGAATGAAAGAGAGAAGTACAGGACAGATAAATACAAGAATACAAAATACAAGAAAAAATTTCTCTATCCTATTCTTCATCTCCTTCCTTCTTCAAACTCTCGCTTCAAGCGAAGCTCTTTCTCCTCCATTAAGCTCCTCCAATCTGCCATGGATGTGAGCTTGATCTCCTTCACACTTGTATCCATTTTCATTATCCTGAAACTTATAAAGTCAAATGCAAATGTTAAAGCACAATTGTTTTGTTATCATCAAAATTAACGATCATGATGCCCTTGCACCAACAGCATGACCTCTAAGGAGTCGATTCGCGCCCTCAAATCTTCGATCAAGTAAGGTTTGAGTGGTTAAAAGCTCGATTTGGACCAACCCCATCAAGGGTGGTGCCAGTCGTGTTAGGTCCTCTTGTCGGTGAGTGGTCGATCAAACAATCATCGGAGAGGTTCGGTTTGGTAGCAGGGGTCTCGATTACTGCAGGGGAGGTCCAGTAGCAGCGCTGACGTCTTTTCCTTTGGTGACAGGAAGAACTACTGCAATAGGAGAAGAATAGCGGAAGTGGAGAGAAGTTGGGAGGGGAGAGAGCCTCTGCGAGAGCTCACCGAAAGCCGGCGGCGCTGTCAGAGGGCCTCCCTTCCCCCCTATAGGATTTCTTCCTCTTATAACTAGCCCCGAGAAATAGGTGGTTTTGATACCATGTGGAGTTATTTGGGTAGAACATTTATTCTATTTCATAATAAATCTAAGCCTTTCTTTATATAAAGAGGGTTTGTTACAATAAGGAAGACATACCAACTTGCTAAAAATAACATGGACTAAAATAAGTAAGACACCTAACTAATTGGATCCTTGACAACGAACTAATTAGATCCTTATTTATATATTTTCTAACACTGATTTATTTCCTAACATTTTCTCCCTAAGCTTGAAAGAAAATCTCAATTCCTTAGTTTGAGACGTAGTTTTGACTCGCTTTTACTTTGACAGCAACCAACCTTTGAGCTACATCTCTTCAATCATCGACCAAGGATAAGGTTGGGTGATCGATCAAGTGTGGGGGAAGGCTTGTGATCGACTAAGGATTGGTCAACAAGGCTTTTGCTGCACTTTGAACGACATTTCTTTCTCCCCAAGCTTGAAAGAAAATCTCAATCTCTTAGTTGATTCGTAGTTTTGACTTATTTTAACTTTGATTTGTTGTTATTTTTTTATCACATCTACCCTCTCCCCAACCTTATTTTACATCTTTCCCTTTTTCGATTTGGGTTGTGGTTTCTTTAGATCGTTATAGGTTTGATTGATCAATCCCAGTCCTTTGATCTTTCTAAAACTCACGTAGATTGATCGACCAACCTTGATTTTTGATTGATCAATCAACTCCATCTTTGATTAATCAACTTGCATGATTTTTTGTGTTTTGACTTCAATTTTGTCATGGCTCCCAAGCGAAGCCATGGAGATGCTTCCTCGTCCTCTCAATCTTGTGAGGACTCATTCAACAAGTACTTCATGAGTGAGAGCGCTTGTGCCTATTTCTTCCTCTTTTCTTCTTTCATACGTCACATAGGGAAATTCGTTGATTAGGCTTACTTCAATGTCTAGTTTCTAGGGCATCAAGATTGATTTGCCCAAAACCACATTCTCCATCACTTTGAAAGAAATTTCTATGTTGGTGGTCCTTCATGCTGAATTTTCGATGTGGATCAAATGGCATGTCATCTTTTCTATGCTGACCTCACCAACTTAAGTGAAAGCTTCGAAGTTCAATTGTCCTCCATTGTTTATGAGATAGAAGTTCTTGTTAATGGCGACGAGATTAATGAGGTTTTGCATTCTCCTAACGAGGGCATTCCCTACGTTGAATTGCAAATCGAAGTTTCTCATGAGGTCCTTAGGGAAACTTTTCTTATAGACTCGAATTTTGATCTTGGTTTGACTCTCAAGTCCCCCAACTTTCATCCATTGGAAAGGCTTTTAAATAGAGTCTTTCTTTGGGATTTCATGTTCAAGACCACATCTTTTGAAAATTTCCTGGTTAAGATGCAGATAGCTCTTTATGCATTCTTAATCAATAGACTATTTAATTTGAATGATTTCATCTTGCATTTCTTGATCCAACAACCTAGAAGTTGCTTTCCTTATGCTACTATCCTCTCCCACATTTTTAGACACTTCCAAGTAACAATGAACATCAACCATAAATAATTCATCTGTAAATTGTTTATGTTTAACAAGGTTATCTACTTGAAATAGAGAGTGAATGTGGGGGTTAACCCGAGAAGCCTTCTGCTCAACCCCATGGTCCAAAAAGATCTTTTTGTTCTACACAAGCCACAACTACTCCTACTCCACCTTGTTTTGCTGGTTATATGCCTATCCTAGGTTGCCTTGAGTCTTCAACTTTTGATCGTGATTGACCCTACTATCACCATACTCTTTTTTGTGGTGAACGAGTAAGTGAAGGCATTGCACGATCTCACACAAAGCTTTCAACAATTTGCAATGCGGCCTAGTTATGCTTTATGCTTCGTTTTGATTGGCAATTGGTACATCTTTGGTTGATTCTTATTTGATTTATGATTGATTGATGATTGATCTATTCTTATATCTTTTTTATTATGACAAAAAGGGGGAGATATATACGCAAAAGATATGAATTAGATTGTAATTGATTTGAATTTGAATGGAATCTTGATAGGGGGAGCATAGAAAGATAGAATGTCTTGGTTAAGGGGAGAAATATTGTTTTTTACTCAATTTACTACTTGATTAAGATGATTACAATTCAATTTGTTACGTAATTAGCATTTTAAAGATTCTTACTTTTTACTCTTCATTTAGTTTATATATGGATATATCTTTTAAGATTTTGTTATCATAAAAAAGGGGAGATTGTTGCCACCCATGGTTTTGATTAAAATAAAATCCATGTATTTGTGATTTGGTGTACTAACATTTTTGAAAAAGTCTTAAAATTTGGGATCAAATTTGCAAAAGTGAACTATGAGAAATCTTCATTGATCCAAATATGATGCAATATGAATTTGCCCAAATCATTGCTGATTTCTGTCCAAATCTGAGAACTGGGTGCTTCTTAGCATGAATATGCACAATATTCGGATGATTTTTGCCCAAATAAGAGAAGGAGGTGTTTTTAAGCATGCAACATCGACAATATGTACAATATCACTGCTGATATTTGCCCAAATTAGAGAAATTAACTTTGTTTTTTAGTACAACAACCATATCACTGGTGATTTTTGCCTAAATCCAATAATGTGGCACTTCTTAGCATAAATATGCATAATATCACTAGTGATTTTTGCCCAAATCAGAGAATGACGTGTCTTTAGGCAAATATCATTGGTGTTATGCACGATATCACTAGTGATATTTTCCCAAATCATAGAAATTAAGTTCCTTTTGAACACGATAACCACATCATTGGTTATTTTGCCTAAATCACTGTTAATTTTTGCTGAAATCCGAGAATGGGTTGCTTCTTAGTGTGAATATGAACGATATCATCAGTGATTCTTGCCCAAATTAGAGAATGAGGTGTCTTTAGGCATATATCACCAATGATATGCAAGATATCATCGGTGATATTTGCTCAAATTAGAGAAATTAAGCGCCTTTTTTAGCACAACACCCAGATCACCAGTGATTTTCCCCAAATCATGGGTGATTTTTGCCCAACTCTAAGAATGGGGTGCTTCTTAGCGTGAATATGCACGATATCACAGGTGATTTTTGTCTAAATCAAAGAAAGAGGTATCTTTGGGCATGTATCACAAGTGATATGCATGATATCATCAAGGGAATTTGCCTAAATCAGAGAGGTTAAGTTCCTTTTTTAGCACGACACATGCATCATAGGTGATTTTGCTTAAATCATCAGTGATTTTTGCCCAAATTTGAGAATGGGGTGCTTCTTAGCATGAATATGCGTGATATCACCAATGATTTTTCGCAAATCAGAAAAATTAAGTTCCTTTTTTAGTAGGATACCCACATTACCTGATGATTTTTGCCTAAATTCGAGAATGGGGTGGTTTATAGCTTGAATATGCACGATATCACTGATGATTTTTGCTCAAATTAGAGAATGAGGTGTCTTTAGTCACACATCTGGTGGTATTTGCCCAAATTAGAGAAAGCAAGTTTCTTTTTTAGCATGACACCACATCATTGTTGATTTTGTCCAAATCATTGGTGATTTTTGTCCACCTTCGAGAATGGGGTGTTCTTAGCATGAATACACACAATATTACCTTTGATTTTTGTCAAAATCAGATATTGAGGTGCCTTTAGGCAAGTATCATCACTGGTATGCACGATATCACCGATGATATTTGCTCAAATCAGAGAAATTAAGTCCCTTTTTTAGCATGACACCCACATAAGCAATGATTTTTCCTAAATCACTATTAACGTTTTCTCAACTCTGAGAAAGGGGTGCTTTTTGAATATGTATGAGATCATCGATGATTTTTGCCTAAATTAGAGAATGAGGTGCCATTAGGCATGTATCACTAGTGGTATGCATGATATCACCGATGATATTTGCCCAAATCAAAGAAATTAAGTTCTTTTTTTAGCATGACACCTACATCACTAGTGCTTTTGCTCAAATCACTAGTGATTTTTGCCTAAATCTAAGAATGGGTGCTTCTTAGGGTGAATATGCACGATATCGTTGATGATTTTTGCCCAAATCAAAGAATGAGGTGACTTTAGGTAGGTATCACCGATGATATGCATGATATCACCTGTAATATTTGCTCAAATCATAGAAACTAAGTTTCTTTTTGAGTTTGACACCCACATCACTGGTGAGTTTGGCAAAATCACCGATGATTTTTGCCCAACTCCGAGAATGGGGTGCTTTTTAGCATAGATATGCACGATATCACTGATGATTTTTGCCTAAATCAGAGAACGAGGTGTCTTTAGGCATGTATCACCGGTGATATGCACAATATCACAGGTGATATTTGCCTAAATTAGACAATTAAGTTCCTTTTTTAACACGACACCCACATCACCGATTATTTTCCCAAATCACCAGTGATTTTTACCTAAATATGAAATTGAGGTGCTTCATAATGTAAATATGCATGATATCATTAGTGATATTTGCCCAAATAAGAGAAAGTAAGTTCCTCTTTTAGCAGAACACCCACATCACCAGTGATTTTGTCTAAAATCGCAGGTGATTTTTTGCATAACTTTGAGAATGTGGTGCTTCTTAGCATGAATATGCACGATATCACTCATGATTTTTGCCTAAATCAAAGAATGGGGTGTCTTTAGGCACACATCATCAGTGATATTTGTCCAAATTATATAATTAAGTTCCTTTTTTAGCAGAACACCCACATCAGCGGTGATTTTGCCCAAATCATCAATGATTGTTGCCCAACTCTAAGAGTAGGGTGCTTCTTAGCTTGAATATGCATGATATCACAAGTGATTTTTTCTCAAATCAAAGAATGAGGTGTCTTTAGGCACACATCGCTAGTGATATTTGCCTAAATTAGAGAAGGTGCTTTTTTAGCATGGCACCCACATCAACTATGATCTTTGCTTAACTTCGAGAGTGAGGTTTCTTCTAGGACAAATCTGAAGTAACTTGAGGATCAAGAAACTATACTAGAGGGGGGTGAATAGTATAGTTTCAAAAAATTATGTTCAAATAAAAATTATCACATACAATATCAAGTTGGCACAAGAAATTATAGTGGAAACTCGAAAAAAAACTACCTAGGTTTCCTCAACCTACGATTTTCTTGATCACTCCTGACTTAATTTAGTAACATACCACTTGAATGAGGGTGGTGTAACCTCTTACAACACTGCCTCCGATGCCATTGGAGTGACCTTCAATTGAGCAAAGGGAATCCTAACACCTTGGATCCTATATAATAACTAGAACAACAAAGAACAAATTATGAAAAAATATCCTATGGAACCTTATAAATAATTAATCAAACAAATTTTTTGAGAGGTTGCCATGGGAAGTAGGCGTTGATAAACGTCAATTTATTATCATTCTTATGTCCTAAAACATATCTAGCTCTTAGGGTTTTAACCCCGCAAATGGTTTTTCAGGTTGCATTTAGGCATTTACTTAGGATAGGTATGCATTGCATTTTATTGCCTTTTTGATAAGTTTATTTGAGTGTCAGGGATAAGCAGAGAGTCAGATCCCACATACCTTGGCACTTGGGAAAGCATATGATGAAGAAGAAGCTCCTTTCAACTGGATTCTAGCTAGATCCAACTCATCCCAGCTGGATCCTAGCTCATTCTAGCTTGGATCAACTCATTCGTAGCTCCATTCGGCTCATCTCAGCTGAATGGTAGCTTTAGCTAGTTCACCTTAGCTCTACTTAGCTCACCTTAGCTGGATGGCGGCTCAAACTAGCTC
The DNA here is from genome assembly GCA_037157565.1 of Thalassia testudinum. Taxonomy (NCBI): domain Eukaryota; kingdom Viridiplantae; phylum Streptophyta; class Magnoliopsida; order Alismatales; family Hydrocharitaceae; genus Thalassia; species Thalassia testudinum. The sequence goes on from JAZHRO010000024.1 coordinate 94,270,895, forward strand.
AAGTCAGTTGATCCCAGCTCTATTCTAGCTCCTCTAGCTCAGAAGAGTTCACTGGAAGCTCAACCTGACTAGGACTAGCTACTAGCTAGACCTGGTCAGCTGAAGATGACCTTAACTAGCTCAGGCCAGCTCCTGGAGGTTCAACTCAACTCAACTTAGTTGAGCTGAGCAACTTGACTTAAGCTAACTACTCCAACTAGCTAGGTAACCTCCGGGAAGACCAGACCCAGCTCAGCTGAACTTACATCAGCAGAAGCCAGCTCATCTTTGCTTGGCTTAGCAGTAGCAAGCTAAGCCAGCTAAGGTAGCTCCTTGCAGTTCTCTTTAGCAGCCACGAGCTCCAGTGCAACTCATGACAGCTTCCTCCAGCTCACCACCTCTAAAACCCTAGCTCCGTCTACCTCTCTTTCCAACTCCCTAAGCTAGCTTAGCTTAGCTAGTCCACCTCCATGGCACCCCAGCCTAACCCAAAAACCCACCTAACTAGCTCCACCAAATAGGCCCACCTAAGCTCCACATAAGCTACCCCTACTTCCACCTCACCTTGGCGCCATGTCAACCACAACCCTTCACACCACCACTACCTCCAAAGGACACCATGTTATTGGCGCCAACAAGCCTCTAACCACCCTACCTTGGCACCAACACTTTCCCTCCAAAAAAACCCCACATCCTAGCCATACACCTACCCCTACAAGGCATCCCTACCCTACACATAACCCCCCTTCTAGAACCCTCCTTGGTGGCACCAAAATGGAGGCTTCTCTTCATTTTTGGCGCCACCTTTTAGGTGACCTTCCACCCATAACTACCCCCCTTTGCACCCCTAAGAATGCCGCCAACTATCCTACACCCTAGGATTCCCATAACCACCCTTAACTACCCACCAAACCTAATCCTAGCCCTACATCTAATTCCTACGCCAAGCACCACCTTCCCTTCCTATAAAAACACATCCAACCACCATATTAGAATTACCTCCTCCATTAGTTATGTTCCACCCATACCACCTTCATCCATGCTAAGAAAGAAGAAGAGAAGAAGATCAAGGGGGCAACCTATCTGCCCCCTTGTTGCGTTCTTCCTCTTCTTCCTCTCCCTTATGCCATGCCAAGGAGGAGGAGCTCTTCATCCAAGGAGGATGGCCAAGAATTGAGGAGGAATCTAGGGTGGATGTCCACCCTTGGAGGGGCACCTAGGAGGAGAACCAATGGAAGGAAGGAGCGAGGGAACATCTTCTTCAAGCCTGGGAGCTAGTGAGCTTGGAGCGAAGATTATTTCGAGCTTCAACTGGAGGATTATTATCTTCTATTTTTCATTTTATTTTTTGTATTAGCTAGTAATTTGTTGTTTTGCATGAAGCATTACTCTACGTGTACCTCGCTTTCTAACAATACAAGATTTATTTTGCCTTCCAACTCTCATGTTCTAGTTAGTGTGTTTTTCATGTTGTTCTAGTTGTAGTGCACTCTACACTCCCCTCTTCTAATTACCCTAGGTGCACTTGCCTAGGGTGAGCTTAGAAGAGAGAGTTCTATTCTTGTAACTTAGGTTTAGTGATATGAGTAGTCGTTAGCATAGTTAACATTCGCATCACAAAACTTGACTATTTCTGAGAACCCTAAAAATAACAAAATCAACAATACAAAAAGATATGTGTTGATTTAAGAGGCGAGAGAGAACCATTTCATGTGACTAATAAATTGGCTTCCTTGGACAACCCTAGATACTTCACTATCTAGGTATTATAAATGTAAAAGTTTGATTGCGGATTTACGCGTTGCAACGGCACTAATTACATCATTTAACAAACTGCGTATTTTTCGTATCAGGCATGCATGTGATTTAGAGCTTAAGAATGATGAAAGCATGCAAGAAAATATTTTCATTCTTTCTTTTGATTTAGAATGCTTTTATTTTCGTGAGAGAGAGATATCTATGAATTTGGGTCGAGAATATTTAATGAGAAAATGTCACAAGCTATTTTAGGAAAAGTTTAATCCACATCACAAGAATCTCATCATAATTGATTTTTATTTTTGTTGATCAAAAACTTTATTGGTCCATCAAATTGACTAGAGATTGATCAATCAAGTTTACTTTTGGTCTATTAAAGTGCGTAGCAAAAGGAAGTTTTACTGATACCTTTTTTATCAATCAATTAGCCTTTCTGGTTGATCAAATTGCGTGGCTAAGATAAACTTTGGTTACACATCTTGATCAATTAGGTGATATTTTTGATCGATCAATTATGTTGATTGGTCGATCAAACTAAAAACTAATCAATGAACTGAGTGGTGTGTGATTTCATGTATAATGGTTGATTAACAAAAGGTAATTTTTCACATTTGATTTGAGTTGATTATTGGTTCATCAATGTTCCCTTTTGGTCAATCAATTTGCGTGGAAAGTTAGGAACACCATATGCAAATTGGTTGATTAAGACCCAGTCTTGGTTGATAAAAACATATTTTGATCGATTAATAGTAAAATTGATCCATTAATTTACATTGAGTTAGAGAGTTCCTAAAAATATGTAAATTGGTTGGTCACAAGTGATATGTGGTCAATCAATATAATTTAGTCGACGAGAGAATATTGATATAGATTCTTTTTAAATGTGGATCTTTAGATAATTTCTCGACTCAAAACTTTATGACTTACAAGAGTTAACTCATAAAAACATTGATTTTCATGGTGTTCATCAAGCTCTTCTCCCTTGATCTCTTCTTCATTTATCATGCTCTAAAGTACTTCAATTCATGTGTATGACTTGAGATTTCTTGAAATGTCAATTCAGAGATAAAATAATTTTGTTTAATTAAGAAAAGGGATCATTAGTGATATGCATAATATCACCGGTGATGTTTTACCCAAATCATTGGTGATATAAGGATATCATTTGTGATTCGTAAGATTATGTTTACACTTTTTAAATCATCGGTGAGTTCTAGCTTTTCAGTGTACCTCATTAATGCCTTTGCGTTCTCTTGCGTGTTCACCATGTTGCTTTTGGTCTCCTCGATTGCGGATCGTGTTATTGATGTTGAAGGAGCTTTGAAAAGGAGATTTTGGTTGGAAGAGAGTGATGAAGTTGGTTGTGCACCAGTGATGTTGGGGGAGGCGTGAGGGAGCATAGAGGTTAGGTTAGGGATTTGGAGAAGTCGAAGGGGCATGTTTGGTAATAGGAGGGGTGACGAGTGAGTAGCATTATTTTATTTGGTGGTGGGACCCACCTAATTCTAATGGGAATGTTTGTTGTGTGTGTGTGTTAATTATTGTGGTGGGGCCCACTTCTTGCATTGCATTTTGAATTTCTTGACTTGTGTCCATAAACAAAATGTTAGAACTAAAACTAAATAGAAAAGGGAAATGGAGAGTAATGGAGGATTGGAGCTACATTAGTAATGTTCAATCTAGATTGCTTGTTAATTAGGGTTTATTAATGTCACAATGGTATCTATAGTATAATGTCGCAATCTAGACAGATGTCATTTTATTTATATATAATTTTTACTGGTTTTATTCCATGTCGTTCACTAGGTGACATTTGTTGATATCCATCACTCTCTAAGATCCAAAATCAATCTCTCATTCCAAAAATACTAATGTTATTTACAAAATGAATGAGTTAGAGTCAATACAATATATATATATATATTAGAATAATCTAAGTCGATTATATACAAATCAAATCAAATGAATAGATGTTAGTAACTTATCTACTTATGAAATGTCTAAAGAATATGTACATTAAAGGCATCAAAAAATGGTTCTAATCTAAGCTAGGTTATTTACACTTCATATCTATATACATATAAGATATATATACACACACACAGAAGTGCCTATCTATTTCTACAAATCTATACACAAGGGATAATACAAAGAAAGAGTTATAAACAAGATTGCCTCAAAAATATAAACAATTGCAAGGCCAAAAAGAGTTAAATCTAATTATATACATGTTAATTCTTATTCTCCTTTTCAGCCTTCTCTTTAACCTTGGCATGCACAACACTTCATTTTCATTCTCAACACTTAGTTCTCTTCATAACACTTAGTCATTTTTTCTTCTTTTCAGCTCAACACTTAATAAAAATTGGTTTGGGTTACGTTGAACTGAATCAACAACCAACAACCACTAGGGTTGAACCACTGTTACATAGGTAGCCCATAATATGCTCAAATCACTCACAAGCCGCCCAAATGGGTCTCAACCTTAGTGGGTTGCTCTCTGAATAGCACCTTAACCTATGGGCTCTAGGACTCTACTCTATAGCTCTCTCTCTCTCTCTCTCTATAATAGCATAAATAGCATGTAGTACGTGCTTGCTTGGGAACCCATCCCCAAATTAGGCGATAAGCCTCTGGGCAGGATTAGTTAAATATTGTGTGAGCACTCCTTCAACGCTCGATGTGGCACTAAAGGAGTGCGCATCTGAGTTGCTCTTAGTACTGCGCTGTTCAGTGTTTTAATTGAGGATTAGGACGGTCAATTGAAGGTTAATTAAGGGTCATATATACAAATTGAGGTTATAATAATTTAATTATCATATAAAATTACTTATTACATAATTTTATTTAATTTATTTACAATTCTAAATACGTATTTACATAAGGTGTTAAATACTTACACTATAGATTAAGTTAATATATATACACTAGATACATTACTTAATTGGATGATAAATAGTCTAGTCTACATGACGAATATTATATTTAAGGATTTTAAGTTAATTAATTAGATTTGTCCATATATATATACATGCTATATACATGGCATACATATACATAAATTATATATTATAAGCTTATGTTACGACCCGATTCTCGGATCCCTACAGGACCTGAGACTGGCTCATCTTGACTAATCCCAAGACCAGTTCTTCAACAAGAAATAACCAAAAAGTAGGACAGTAAACCACATTTACATATGTAATATAACTAAGCAGTAAAAATGTACAAAGTAGTAAAGGAAAGTAAAACTGCTGTTCCATTACATACCACCACAACAATAGAACAACGGAATGAAAGTAAACAGTAGAGACAACAGTAACTGAAAGTCTAATACTTACTACAACAGGAAAGGAACAACAAAGAAGTGCTGAAAACTATGGCTGGGCTCGACTGGGCCCAGCACCCTCCGCAGTCGAAAGCTCGAGCTGCTCAACTCCTGGTCCTGAATAGTATTATGAAAAGACAAAGTCAGCGAACGCTGAGTAGAGTGGCATCTATACTATCTAAAACAGTAAAAGCAACATGTTTAATTCTCTTTTCTATTTATCTATTTTATGTGTATTTCCTTTTTACCCATTTTCCTCAAACATCCAGATATTCTTGATCTTGCATGTTCCTTGTGGGAACGATTTTTATTGCAGTCCTTTCCGAAGAGTAGAAGGTACACGTGGTGCTCTTTTGGTCGGGAGAGTCCCTCGTGGTAGTCCTACACCCAGTCAACCACCCTGAGGTCACTGTCAAGATGTAGCGATGACTACGGCTCGCGTGATAAACGCACGGGTAGCTACCCTGCACTGACACGCGGTCAGTTGTTTCCGCTAGCGGGTACGCCCAAAGTACAACACGGAATAGTATAGGGCCTTGCCCTCTCAGAATAGGGGTCTCGCCCCTCAGAACCAAACAGGGGTCTCGCCCCTCCACAGTCCGCGCACCCTCGTCTGACTACCCCGGTTTGCCCGGAGGGCCTAACAAGTCAGTGTAGGGTGGCTAGGTGAACTTCGGGTCTCGTGGGGTGGCTAGCTCTCTCCCTACACTAGTACCTCGCCTCGGTACCGCGTACACGAGGGCCAATAGGACTCGGTGTAGAGTGGCCAATCCTAACCCCGAGTCTCAACCCAAGAGTGACTAGCTTCGCTCTACACGAAAAGGAGACAGTCGCTCTCCTTGGTACCACGTACTCAAGGGCCAGCACACTTCTCGTCTACATTCCTGATTTCCATCTAACCATAGGAGCTCTACTCCTAAATTCCCCGTAGGATTCATGCTCATGTTCACCTCATTTATTTTGATCCAGATCCCGCCATTCACAATTCAATTCTTATTCATATACAAGCAGCTCGTGTTTCCATAATTCAATATATACAACTGGTGCTTTCACAGGTAATTGTTTATAAATTAAGGCAACTCATAATTATAATGCAGGCAAGTGCTAACAGTTTAGCTAAATCATGCATGCAAGTACATCATACAGCACAAAAGATGCATTCATTCCTCTATCCTAGGATTCATGCCACATCCTAGGGTTCCATTCAGCTATTTTCACAAGCACATTCTTATTAAATATTATTAACAGAAGTAAACCACTCTACTAGACAATCCGAGAGTAATAAGTGCTCGAATCGCAGACTCAGACGTCTCTGCGAGCCCCAAACATGCAACAGGATAAAACCCTACACCAGGGAATGCATAACAAAAGGAGGGTTTAGAACAGTGTACAAAGGTCTCTAGTACGTAGAGAAACTTGCAAAGAAACTGCAGGTATTTCATTTGCGTAAAACGGACCCTGATCGGACCCCAAACGAGTCAAAAACATGCCTACTGTCCAAAATCGGATGTCTGGAAACAAGTCCAGACATCTTAAAAGGTACCAGAACCTTACTTTAACTCCCTGCGGTGTTCTCAGACATCCAAGCCTCCTCAGCGATCGTCTGAAGGCAGTTACAGACGTCGTACTAGGCCTCCGGTCGTCTGGGAGCACCTATGGATGTCTGGTGATCTGATCAGACGTCCAAAAGTGTGTGGGAGAGCATTTCGTGCTCCTTCCCAAGGCTGCTCCTGCGTACGACACCCGTAGCCCCCAAATCAGACCTGAGATTCGTCTGCGGTGAGGCCTACATGGCCGTAATCGTGAAAAAGAACGTACCTTTGCGATAAATGAGCTTTTAGACGTCTGGCCTTAACTCCAGATGTCTAGGTGCTCAGTCAGCCGTTTGGACTTCACTCCAGAAGTCTGATACTGGAAAATTTCCAGTACCAGAACCTGTTCCCAGCTCTCTCCGCCGCGCACCTCCTCGCGCTGCGGCAGCTTCAGCAGCTGCAGATGGTCGAGCCGCCTCCCCGGGATCTCTCCTCCTCCCGCACGTGCCCACGTTGGCCGTGCGAGCTCCACCGAAGCTCTCCGACCTCGACCTCCTCCTCCTCCTCCCGCACTCTCCTCCTTCTCCCTTTCACTCTCCTCGCTCACCTCCTCTTGCCACTCCCACAAGCTCTGAAGGTGAACGTGGTGGTATGTGGAGTGGAGAGGAGAGGAGGGGAGGGGCTTAAATAGGTGGCGTGGGGGTGTTAGGGTTCGGGGAATGGAGGAAGGGAGAGAGAGAGAAGAATGTTCTGCGCAGCCCCCGCACGTAGAGCATAGAGCACGTACAAAAATTTCATTTTCAGACGTACGGGAAAGGATCCAAACATCTGGAAAGACGTCTGACTGAGACTCCAGACGTCTTAAAAGGCTAAAAGTGTGATAGGTCTTTACAACTTACTATAATACAATATACATTAGGGTATAAATAGGTTTAAAATAAGTTAAAATTATAAATTATAAATGTACAAGATAACTTAACTCCCTACTTAATTAAGTTAGTAATTTAAGTTAGGATAAATTAACTAATATACATTAATAACTTATACTACTATATATATACTTATACATTACTTAAATAGTTTATACATATATTAACCTACCTAATAGATAACTTAATTTAGGACTTTGAGTTAATTATACTTATAAATATACACGCATAATACATAGATATATACATAAGTTATATATATATATATAATTTAGCTTACATAATATATAAATATCTACAATATAACTTAAACTATATTTGGTTAGTTAGAATACATACTATAAGTGTACATTATAAATTATTCACATATAAATATTATATATATACATAATTTATATACATATAACTTAATATATACTATTAAATTATGAATATGTACATGTATTTACATTATATACAAAGGGAATTTTTATAATTTTTTGGGTTTTTCAAATTTTTCTTTTGTTTTTGAGTTTTAAGTAAGGAAATAAAGTGCACAAAGCTAGGAAAGTGCAAGGGAGAAGATTCTTTTTCGATTTTTGAATGAAGTCTTTTATTCCTAACTAAGAAAGAAACCTCAACTTCTGTTGGCATTATCTACAAGCTAAACACAAGGAAACCTAAATCTAAACACGCGTAAATGTTTCATAGATGTTATTCTCACTCACTACACATTTCTTTTATTCATTTACACTATTTTTGTATTTTTCACATAATTTGTAAGCAAAAGGTTGGAAAAAGTCTATATAATGATTAGAAATTAATTGCAAGCCCTAAAATTCATCCAAAAATGATGGAAATAAAGATCTGATCATGGAAGACTTCCAAACAATGAATGACATCAGAATTCCACAAAAACATGATTATCATTGAAATCAACATCAAAACATCTATTTAGATAGTTTCCAGAGCTTCTAATTGTTGACAACGGATCCTAGAAGGTGTTACAAACTTTTTAACTCAACTTAAAGATCAATTAAAGGTACATGAATACTTCAAAGGTCTTATTTTACATCAAATCACTTTGAAAAGTCACTTTAACTTCAAATAGGAACAAGAATTGACGATGAAATTCAATTTAACACTTCAACAGGTCTTGACAATTACTACTATTATCCAAAATATGTTCTGTCCATTTCAAAGCATGTTTAATACAATTTAGAATTCTCATAAACATCTAAGGTGTAGATGTATACTTCATCCATCCAGGAAAATCCATCACAACTCAAAAATCCCTCAGACTTACTTTAGGTGTATAGTTAAAGCCCATTCTTAGCTTATTCAGAAAGAGTAGTAGTTGTTGCTGTTGTTGATAAACTGACAAAACACCTCTCAGAGTGAATTCACGATTCAAAAAGTCAAAGGTCTCATTCATATAAAGAAAAACACCTCTCTACATATAAAGAAAATCCTACTAAACTCTCAAAGTGTCAGAGATCAACTTCTACTTCTTTTTACTTCCAGTCAGCCTAGAGTCTGAGATATGGAACTCATACTGTTAGATTGAACTTAAATCCATAAAAATCCAGTCTCAACTGTCACAAATATTCATCAAACACTCTGGAATAACATGAAAATTCAATCAAGGCTTTATGAATCCCTTAAGCCCTAATATGATATCTTCCTATTGCTATAGACAACATGGAAGGGAGAGATCACATCAAGTGACTCAAGTCATCTAAAAATCAATTGTAAATGTCGCAAAGAATCCTTGAAAGACTAGAGTTCTTCATAAATCAAATTGATGCTAGATGAACCCTAGAAAACCCAAAATGATCTACCTCCTTCGCTATGGACAACAGAAGGCAGTTGACACACGTCAGACATTAAAACCACTTCTAATTCATTTAGATAGCTTCATTCATATCTCTCACATCTCATTCAGATCTAAATCGACAGAGTAAAGCATATTGAACATGATTCAAGCTGTCGCCCACTTGGGCTTTTAATGTGGGATTGCCCTTATGATATGATCATTTAAACATCCTGCAGACCATTAATTGGTGTTCAGGGTGTTTAAGTGATGCTTAGAATCCAATTGGGTCATTACAAGGGCCTCTAATTAGTGCAACTAATTTCCTTGGTCATCGCTACCCAAGCGATGAACACAAATAGTGTCAGAAATAGAAATTAGGCATTGTTGAATCTGATGATGAAAATCCAAATATAGAAGTTTAATCCAATTGCATTTAGTTCAATTAGATGATTATAATGTTAATTCCATCAATTGGATTGAATTCAAGCTCAATTGCTCTTGAAATCCATCGATCAACTATGAGAATCAAATCCAAATCAATCGATTAAATTCGTTCAATTCAAATCACAGGGTGGGTCCTTGTGATCAAATGAAATGTATAGGGGAACCCTCAAGTGGATTTAGCACTCTAATAGATCTAAGAGCTACTAAGCTTTAGATTTATTGGATGCTCAGATGGAAGAGGTGAATTGCGATTAAAAATGCAAGGAAAGCGTATGAAGGCGACCATGGAATGAGGAGGAAGATCTATGGAACAACATGGATGAGTGAATCTTCCTCTCTGATCAGAATTGATCAGAGAGGGAGGATTGATAGTGAGGAACAATTACTCTAATCGACTCTAGTATAAAGCAATTCAAACAGTGAATCCTAATTTAAACTATCTAACTGAGCTAATCTAATCTAGGAAAGTAATAAATCTAATTAAGAATGAATTAAATCCTAGTCTAACGATGAATGGGACCTGAGGAAAGCTACAGCTAGTAGCTATGATGACGAAAGGAGGTAGGGGACTTCCAGCGAGGAAAACTCTTTGGGATGCCTTTAGGTGTTATGAGATCCTTAGTGGCATGGATGAAGGGTAGAGGAAGGGAATTGACCTCTATCACAAGCCATGAATGAAGGGGGAAAGGAACAGGAAGGGAGACGATGATCATTTTAGGGGAAGGGAGCTGATCAGGTGGATACTCAAGGAGGGGCTCTATATATAGGCTAAGGAGCTTGAGGTCACTGGCAATTAAAGGTGGAGACTGTTGGACATCAATTGCTGTGGAAGGCGAAATGGATTATGTAAGGGTTTGAAAAAAAAAAATGGTGACTATTTTGAGATACAACAAAATCTATTTTATTCATCTCCATGATTCAAGACCTTATAGTCTTTTTATTTTTATCTTAAGACCCCACTTGGCCTCAACTTTTTCCTTCGTAAGGGACCATTTGAGAGGGAACATTGGTTGGTGGATTGACTTGGCACCCAAGTTAATGAAGGGGGGCTCTTTATGATAATTTTTCACCCCCATCTAAGATAATCATTTGGCTTGCTTGATATCCCACCTCACTTGGTTTCCACCGTAGGAAGCGAGGGAGAGCAACACCATTACCCCCATCGTGCACTCTCTTCCTCCTCCTCCCACTGACTCTCCTCCCTTCCCCTTCGTTCGTCTCCCTCTCCTCTTGCTGCCCTCACTGACGGGCACATCGCCGGCGATCAACCTTCATCCCTGACCCTTCTCTTCATCCTCGATGGTCTGCTGCTGCTCTTGTCGATCAGCTGCCACCACCGTCGTCGTCGCAACTGCAGCACTGCCGCCGTCGCAATTGTAGCAGCTGCTACTGCCGTTGTGGCAATTGCTACTGCTGCTTGCTTTGTTGCTGCTATCGTCGTTGTTGCTGCTAGCACTGCTGCTACTGCCGTTGTCGCATTGCCACAGCTTCGGGCGGAGGTAGTGGCGCGAGCGTTGGAGTAGGGTTCAAGGTCGTCAAGGCTTCGATTGAGGGTAACTTGTTTTTATTCCCTGATTTTAGTTGCCCTAAATTTTGGGGATTTTTGGTGCTTGATGTGTTGAGAGGTAAATTGATGTAATGATAGTGACTTTGTTGGTACCCGGAAGGCATAGGAACTGCCGTTGTCGAGAGAGGAGCTACTACTGCCGCAGAATTTCATTCGGCGGTCTCGGCCAGGAGACCTAAGGTAGGGACTTTCCCTCCCTTGATGTGCATTTCTTTTCTTATACACCAATAGTGTGGGCAAATGGTGTGCTATTTAAAATTTCCGATCTTCACGCAGTCAACATTAGCCTTCTCATGTTGAGAAGCCTGCTTGATGACCAAACAATTTAATTGTTGGCATTCAAGTAAAAATGTAGATTTTTGAATTTTAGACGCATCCCCTTATGGAAAATAGTAGATATGGAAATATAATCATGTTGATGACACAGAGCGCATGTCTTTCCCTTGGGAGGGAAGGGAGAATTTGTGATAAATTTTGTGCGTCAAAAAAGGACTTAATTCGATTCTAGCATGGAGTTGAATCTAAAATGGAACTACTCGTTGTGGGTTGTGTTCAATTAATGTTTAGCAAACGCATCATGGGGGTCGTTTGAGGTATCCCGATGAATTGGTTAAGGAAAGTCTTAATAGAGCTTCATAACCACTAAATATCCTCTGAATAGGTAAGAGCATGGGGATTATGGCTGGTAATGGTCTTGCGCATGAGGGATTTGATTACGTAGGTTAGTGTGATCCACTTGGGAAATGAATGTGGCCTTTGCATTAGGAAGATATGGGAGGCTTAAGAGCCCCACAATGTAGCAAACAAGCTGATCTAAATGAGTTTGAGGCTCTCTTTATGAACAAAAAAAAAAGCCAATAGCTCTTTAAACCTTGGAATTGAAGGTTATAAAAGCCTCTAAACTTCTTAAAGCGAGGATTAAGAGTCAACTAGAACTTTGGCTAAATAAAGGATTAACCTCCAAATGTGAATTAATGACTCCCGCATGTGTCTTAATGAAGAATTCCTGGATTCGTGAGATCTTGAGTGAGACCCCCAAGAATCGAGTAGGTCCATAGGGGTGAGACACCCTTTATGGGGATAGGGAAGTAAATATAAATGGTGATTAGGTCCAGATAGGCAGACTCGTAAGGAATGGCACATTGATTGCGTGAATCAAGGGTTGATGGTTGTGGGTTGGAGACCCGAAGGGTTGAAGTAGCTAGTGGCTACTTGTAGCAGACCTTGGAGTCTAGAGCATTCCCGGTCACGACGATATGCTAGGTGACTATTGTTGAGCATAGGTACCAGGGGGTACTCGAATCTGTTTGAAGTGTCAGGACATGTGGAATACAGGACTTGGTCATGGCCTCAGTACTGATGGCGTACTGAGAGGGCGCACCCAGACGATCATGTTCCACGAGGGAGCAATGGTGCAGCCCGCTAAACATTTGGCCAACCCTGCCTGAAATGGGTAAGAGTTGTAGTCAGTCAGATGGTTGACTGAGAGGGTACACTTGGAGTATGTGCTCCTAATGGGAAGCACTGGTGTATTCCGTTAAATATCCAACCTACCCTACCACAATTAAATACGAATAATCATGACCGTACCTCGATGGATAGGAGCCGAGATGCTCATTATAATCCGGAGGTTTTAGCCTGGGTAGCTTCTAAGAGGTCCGACTTTTCTGATTGAGGTCAGTAACGTTTTCGATGTGTCGAGAATGGGTATGCTTTTCACAAGGGTTATCAACCCTACTGGCCTCTCCCCTTGCTAGGGAGAGACTATCAGGCTTGGATCCAAGGGGAGGCTACGTCTTAATCACCTCTAGTAGAGAGAGTTGATCCTCAGAATTTGACTAATAAGGCGAGCGAGGGAATAAATCATACGATGATAAAATTATATAACCTTGTAAATAAACTCTAGTAAATGAGGAAAAGGGTCGTAGCTAGCCTGTAGTGTTAATAAAAGATGGGTTAACTAGAGAATTGGGTAAAGGCTTGTGGTTGACCTATTGCATAATTGAAGACATGAGGGAGTGGGGAAAATGGTTGGGTAGTTGGCCTTGGTGCATAAACCTGTATGCTATCCCCTATCTACTTTAGTGTTACACGTGATTTTGTCTCTATTAAGCCACTTGGTTCATCCCTGCTTTGTGACCCATTACAGGTACCGTTGCCATAGTGCAGGCAACATGTCACGTCAAGTTTAGTCCCAGGAAGGCTTGGGCAAATTTTAGAAGGTCGACTGCTGTCTCATTTAAGGGTAAGAGGTTGGAGTTTGATGTAAATTGTGTAGTTGAGCTTCTACTGTTTAGATTGTAGCAAGATACATACATGCATACATACATACATACATACATACATATATATACATATGATTGCTTGAATACTTGTAAATATAAACTTTGGATTGTTGTACATGTTAGGTAACTACCACTGGATTGTATGGTGACTTGTGAGAAATTGTGAATGGTTGTGATGGTGTGTTAGTAGTCTTTCAACATTGTTGTCTCGCTCTTTTTCTGTATTTTTACCATTTTTGGATGTGAGGTGTGCTTACTTGAGTTTTATCACTTTTATGTCTTTCTTGTCTTGGTGGTGGGGTGTACCCACCCATATAATTTGTGGTATGCTTGCACAGGTACAGGTTGCATGTACTAGTTTTGAGAAAATATTCGATAAATAAGGGAAACTTTATCAGATTTTCAATAGGTTTTGACCTTGCAATTTATTTTTAAATTCGATTTTTCCTAAGATGTACCTAATTAATAGGACTATGAATTCTAACTCGAGTCACCTGGTAGCTGGGACCTTAGCATGCACACTTAGTGATCCACTCCTGATTCGTCTGGAGGGTTATTGGGACGTTACATATTAGAATGAAGAGCAACTATTAGATGTGATCTACTTGAGGGCACGAAGGAGATGGCACAAGTGTTAGGAGGTTGGTGACAGATCCACTATAAGATCAATCAAGGAAAGATGGACGGCTATCAAAGCTCAAGTTCTTCGTTAAGGAGTGGTTGAAGAACACACAAGCATCAGGTGTGTTGGTGCTTTTGTGCACTAAGCCCTCAAAGTGAAACGGTCTGAATTTTGTACTTAGACCCATAAGTGAGAGGAATTCCTTCCAGATTAGTCCCTGCAGTTTACAAAAAGGTCCTTAGCAACTTTTGGGTAAAGAAAATGTGAAGGCCTTGTTAAATACGAAGTACCTAAATGAAAAATCATAAAATCTAAAGTTCAAATGAAGTCAAAATGCAATGTAATTTTTATGGCAAGTAGTTTGGACATATTAGAAATTATTCGAATGATTAATTAGTGAATTTGAGCTCATTTTGGTATTCAATTTTTTTTGGATTCAACCACTTACAATCTAGGTATAGAATCTCTTTAATTGTGATCTAATTTTGTATTTTTAATACAAATTGAATGTTTTAGGTCATTTTTCATAATTCCTACATTTAATCCTTTACTTGAGTTAATTTGTAGTGTTTTAACTGAATTTTTAATTTAACTTAGTTATTTTAGTTATGATAATGAAAAATGGAGGACAACGTCGGCAATTGTTGGAGGCCACCCTCAAAGGAAGGTTGGAGGAGGGAGAAGGGAACTTAAGATAGAAAGAAGCACTTTCTTGGGTCTTGGAGTCTTTTTACGGAGGTTCTCGAGGGCCAGGGATCTCCAAATTTGGCTTAGGAAAGAAAGAATTTCATGACAAATAAAAGAAGGGTTCCATAGGCCGTGAAATTGCTTAGATTCCTATTTTAAAAGAGATTTTCTGACGAACAATTGCATTAGAATACAATTCCACCCGCTCCAGGCCCAACTTGGGCTTCATTTGATTTTGTCACGACTTTTCCCGGCACCGGCCTACTAGATCCCCACCAGACCCATTGGGCTTAAAATTCCTTTTTTTCAACATTTTTCTCATCGTAGCCCATTAGGTAGCCCAGAACAGACTTGCGTGGGCTCATTTGCCATCCACTCAATCCAACGCCTACAAAAAGAAGCTTTCTATTTATTTCTTTATTTTTTTAATCCTCCGTTGTGGTCTCTTTTGTTGAACAGTGATCAGGTGGGAGGGAATTTGACATTGGGGAAACATTTGCATGGCACCCTCCCAAAAGAAATCTATTTTAAAGCTGGAATTTGGTTCTTGAGCTTCTCATGTTCATTACTCTCAAATAATGGTCTCATAGTCTGAATAAATGTAATCTAGCCATGTTTGGGCTCTTTCCATCGAGCTTCCAATCTTTGTATAAATTGCTCCTACACGCTCTAGATATTGAAATAAGCCTTTATATTCTCTTTTGCTCTTGTTTTCTCTATCTTTTTACATAGATGACCTTAAAAATGTTTCTTTTCAATCCCAACGCCATCCATTGCATCTCTTCTCACTTTTGTGCCCATTCATCGTCCACTTGCAATACATTCTTCATAAAATTTAAATGACTATCTAAATGAATGAACATATCTACAAAATAAATATTCAAAAAATAATAATATTAAACATAAAATTTAAATAAAATTATGATGTGATCATGTACAATGATGACATCATCAGTATGAAGACTTGACAGTGGAACCAGATTTGACCTACATTGAATAGTCACTAGACATTTGATGAAGCGGCTAAGAAATAAAAAGATACCCTAACTCAAGGTTTTATGGCAAAATTGACATTTTGAATAAGCCACTTGGGAGCCTAAGGTTGAGCTGCAAGCCAAGTATCCTACCCTCTTCTCGGTTTGGCTTTGAAACCCTAATTTAGTCTTTTCTAAAATTGTTATGCCTTGTTAAGGTTGTTATTTATTTCAGAATCATTGGAACCTTATTCCATTGAGTTCATCTAACCATACTTCTAAGTTTTGAGGATGAAACTCCCTTTAAAGTTGGTAATCTTAACGACCTCGAGATGTGATTTCAAACTTGAATCCAAGCTCTCGTGGAAATTTGAGACCATAGGATATTGTTTTGCCCTAATCAAAGCTTCATAGGAGAAACCGTGTGTTTTTGCATAAATAAGGGGTTTTGTGTAATTATTTTCTCCCTTTCTTTTTATTTCTCCTTATAGAAAGAGTCAGGCTTGCCTGAAGTTAGCCCACAAAGCAAGTTAAAGCCCCTCGTTGCTCGGGGAATCGCCTAAGGTTGCTCATTCGATCCTTCACTCAAGAGTAACTAAAGACACTTGCTTCACCTGTCCACCCAAGCTGTGGACACAGGAATCGAGGCGGTGACATAAGGAACAAGGCGACAGAGTGAGCCCTGAAGTAACTCATTTTACTCTCCGAGGAATGAATGATAACCTCTCCGCTCATCTTATAAGGAAATAATTGTATCCAAAAATGGGACACACCCTTCCTATAATGCCCTCAAAAAAAGAAATAAAAAGATAGGTGAATATTTGAGGATCGAACCCTCTCCTAGATGTACATTGATTTGACGAAATTGGGTAACCAAAGCTTTCGTGTCCCTATTTCTCATACTATGTTGTATCTCTCCTACCTCATCCTTCTATGTTGAGTCACGTGGGCTAGATCAGGATACTTGTATTACTAGAATAGCAATGGGGTTAATAATATCTTATAACTTAATTCATTGCTTAAGCACATGGATGCATTAAATTATATATGCAATAAATGAAATATATTTTTGTGAATTAATTCCCTCCTCGCATCATTGATGTTCAAGTTATATTAGTGTGAGTCAGCTTGCATTTTGCGTGAGCAAGCATCTCAATGTATTATATATCATGAAGTTTTTACAAGTACTAATTTATATCTATATTTACATAAAATTTTCTATGTCCCACTTCTTTGTAAATATTTGAAATAAAAATAATTTTAAATGTTCTAATGATTTTTAGTTTTGTGTCAACGATTTTTTTTGAATGAGCTTTTAGGTTTTTTTTGTTTTGAACCAAAACACATAGTTGATTTTTTATTTTAAACCATTTTGTACTTATGCAATTTGGTTTTAAATCATTTTGCACTTGTGTAGAATCAAATTGCACATGTGTAAAATGATTTTGTATAGGTGCAAGATGATTATGTACAAGTGTAAAATCAAATTTCACAAGTACAAAATGCCAAATTATATAGGTGCAAAATGTCAAATTACACTTGAGTAATTTAGTTTCGAGTCATTTTGTACCGATGCAAAATTAAATTTGACAGGACCAAATGATTCAGAACTAAATTTCTTAGGTGTAAAATGTGAGGAGGAAGAAGGGGAAGGGGGGTTGATCAAGTGTGAGGAACACTACTGAAGGGTAGAGAAATTGTGAAATTGGCAGCGGCTACAGTACCACCTTGGCGAAATCAAAACATTGTTGTGTAAGAAAATAAATGTTCAAATGTGCATAGTACTATTTCAATGGCTGCTTATTAGTATAAAGGACATGGAAATTATCCTCTAGTACTTTTTTGGGGTTGGCCAATGTATGTTGTGCCTTAGGCGCTATTTATTTAGTGGGATTGCTCTTACAATCTTGCATTTAGCCTCTTGTAATCCTGGGATTAAAATTCGGGGATTGCATGGGAAATCCTAGGATTGTACAATTGCTTATCCCATAATTTATCCCCCAACAAAAATATGTGATCCAATTTTACTATTTCAGCTTCTCCTACGGTTTAACAAAACTTATCTCACCACTTTCCAGACGCTACCTTAGGTTGCGTTTGCTTAAGGGATAACTCTTATCTCGTGATAAGTTTTGGTGGATAAGTTAGGAGGGGTGTTTGTTGGGAGAATAGGATAAGTAATGGAATACAAATGATTGGTATGCGGTGATGTTAGTAGGTAATGTTTTAATATAATGATATGTGTGTAAGATAGCTTGATGTGATGTAGTGAGTATATAAAATTGGTTTTTATGTTAGAGTAGGTATGTTTTAATATATTTTGATATTGATGTGATATAGTGGATATGTTAAGAGAGTATATTTTGATAGATGTTAGTGTTGATGTGGAGTGAAATCAGAGTTATTTCACTCACTGTGGTGGTTATTCCTTGAGTTATTTTGATCAAAGTGATATACTTGGTCAAAGGAATACTGAGGGCCTGTTTGGTTCTCGGGTTAGGACAAAAACCCAGCACTTGACCCGTTGTTTTTTACCCCGATTGAAGTGGGTGTTGAGCCGGAGCAACAATTTTTCCGCGAGAGGGCAAGTAATAAAGTTACTCCGGAGGAGTTAACCCACTTGACGGCCTCATAACTCGTTGCCCTTCTTCCACCCATCCCAGTCGGCCTCATGGACGACCCCTTCCTCGTTTCGGAGGCCACCAACGTGCCCTAATTGTGCCATTTTGGGGCACAGTTTAGAGGCGAAATCGCTTCTAGACGAATGGGCATCGGCAGACGCTTGCCGATCGCGATGTTCCATTTATTCCGATGAGTTGTGGCAAGATTTGTATCTTGTTTCATAGTTTTACGATTTTTTTTTTTCGGTTGGGAGTTCGATTTCATGTTAGGGTTATTTCACCATTTTTCCTTTAGATCGATGGTTTGGGAGGAGAATGTCTTCTTGTTAGGTTTTTTTGCTTGTCTTTTGGTTTGAAGGGGCGATTGGGCATTTTTGTTCTTGTTTGCCTTGGAGTTTCTTCTCGAGATGGAAGGTTTGTCTTGAGAACATATTATCGTTAGGGTTTGTTTTTCTTGTTCGCCTTCGATGGGGTAAAAGGGTATTTATGATAGGGTTTACATTGGGTTTGGCGATTTGGGTTTCTGATTCTTTCTTTGTCGACATTGTTGGCTGTTGAGTTGGATTCACAAGCTTTACGATTTCGAGGTGAGGTTTCGATTGAAGCTACTAGGTGAGGTGAGCTTTCTTGTTTGATGTTGGACTGAAAATCGTTCTTCACTATTTGGCTGGGTCTTAGCTTTGTGTCAAGCGACTTTATTGTCAATGACAACCTTTTCAAAAGGTGTACGCATGGGTTGTATGTTGGACAACTTGTTTTCTGCTAGTGTATTTTGCTTGATGTTGCACTTGTGTGAGTGAATAAGGTGGTTGTGCTATTGGGTCTCTTCCTACATCCTATGGGTACTTGTTTTGTCACATCATGGGAGGTGTTTGCCTACTTTTATCCTTCATATATCTCGTCGATTGCAAGCATGAGTGATAGGCTCTTATCGGTTGTCTTGCCTATCGGTGTGGTGTGAGGATGGAGGGTTCTGTTAGTCCTACTTGCTCTGAGTGTGGCTGCATTAGCTCTGACACGTGGAAAGCAATAAAGTGCAAGGTCAGGAGGCAGTAGCTATATAAGTGCCTGCCTTATATCCTTGACGTTGTGACTTGGGTGGTGGTGTTAATCTTCTTGGAGGAGGAAGAGGAAGGTAAGGGTAGAGGTTATGTTCTTTGCATGAGGTTCAAGGTAGTTGCTTATTTGGTAATGTATTATCTGGAATGGCAGGTGATCGAACTCCGGAGAGTGCTGGACTTCTTCGGCAGCTGAGGTGTCACCACAGGAAGGTTACGAAATGACTGTGCAGGAGGTAAGTGCCCTGATCACAGTTTTTTTCAATTTGATGGTGTGTTTGTGATTTTGTTTAAGTGTTTGGCTGAATAAGTATGACAAAATTGTTATGTATTTGTAATTCAGGTGCTACTTCTGAAAAAATGATGTTTGAATTTACGGTTAAATGTTTTTCGAAGTATATCGTACATGTTATTTGTGTTTGTGTGATTGTTGTATTAAGTATTTAGACTTGTACCACTGAATTAGTTTGTTACACTTATGTTAATATGTTGACATTTTACTAGAGAGTTTCTATATTGTGCAAGGAAGTGATAATCAGAATGAAAGCACGCAGTCATTCTGTAGGTTAAAAAATGGATACGTTAGACATGAGAAGGAATCATTTGAATAAGTCGAAGCTATTCATTTTGATTTGTGCAGAACTTGTTTTCTTTGAAGGGAAGTATGCTATGATTAACTATTGTAAACAAAGTTGATGCTTTGTTATTTAATAGTTTGTAAGAAACTTCACATTTCGATTCATGGTGAAGTTGTTCATCTTTAAAGTAAACAACTTTTGATTCTGTATGTTGAAATTGCATAGAAAGTAATAGTTATGTATTAATATTTAGAGTAGGGAAGCTTGATACATACCTTTGGCACATAATAATGAATAAGTGAAGGTATTCGTTAGCTTGCCAGTGATATTAACTGGAATAACTAGAATAACTAGAAATGGAAATTTGAAGTAGTATGTACTTATATTTGTCGACTTGTTTAAAATGGAGAGGAAGTGACTATTTTGCAATTTAAAGGATAGAGAGTAGCTATAAATTTGGAATCATGATGAAGTAGTTTTAATTTTAAATGGGAGCATGGTCTAATTCTGTCATTTTATGTAGTAGGCTAATTTGTAGTAAACTATTGTTATTAACAGTTTGTGGTGCTAATCATTTTGTGGCTGTTATTTATGATTTAAAAGATTAACATATATGTAGGTGCACATATTTAGGAATAACTCAAGCTTTTCCCTATTTGCGACTAAATCCATCTTTTGTGAGAAAGAGGGTTGCCCTACTCGATCCCTATTTGAGGCATCATGCATGGATTTGTTTGAAACTATAACAGGGAGGTTTGATATTATTAGTTTTAATTAAATATGGTGCCACTGGATAGATATGTTGCGAGCACTTATTGAATGACAAAATATGGTTGCAGTTTTAGGCCTACAGGTGAACTGCTACGTACTTTGATTTTTCTGACTTTATAAAATGGAGAGAAATTTAATATTGCATAATTTTAAGGATAGGGAGAAGCTATAAATCTCAAATCATGGTGAAGTTGTTTTCTTTTTCAAGGGAGTACGCTTTGATTCTACTAGTTTATATTGTATACAAATTTGCATTAAACTATTGGTATTAATAAAAGGGAAGTAATGATTTTATTGACTGATATCCTATATTTAAAAGAATGATATATATATAGTAGTACACCTGTTAAGAAATAACTCAAGCTTTTCAGTGTATTCCTTGTTATCATAGATAACACAAGATCAAACAAGTAGAAATGAAAAATGCGATATGTTCATATGACAATAATTTCGAGTACAAGTTTTACTTATGAAATATAATATATATGGAGTAGCTTTACATTTACATTAGGAGAGAAGGAAATGGGATTAGCGAGGGAAGGACACTTCTGTGGATGAGGTAAAGCTGTACACTTCATTTGTCGTAATTGGATGTCTTGTGTTGATTTCTGCTTAAATGTTGTAGGCTTCATTGTAACATTCTTTATCTTAAATGTATTTTCATAAATTTCTCAAAAATACTAAAATAAGAATTATTGTTCTTAGGAGTTGGTTATTAAATTGAATAGATAATGGTTTATGATAATGTATGGGACTTGCATTTGAATAGATAAAAGAGGGGGTTAATTATTTACATTCACAAATTAGGTATGTATGGTTAGAAAGATAGGAATTGACTCTCCTGTGCTTTAGTATATTTGTACATGCATATTGTATAATGAAATTTGTTGATTAGTAAAGTGCTCAACTGTGTGATGGTTCTATGTAATATAATTTCAGATTAACTTCAATTTACGTGCTTGTCATGTAATGGCAAAGTTAGTGGTGTTGTCTTGAACTAATACGCATGTGCGTTATGTGAAGTATGGTTGGGGTTTATACTTTACACAGTCTATCATATAGAAGTTTCATGTTTATGTTTATACTCTTTTAAAAATATCTACAATTCATATCCTAATTATTAGTTTGCAGATATTTCTTTCAACTTGGTTGATAAGTATGTTGCAATCTTAAGTAAAGAAATAGTGGGGGTTTAGTACAAATGATAAACAAACCTGCTATGCCAATAAGTTCCCTGACTTATATTGTTGAAATGGTAGTTATTCATGCTAGAAATTGTAATAAATTTAATTTCCTGCAACAATTGAGTAAACTATTAGTTGTAACAAAAAAGTCAGGATTTATAAGTTGGAGATACTTCGTTATACTTAAATGTAAATGACTAAGATGAAGCAATAGATATTTTAATGTTGGTATTTTTTAATTGGAAGTAATTGATTTTGATATTAATTTGTTAAAGAAGATTTGTTCACCTTAGTTGATGGTACAATAACTTTCCTTGTAAAACTTTTAGAATGAGAAGACAGAGTCATGGAGTCTCCCAAACTACCAATTAACAAACCAAACAGCCTGAGTCCAGTCAGGTCAGGTCTAAGAGAGTTAAGAACTGGAGCCTTGAAATGGACTGCAAGTTGATGTCTATTTTCAATGAACACTTTCTAGCTAAAGATTGGGAAAGTGGTTCATTTACCAAACATGGTTATAACTATGACAAGCTCTTACATAAGTGGAGGACTTTGAAGAAGAAATTTCGTTCTTACCACCATCTCTTAAACATGAGTGGTTGGAATATGGATCTCATTAATGAGCAAGATTTTCGTTGTGAAAAGTTTGAGTTTGGAAAAACCTAAGTCGTAAAATTCGCAAGAAAATCTACTACCAAATAATATTTAGAACTAAAACTCTGGTAAGCCTTGGGTTGAACACGGGGAGGCGAACGTTTGATTAAAAATCGCGTTTGGAATTATTCTCACAAAGCAGAGTAGCTGGTTGAAATTAATCTATGCAAGCTATATTTCTTAAAAAATAAATAATAGAAGAAAGAGAGAGAATAATACAAAGAAAGATAAAAATAGAGAGAGAATGAACATGCATTTCATAACCATAGAATCATATCCATTACATCTACTTGCAAAATTAAAACTACACTGGAAAAGCAGTAAAAAGATATGGATGAGAAAATCCTCCTCGACGGCTGCTTGAAGGACGAGCCGCATTGACGGAGCTTTCGGAAGAGGGTGGTGAGATGTTGGACAAGGGAGAACGGGGCTGGAGGATGAAGGACGAAACAGGACGGCTTACAGTGGGATTCGCTTCTTGAATGATGGCGAGAAGATGACCATAGGATGCTCCATAAAGGGGGTGAGAAGATGGACAAAATTTTATTTTTTTTACTCTAGAGGAACATCCCGGGTTTGGGACTAGTTCTTTAGAGCTTTGGAGAGGGTGAGAGAAGAAGATAAGGGATGAGGAAATATGTGAGAGGGATAGTCCTTTTATAGGTGTAGGAATGGGGGCATACAAGTTTTTTTAAGGCTTCAACATTAATAGGGTCTTTAGTGGTGTTTATGAGAGTCATTGTAGATGCATGTCGTTGAAGCTATGCGTGCGTCCTTCGCCGTGTGATGGAGATCGGAGCACTCTCGTTGAGCCACGTTGATGCCGCCTCGCCTTCGGCTGTTGCACGCTTCATCACGCCCAATTACTCTTAACGATTAGACGGCTTAAAATGCTTTGTCTTCACCATAACAGCATCTGTGTACGATGGCACGTCTGATGGCGCATCTTCGCGTGCGTTTAGTGCGCTCGTCTCGTGCGCCACTTCACCGCTTCGCAGCCACTTGTTCTTAATCCGGCAATCTAATTTCCTCACGTGCTGGTTCTCGAGGAATTCACCCCTCGCCGCGAATTGAACGCGCGTCACACGTTGTGTGTAAGGCGCATGACCGCTGCGCTGCACTTGGCTCTTTGTTGCATTTTTGTTTTAAGGTCACGATGCTCTTGAGATCCAACAGTCAAGATCGCGCGACCTTTGCCTTCAGTGGATGTGAGGCACGATGTGGAGAGTGACGTGGCCAAATTGTGCGCCATCCAACGGCCTAGATTAGAGGTCCCGACACTTTAGAGGTTGGGCAGGGTGCAACGGGTGGTCTAGATGGTGCCCCATGGTACCATCTGGACCGTCCATCTTCCTTTCTTTACAGGTGATGTTACGGATGTCAAATTGGGTTGATTTTCGTGTTGTTGGGCTGCGATCGTCGATCCGAACCCATCCGTGTGGTTGGATTTGTCATCTGGAGTATGAATTTGCGCCACCT
Source organism: Thalassia testudinum (assembly GCA_037157565.1). NCBI lineage: Eukaryota > Viridiplantae > Streptophyta > Magnoliopsida > Alismatales > Hydrocharitaceae > Thalassia > Thalassia testudinum. The sequence continues at coordinate 94,295,140 of JAZHRO010000024.1, forward strand.
TACTCCTTGACCTCTGATCTTCCTCGGACTGCATCTGATGCCACGGAGGTTCGATTGGGGTGATCTCGGAGTCGTTGGATTTTGAACGTCTCCTTAATTAGATCCGTACAGTTGAATCTTCAATCCGAGGCCTAGAAAATTATTGCCCTATCTCCTGACCACAAAAAGTAAAAATTAACTTATAATTTATACAAACTAATCTAAATGCATGATGATGCATGTTATGCAATATTTATAATGCATGATGCTTCTATAGACCTAGGAACATGCATGGATGGAAACACCATCATGAGCCATAACTAGTTCAATTTGGCTTGATAAAGTCAATAAAAGCTCCTACATATCAGTCAGAAGGTCTCTTGGGTAGGTTGAGTTGTTTTAAGAAGAAAAGAGGAATAAAATGTTATTTATGCAATTTTACTAGTAATCCACAAATACAGAAGAATCACGGGGTATTTCAGGGGTTTATTAAAGGTCATTTGGTCATTAATGTTTAATAAGTTGGTCCGTCCAGACAGAAACAGGTTTTCACGCATTTCATGAATTAATGGATATCTGAAATCTTGAAAACAGACCCACTTAATTAATTGAAATTCTGGTAAGGATAATATTCATCTAAACCTTCTAAAAATCATAGAAAAATATTACTTAGGGTTTGGCATCCTTGATTTGACCATCTGAACCCATTTTGATATAAAATAGTCTCAGATAGACAGTTGCCCTAATTCAGATTTTTATACAATTTACCTAGTCAAACTTGGTCAAAACCTAAATCCTACTTCACCATCAGATTCCTTGGGTCCAAACTATATTTATACTAAAATTTGGGCCCAATCAGAGATCACCTTGACATAGTTTTCATTCCAGTTCAGACACTCTTTTTATCATACAATGGCCCTTAACTTTTTGAATTCTTCACAAATAGGTCCCTAACTTTTTTATCATCTTCACATTTAGGTCCCTACCGCCATTAGTGTGAACACTCCAAGCTCTGACGAGATTCGAGTAAGGATTTCTCACTCGATTCTCAATCAAACTCTCCTAAAATTGAAAGGGAGATTCCTTGAGGAATTCACTTCCAATTAAACCTGGCCATGAACCCTAATTCATTCCCAATCTTCCATACGAACGCAAGGAAGATGTGGGTATCAATTTTGCGCAAACTTTCCAAACTTCGCAAGCTTGTTTCCAAGCGTGGAACTCCTCTTTTTTGGCCTATAAAAGGATCAGGGGTAAGAACCCTTGCTCCTTCGTGCGAAGGAAGCATAGTGGATAGTCCCACATCGTGTGGGACAAAATTTTGACCGCGCATAAATTGAATTCTTGCCATCAACTATTCGCCTCAGCATGCACAGGGGGTGAGGTCCCTGCCCACGCACGCGCATACGCACACCCTTGCCTACAGTTTACGCCATGTAGGTTTGGGCCTTGGTCCGTTTACCCGGTTACCTAGGTCTGGTCTGGTTTGCCTGATCTGAAAGAGAAGAGACGAAGAGAGGGGAAAAGGGATAGAGATAGGGGGGTTTTTGCCTCGCTGCTTATCTCTCGACACTTCGTGAAATTCTAAAGGGGTCTTCTCCTTTGTTGATGTTGGTGCTGTGCTCTGCTGTGCCTCTCCCTGAGGCTTGTGAAAGAGAGGCCTTTGCCTCTGTGTGCAGGTTCTGAATCACTGTTGCACTTAAGTAGACGTGGTATTTGGTTGATTGATACTATTGCATTATTTAAGTAGAATTGTAATAGGGTAATTTGGTGATTCAAATCACCATTTTTGCCCTAATCTTTTTGCCACATTGACTCTTGAATCTATATGATTTGTGTTTGAAATTGTTATTATATTGCTATATTCTTGCTTATAATTGTGAATTTGAGATAAATTATCATATTGCTCTCTGCGTTCGATCTCGAACTTTTCTGATTTATAAATTTAAGTGTTTAATGCGATCTTGTCGTATACTATAACACATTTCCTAAACATCGACTATTTCGTGTTAACATTTTGGCACTGTTGCCGGGGAGTAACCCGCAATTTGATCTCTTGATTACCATTCCTGACTTGATACTAACTTGACTTATCTCTTTGGATTGTGATTGTGTAGGGGGAATTTAGCTAAGGAGCAAAATCAACCACACAACAGCCACTCCAGGGGTAGGTAAACCACGAATCCATCTTCGTTAAGCGCTTGATTCTGAAAAGCTAAAAAAGAAAAAAATCAATTAAGACCAATTTGTATTCTATGCTTGGATTCAATCATAACAAGTTGCCTGATTTGGTTCATTTCCAGAAACATCCCAAACCTAATTTCTGCACCTATTTAGGGATCTAAGATACCTAGGGCTACTACTTTCTTGATTAAGCCCTAGGTGCCAGATTTGGAATTAATTGATTGACCAATTAGAGCTAATTAGGGTTTCCATTTAGGGTTTTGGAGACACTTGCTTAAAATAAGAATTAATCTTTTCAAACTGTGTGTATCCTAAGCCTTGATTGAACTTACCTAAGAAGCAAACCCTAGGAATCAAGCTCTAAATCTCACTTGAATCCTAAAAGCAGGGACCTAATAATCAAGGATAAATCAGGTGAAGTTAACCCACCTTGCAGGGTCAACCAATGTTCAAATTAGGTCACCACTCACAAAAATATCTTAAAATTCAAGTGAAATCCAAAGCACCCACAGTCTAAACTTAAAATTGGTAGACTTAAGAGGTCAAGTTATCCATTCTAGTCTACCTGGACCCTCAGTGACAAGGAAGGTCGGGTAGGGGAAACCTTGTAACCCGTGGGGACGCTTTATCGTGTAAGGGTCTTTGTGGGACTCTCCCTTCCTGGCTGCTCAGGTAATTCTCAGGTGGACGACTTTTTGACTCAGGGGTATCATCCACCCCGAACCTTTATAGTCATCGAAAGATATTTGGGTGTCTTGATTGGGTCCATCACACCTTCTATCCCTCGTCTTCTCCATTGGTGCATGTTTGGGAGGAGGTCCCTAAGACCACCCTTGAGTCCTCCATTAGCCATTCACTCTCGTCGAGGCCAAGCTTCGACTTCCCTATTTGTGCAGCCACCCGACCATATTGACATATCTTCTGATTCATCTGAGCCTAGATCTCCTTCATCCATACTCATGGAACAATCAGTAAAAGAAGAAAACAATCTCCAGAATCAGCTTCAGCGCATCAACGATCTATTCCAGGGCTTTATGAATCCACTGCAACTTCCTATGTTGCAAGATCATTACAATCTTACTGTGGTGGCGATTGAATCGCGAGTCCAAATCCCGGCTGGAGGTCCTAATAATGAGCTCAAGCCTAACATGATTCATGCTATTCCTAAATTTCATGGGCTTAACTTCGAAGATCCCTTCTAGCGAATCAAGTAACTCAAGCATCTGGCCCAGACCTTCGGGTCAGAAGCTTAAAATCAGGATATCTTGCTCATGAAAATGTTCTCATTCTCTCTCATGGATAAGGCCGCTCACTGGCACCAAACCCTAACTCGTCCAATCAACACGTGGCTGAACTGCAATCCGAGTTTCTGAAAAAGTTTTTCCCTGTTGGTTGGACAAATGCTCTGTGGCACCAGATCACACATTTCACGCATCATGCAAGAGAACCGCTTCATGAGGCATGGGATTGCTTTCTGGATCTCATGCGAAAGTGCCCCCACCACGGAGTTCCTAAATGGGAACAAGTCTATTCTTTTTATCAGGGACTTCATGAGGATAATCGATTGTTCGTTAATGTGACTTGTGGAGAAAATATCATAGGTAAACATGAAGATATTGTGTGGGAGATTCTCGAGAACATGTGCGAGAACTCCATCAATAATGAATCAATGGGCATGTTTGACTGGACGAATGCCTGTGCATTGACGAATCCGCAGGGAGCACATGAGATGTAGGGCATGTCCTCTTCCGTCTACTTAGAGTTAATGGCCAGTCGCCTGGACAAGGTCTTTATTATTGAGAAGAGAGTGGATGAGCTGACTCGACATCTGCAGCGAGCTACCTCTGCACAAAACCTGTTTGCATAACCACCCTTTGGGAGGGAGGCTGTGCACAACATCTACCACCGATCTTCTCAGGGGATGGATCCATACCCACCCCCATTTGATCTAGGGTTCGGAGGAAACTTCGAATCTGCTTACTCTAGTTGGGAGAACTCTGAACCCTTGTCTTCTGATTTTTCCGAGGTTCCTCAGACCTGCGAGGATCTCAACGGCATCCAAAACGATCCCTTCTCAAACACCTACAACTTTGGATGGCGAAATCATCCTAATTTCATGTGGTCAGGGAACAATCAAAATCAAAGACCTCAATATCAGCCCCGACCACAAGTTTCTTGCCCATATCATCCGCCTCAGCCTCGGCCCAACCCAACTTACCAAATTGGGCCAACTCAAGATGATCAAATGATTCTTATCCTTTAGACTCTGGCTGACATTCAGAAGACGAATGCGGCTATGCAAAAATAGCATAAAGACGAGATCACAGAGGTTCGCAATCAACTCGTCTAGATGACAAATCCTCAATAACCTGGTGCACTCCCTTTGCAACCTCTGCCCAATCCAAATAACGTGTTGAACCAGAGGCGCATTATGAACTTGACTCAGGGTCAGGCTCACTATGTCTATTAAGCCCCTTCTAGTCCATCAACCGATGGGATGGAGGTTTCGAATCACAAACTTGACAAGCCTGTGGTTGGATGCTCCTCTTGTTTTGGAGGAGGATGCTCAAAAAAAGCCAAAGGAATATGAGAGGTGAAACTTGGGACGGTATTAATCGCTTGTTCATTAATTGTACCTATTAACAAACTTAATTCCAATTATAATGATAATATTTTCTTCAGTAGAAAATGTTTCAGTAGTACACTGATTTCACTAGTTTTTCAGTAGACGTGACGTAAAAAGATTTTAAATAGACATGAATGAAGCCAGGCATCTCGATAAAGATAATGGTGGCAGCCCATGGTGTGTATCAATACCAAGCAAAAAAGAAAAGTCCATACTCTCAACTGTCATGGTCAAAATGCTTGCCGTATGGTGCACGAATGAAGGCTTGTATTGTGATACTAAGAAGTGCCGACTTTCTTATAAACCATACTGGTATACACCATATTCAAAGGATTTTGATCCTAAAGAGTCACATATAAAATCAATATTAATGGAAGAAAAAGAACTTTCTTAGTTTATTAAGTAGTCCCTACATCTCTATTTAAGTGAGGGAAAAGTTACATCATAAATCTACTACGAAAATAAAAATAACAAAACGTCCCTTACTACAAAAACATAACTCAATACTCCCACTCAAGTTAAAGCATATATATTCATTATGCTCAGCTTGTTTCTACACTTCTCAAACTGGGGTCGAGACAACAGCTTGGTAAACATGTCAGCAGTTTGGTCTGAGGAGGCAAGACAAGTAGTATGAAGTAAACCCTGTTGAATCAAACTCCTGGTGTAATGATAATCAACTTCCACATGTTTTGTTCTATCATAGAACATAGGATTGTTTGCAATGTAGGTGGCAGCCTGGTTGTCACAATGCATCTCCATAGGTTCCTAAACATTAACATGAAGATCTCATAACAGAGACCTGATCCATATCATCTTAGCTGCAGTATGTGTCATGGCCTTGTACTCAGACTCAGCACTAGAGCGTGAAATAACACTTTGTTTCTTGCTCCTCCAAGTCACCAAGTTCCCAGCTACAAAAGTACAGAAGCCAGTAGTAGACTGCCTGTCACCAACATCACCTGCATAATCTGTATTTGAGTATGCAACAACAGACATAGGTGCCTTCCTCTGAAAAAGACCTTTACCTGGACATCCCTTTATGTACCTCAACACCTACATCATAACCTGTCAATGAACCTCAATAGGCTTGTCTAAAAACTGACTTAGCTTACCCACGACAAGGCTAATATCTGGCCTAGTGATAGTCAAATATAACAACTTCCTCACCAGCTGTTGATATGCCTTCTTGTCTTTTTGCTATACAGTATCCTCAAAAAGGTGAATTTTAGGATCCATAGGAATATTTGCATCTTTGGATCCTAGCATGCATATTTCCTAAAGAATATCAAGGGCATATTTCCTCTATGACCTAATTGTCCATTGCTTACTTGTAGCAAATTCAATGCCTAAAAAGTATCTCAGCTTCCCAAGATCTTTTATAACAAACTGGTGTGCCAAGTACTCCTTTGCCTGAGACATACCCTTTGTATCATCACCTGTAAGAATAAGGTTGTCTACATACACAAGTAAAGCCATTGTACCCTACTGGTCTTCCTAACAAATAGTGAATGATCCGATGAAGATCTCTGCATCCCAATAACAAACAACGCCTCAGACAGGCGCTAAAACCAGGCTCGGGGGCTTTGCTTAAGACCATAAATGACTTTACGAAGCCTGCATACACACTCCCCCTGAACCTCAAAGCCAGGTGGCTGCTACATATATACTCTTCCTCCAAGTCTCCGTACAAAAATGCATTTTTGACATCCAGCTGATGTAACTGTCGTTCATAATGAGTTGCAACAGAGTTAAGAATGCGAATAGTGGAGAGTCGTGCAACAGGGGAGAACATGTCAAAAAAATCTACCACATAGGTCTGGGTGAATTCTTTGGCCACTAGGCGGGCCTTATGACTTAAAATAGACCCATCTGAGTTGTACTTCAAGGCAAAGACCCATCTGGCTCTAACAAGGTGCACGCCAGACGGTAGAGGTGATAGCTCCCAAATTCCTCTGGTAGTAAGCACAGACATCTCCTCCTCCATAGCTGCCTTCCAGTGCGGATGTAGTAGAGTCTACTAGTACAAGGTAGGTAACTCAGCACTGGATACAACAGCTGTAAATGCATGAAACTCCAAATTTAGAGAATCAACAGAAACAATATTACTAGCAACATGATACTGGGTACAAGATCGTGGAGCCTTCTTGATAGCAATAGGAATGTCCTCATCAGTACTCATGGAATCAGGACCTGGAGAACCATCCACAAGTGACAAACTCTCACCTTTTACATCTGCTAACACTGTATCTGAAGAAGCCTCCAGAGTAGAAACAGCCCCTAGGTTTTCAACACTAACCTGAGGAGTCTGTGGAATAGATGGAGGGGGCTTTGTCCTATACACAATTGGTCACTGATAGGTGTGACCCTTGAAGGTCCCTTCATCCGCTGGTATTGGCTTGAATGTACTGGTAGGTGGCTTAGTAGCTTGAGAAGGGCTACTATTGTCTGTGAATATACCAAATGATATAGGAGCAACTGGTACAGGAGCACACTCCGGCACACTCTGCACCTGCCTAACAGCAACAAAAAAATAAGGTACAGCTTCATGAAATGTGACATCTGCACTGATATAATGTCTCTAGTGTAGGGGATCAAAACACCGATACCCTTTTTTAGTACGAGAGTAGCCAAGAAACACACACTTGACTGGTCTAGGTGCTAATTTATCGCACCCAAGTCTAAGGAGATGCACAAAAGCTACGCACCCAAATGTCTTGGGTGGAAGATCAAACAGTTCATCATTTGAATAAAGCACTTGCCACGGTATCTGCTCGTGAATCATTGAGGAGGGCAATCTATTAATAGGTAGCAAGCTGTGAGAACTGCATTTCCCCAGTAGTTATGTGTCATATTGTTATGAATAAGAAGAGCTCTGGCCATATTAAGGATATGTTTGTGCTTCCTCTCTACGATTTCATTTTGCTAAGAGGTGTAAGAACATGAGGTTTGATAAATTATGCCATGTAAGCCATAGAATTTTGCTAGTCGACGAGTACAAAACTCCAATGCATTATCAGATCTGAGAGTCTTGATGCAAACATCAAACTGATTCTTTATCATCAATACAAACTTCTCAATCAGTGGGCCCACTTCAGACTTATTCTTCATGAGAAATAGCCAGGACAATCTGAAAAAATCATCAACCACAATCAAACAGTACCGATGTCCTACTCTATTAGGAGTCCTACCGGGACCCCAAGCATCAAGATGCACTAACTGAAAATACGAAGATGAACGTGGTCTTGTAGCAACTGGAAAAGAAGATCTATAGTGCTTTCCAAGTTGACATGCATCACAGGAAAGTTGTGTAGTTAAGGATACATAAGGAATAAGCTTGCGTAATTTTTCCAAAGAAGGGTGGCCTAACCATCTATGCCACTATAAAGCACTCCCAGATGTGGTACTAACCCGACATGCTGCAGCCATGGGACCCTATTGAAGTCAGTAAACACCTCCTTCATATCCACTATCAATAATCTTCCCTATCATTCTATCCTGGAAATGCATCCACGCTCATCAAAGATGACACGATAATTCATTTGCTTAATGATTTCACTGATAGAGAGCAAATTCATGGATAAATATGGAACAAACTGGACATGATTAAGCTACATAGAAGGGGTAACATTAATTTCCCCTGACCCCTAATAGGAGTAAATCGTCCATCAGCCACCTATATTGTACGACTTTGAGAGACAGGTTGAATCTGCCCAAAACGCTATAGATTCCTGAATAAATGATTGGAAGCACCTGAATCAATTAACCACGTCACACCAATGGCTGGAGTATCACCCACGGCAGTTCCTAGCGTAATCTCTGACTGAGACTGCCATATTCACTGAAACACACTGCCACAAACTAAGTTTAATGTGCCACAGAAAGGGTACACACCCCTAAATTTCTTCACACTCAGATCTGAAAACTGACAGAAAATGGGGCATACACACCCCAAGATCTCCGTTTACACATGGTCAATACTCAAGGGAAACACACCCCAAAAATATGCATCAAAAGGGAATACACAACCCAAAACTCAAACCACTATATCACAGAGAATCATACCACACGTAGGAAGGTTCTTGGTTCAAAACCCCATCTCCACAACACTCAAGAACCTCCCTACAATGAACTGACGGTCAGCAGCCCACTCTCCAGTGGCTTATGCGACAACTTGAAGAGAAGATGGTTGGCAGGAGGCGGTGACCGGCGAGTTGCTCTACCGCAGCGTCGGACGCGACAGTAGTGTGCTGCTCTCGAGCAACTACAGTGGCCTACAGGATGGCATCAACTTGCAGCACACTACACAGCAGCGGCGACGGCTACATGCTGCAGCGCACTACACAACAGTAGCGGTAGCGGTGGGCTGCAGATTTACGGCCGGTTGTGGCTGCAGCAGCAGTGACTAGTGAGGTTGCTGCTGCAGCGGTGGCAAGGAGCTGACCTATCGCCAGGAGTGGCGGTGGCGGTCGGCAGTAGGAGGCTTTTGAGGTAGGATTAGGGTTTGTTATTTGGTGGAATCCTCAACTTGGTACTCTAATACCAAGTTGAAGAAAAAGAACTTTCTTAGTTTACCAAGTAGTCCCTGCACTTCTATATAGGTGAGAGAAAAGTTACATCACAGACCCACTACGAAAATAAAAATAACAAAACGTCCCTTACTACAAAAACATAACTCAAACATAACAAGTTATAATTTCCCTCATGGCCACCAAACTCAATAAAATTCAATGTGAAACTTTGAAATAAACTAATGGAAGTTAAAAAGCCAGGCTTAGTGTACATTCTAGATAGAGTAGAAACAAACAACCACATTTACCATTCAGTACTGAACATGATTGAAAGTTTCACCGAGCCTATTCCAAAACCTATCAACCTGGAAGGACTGGTGTATTCCAATGCAGTATTGATGAATAATTTTAGCACCATCAAGACCTTATATTATACCATTGCAGTACAAGTGAGTTCAGGTGTATGGCTAAAAAAATCTAAAACATGACCAATTAACATCAAGAAAGGGTAAAAACTAAAACATGACTTTATTAGCAGGGAGATTGAAAGCATCATCGCAGATAGAAATAGTGGGCATTCAGGTTGTTTACCACTTCTCGTTTCTATATTGTATTGCATACAATGAGATTGCTTTTGACATTTAAAAGCATAATAGCTAATGACTAGATTCACACCTTCAACATCAGTAGGCCTTCCATCCTTGAAGAACTTTTTTGCTAATTCCATCTGAAGTCATAACGCAAAATAAGATGAAAGATTTCACACAAAATACCAGATCAAATTTTCACATTTAAATCATAAAAGATCATTACCATTGGAGTTGGAGACAATTTCATTTCATGTCATCATATCTTGGTAGCTTATGTTTTGTGGCCATTTATTTCTCTTCTTATTGTAAGGGCTTTGTGTGTTTTCTCTCAGGGACATTCATGTACTTTTTACCCTACGGTCTCTTTCTATATAAGAGAGTCCTAGGATTTCTAATGAAACTAAGTCATTTCAACTAATTTAGTATTAGAGTACCGATCCTAGATTGTAACCCTATGTATCCCACCCCTTACAGCCTTCAAAACCTTAACTACCAAACCCTAATCCTCTCTTTCTCCCTCGTGAACGGCAACAGCTCTTGGTGGAGCTCTGACAACGTGCTGCAGCACGTACGGCAGTGCTGCAGCGGTACGGGTGAGCTTGCAGCACTCTCAGTCAGTACTTGCAACGGTGATGCGACGAGGTTGGGGGCTTTCTTGGCCTCCAGCGACGGCACAGCCGTGCCCAAGTTGATCGTGGTGGCTCTACGACGCTGTTGGTGGCCCGCCTAGGCCTCGGTGGCGGTGTAGCAGCACTAAGGGCCGCTCGCAGCGACGCTGCGATCCCTTGGAGGTCGATCTGACCTCTAGCGGTAACGCAGCAACGACTCGTTGAGCCTGTGGTGGTGCTACAGGTTGTTGGCAGCAGTGCAGCAACAGCTAGGGCTACCTATTGGGCTGATGACGGTGCACTGCAGGTGGTGTTGACCTCCAGCGGCGGCGCTACAGTGCTCCGACAATGGCGGCTGGCGGCGCAGATCGACAGGGAGGCGGTTTTCCGTGATCTGATCCCTATGCAATGATTGAAAAGGGGTTTTTTGACCTGGTCTAAGAGTGTAAGTTTGTGATGCAGGTTTGAATTTATCTGGTTTCAGATTTGTGGATGATTTCGTGGTGATAAAAGCTTGATTGAGGCTTCTGGATTGCGAAGATGACTTCAGATGATCAGTCTGAGGTGTCCTCGGACTCTGTTTCTAACATCAAGGTACTCAGGAACCCTTTCTTTGGTTCTGTTGTTAAGTTGGATGAGACCAACTACCCACGGTGGTCCCAAACTTTTCTTATGACCGTCAGGGGTCATAAAAGAGACATACTCTTAAGGATCCAGAGCCTGAGAACAAGACAGGCACAAATGCTAATTGGGATAGCGACAATGCCATGGTTTGTGCATGACTGATGCAGATGGTTATTCCCCACATAGGGGATGAGATCATGTACTACACTACTACAAAAGAGATGTTGGAGTCTTTGCGTAACAACTATTCACATGCCAAAAACTCCGCACGAGTTTTTTAGGTCTTCTATGATCTTTTCTATCTGCGTCAGGAGGGACGCATGCCATTACAGTATTACTTCCTCATGAAGAGAATGTTGGAGAGGACTACTCCTACCTGCCATGGTGTGCCTGTGAGTCCTGGAGGAGTTTTAGGAGACAATTGGCTGTCTCTCTTTTCTTGACTGGCCTTGGACCTTAGTATGCAGCAGTCAAAGATCAGATCTTGCTCTCAGATACCTGTCCAGAGATCAGAGATTAGATTCATATGGACATGTGGGGTTCCAGTCGTACTTCTGATAAACTTGGGAACAAATATTATCTTATTTTAGTTGATAACTTTTCTCTTGTTCCTTGGATGTTTCTCTTGAAAAATAAGTCCAATGTGTGACAAATTAGTGAGAACTTTGTCAAAGAAATAAAAACTCAGCATTCTTGTTTGGTATTGTACTTTCGTTCTAGTAATGCCTTGGAATTTTGTGCTTTGCGTTTGCACAATTTCTTTTCTAGTTGTAACATTATCCATGAGACAACATGTCCTCATACCTCTCAGCAAAATGGTGTTGATGAGAGGAAACATCGTCATATTCAATGATATAAAAGTCGGTAGTCAGTATTCAGTTGGTTATGGCACTTACTAAGGAGTATATGATATACGAGGGAGTAGTCGAGGAGTAGTTGGTCAAGCATTTTTTGAATATATATATATATGTGTATGTATATATAAACACACACACATCAAGAAGCAAAATATATCATTGCATAAAAGTAAACATTCAAGTTTAAGGTTATAAAATAAGCTACAAAGTACAAATAATATCAAATTCATTACAAATTTAATAATTAAACCAAGGTATAAATCATTACAAATACATTACCAACGATAAAGCAACATAAACTAAGAATTAATATATGCTTGAATCAAATACATTATAATATATACTTCGGCAATGGAGGGTTTTTGCTTGGTCGAAGAGGAGTCTCGGGTGAAAATAAACGATTTTAGGGGAATAGTTGGGGTAGGGGGTCGAGTGAGATTTTATTTGACCTAAAAAAAATAATATACCTATATACCTATTTTCCTTCTATGCAAAAATCGACCTACTACTCGACCGACTATACCGACTACTCGGTCGAGTAGTCAATGTTGCCGACTATAGGCCTGACTATTGATTATTTAGTCGATAGGGCACCCCATAGGATTACTCGGCCGAGTAAGTTGATTTTTACAACACTGGCCATATTCTTGATTTTGCTCGCACTTTATTGATTCACCACTCTGCCCCCTTTCTCTATTGGAGTGACGTTTTGACTGCTTACCTTTTTATTAACCAAATGCCTAATGCTGCATTGCATGAATGGATTCTTATTTAGGTCATGTATCATGATCGTCCCTTGTTTCACATCACCCCTTGGACTTTTGGTTGTGTTACCTTTCTCTATTTGTTGGAACCCGATCAGGATAAACTAGCACCTAGAGTACTCAAGTGTTTTTCTCAGGTACACCCGGACTCAAAAGGGGTATAGGTGTTTTGATTTGCTTATTTTTCGGCACTATGTTTCAGAGGATGTTACCTTTCATGAGGTTGTACCTTTCTTTTCTGTAACGGCTGCTGAGATGCCTCCCGAGGATGATATGACGCCTATGCCATATTCTCCAATTCGCTTTGGGAGATTTCCTGAGATTCATGTCCTCACCACATTGCCACCACCTCCTGCTATGCATCCCTTTCCATGCCTGACTCCTCCCTTCCAGACATATATTCGCCCTCATGCTACCTGTCAGGGACCCCCATCCTCGCTTTCACAATCTACTTCTCAGGTGAGTCCTTTAGACACTGACGTATGTTTGCCATGTGATGATCATAGGAACAGGATAGGTGATGTGTTAGGCAATGCTCTTGACCTTCCGATAGCCATTCGGAAGCAACCACGGAGTTGCACTACTTATCCTACGACGAGGACCCTTGCTACTGATTGTTTAGCTCCTGGATTTGTTGTATTTACTCCAACATTAGCTACTATGCAAATTCCAGCTACTCACCATGAGGCCATACTTGATCTAAAATGGCAGGCAACCATGGAGGATGAGATGATCGCTCTTAGAGGCTGTGGGACTTGGGAGCTTACTCTACTTCCTGATGGTGCTACACTCGTTAGCTGTCGATGGGTATTCACTATGAAGTTCAATCCTAATGGTGGTGTTGCTTGGTACAAAGCCCATCTCATGGCAAAAGAGTTCACCCAGACTTATGGGATGGACTTCTTTGATACCTTCTCCTCAGTTGCTAGACTTCCCATGGCCCAGGTGTTGATTGCAGTGGCAATTCAATTAGATTGACCCTTGCACCAATTAGATGTGAAGAATGCATTCCTTTATGGTGATCTCCATGAGGAGGACTATATGCAATAGCCACATGGCTTTTAAAGTGAGGGAGAGTGTGTATGCCGATTATGGAAGGCTATATATAGCCTTAAATAGAGTCTCAGAGCCTGATTTCAGAGATTATCACAGGTTGTAGAGGCAGCTGGATTCAGGAGATCAACGGCTGATTTTTCACTTTTTGTCAGAAGAACTAGACGAGGTACTGTGGTACTTTTTGTTTATGTTGATGATTTGATCATCACAGGGGACGATGTGCAGGGTATTGCTAAGGTTAAGCACATCCTAGCAGAATAGTTTGTCATGAAGGACCTGGGGGCTTACGGTATTTCCTTGGTATTGAGATTGCTCACAGCAAGAAGGGTGTGGTCTTGTCTCAGCGGAAATATGCTTTAGATATCTTGCAAGAGGTTGGTATGCTTGAGGCTATGGAGGCTAATATTCTTATAGACCCCAAGATGCTACTCTATGACGAGGATGCACAGGTGGTGGATAGTAGACGGTACAGACAACTTGTGGGCAAGCTGCTGTATCTTACTATCTCGAGACCAAACATCTCCTTTGCAGTTGGGAGACTGAGTCAGTTTATGACTAAGTCAACACATCAGTATTGGGATGCAGCATTGATGGTGCTTAGATATATCAAGAAGGCTCCTCTCTTCTTCTCGAAGGGATACTCTATGACGTTGGTTGGCTACTCGGATACAGACTATGCCAGATGCCATGTGGATCACAAATCCACTACTGGGTTCTACACTTAGCAGAAAATTTGATCACATGGAGGAGCAAGAAACAGGACATAGTTGCGAGATCCAGTGCCAAGTCTGAGTATAGAGCTATGGCTCAGATGACTGCTGAGATGATGTGGATCAAATCCTTGCTTATTGACCTACAGGTGCAGTTTTCTAGCCCTATGGAGATGCGATGTGATAATAGAGTAGCTACCTTCATTCCCAACCATTGATTTAAATGCCGACAGCATGTCGTCGGCAAGGCCATTTCTGGAAGGGGGTCGTGCCGACATGAATATGTTGTCGATTTACAGGTGTGCCGCTGGCATGCCGATGAATTTCGCCGGCATGCCGACGGTTTCGGTGGCATGCCGACGATTTCGCCAGCATGCCGATCGACGCTGCAGGAGATTTCGTCGACATCCCTTCACGACTGTGCTAATGTGTGTATTGTCCAGTGAAGGGCCTGTCTTGGACAGACCAAAATCAGAAACCTTGGCGACCAAATTGTCATCCAAAAGGATGATGGTTGTCTTCACATCACGGTGGATGGTGTACTTGGCACCGGTGTGCAGATAATGGAGGGTACGAGCAGCCCCGATACATATCTCAAGCCTCTGCTTCCAACTCAAGGGCTGGTTCTTGGACTTGTAGAGGTGCTCGCGGAGCGTGCCATGAGTCATGTAGTCATACACCAATATCATCTCGCCATTCTCTTCACAGTAACCGATTAGAGAGACAAGATGGCGGTGGCGGAGCTTGGACAACATCTCAATTTCATTCTGGAACTCGTGCAGGCCCTGTTCGGACATTGGGTTAGCACACTTGATCGCTACCATGGTCATCCCATCATCGATACTGCCGCGGTAGACCTTCCCAAAACCACCAACGCCAAGCAGTAGCTTCTCATCGAAATTATTCGTTGCGGCCTTGATCTCTGCAAACGTGAAGTGGCAGCAAAGATTGGAAGGCAAAGATGATCCATAGCTCACTGTCGTCGTTTTAGCCCCCGAGCTGGTGATGGAAAGTGGCAGCCAAGCATGGCCTGCTTCCTCATGTGCTTTGCGCTGATGACAGCAGCAGAAGAATACCAAGCCACTTATCAACAACAACCCCACCATAGATCTATGGGCAACAACATGCCATATATCTAAAATCACATGCCTCAATCTAAAAGTACTCCAATGACGCTTTTCAAGCTGACAAGCATTACAACCGATGACAACAGTAGGAGATCCCTGTGGTATAACATGATTATCCAGAGATAAATGACCCAAATAGAGGTGCCACTGAAAAGGAAACTCAACAGAAGTGGTGACTCCACCAAAACTTACCGCAATAAAAGGAGATTAGAAGAGGCGATAGACTTCCCCTTCTTTACAACCACCACTAATCATTCTCCCCATCAGGATATTCTAAAAAGTACAAGCAACTACATCAAATATAGCCTGGCAATTCAATTCATTGGTAATTCTGCTAACTAAAAGTAAACTGATCAAAAAATCAAGAACAAGCATGATATCAGTCAATCTCATGTTTGGGACGCCAGTAACCTCCCCTTGACCAGTGATGGGAGAATGCCTCCCGTCGACCACCTGTACTGTATGTCCAGGAGGAACAAAGAGGAGACGACAGAAGCGTCGCCGATCTCGACTCAAGTGACGTAATGCTCCTGAGTCCACTAGCCAATATGTGTCACATAAATCATCACTTTGTACAGAGAGTGTAGGCAATATACCTGAAGAGGTGGTTAGGGCAGCTTTAGCAGCGGTAGAAGAGGTCACCAGGATAGTAGTGTCAGATGCAGAAGAAGTATCTTGAGAGAGCTAAGAAAGTCGTTGAAGAGGCTTATCATAGTCAAACCAAGGTACTGATACAGTCTCTTGGCTGCTCTTCAGTGGCAAGCACCTGATTGGAAAATAGTCATCATACATGCTTGGTTCAACAAGTGCTCTCAATATGACCAAGCTTCCCGCAATATGTGCAGGATTTGCACCCTCTGCCCTTAGCACCATGCCTCCCGTCGGTAGAGAGAATACCTTGTCCATGACCTTGGGCAACAACCAAGGAAAAAGCCTGACCTATGGACTCCTTAATTGTGAGAGAAATGAAGATCCTACTCAGCATGTTGTATGCTTCCTCAAGACTAGGAAGCTCTGTTAATGTATGCATCTAAGAATAAGAAGTCGCATACTGAGGCCCCAAACCAACCAGAAACTTCACAACTGCAGCTTCCTTGTGATACGCCTTTTATGTGTCACAAGCACTAATCGGGCAACACGTATTGGACTTCTCAAAGATGTCCTTAAGTGTCGATTATCATTGAGATAAAGTGCAACCTTCTGGTTGTCATTCTGTTGCTGTAGTCTGTGATTTAAATGCAGATGGCATGCCACCGGCATGCCGTCGGTAAGGGGTTATTTGGAGGGAGGGCATATCAACACAAATATAGTGTCGGTTTGCAGGGAAACCATCGGCATGCCGAGGATTTCGCCGGCATGCCGACAGTTACCGACGAAACGTCGGCATGCCGATGGTGGTTGAGCGGCGGGATACTTGAAAAGGGTGGGCGGGAAGCTTTTGGGCGGGAAATGGGGACGGGGAGCGGGTGCGGGGGGGGGTCTGGGAGGGAAGGGAAGGTCAAGGGCGTGGGGGCGGTCTGGGAATGAAGGGAAGGTCACACACACACACAGCTAAAATAATCTGTTTTTATTATAAAAAAATGTTTCTAATATCTTGATCACACACACATACAGAGAGATTTTCAGGCTAAGATAACCTGTTTTTATTATAAAAAAACCTGTAAAACGTTTCTAATATCTTGATTTAGTTGTCTTTCAAAGCTTAATCATTTCTGTCGGCATGCACCGGCATGCCCTCGGCGTGCCTCGAAATGTCATTTTTTCGGGCCGTCGAAATCATCGAAATTTGCCATCGAAAAACGGGCATTTCCACGGCATGCCCACGAAATGCATACCTACAATTTTATCGGCACGGCGTCGAAATCGGCATTTTGAACCTTGGTTTCGATATTATATGCGGGTTATCAGCAGCAACCACCTCTTTTGCCTACCCCAACCCAGAATTAGGCAGGACTGAATTCTGTTACCACCCGTAGTGGCAAAACAACTCAGGACCCATCTTACCCGAGCCACTCTCAGCCTGGTAGCTCAAACCCAAATCCTATGTTGGTCATCCAGGATACCCCTGTCCCAGATCAAGAACCTGGACCAATTTTAGAGGAACCAGCAGAAGTTCCATTTCCGGAGGCTTTGACTAAAGGAAAAAGGAAACTCAAACCCGTGGCTCTCGAGGAGAACCTGGTCAAACTCTTTGAGCAGGTCCAAATAAACATCCTGTTGATGGATGCAATTCGCCACTTATTGGCTTATATGAGATTTGTGGAGAACGTATGTACACCTAAGCGTAAATTGCAAACCAAAGGCGAGAATCCAATCGTTCTGTGGGAGCAAGCCAGCTCCATCATTTTGAGCAGACTCCCGCTTAAGGCAAAAGACCCTGGTAGCCCTCTGATTTCATGCAAAATTGGTGATTTAGAGTTCGACAGAGCCCTTTTAGACTTAGGAGCTTCCATCAATTTGATCCCTACGTCCCTACTAGATCATTTTTAAGAGACTGAGCTAAAATCGACTGAGGTGACTTTACATTTAGCTGACTGATCGATCAAGTCACCTAGAGGAGTTCTCGAAGATGTTCTGGTTCGCATTCGCGATTTCTACTTTCCTGTGGACTTCATTGTGTCGGATATGGAGACTCCTGAGAATCTGAAGAATACACCGATTATATTAGGTAGGCCGTTCTTAGCGACAGCTAGGGTGAACATTAATTGCGAAGAGGGACAAATTAAATTGAAATTCGGGAACAAGACACTAAAAATTGATATATTTAAGGCCAAGAAAGGAATTAACTGCATGGCAGTGGAACAAGTATGCGACATCAGTTCTGTGGTTGAGGACACATTTCCCGAGGACGACTCGATTATCCTTGATCCTCAGCCCCAAGCAGATCATACCCCGCAGATAGAGGAGCATAGCACCGATTTAGACCCACACACAGCTCTCACCTTTCCTTCTGAGGCCCATCCCGACCCGCCTGCTGCTGCTGATAATCCCATTATGAAACTAAAGCCTCTTCCTGATCATCTGAAGTATGTCTTTTTGGGTTCCGATCAGACATTTCCTGTGATTATGAATTCTCTCCTCACCTCTGATCAAGAAACACATCTGATTTCTGTCCTCTAGTAGTATCGGAGAGCCATTGGTTGGACCCTCGATGATCTGACTGGCATTAACCCTTCATATTGCACACACCACATTTATACCGAAGAGGGCGCACGACCATCCCGTGAAATGCAGAGACGTCTTGATCCTAATCTGCATGAGGTCGTGAAAAAGGAGATCATCAAGTGGTTAGATGTAGGGATCATCTACTTGATCTCCGATAGCCGGTGGGTGAGTCCAATCTAGGTTGTGCCTAAGAAAGCATAACTCACCGTGATCATGACTGAAACTGGAGAAACCATACCGACTCGTATACGAACTTGTGGAGAGTCAGCATTGATTACAGAAGACTGAATGCCTCCACGAAGAAGGATCATTTCCCACTACCATTCATTGATTAGATCCTCAAGAAACTAGCAGGAAATCAATTCTTCTACTTTTTGGATGGATACTTCGGTTACAATCAGGTGGCAATTCATCCTGAGGACCAAGAGAAGACCACCTTCACCTGCCCCTACGGGACATACGTGTTTCGTAGGATGCATTTCGGTATCTGCAATGCACCCGCTACCTTTCAGCGGTGCATGCTTGCCATATTCTCAGATATGGTAGGTGAATACCTTGAAGTCTTCACGGACGACTTTTTAGTATTTGGGGAATTTTTTGATGATTGCCTCTTGCACTTTATTCAAATCCTCAGGCGTTGCATCAACGTGAATTTGGTTCTTTCCTAGGAAAAGAGCCACTTCATGGTACCTGAGGAAATTGTCCTGGGTCGTCTCGTCTCTGGGAAAGGCATCCAGGTTGATGGAGCCAAGGTTAATTTGATTTCCAAACTACAATGCCTAGCTCTGTCAAGGACATCCGATCTTTTCTGGGGCACGTCGATTTTTACTGTCGTTTCATTCCTGATTTCTCAAAAATCGTGCACCCCTTGACTAATCTTCTCTTGAAGGATGTGCCTTTCGAGATCACCGATGAGTGTAGTCACGCATTTGAGAGCCTACGTGATCGAGTTACTTAAGCACCAACCCTACAATCCCCTGACTGGTCTCTATCCTTTGAGATCAAGTGTGATGCGTCTGACTACACGGTGGGGGCGGTGCTTGGGCAGAAAGTTGACAGGAAACCTGTGGTCATCTACTAGGCCGGCAAGACATTGGACGAGGCTCAGCATAACTACACGGTTACTGAGAAAGAGCTATTGGCAGTAGTATTTGTCTTGGAGAAATTCAAATCTTATCTTCTGGGTTCCCGTGTCATCATTTTCTCAGATCACACCGCTGTGAGGCATTTACTCGCGAAGGATGCGAAACCTCGACTAATTTGTTGGATCTTGCTGTTGCAAGAATTTGATCTTGAGATTCGCGACAAGGCTGGAAAATAGAATGTGGTAGCTGACCATTTGTCCCGTCTTCCTTCTTCAGTCATCTACTCATCTAGTCCAATCACTAAGCATTTTCCGGGCGAACATTTATTAGCCATTCACAGTCTCCCCTAGTTTGCTGATATAGTGAACTACTTGGTTATCGGGAAAATCCTGTCAGATTGGGTGACTTTCAGGCGGGACAAGTTGATTTCTAAAGTCAAGTACTATATTTGGGAGGAACTGTATCTCTTCCATATGGGCAATGATTAGGTGATCCGGAAATGCATTCCTGACGATGAGGTCAATGATGTGATCTTATTATGTCACGACTCGGCCTGCGGTGGCTATTTCTTTGGGTGTAAAACCGTAATGAAAATCCTCTAATGTGGGTTCTTCTGGCCCACGATGTTCAAAGACGCACAAACATATTGTAGGGCATGTGCTCGTTGTCAGACCCTCAGCAACATGGGCCCACAGGATATGATGCCCTTGAACTTGATAATTGTGTGCAAAACCTTTGACATATGGGGAATCGATTTCATGGGATCCTTTTTTGGATCTAGCAGCTTCGAATACATCTTGCTTGTTGTTGATTACGTCTCTAAGTGGATCGAAGCTGTCCCCACGAGAACTTGCGATCATAAAGTTATTCTCTGATTCATCCAGGAGAACATCTTTTCCAGATTTGGGGTTCTTAAGGCTATCATCAGCGATGGCAGGTCTCATTTCAATAATGTGCACTTCCAGTTGTTGATGAAAAAGTACGGGGTGTCGCATCATATCTCGACTTCTTACCACCCCCAGACTAATGGACTGGCTGAACTGTCAAATCAAGAGATCAAGAAGATCCTTCAGGTCACTGTTCAGCCTGATGGGAAGGACTGGTCTATTCGCCTTTTGGAAGTTTTGTGGGCCTATAGGACCGCCCACAAGACCCAATTAGGCATGTCTCCCTTTAGATTAGTGTACGGAAAGACATGTCACCTTCCCATAGAGATGGAGCATAAGGCCTATTGGGCAGTATGGAAGTGCAATCTGGATCTGATGAAGGTTGGAATACACCATCGGTTGCAATTGAGCGAGATTGAGGAACTACACAATGACGCATATGAGAACTCATGTATCTACAAAGAGTGGGTCAAGGCCTTCCATGACAGGCACATTGTGCGAAAATCTTTCCACCCTGGTCAGAAAGTCTTACTCTTTGATGCTAAGCTCAAACTCTTCCTAGGCAAACTTAGATCTAAGTGGATTGGACTTTTTTTGGTAAGAAAAGTATTTGGAAATGGAGCCATTGAAATCAGTCAACCTAGCCTTGATTCCGAACCTTTTATTGTGAATGTGCAGCGACTCAAGCCGTTTATTGAACTCACTAATACAAACTTGGCCGAGATATCTTTTGATGTCTATTCTCCCTGAGCTAATTGCGCCAGGTTGATGGCGTTAAACTCAGCGCTTAATGGGAGACAACCCGTTATCTCTTCGAAAAACTCGAAATCCTTTTGGCATATCTCTTCGCTGAAATTATATTACACTTTAGGGTTCGTCTATTAGAACAGTTGACTCCACCTCTGGTACACGTACCAGAGCTTGAAATCATTCGCAATAGTCACCCCGACCCGACCACCCACCCTTTTTGAACTTGTTCTAATGTACAATCTAAGCTGAATTCAAACCCACCTAATTTACAGTGAGGGTATTGCAAATCGTATGCATGGGGGGTATTAAAGTGCAAAACGCTGTGAAAATCAACTCTTACAAAAGGATTTCACATGAAAAAAGAAAAGGACGATTAAGGAAAGAGATGGTCCATTTAAAAGAAAAATGAGAAAAAGGAGGGAGGAAAAATTAAAAAGAAAAGAAAGGAGCAAAAAGATAAAGAAAAATGGAGTTTTTTCAAAACAATATAGAACTTACCTAACTTCTATGTTGGATTGAATGATAAATTAAGACCTGGAAGGCTAAAACTTAAGGGATTAGTGGTGAATACAGACCTTAGGCCTCTTAGATCTGATTGGATTTAAACACTCATGTACTTGTTAAGATTCGGATTAGTCCTCAAGTGATTGGGGAAAATGAAAAGCTTGTGTATTAGGTCTAAGGCTTAGGTAGTATTCGGCCCTGTTAACTGACCTCTGGTTTGCGGGACTCGGTAACTTAATCACCCAAAAATCATACACAGTTTGGTTCAGTGCACTTAAATATGAAATTATGCTAAAAGCATTTATGCTGTTATGAAAATGGTCCTAAGATCCAGATTAGGAGAGGCTCTAAAACACAAGTTGATTTGGACGAATTCCCAACACGGAGAGGTGGGAAATTCTCTTCGAAGATGTGTAATAATATAACGTCTCCTCGGTGCTTATCTCCTAGGATATCTAAATATCCTACTGGGGGCATGTAAGTACCTTGTGCTGGTTCAGATGCCATGGGCGGCGTTATCACGAAATGTCGATTGCTAGGGTCTGGATTTAGCTTCAGAACGCCATGGGCGACACTATCCTGAAGTGTCGAAAGCCAGGGTTCTGGGGGTTGCTATGGGCGGTGCTATCTCGAAGCATCGATTGCCAGGTATCTTGCGAGGATTGATGGTGGGGACCAGGAATCCGACACAGAACGTGTTTAGGGCTAATCCAAGGATGGATCTAAAGAAAAATATAATGAAAAGAAAAAGAGAGGGAAAAACTCTCCACAAATGAAAATTCTTCCATCTCTCTTACAAAAATGCACTAGCAAATTGAATCTGGACTAACCATGTTACAAGCATGGGTTCTTTAACCGTTGGGTCCAATAAACTTTAGATTAGTTCCTGCGGGCCTTGGAAACCTTCGCGGTAGACTGAGGCGAAAGCTACTCAGGTCTGGATCTGGGCTGGTACTTGAGTACCTCTAGGCCTATTGTTGGTATTAAAAACTGATTTCTAGAGATGCGGCTTAGTTGGGCATCCTGACGGTTACATCCGACCTAGATAACTGATTTGATCCATAAAGTTTTGCTAAGGGACTAATAAAAGATTGGCATTGGGGTATGATGGGAACACCATCATGTGGCATAACTAGCTCAATTTGGTCTGATAAAGTTAATAAAAGCTCCTACATATCAGTTGGAAGGTCTCTTGGGCAGGTTGAGTTGTTTTGAGAAGAAAAGAAGAATAAAAGGTTATTTCTGCAATTTTACTAGTAATCCACAAATACAGAAGAATCACGGGGTATTTCAAGGGTTTATTAAAGGTCATTTGGTCATTAGTGTCTAATAAGTGGGTCCATCCAGACAGAAACGGGTTTTCACGTATTTCAAGAATTAATGGACATCTAAAATCCTAAAAGCAAACCTGCTTTATTAACTGAGGTTCTGGTGAGGATAATATTCATCTAAACTCTCTAAAAATCATAGAAAAATATTCTTTAGGGTTTGGCATCCTTGATTTGATCATCTGAATCCATTTTGACCTAAAATAGGGTCTCAGATAGACAATTGCTTTAATTTAGGTTTTTATGCAATTTACCCAATCAAACTTGGTCATAACCTAAATCCGACTTCACCATCAGATTCCTTGGGTCCAAACTATATTTGTACCAAAATTTGGGCCCAATCAGAGATCACCTTGACCTAGTTTTCATTCCAGTTCAGACACTCTTTTTATCACACAATGACCCTTAACTTTTTGAATTCTTCACAAATAGGTCCCTAACTTTTTTATCATCTTCACATTTAGGTCCCTACTACCATTGGTGTGAACACTCTAAGCTCTGACGAGATTCGAGTAAGGATTTCTCGCTCGATTCTCAATCAAACTCTTCCAGAATTGAAAGGGAGATTCCTTGAGGAATTCCCTTCCAATTAAACCTGGCCATGAATTCTGATTCATTCCCAATCTTCCATGCGAACGGATGGAAGATGTGGGTATCAAGTTTGTGCAAACTTTCTAAGCTTCGCAAGCTTCTTTTCAAGCTTGGAACTCCTTTTTTGGCCTATAAAAGGATCAGGGGCAAGAACCCTTGCTCGTTGGCAAATTTTGGCCAGAGAAAACCTTCTCTCTTCCCTCTCGGGCCATTTGTGCAATTTGCTCTGGCGACCTCTTTCCAATCTGCTCCATCGCACCTCCAACCATCAAATTGGAGGTGCCACCGTCTTCCTCTCTTCCTCGTGTACCTCTCCGGTCAAAGGGAGGGAGTTCCTCTACCTCAATTGTCGTCGCCACCTCGCCATCTCCACCTCCTTCTCTGGCTCTGGTCAAGCCACGTTCGGAGCTCTCTAGCGTTCTTCCTCATTCCTAAGTCCCTCTACCTTCTCTACTCCCCGGCATCATTTCCCCTTACCTACACTTCAAATCAACCATGCTATCACCCACCACACCATCGTCTTCATCTGCTCCAGCGATGCTCTGGCGAAGCCTTCCCGCCGCACCACTGCTTGAAACGCCATCGCTCCGCCCCCATTAGCACCGCCGTGTTCCAGAGAGAAAAAGCCCTCTGGTTATTGAGGCTATTAGCCTCTCCTCAGTGCCACCGAACACCACCATTCATGCACCACCTTCCTGAGGTCGTTCGACCACCACAGGCACTTTCACTCCACAAAAACACCACCAATGCACTCGTCGACGACCGACGAAGCTTTTGAGCCAATTTAATTAGGCCACCAGGCCATGTTCATGCTTTTCAGGTTTGGCTAGAGCTCCGCCACCGCTTTCGTCTTCCCCAACCCTGTTCGCTCATCTCTAGCCCTCAACTTGCCTAGCTGTAGACAGCAATAGACGCGGAACCATCAGCTGTAGTTGTCCAGGCCCTCAATCGAAGCCACCAGCTGTAGCTACTGCCCCAATTTGTTGAGCCAACCAGAGCAGCTTCGCGCGAAGGAAGCAGTAGAGGATAGTCCCACATTGTGTGGGACAAAATTCTGACTGCGCAAAAATTGAATTCTTGCCATTAGCTATTCACCTCAGCATGCAAAGTGGCTGAGGTGCCCACCCACGCACATGCATACGCACGCCCTCGCTCGTGGTTCACGCCACGCGGGTCTGAGCCTTGGTCTGTTTACCCGGTTACCTGGGTCTGGTTTGGTTTGCCTGATTCGAAAGAGAAGAGAAGAGAAGGAAAAAGAGAGAGAGGGGGGGGGGGGGTTTACCTCGTTGCCTATCTCTCGACACTTAGGCGAAATTCTGAAGAGGCCTTCACCTCTGTTGGTGTTGGTGATGTGCTCTGCTATGTCTCTCCTTGAAGCTTGAGAAAGAGAGGCCTTTGCCTCTGTGTGCTGGTTCTGAATCACTGTTTCACTTAAGTAGACGTGGTATTTGGTTGATTGATACTATTGCATTATTTAAGTAGAATTGTAATAGGGTAATTTGGTGATTCAAATCACCATTTTTACCCTAATCTTTTTGCGACATTGACTCTTGAATCTATATGATTTGTGTTTGAAATTGTTATTATATTGCTATATTCTTACTTATAATTGTAAGCTTGAGATAAATTGCCATATTGCTCCCTGCATTCAACCTTGAACTTTTTTGAGTTATAAATTTAAGTGTTTAATGAGATCTTGTCCTATACTATAACGCATTTCTTAAACATCGGCTATTTTGCATTAACATGCATAAATATACATTTTAGGCCAATTACATATATACACATCACCCACCATCATGTGCTCGGTAGCTCCAACTCCAGAGTTTGGTTGGAGGTATCTCCCTTTGCTTCCCTTGTTTTGTCTTACTTTCTCCCATTCCTTTGAGCTGATCACCATACTTATATCGCTTTCGTACTTTTCTTTAGTTACCTCTGAAGCTACGGAAGTAAGGGCAAACCGTTTCCCTTGTATGAGGACATCAACAACATTATTGGTAAGGACATCACAACAGAAGAACATGTGATGTCTTCTAATCAGGCCTCAGATTCATCTGAGGAGGAGACACCAGTCCGTTATATCCCCATAGTTCTACCTGTGGAGACTCACTACATTTTACCCAAGAATCATATCAAAATGCTTTTGATGAGAATATGAGCTTTTAGGAACTCTTATCCTCAGCCCCCCTACCTCATTCAAGTTATGGTTATGGCAATTCAATAAATCCTTCTGAGGGTGAATTGAGTCGTGAAGTTCCTCCACCATCCAGCCCCCCACATGGTCACCCAAGTGGGGATCGTGGGAAAAGACCAAGTGCGGAAGGCACTTCTAGTGGTGGGAAAAGGCATTGCACGAGCTCAACAAGTGCAGCAACGGAAGGAATTCAAGAGACAAACTCCTTACTGAAAATGATTGCTGATCACCACATTTCTAACTAGGAAGGTCTACACAAGCTAGGAGATTGGTCGTTATCTTGGGATGGCCAAGGAGAGAGTGGCGTTCCTCTCCCCCTTTGATATTGTTGTCTTGGCCCACCGTTTGTCGAGGAGTCGAAACTGTGCAGTATTTATGAACGTCGTTGATAACACCGAAGCATTTCACAATTGGTTGTAGCGAGTACTTCAGGGTTGACAACATCATCATCTTATGCTTTGTCCTTTCACCGTACCACTGGATTTCCTTTGTCCTTCCACGTCATCATCATCATGGAGTGTGCCATACCTGATCCTACCCACTTGATTATCTTATTTTCCTTTTTGTTTGTTGCTTTCTTGATGAACGATGGTTATGTAATAATTTTGAACACTTGATCGTACTTTTAAGTGCTTTGTCGATGGAACATAGTTTATATTATGTTGTTTAAATGCATTCCGTCAGTTGTGCTCTTTATATTTATGTTTCAATCACTTGTAGCTTGAAGAATATAATTTTCTCCAATTTGCATTGTTATGTATTAGGTCGTCATGTCCTTCTTTACTTTCAGGGATGTCAAATTCATCTACTTCAAACAATATTGATAGTTCGCTAGTGTCATGCGATTCCTCAAGCGAGGACTCTGTGACTGATAGTCGCAGTTGTCAGAAGACGACGAGATGACGATTGTGGAGTTGTTGTTGCCAACTGTTGTCATGGTGCAATGCTACCCACCAATTCCCTGTAGAATTCCTCGTAACACAAACGCTATGTTAGGACACGAGTGGATCTATGACATCCTCTACCACCCAAATCCAAAGTGATGTAGGGATGGATTTTGAATGTCGAAGGAAACATTTTAGACATTTGTTGATTTGTTAAAGGAAAGAACAAAGTTAAGAAACACACGCAACATGATTGTAGAGGAGCAGCTAGGCATTTTCCTTTCGATATTGGGATATGGGGGATCAAATCGTCATCTCATGGAGAGATTTCAACACTGGGGAAACGATAAGTCGCTACGTTAACAAAGTTGTGAGGCAGATCATCAAGTTGAAGTGACTTCGGATCAAATTACCCGATGCTAATGCATTGATCCCCGTTGAGATAAGTGGAAACCTGAAGTTCTTCCTTTACTTTCAGGTACTCATTATACTTCACATTATTTATGAGCGTCGAACTTCTTCGATATTTTGAAAACATTAACCTTCGTCACGTAATAGGATGTTGTCGGAGCTATTGATGGATGTCATATTAAAGCGATAGTTAGAGGTGATCAATAAGCACGCTTTCATTGCCCAAAGCAGTACACATCTCAAGATGTGATGGCTGTAGTAAATTTGGATATGGAATTTATATACATGGTCACCGGCTTCGAGGGTTTCGCGGCTGACATGCGGGTCCTTAACTAGGCACTTGATGTTGGAAAATTTCGAGTCCCATAAGACAGATGCTACTTGGTTGACCTTGGGTATGCAAATACCGATAGATTCTTGATCCCATATTGAGGTGTTGCATACCATTTGAAGGAGTACAGGGGTCGTGCATACCATAATGCCAAGCGGATATGTAATCACCGACACGCTTCCTTGCACAATGTTGTCAAGCGCCCTTTTGGTGTCCTTAAAGGACGCTGGTGATTACTAGAAAACCAACCATTCTATAAGTTTTACAACCAGTGTCGAATGGTTATGACTGCCTACATCCTACACAACTTCCTCCTTCATTTTGAACCAAATGATGAGCTATTCCAGGAATTACTAAGATGTTGATCATGATGACCTCGAAGGCGAGGTTGATGATGTTGTTGTGAATGTAGGCACAACTATCCGTGATAATATTTCTTAAGCTCTTTGGACTGATTATAGGGGGAGAAAATTTGGTCGTCGTACATCGTGATAGCTTACATTATCTTCCTTCATTTGCTCATATAATATGTGAAGTGTAACCCGTTCGTATGCTTTACCCATTGTTTAAAGGTGATTTCGTCGATTTATGAATTGCGCGTTGTACTATAGTCGACAAAATCGCTACAAACACTTAAATTTATAAACTTGAAATCGATGAATTGAGTCCGAAGTTGTTCGCATGGAGCAAATGTGTAATTCATACACTAATTGTGGTATAAAAATAATGAGCACAGTCAATAGTCATGATTAAAGATATTCAATGACTAAACTACTTAGAAATATATTCAATGTTAAACCAATGTATCTCAAGAACAACGGGATAAACAGAATAGAAGAAAACCCCAAAAATAATGGTGATTTAGATCACCACTAAGCTCCTTCAACTTAAGCATACATCCCTCAGTTCAAATTTCCCAACAATGTTCAGAACCACATATATCTCAATTAGCCATGCCAGAATAGATATTAAATGACTCCACAGTGCCTCAACCAATATCAGACGTCTGTATAACCTCGACGACTTAAGTGATCACAACACAAGGCACCAGCATAGCACAAAGCCAATGCACAATGCCTTAAAGATGCCAAAGTATTAGGCATGCATGCACACATCTCGAGGCATCGGGTATGAATCATGAAGCAAAACCCTCCCCCTTCCTCCTCAGAAATTTCCCTAAGATCAGCTCAATCCGAGTAATCGAGTTTGTAAGCAGGTAATCGGATTCGGGTAGGATCTAGACCTGCGTGGTGTGTATTGCGGGTGAGGAGTGAAAGCACGTAGGTGAGCGCGTGCATGGGCGACCCGACCCCTTGTGTGATGGGCGATAAGCGTATGGCACGATTTGCCTTTATGCAGCTTCACTCAGTTTGGTGCCCATGATGTGGGACTAAGCTGCTGGGTTTCCTTCTTCGTTTCAGTCGTGAATGCCTTTGTCAAATCAAGGTTGTTGCTACGTTGCTTCTTTGCAATTGGAAGCCCAATTCATTTCCTGAGAGCTGTTTGCACAGGTTGAAGGTGGATTTGAGGTTGTAAGAGGTCGGTTGACGGCTATCAGTGACAGGGATGGCTGTCGACGTTGGTGATACCTGAAATCATGAACACGGGCCTTAAGCTCCAATTAGTGTGTTCAGGAGAGTCGCCTGAGTGCGTGGAGTGTGTTGGTGGTGCTAATGTGATGGTTTGTGAGGTGTAGAAGGCTGAACGATGGTTGTGATGGTGGGTGAGAGTGGGTGTTTGGTGGCGTGAATTGTTGGTGCGAGCTCACAGGTGCTACGCTAGAGGCAGAGAAGACGAGTGGGAAGGCACGTAGATAGCGGTTGAATCGGGGCTTGAAGGAGTTTAATGGAGTTTAGAGAGATAGAGAGGAAGAGTTTGACCTATCTACCAGTTGAAAGGAGGGATAAGTGGTGCAAGTTGTGATTGGTCGGCGTTAGTGGAGAGTGCTCTTGTGGTGAGGAGCGACGACGACGAAGGGGTAGGTAGCCTTAGCTTTGGCCCACTAGGCACGGAAGAAGACAAGGAAGAAGTAGGCACTCTCAATTTGACTGTTGAGAGACCGTGGGAGGACGGGGAAGGCAGTCACCGGAGTTGAGGGTGGAGCTTGACTAAGGAGATGAGAGAAATTGTTTTTGGTCCTTTTCCTAACTATAGAGGACGGTTGAACATGGGAAAGCTTTTATAGAGCTTAAGGATGACCTCTAACAGGGGAATTCATTGCGATTTCATTGCGATTTGATTTAGGTTCCATGCGAATTTTAAGAGCTTCGCCTGAGCTCTAAGATGTGAGTTAGTATCCAAGATCCTGATTAATTGATTTATTGTAGTGTGAACACCAATCTCACCAAATTTGGTGGGATTTGGAGTTGATTTGGTGCAATTTTGAGATGGTCAAAGCACGCCTATAGGTCAGTTGACCTATCAATGGCAGCAAGGGTATTTTTGCAAAGAAGATGAAGAAGTTAGGGTCCTATTTGCAAGGAATTTGGAAAGTTAGGGGCCTGACTGAGAGCAATAAAGATTTAAGGGACTGAAATGCAAATTAAGTCAAGATGAACTCTAATTGGACCCAAATTTTGCTCTTAACCTAATTTGGACCCAAGGAATCTAATGGTGAAGTTAGATTTGATTTTTGATCACATTTTACTGGGTAATTTGCACAGAAGTCCAAATTAGGGCAAAATCCCATCTGAAGCTCTGTCCAAGGTCAAAATGGATTTAGATGGTCAAACCAAGGGTACCAAACCTCTTAGAATATTTTTATATAAATTTTAGGAGGTTTAGATGAATTTTATTCTAACCAGAACCTCTTTAATTTAAGAGGGTTTGAAATTAGGGTTTTGTGTGTTGTTTTGGTTCTTGGAATGCATGAAACCCTATTTTTGTCTGTGTAGACCCACTCCTTGGACTTTAATACTCATTTTACTTTTAATTAATCCTTGACAAATCCCATTGTTACTCTGCATTTGTGATGTGAAGTTAAAACTACAGAATTACCCCTTTTTAATGTTTTCTTCTCAAAATGGAGTTGCGTGAAATTACTGTTCTCAGGCAATCATGTAGGAGCATTTGTCACTTGATTTCAACTAATTCAAGTTAGTTATGGCTAATGATGGTGTTACCATCACCTATGTATCGTGGTCATTTCCTGTAGATCTTGTACGATTATGATTATCAATGTTAAAGACATTATCATCATATGACAATTTGCTATTTAGAACTTCCTTCTTGAGTCACATGTCAATTTCTCCAAATTTGTTGATGTTAAAAATATAGGATATGGAGATGATGCCAAGGTGTGGACCCCTTTGGAGATACGGTAGGAGATGCTCCTGTCATGATCTTTGTAATCTTATTTTAGAGGAGTCCAACAACGGTGAGGAGATGATGGGAACACTATCATAGGCTCTAAATAGCTACTTTTAGTTTAGAATAAAAGATAAAAGCTCGTACATATCCATCTGAGGGTCATAACACCACTTCAGGTTGTTTTAAGAAGAAATAGAGACTTAGGGTTAATTCTGTAATTTTAACAGTATATCATGAATACAGAATAAACCAATGGGTTGACTAGGGGTAAAATAAAGGTTAAATGAGCGTTAAAGTTTAATGAGTGGGTCTATGCAAACAGAAACAAGTTTTCACGTATTTTGAGAATTAATAGTAACCTAAAACCCTAATTTCAGACCTGCTTAAATAATAGAGGTTATGGTTAGGATAAATTCCATATAAACCTTATAAAAATCATAGAAAAATATTGTATAAAGTTTGGTACCTTTGATTTGACCATTGGAACCCATTTTGACCTTAAACAGAGTTTTAAATAGAAAGTTGCCCTAATTTGGGTTTTTACATAAATTGCACAGTCAAACTTGGTCAAAACTGAAATCCAACTTCATCACTAGATTCCTTGGGTTCAAATTAGGTTTTACCAAAATTTGGACCCGATCAGAATTCATCTTGACTTAGTTTGCATTTTGGTCGATTCAGACTCTTTCTCTCTCACATACACCCTTGACTTTCAAAAATCCTTGCGAACAACCCCCAACTTTGTCATCTTCTTTGTAGTTGGGTCCCTGCCGCCATGGTAGGTGTGAACCCACGCACCCGAGCTCTCAATCAGGGATTCCTCCCTGATTTCTTGGTCAATCCCTTCCAAAATTGGATGGGATGATCCTGAGGAGATCCTTGATCGATTAAACCTAAATCCTACCTACAAATCTCTCCAAATTGCTTGTGCGAACCCTTGGATTTCGAGAATCTTCCTCCTAAAAATCCGAGCTTCTCAAGCTTGTTTCCAAGCTTGGAAGCTTGCCTGAAGCTCTATAAAAGCTTCTACATTGCAGAGTCGAACTCTTTAGCAAGTTTTTAGCCCACAAAACCCTCTTCCCCCTACCTCCGGCCAGCTCCAACTCCGCTCTGGCGGCTCCCTTCCTTCGGTCTCCTCGCTTGTTGCCATATACTATAGGCGGCATGTTCATCCTCCCTAAGTTCCTCCGTGCCTCGCCATACCTGAGAGGGGCTCTCACCCCTTCAGAGCGTCGCCGTTCTACCTTTAGGAGCACCTTTGTCTCCGGTATCTCCGTCGTCTACAACCACCCTCAGTCGACTCTACACCGCCTACTGATCCACTTCACACCCTCGCTACCTGCTTCAGAACGCTCCCTCGCCCGTGCCACCGTCGTCTCCCCCATCTCTGGTGCACCTTCCGCGACCTCGAAAACCTGCTACACTGCATCAATCCACTCCCCACCGGTCTAGAAACCATCGTCATGTCCTCACGAGCAAAACCCCTCAAGTAATTGAGGGGATTACTTGGTCACGCACTCCACCCAACTCATTGTTGGTGCTAGAGCACCACGATCATTTGTTTTGATGGTAACAAAATACGTGTTATTTAACATTTGCAATTTGAGTCCTAGATTTCAGGTCAATTGCAAATGTAGACGTGCTTAAACGGAGTTCGAGCTCGCATCCGGGACGGATTGGAGGAGCTTGACGGAAAACAGAGGAGGTTCGCGTGGAGCGACAGATTGAAGATAGAAGACAAGAAGAATAGGATAGATTCTTTTTAATCCTTTCTTGTATCTCTTGTCTTTATTTTCTTGCTCTTTTTATTTTTCTCAGAATATTATGTTAAAGAGCCTCAAAGTACCCTAACAGTAGTCCTAGGAACACCGGCACAACCCTAGGATATTTAAGTTTTCTGTAGAACAGTTAGAAAACCAATATAGGGTTCAAACAGCACTTCCAGACATCTAATTCCCAAATCAGGCGTCTGATAATGTATTTTAAGACGTCTGACTGTTGTTTCAGACGTCTGATAACTGTTAGGCTGGACATAGTCAGTTCTGTCTGATGAAATCAGACGTCCAGACCTTATACCAGACGTCTTAGGAGACGTCTGATGGATTTGCCAGATGTCCAATTAGTGGACCGTTGGCTGGCTTAGCAAGCACTCAAGGTTATGACCGTTAGAGCCTTATCAGACGTCCTTAGGCCTTTCCAGATGTCTGATAAATGACCGTTTTGCCTCGGCTGACCCAAAATCTCTTCTGAGAGATTTTCTAGCCGTTGCAACGGTTGGAAAATCCATTCCATAGGAAAAGTTGGTTTCCAGACGTCCGGGTATAGTGCCAGACGTCCTGTTTGTCGTCTGATCAACTTGAACAAAAACCCTGTTTAGATCTGATTCAAGTCAGGAGGAAACCCGCATAGAATCAAACGTCTGACCTTGAAATCAGACGTCTTAAAGTGGCCTTCCAGACGTCTGATGCAAGAGTTAGACGTCTGATTACCCTGTCAAATGTAATCATTGTCCTGATTTTGGCCTGATTCTCTTGGGCTTTGTTCCCAACGGCTATAGAACCTTTCCTAAGCCTTCCAAAGCCTTCCTAAGGCCTCTATAAATAGAGGGGAGCCTTTGACACACTTACACACACTTAGATACACTTAGCTACACACTTTCACACTCTTTTGTGTCCAGAAAAGATCTTGCTCTCCAAGCTTAAGCTCCATTCCCTTGAGAGCATCAAGTCTTCGCGCACCCGCTCTCCCGCCGTTGTTCACGAGAGCGACATTGCGCCGTTGCGTGGCTCACGCACCCGCGTCATCGTCGACGCACTCCTTGCAAAGAGGAGTTTCCTAATTCCTATAGAAGCTTAGGTTTATTACTTTGTTGGCTCTATAGGACCTGTTGTTTTATTTTATCTTTGTCTTTTGGTTGGGTATTCGCTTTGCGAATTCCCGTCTCCTTCGTGGGACAAAATCCTTCTCGTGGAGAGAAGGGGTTGAGGAACGCTACCCTCGTACTTGTAGCGTGGTTGTACTGAGGTTGAATCACCCTCGTTTTAAAGTGATTCGGTTAGTGGATTTGATCAACTAGGTTGATCGGAAAATCCTAACTCGAGAGGGTTAGGTGGTGGTTTTCACCCGGTTTGGGTTTCCACCTAAAAATCTTTGTGTACTTTGTGTGGTTGTCTATTCTGTGATATTGTTTATTTTATTTCCGCAATTTATCACGTCACCCCCTCTTCGAAGGGAAAACTACATTTGGTATCAGAGCAGGTCTTGCTGTTTCGGCGTAACAACCAGGCAAGATGATCATGGAGGGAAGCTGTTCCACAAGCAGGATTTCCGAGGGGCAGTCCACAACCCGTCCGCCGTTCTTCGACGGGAGCAACTACCCCTACTGGAAGTTGCGGATGAAGACGTGGCTTCAAGCCACCGATTTCACAGTCTGGGCCAGGTGCGAGACCCCCTTCGACATCCCAGAGAAACCCGCCAGAGGATACTCGCAGCAGCAGATCCGGGAGCTCTCTCTCAACGCGAAAACAATGAACGCGTTGTATTGCGCTTAGCTCGGAGGAGTTCAACAGAATCTCGCAATGCGCCACCGCATACGAGATCTGGCACACACTTGAGGTAACTCACGAAGGTACCTCTAAGGTAAAAACTTCTAAACTCAATTTACTTTCACAAGAATTTGAGGCGTTTTCTATGAAATCTAATGAAACTTTAAGTGAGATGAACACTAGGTTCACTCTCATAGTAAACAATTTAAAAGCTTTAGGGAAGACCTTCATCAAGGGGGAGCTTCAAGGGAAGCTTCTTCGTTCCCTTGGATCGGAGTGGGAACAGAAAGTCGCCGCCATCGAGGAGGCGAACGAAGTAGAGGAGCTCAACATGGAAGATCTCCTAGGCAATCTAATGGCCTACGAGACAAAGTTGAAGCAGAAGAAGGATACACCGGAGCCAAAACTGAAGAAGACTCTTGCCTTCAGAGCCACGTCGGATAGCGAGGTAAGTTCCGACAACGAAGACTTTAGAATTTTACTTAAAAATTTTTCCAAGTTTTGTAGGGAATTAAAGAAAGAGAAAAAGGAGAAGAAGGAAAGCCCGGGACGTTGCTACCACTGCAACGAGAAAGGGCACCTACGACCAGAGTGCCCTCTTCTCAAAAAGGAGAAGAAAAAGGAAAAGGAAAAGAAATCTAAGAAGAAGGCGTTCCAAGCCACTTGGGACGATTCCAGCTTGGAGGAAGAAGAAGAAGAAAAGGAAGAAACCGCTTGCTTTGGTTTCATGGCCAGAGAAAGCAACAGCGACAGCGAAAGCGGAAGCGACGACAGCGACAACGAGGTAAATTTCGATTTACAAGAAGCTTTTAATGAACTATTTGAGATTAGTAAATCACTTAAAATAGAAAACAAAAATATTAAAAAGAACCTTAGTTTTCTTAAAAATGAAAATGATAGGTTAGAAAAATAACTTAAGGACATAGAAGCTAGTCCTAAAAATGATAACCTATTATTAGAAAATCATAACCTCATCAATGAAAATAATAAATTGATTGAGGAAAATGATAGTCTAAAGTTAGAAATCTCTAATTTAAAGACTAAGATGAGTATTATAGAAAAAGAAATTGCATGTCTTAGGGAAAACTCCAACAAATTAATCAATAAAGTAGATAATTTTTATAGCCCTAAGGTTGAGAAAGGATCTCCATCAAGGAGACCCGCTAACAGATCCGGATCCAAGCCCACTTGGATACCGAAGAAAGAATTAGAATCTTGTTTTGTAGGATTCAGGGATAATTATAACACAAAGGACTGGACCTACAAACTCAAGGCTGGTCAACTCGAGTTGGGAGAACCAAGGAGTAGACCAAGGAGGAGAACAAGAAGACCGACGAGACGACGAACAAATGACGGACCCGCCGCACGTCGACCACCAGATTGGAGATCGGCGCCAATGCCCGGGCCTCCAAGCTACGGATGGGAGCCCCATCCGATGTGGCATCCACCACCACCATTCGGGCCATTTTATTGGTCATGGTAGGTGAGGTAAAATTCTTAACCCTATCTTTTTATAAGCATTTAAATAGGGGGAGTTAAAATTTATAAGCTAATTGTCAATTTTTAAGGGGGAGATATAAGGTAGCTAAATTTCCTTTAGTAAGGGGGAGAAAAATAGTAGCGATCTTGTTATAAAAAAAAAGGGGGGGAGGACATTACCTTTGTTAAAAGAAACTCATAGAAGAGCATGTTTTAAGGGGGAGTTATAGGAAATGTAAAATCAATTAAACCTTTTTGATAATGTCAAAAAGGGGGAGGATTTTTTGCATTATTATCTATGGTTTTGTCATCATCAAAAAGGGGGAGATTGTTGGTGCTAGAGCACCACGATCATTTGTTTTGATGATAACAAAACACGTGTTATTTAACATTTGCAATTTCAGTCCTAGATTTCAGGTCAATTGTAAATGTAGACGTGCTTAAACGGAGTTCGAGCTCGCATCCAGGACGGATTGGAGGAGCTTGACGGAAAACAGAGGAGGTTCGCGTGGAGCGACAGATTGAAGATAGAAGACAAGAAGAATAGGATAGATTCTTTTTAATCCTTTCTTGTATCTCTTGTCTTTATTTTCTTACTCTTTTTATTTTTCTTAGAATATTATGTTAAAGAGCCTCAAAGTACCCTAACAGTAGTCCTAGGAACACCGGCACAACTCTAGGATACTTAGGTTTTCTGTAGAACACTTAGAAAACCAATATAGGGTTCAAACAGCACTTCCAGACGTCTAATTCCCAAATCAGACGTCTGATAATGTATTTTAAGACGTCTGACTGTTGTTTCAGACGTCTGATAACTGTTAGGCTGGACATAGTCAGTTCTGTCTGATGAAATCAGACGTCCAGACCTTATACCAGACGTCTTAGGAGACGTCTGATGGATTTGCCAGACGTCCAATTAGTGGACCGTTGGCTGGCTTAGCAGGCACTCAAGGTTATGACCGTTAGAGCCTTATCAGACGTCCTTAGGCCTTTCCAGACGTCTGATAAATGACCGTTTTGCCTCGGCTGACCCAAAATCTCTTCTCAGAGATTTTCTAGCGTTGCAACGGTTGGAAAATCCATTCCGTAGGAAAAGTTGGTTTCCAGACGTCCAGGCATAGTGCCAGACGTCTTGTTTGTCGTTTGATCAACTTGAACAAAAACCCTGTTTAGATCTGATTCAAGTCAGGAGGAAACCCGCATAGAATCAGACGTCTGACCTTGAAATCAGACGTCTTAAAGTGGCCTTCCAGACGTCTGATGTAAGAGTTAGACGTCTGATTACCCTGTCAAATGTAATCATTGTCCTGATTTCGGCCTGATTCTCTTGGACTTTGTTCCCAACGGCTATAGAACCTTTCCTAAGCCTTCCAAAGCCTTCCTAAGGCTTCTATAAATAGAGGGGAGCCTTTGACACACTTACACACACTTGGATACACTTAGCTACACACTTTCACACTCTTTTGTGTCCAGAAAAGATCTTGCTCTCCAAGCTTAAGCTCCATTCCCTTGAGAGCATCAAGTCTTCGCGCACTCGCTCTCCCGCCGTTCACGAGAGCGACATTGCGCCGTTGCGTGGCTCACGCACCCGCGTCATCGTCGACGCACTCCTTGCAAAGGGGAGTTTCCTAATTCCTATAGAAGCTTAGGTTTATTACTTTGTTGGCTCTATAGGACCTGTTGTTTTATTTTATCTTTGTCTTTTGGTTGGGTATTCGCTTTGCGAATTCCCGTCTCCTTCGTGGGACAAAATCTTTCTCGTGGAGAGAAGGGGTTGAGGAACCCTACCCTCATACTTGTAGCGTGGTTGTACTGAGGTTGAATCACCCTCGTTTTAAAGTGATTCGGTTAGTGGATTTGATCAACTAGGTTGATCGGAAAATCCTAACTCGAGAGGGTTAGGTGGTGGTTTTCACCCGGTTTGGGTTTCCACCTAAAAATCTTTGTGTACTTTGTGTGGTTGTCTATTCTGTGATATTGTTTATTTTATTTCCGCAATTTATCACGTCACCCCCTCTTCGAAGGGAAAACTACACTCATGACCACTCGCAGTACCTTCTTGAGGTCGTCAGGCCTCCACCTTCACTCGCATCACATGCTGCACCCACCACTGCACTCGTTGCTTCACGGCGATCCTTCTGAGCCTATTTATGAGGCCGCAAGGCCATTCTTGTGATTTTAGGTCTTCACCGGATGACAGTCGCCGCCCTCAACTTCTTTGATGATGCCTTCAGTCCTCTGGCCACGACTGCTCCAGGTTTAACTCCCAAGCTTCACGGGTGACTCTCAGGCATCCTTTTAGACTTGCAATTGACGAAGCAAGTGCCCCTTTCGACTGCAATCAGAGTTCCATCTGCAGCACCTACGCGGAGAAGACTGTGGGACTAGATAGTCCCACATCGTGTATTGAGCAACTGAGTGAGCGGGATAAGAGGAATTCCTCACTCCCATTCTTTGCCCAAGAGCATGGGGGTCGGGTCCCCTACACCCTCACGACTCGCTTAACCCGACCGAGCACTCCTCGCTTGCGATCATGCCTGGTTACCCGCTTGATTACTCGGCTAGACCTGGGTTTCTGAGAGAAGGAAGGAGAGAGAGAGAGGGGGTTTTGCCCTTCACTACTCTCTACACTTAGCGAATCTGAGAGTCCTTTGGCTCTGTGTTACTGTGCTGTGGTTGCCTCTCACTTGAGGCACGAAGGAAGAAGAGAAGAGGCCTTTGCCTCTATTCTGTTGAAGCTGAGCCTTGTGCACTTAAGGCGTCTGAAGCCTTGTGCCTTCGTCTGATCTCTGCTGGTTCTAAAAACTACTGTTGATTCATTTGAGTTGGTTGACATGGAATATTGGTTGATAATTACTGTTGATATATTTGAGATATTTGGGCTTAACTTCGAAGGGTTAATTGGTGATTCAAATCACCATTTTAACCTATTCTTTTTGCACTGAGATACTTGGTTTCATCTATATATCATTTTGAGTTCTGAATAAAGTTTTGATCATATTTGCTTATATTTCTTATGATTGGTGAGGCTAAATTGCTATTACTTGCTCTCTGTGTTCGACCTCGAACTCTTTTGATTCTGAGTTACAAATTTAAATGATTTGAGTGACTTTGTCCTATACTACGATGCATTTTCTTAACAAACGATGAATTCGCTTAAACAGGAGACAATACTCCAGTGGTTGTATTATGTTTGCCCTCGGACCGATGGAGTATGTTGTTGATCTTGATCTAGCCTTGCAAGTCCTATTACACTTGAAGTAATATTCTTGTCCATTTGCAATCCAAGGCTGTGGGTACAGGGTCCTTTTGTCTGACCATGAGCCTATGCTTTAGTCTTCCCATGCAGAGTTCACCTTCCTGGTTAAGTCATATATGAAGTTGGAGATGTCTCGCATTCGGTGTAGGGGGAATGCCTTCGGAGCTGTAGGTTGCGTAGGAGAGGATATCAGATCTTGAGATAGAGATGGAGGCTCGTCATGTCGAGAAAAATTACGATGAGATTGTCGGCCAATTCAATAACATGTCCATGTAGTCGATCTAGGACATCCCGTGGTTTGATTTGTTCTTTTCTTTTATTTCAGTTTCGTGCTTTGTTTTCGAATATGGTCTTCCATATTCGCTGGAATGTAGTCGTTTGGATAATTTTTGCCATTTATGTTAGACAAATGCTGACTATTACCGTCTCCATTCTACTCAATATTGTGACGTATTTTTGCCTTATAATTTTTGTCAACATCCTGTAGTATTACTTCTCCAAAAATATTGTTCATAGCCAGTATTCTTTGTTGGTAATGGACTACATACTCACCTGGGAGCATCAGTAGGTTCTCCTCCATGCTCTATTTAGGAGGAAACAAGAGGGTCTATATCGAGCCGGATACTTCTCCCGTGCTCCTTGGCAAACCACCTACATGGAATTTGTTAATCATACCAACTACTATGTCTGTATGACGTGGTTGTATAAGTGTTGGTTGCACCATCGTGATACATATCGTCTAGTTAGGGGGCTTATGGATGGGCCATAATGGCACTGGGATCATGGATCCTGCATGGTAGTTCCAATTAATGGGGCCAGTTAATGGATGCATGTAAGTCTTTTTATTCTCCACATAACTACTTTTAGTCATAGTCCTGCGAGTAACGAATGTTTTGATTCAACTGGTTGATGGCCATCTTAGGTGTCTCGAAGGGGTGTGCATCCCACAATATTCTTTAGTGGGGATGATTTTGCATTAGTGATTCTACGACCTTGTTGGCCACCTTATTTATGTCGTCGAACCTTCTTTTATGCTACTGATGTGTAAACCTAATCATGAAACTCTACGATAAGAGTACAACCATTTTTTCATGAGTACCCTTTATGTTATTTCGCTACCCTTTTTTTTCTTATCTAACTTATGCACGCATACTTGTTTATATCCTATTATGTATTTATTGTTACATTGTGACTAATCATTCATGTGCAGGATGCTAATATCACCATGTCTCCTTTAGTGCAATGATGGCCATGATGAAAGCTTCTTTTATAATTATTACTTATATTGAGGATTAGTTTTTGGTAGTTAAGGATGGAGATGGTGATGCTGGCTATGTAGGCAAAGTAATTATATTTGTACGCATGGCACGGATGGCTACATTATAACAACCACAAGTGATACAAATATGAGGTGAAATTTCATTGCTTGCACGATGCGGGTGGCTGCTTTGCAGCAATCCCGTGTGACAAAACGAGAAACAAATACAGCATATTACCATCCATAAGTACTAAACTCTGATCCAATGATAGTTGTCATTTATATATGAAGCAACCCGGGCTTAGCACAAATTCAATATCACCACATTTCGATGCTTAATTTATGAATGGTAGGTAGTTCTCCAATTCTTAATGCATGTAACAGGTGCGCTTTTTATTTGACACCTAGCCTCATAATTTTGCCTTCTCTTATACAATATCTAACGGTTATTATCTGATAACATAACTTCTCATTTTACTTAATCTTCTATTTGATAACATAAGTGATAGAATATTTGATAGATGGTATTATCATTTCTTCATCTTTTATTGTATTATGTCATATAACTCAATTTCCTATACGATGATTGTTTTGGTAGTTGTATCTGCTTTATAGTTCTTTCAAGTATGCGTATAATTTGTAGCTAGAATTTGCATGGTAATATAATAGTGAGGTAATATAATTTTTGTTGGTTATGCTAATATCATGTTAATTCTTTCCCAATCATCACTCGTACTTAGTAATGTCTTCTTTACTCAAGATTTCAGCCTGCTGGTTGTTTTGATATTATTCAGCCTTCAATTTCTTGTTCACTTGTTCCTGAATCTTTTTTTTTGATAACGAGGTTCCCTCTTGCGAGGTAGTCCTCGGGATACCGCAAGCGCCTCAACTCCATGGCCTTCGAGTAAAATCAATGTTGGCAAGACTTGAACTGGCGACCCCATTCCTCCAATACAACTTGTTTCTGAACTTTGTTGATGAAACAAACCCGCATGTTATGGCTATGGCTATTTGGAGTTAG
Source organism: Thalassia testudinum (assembly GCA_037157565.1). Classification (NCBI taxonomy): domain Eukaryota; kingdom Viridiplantae; phylum Streptophyta; class Magnoliopsida; order Alismatales; family Hydrocharitaceae; genus Thalassia; species Thalassia testudinum. Next base: position 94,336,777 of record JAZHRO010000024.1, read on the forward strand.
CATAGAAAAGTTAGCTTTGCAACAGGTTTTGTTTTTTTTTTAAACCATTGTAAGATATAAGGTATGCATTATGGTAGAAGTTGCAATATCACCACACCTCCCATTACCCTTTTTTTCTTCTTGCTGAGGTTGACCATGCCTGCTCTTGAGGTGATTTCTGAAATAGAATGTGTGGTTACTGCAGCAGTAGGATTGTCATATTCTGAGATAGGATACTCATTTCATCTAGAAATGATGCACCATTATTTATCGCGAAAATCGTCATTTTAAAGTCTAGCGTCATAGTATAGGACAAAAATTGTGACAACACTTAAATTTGTAAATTCGAAATCAATGTGAGTCTAAGGTCGTTTACAGAGAGCAAATTGGCAATGCAATCCATTAATCATAATATCAAGAAAGATATGTAAATATAATTAAAGTAATGCTCAATGTAAATCAAAAGAATATCTTAATAAAATCAGGAATTAGAGTGCAAAAAAGATGGGGTTAAAATGGTGGTTTGAACCACCAATTTAACCCTAATGTCTAAGCTCTCAACTAACTCAAATATCTCAATAGTAAATGTAATCCAATATCCATAGCAATATCAGAACTAGCTAGTCAGACGTTGGGTTATAGGCTCAGATGCCTTAACCTCAAGTCTTAGTAGAAGCTAAGGCAAAGCAGTAGTAGAGATGCAAGGGTCTCGCAAACACAAGGCTCAAGGGGGCTCACAAAGCATCAGAAGGCTAAGTGTTAAGTGTGGGAGAGGGGGCACGATTCTTGAGGCAATAGTAATGCAAAAACCCCCTCCTCCCTCTCAGATCCGGGTATATGGGTATACAATAATGGGTAATCGAATTCAAATAAGCAGACTAGGGACTAGACCAGCCCGTGTGGTGTAGCGGGTGAGGAGTGAGAGGCACGTGAGATGAGGGGACCTCACCCCCATGTCTGAGGTGAAGAGCGATGGGGACGTTTTTCTTTTATGTGTTGTACGCACTTTGACAATATCCGATGTGGGACTATAATCCCTGCAACTTCGCGTGCCTTTAGCCGAGGAACCCGGTGGTAATTGGAGTTGCAGCTGCTATGGTTTCGCCCAATTGAGGGTTTGGAACTGATCCTGAAGCTGTTTCGCACCAATTGGGAGTGGGGGCGAGACCGGAGGTGGCTGGATGACGGTGGCCTGAGACGGAGATGATGACCGGCAGCGGTGAAACAACTGCATCAAGAATATGGCCCTAGAGCTGGAATTAAGCACACACAAAGGTCCGATGCTACTCGCCAGACAAAATCCCTAAGGTGATTGGGGATGCTAGTGGTCGAAGGTGTGTGGCAGAGAAGCTTTGATGAGCTCTGGTCGGTGGTGATGGAGGAGGATGATGGAGTCAGTGAACGGTGAAATTGAGGAGTTGGGAAGCTCCGCGGTGGTGAGGTGATGTTGCTGGTGGTGGTTATGGGGTGTGTGATGTGCGGATGTGTGCCAACGGTGAAGGTGGTCGGAGGTGAAGTGGCCGACGTTGGAGAAGATAGAGGAGAGTGAGTTAAGAGCTGAGAAGCTCCAAATTTGAAATTGGGGCAAGGGGAAGTGAAAGCCCCATACTAATTTGGAGGAAGGAGGCGAAGTGGATGCTGCCGGTGGTACGTCGGAGTGGAGGAAGACGGTGAGGAATCCGGAGCGGAGGAAGGCGTGTCCGAGTGCGAAGCTTTGCGAGAAGCTCTTGGGATGAACGGGGAAGAAAAACCCCAAGCCTATTGTACTTGGTGAAGGGTGATGAGAGTAGTTTGGGAAGCTTCGGAGGTGGGTCTTTTGAGCCAGCGAGGGAGAGGAATTTAGGAGGGAAATTGGCTAGAATTGCATGAGGGAAAATGACTCGACGAGTAGGTCTTTAAATAGGACCAGATGTGAGTTTCAATCAAGAAAAGCTGGGCATTTGGGTGGGTGCCTTCGTTGCCCGAAAAGCTCAAATTTCTCCAGCTCATCGGCGCAAAGTACACACATGATTGGCATTGAAAAGGACCTCGATCGACTTGGATTGATCTGATGATCAATTTTGCCAAGTTTTAGAATTTCATGATGAGATTTCTAAAACCAAATCTCTGATTAAATGTCGGTGGGGGAGTTCTAAAGATCCTTTTTAGACTCTCATGGCGGCAGGGATCATTCTAAGAAGAACGATGAAAAGTTAGGGACCTGTATATAATAAAATCGAAACTTAAGGGCTTAAATGCGAGAAATAGAGATTTTAGGGATTGAAACACAAACTAGATCAAGATGGACTCTGATTGGGCCCAAATTTTGGCCTTAACCTAATTTGAACCCAAGAAATCTAATGATGAACTTGGATTTCATTTTTGACTACGTTTGACTGGGTAATTTGCATAGAAAACCAAGTTAGGGTAAAATCTCGTCTAAAGATCCGTTCTAGGTCAAAATAGGTTGAGATGGTCAAACCAAGGGTACCAAATCTTTTAAAATATTTTTCTATGAATTTAGGAGGTTTAGATGAATTTTATTCTAACCAGAACCTGTTTAATTTAAGCGGGTTGAGAATTAGGATTTTATGTGCTGTTTTGGTTCTTGAAATGCTTGAAACCCTGTTTTTGTCAGTGTTGACTCACCTTTTGAACTTTTGATCTCCTTTAACCTTTATTTAATCTCTGAGTGACCTTGTGGTTAATCTGTGTTTGTGATGTGCTGTTAAAATTATAGAATTAGCCTTGATTTCCCGTTCTTTCCTCAAATTAGAACAATGCGGAGTTATAACCCTCAGATGATTAGGTAGGAGCTTTTATCAATCAAACCTGACTAAATGTGGCTAGTTAGGGCTCATGATGGTATTCCCATCAACCATGCCGCCATCATTACAGGGGCAAATCCTTTAGATGGTTCAATCATATTATTTTTCCAACTTTACTCTCTTATATATATACATGCATATGTACGTACGTATGTATTTTTATTTGGTTATTCCATCATATGATTTTTACTTGTTCATGGAACTCATTTGGTTGATAATTATTTTCCAACCATGTAAAAGAGGACCATAGGTAGAAATTTATTTCTGCCTTCAGATCAACGAATTGAATACTTATTTGTGAGTAATGAGTGCATCATAGAGTTAAAACCTATATTTCATAGTTATGTGTTAATAAACTGATGCATGCTGAAAATAGAGTTTAAATCTAAGAGAGAATGGAAAATAGTTAAGGTTACTTACGTCATATGTGACAATTAGTTATCATGAAATTTATCTTCCTAATTGTGTAGGTTTCTAACCTTATTAAGCTTTCATTACCTTCGATTATTTAGGAGTTATATTACCTTCCTACATTGTAACTTCAATTATTTATGCGGGTTTCTAACCATTGTCCTTCTCCCCCTGATGCAGGTTTCTAACCATTGATATCTATTCAGTTATATTATTTAGATTTTTTAATACTTTCTCTAATGTAAGATTAACCTTTCTATTGTTCTCTTTGATTTTTGCTTCCAAAAGGAGATATTGTTGTAAGGCAATATTTTCCAGTAGCTAATATTTTCAGGTAATCTATCCCATCAGCTAATATCTCATTTCTTTGTTCGTCCTTTGCAAATATTCCATCCATGGAATTACATGATTGGTTTTTAAGCACGTGGAATGGTTTTTAAGGACGTCTTAGTTGTTGATGCTCAATCTATTTTGTATAATCGACTTTCTATGCGTTCCTTAACCAATTCATTTTCTTCTTGGTTTGCACGCTATATCAAGTTTCCTATGTTCAACTTTTAAGTATCGAATTCCAACCATTTACATTGTTGAGTTAACTGTGGATGTGCAGACCTGAATACAAATTCGACCACTCTTTCAGCTCTTTTATACATGTTAATACTTTCTGCTTCCTAAACCATTGCTATGATAAGCAAAATCACTTATTTCCTCATGTACGCATTTGTTGGAGTTGATGAGGATCTGAATTCATTAATCATTGCATCCAGGGGGATGCAGGTAAACAATTGACCTGATATAATTGCCGCATATACTTGCATTCTTCTTAGATTGTCTATAATGGTGTCAACCATTATGCATGCTATCATCAGAATGATGTCTCTTTCATAGACATTGTTATTGGAAACCCCTAATCTAATTATTTGAACAACATTTACATTTGGATCATAATGTGGCAACCTCATTCTTATTTACATATATGTTACAGGTGACTTAGTGGCTCAACAACTGTACAAATATGAATTATTGGGTTTATACCTGTCATGATCCTGTCATACTCATTTTCATGATATAATGTGTTTCAGGGAACAAGATTAAAAATAAGAATAGGAAAAAACATTGCAAATTGTTTTGGATGAAAGATGTACCTAATATAAATTTTTGCTTCAGATAGAAAATCAATCTTGATGGCATGCAAGTTACTTTTTCTCTCTACCTATAGCTGTGTGACTTATGTTGAACTTCTATTTTCAATTTTCTCTATTGTAGCTCAAAGTACTACCACTTTTATATTATCCCTGATGCTGTGTTCTTTATGTTGGGGTAATGTTAACATATTTCTCCTATTTATGCATCAAATTGCAATGGTTTATCTCTTATACGTTGGGGTAATGTTAACATATTTCTCCTATTTATGCATCAAATTGCAATGGTTTATCTCTTATACCTACTGCCATCAATTGGCTGGTGTATAGTAATCATTTATCTACTATTTATGCATGTAGGTTGTGTTGTTTCTCTTCACTCACTACTGTTGTATTCTATTTTATTGCATCTGTTGGAATATGTCTTCTATTTATGGTAGGAAGTGCTTTAATTTCTGTCATCTCGCATTTCTATTCAGGAACTAGTTAAAATTCTCTTTTATTTAACCATTTCATTTTCGAGTCTTGTTACATGTGATTCTTGACCTGCTTGCTACAGGTATCAATCAATCTCATATGCATCATATCTTCTATTCATGTCGATACATGTTAAATTAATGATCGATTCTATTTTTTTTGTTTAACCCATATAATGTGAGTATTCTAATTTCGGAATTATCCCATATAAGTCCAATGTTATTTCAGTTCGATCATTACTTTAACCTACTATATGTTTGACACATGCTCCTCCTTTCTATATTATTTCTATGCAATTGCCACTTATACATTATATGTGAAATGATTTATCATATGCTTCCTCCTTTATAGTTGTTGCAGGTTTAAACCGACTCTAATGGTTGCTATGGATTTCGTTATAAACTTGCACGGAGATGTTTTGCTTATGTACTTACGAGTATGATTTTTATGTAACTGCTATTTCGTTTTCATCTACTCATTCTCAATCCATACCCTTTCACATTTTTTGTTCTAGGCAATTGCTTGTATTCTTTCACTTCAAACTTATCGACGTTCATGAGATTTTGTATAACCGATTTATATGTATTTCTTTGTGAATTTGTTCACTTCATTTTCATCTTTATTAGATTTGCTATGGTCAACAACTTCTTGAGAAGGCCATTATTTTACATTGCCAGGATTTACTTACGCCATTTGATTTGCAGTTGTTACCGGCACAGTTAATTTTGCTTCTTCCTTTTAGAATGAAATCTGATGGATTTAATTCGTATAAAATCAAAACCGAATGATTTTCTACAATCCTAAGGCCAATCTATTCCCCATATTATCAACCAAAATGAAAACAGAAAGGAAAGGATGGAGGGATACCTGAGTCCATTACATCGGAAGCGAAGCGGAGATCGCAAAAATCCTCTGGGATCGTGGGCTTGCTTCTCCAACGAGAGGCTGTGGCTATGGTGCTTCCAGAGGTTTGAGAAGGCGAAAAGAACTTATGGGGGTGGTGGTAGATGTGTTAGACGTGGTACCCCTTGAGCTTTATTTATAACTTTTTTGCAATGGGATACAAAAAACCAAATGCCCGTTTTGCCCTCACCCCTCCAGGGACCATAACTGCTTAAATTAAAATGTCAATTCCACCCATCACGGAATTGCATTTTTCTCTTAAGGTTTCTATGCATTAAATCCCATATCCTAATGAGGTGCGAATGGTCAATTTACATAACTAAACCATTTTAATGATCACAAATGTAATGTCCAAATATATGTACATATTTAACGTATAATTCCTTATAAAACTATATGTTGGTTCGTATTATGATTCTAACAATCTCCCACTCAAACCACATATATCATCCTTATAATCATACGTTCATATATACCTGTATGAGCTCATTAATACAACATCATCATAAACTATATTTCCACCAATCTTGTCCATACTCTGTCAACATATGACCGAAGTTGGTTTTCACCATTATGAAATCGACTAGAGTAAACAATGATCACATACATTAACACAAGAAATGACATAGATCTGATATAGGTACATAGCATGAAAATTGCATGTTAATGTGATCTACATATGCCTATTTTCAACTGGTCCAAAACTTTATCATACAAGAGATCACATAATAAGGACTAATGAGTTCAAAGAATGGAAAGCGTTATTATTATGCGCATAATCCAAAACATGTCCATACATGAAACACCAAAATAGAACAAACTGCTGCTGAATTGCTGTATTATCGAATAGATACAACACCCATACAGACAACATGCTCATGAAAAAACCTTTGACGTTAGCCCTTTAGTGAGCAGATCTGCCACCATGGAGTTGGTCCCAATGTGTTCAATGGGCACTTGTCCACTTTGAACTCTTTCCTTGATCGCTAAATACTTGATATCTGACAAGTCGATCTTCACTTTCGTTAAAATTTTAAACATAAAATGACGTATCATTGTAAAGCTTCTGTAGTGGAAAATCGATTATCAAAACATTTAATATTTCTAACCACATTGATTAGGTCATTTTCACACAAAGGCAATAGCCTATTAAAACTCGTTATTATCAAAATCCACTGTTCCCTCTTTATTTCCCTAAAGAATCAAGTTAAGATTCCTTTTAAACTAACTAATCAATAACATGATATGCTGGAATCGTCATTATGCAAAATAAGAGGGAGATGCTCATAAAATCACCAGAATAAAATATTATTATCTAAAAATTCAAAAAAGCAGTAATGACAGTTAATGTTGAAATTCCCTACCAGGAGGGGGTGACGTAATAATAGCGGAAATAAATATAAACAATCTCACAAAATATCAATCACACGAGTACACAATTAGTTTTAGGTGGAAACCCAAACCGGGTGAAAACCACCACCTAACCCTCTCGAGTTAGGATTTTCTGATCAACCACGTTGATCAAATCCATTAAACCGAATCACTTTAAAATGAGGGTGATTCAACCTCAATTACAACCACGCTACTTAGACGAGGGTAGCGTACCTCAACCCCTTCTCTCCACGAGAAGGATTTTGTCTCGCGAAGGAGGTGGGAATTCGCAAAGCGAATACCCAACAAAATAACAAAGATAAAACAAGTAATCCTATAGAGCCAACAAAGTAATATTTAACCTAAGCTTCTATAGGAAATAGGATGCTTCCCTTTGAAAGGAGTGTGTCGACGACGTGGATGCGTGAGCCACGCGACGGCGCAACTTCGCTCTCGTGAACTACGGCGGGAGAGCGGGTGCGCGAAGGCTTGATGCTCTCAAGATGAAGAACTAGCGCTTAGAGAGCAAGAGAGACACAAAATGGTTTGAAAGTGTATTGCAAGGTGTGTCTTGGTGTTTCTTGGTGTGTGTGTGTGTCAAAGGCTCCCCTCTATTTATAGAGGCCTTAGGAAGGCTTTGGAAGGCTTATAAAAGCTTCCATAGCCGTTGGATACAAAGCCTAAGTGAATCAGCCCGAAATCAGGAACAATCATTATTCTGACAGGCTTATCAGACGTCTAATTCTAGCATCAGACGTCTGGAAGATCACTTTAAGACGTCTGAAAATAAGGTCAGACGTCTGATTTTGGGCAGGTCTCTTCTGACTTGGATCAGATCTAAACAGGGTTCTTGTGCAAGTTTATCAGACGACATATAGGATGTCTGGCACTATGTCTGGACGTCTGGAAACCTACTTTTTCGTGGGAATGGATTTGCAACGGCTAGAAAATCTCTGAGAAGAGATTTTCGGGTCAGTCGAGGCAAAACGGTCAATTATCAGACGTCTGGAAGGGCTTAAGGACGTCTGATAAGGCTCTAACGGTCATATCCTCGAGTGTTCGCTAAGCCAGCCAACGGTCCACTAATTGGACGTCTGGCAGGGACATCAGACGTCTGATTTAAGGTCTGGACGTCTGATTTCATCAGACAGAACTAACTATGTCCAGGCTAAATGTTATCAGACGTCTGAAGCAACAGTCAGACGTCTTAAAACACATTATCAGACGTCTGATTTTGGAATTAGACGTCTGGAAATGCTGTTTAAACCCTATATTGGTTTTCTAAGTTCTCTACAGAAAACCTAAGTATCCTAGAGTTGTGTCGGTGTTCCTAGGACTACTGTTAGGGTACTTTGAGGCTCTTTAACATGATTCTAAGTAAAAATAAAGAGCAACAAAAGAAACGAAAAATACAACAAGTACAAGAGAAGGAAATCTATCCTATTCTTCATTTCCTTCCATCTTCAATCTATCGCTCCTCGCGAATCTCCTCTGTTTTCCATTAAGCTCCTCCAATCCATCCTGGATGCGAGCTCGAACTCCGTCTAATCACGTCTCCATTTGCAATTTTCCTAAAATGTAAGACTCTAAGTGCAAATGTTAAATAACACGTGTTTTGTTATCGTCAAAACAAATGATCGTGGTGCTCTAGCACCAACAATCTCCCCCTTTTTGATGATGACAAAATCGTAAATAATAATGCAAAAAAAATCCTCCCCCTTTTTGACATTATCAAAAGGGTTTGATTGATTTTAAATTTTCTATAACTCCCCCTTGAAACATGTTCTTCTATAAATTTCTTTTAACAAAGGTAATGTCCTCCCCCTTTTTTTATAACAACAAGATAGCTATTATTTTTCTCCCCCTTTCTAAAGGAAATTTAGCTACCTTATATCTCCCCCTTAAAAATTGACAATTAGCTTATAATTTTTTGCTCCCCCTATCTAAATGCTTATGATAAAAGGATAGGGTAAAGGGTTTTACCTCACCTACCATGGCCAGTAAAATGGCCCGAATGGTGGTGGTGGATGCCACATCGGATGGGGCTCCCATCCGTAGCTTGGAGGCCTGGGCATTGGCGCTGGTCTCCAATCTGGTGGTCGACGTGCGGCGGGTGCATCGTTTGTTCGCCGTCTTGTCGGTCTTCTTGTTCTCCTCCTTGGTCTACTCCTTGGTTCTCCCAACTCGAGTTGACCAGCCTTGAGCTTGTAGGTCCAGTCCTTTGTGTTGTAATTATCCCTGAACCCTACAAAACAAGATTCTAATTTTTTCTTCGGTATCCAAGTGAGCTTGGATCCGGATCGGTTAACGGGTCTCCTTGACGGAGATCCTTTCTCAACCTTAGGGCTATAAAAATTATCTACTTTGTTGATTAATTTGTTAGAATTTTCCCTATGACATGCGATTTCTTTTTCTATAGTTTGCATCTTAGTCTTTAAATCATAGATTTCTAACTTTAGACTATCATTTTCCTCAATCAATTTATTATTTTCATTGATGAGGTTATGATTTTCTAATAATAGGTTATCATTTTTAGGACTAGCTTCTATGTGCTTAAGTTATTTTTCTAACCTATCATTTTCATTTTTAAGAAAACTAAGGTTCTTTTTAATGCTATTATTTTCTCTTTTTAGTGATTTACTAACTTCAAAAAGTTCATTAAAAGCTTATTGTAGATCGAGATTTACCTTGTTGTCTAAGTCGCTTCCGCTTTCGCTTTCGCTTCCTCTGGCCATGAAACCGAAGCAAGCGGTTTCTTCTTCTATGGACTTTTCTTCTTCTTCTTCCTCCGAGCTGGAATCGTCCCAAGTGGCTTGGAATGCCTTCTTCTTAGATTTCTTTTTCTTTTCCTTCTTCTTCTCCTTTTTGAGAAGAGGGCACTCTAGTCGTAGGTGCCCTTTCTCGTTGCAGTGGTAGCAACGTCTTGGGCTTTCCTTCTTCTCCTTTTTCTCTTTCTTTAATTCCCTACAAAACTTGGAAAATTTTTTAAGTAAAATTCTAAAGTCTTCGTCGTCGGAACTTACCTCGCTATTCGACGCGGCTCTGAAGGCGAGAGTCTTCTTCGGTTTAGGCTCTGGTGTATCCTTCTTCTTCTGCTTCAACTTAGTCTCGTAGGCCATTAGATTGCCTAGGAGATCTTCCATGTTGAGCTCCTCCTCTTCGTTCGCCTCCTCGATGGTGGTGACTTTCTGTTCCCATTCCGGTCCAAGGGAACGAAGAAGCTTCCCTTGAAGCTCCTCCTTGATGAAAGTCTTCCCTAAAGCTTTTAAGTTATTTACAATGAGAGTGAACCTAGTGTTCATCTCACTTAAAGAGTCGTTAGGTTTCATAGAAAAGCATTCAAATTCTTGAGAAAGTAAATTTATTTTAGAAGTTTTTACCTTAGAGGTACCTTCATGAGTTACCTCGAGTGTGTGCCAGATCTCGTATGCGGTGGCGCATTGCGAGATTTTATTGAACTCCTCCGAGCTAAGTGCGCAGTAGAGGGCGTTCATGGTCTTCGCGTTCAAAGAGAGTTCGCGAATTTGTTGTTGCAAGTAGCCTCTCATGGGTTTTTTTGGGATCTCATATGGTGTCTTGCACCTGGCCAAAATCGTGAAGTCATTGGCTTGAAGCCAAGTCTTCATCCGTAGCTTCCAGTAGGGGTAGTTGCTCCCGTCGAAGAATGGCGGACGGGACGTGGACTGCCCCTCGGAGATTCGGATCGCTGATGTGCTTCCCTCCATTTGATCTCTTGCCGGGTGTTACTCCGATCTCGCAGGAGCCTGCTCTGATACCAACTGAAATTCCCTACCAGGAGGGGTTGACGTAATAATTGCGGAAATAAATATAAACAATCTCACAAAATATCAATCACACGAGTACACAATTAGTTTTAGGTGGAAACCCAAACCGGGTGAAAACCACCACCTAACCCTCTCGAGTTAGGATTTTCCGATCAACCACGTTGATCAAATCCACTAAACCGAATCACTTTAAAACGAGGGTGATTCAACCTCAATTACAACCACGCTACTTAGACGAGGGTAGCGTACCTCAACCCCTTCTCTCCACGAGAAGGATTTTGTCTCGCGAAGGAGGCGGGAATTCACAAAGCGAATACCCAACAAAATAACAAAGATAAAACAAGTAATCCTATAGAGCCAACAAAGTAATATTTAACCTAAGCTTCTATAGGAAATAGGATGCTTCCCTTTGAAAGGAGTGTGTCGACAACGCGGATGCGTGAGCCACGCGACGGCGCAACTTCGCTCTCGTGAACTACGACGGGAGAGCGAGTGCGCGAAGGCTTATCAGACGTCTAATTGTTCTGACAGGCTTATCAGACGTCTAATTCTAGCATCAGACGTCTGGAAGATCACTTTAAGACGTCTGAAAATAAGGTTAGACGTCTGATTTTGGGCGGGTCTCTTCTGACTTGGATCAGATCTAAACAGGGTTCTTGTGCAAGTCCATCAGACGACATATAGGACGTCTGGCACTATGTCTGGACGTCTAGAAACCTACTTTTTCATGGGAATGGATTTGCAACGGCTAGAAAATCTCTGAGAAGAGATTTTCGGGTCAGTCGAGGCAAAACGGTCAATTATCAGACGTCTGGAAGGGCTTAAGGACGTATGATAAGGCTCTAACGGTCATATCCTCAGGTGTTCGCTAAGCCAGCCAACGGTCCACTAATTGGACGTCTAGCAGAGACATCAGACGTCTCATAAGACGTTTGGTTTAAGGTCTGGATGTCTGATTTCATCAGACAAAACTAACTATGTCCAGGCTAAATGTTATCAGACGTCTGAAGCAACAGTCAGACGTCTTAAAACACATTATCAGACGTCTGATTTGGGAATTAGACGTCTGGAAATGCTGTTTAAACCCTATATTGGTTTTCTAAGTTCTCTACAGAAAACCTAAGTATCCTAGGGTTGTGCCGGTATTCCTAGGACTACTGTTAGGGTACTTTGAGGCTCTTTAACATGATTCTAAGTAAAAATAAAGAGCAACAAAAGAAACGAAAAATACAACAAGTACAAGAGAAGGAAATCTATCATATTCTTCATTTCCTTCCATCTTCAATCTATCTCTCCTCGCGAATCTCCTCTGTTTTCCATTAAGCTCCTCCAATCCATCCTGGATGCGAGCTCGAACTCCGTCTAATCACGTCTCCATTTGCAATTTTCCTGAAATCTACGACTCCAAGTGCAAATGTTAAATAACACGTGTTTTGTTATCATCAAAACAAATGATCGTGGTGCTCTAGCACCAACAAATGTAAATACAAATTCCTCACAAAATAGAGCTTTTGCTCTCTCTCTTCCTCGCGTGCGGGATGTAGCACCGATAGCCAGCTGATGCGTGGTGGAGGTTGGCCAGACCTTGGCCGTCACATTGGTGGTGGTGGCACGTCCCGAAGTGGCTGGAGTTAGTCGCCGGTAGTGATAAGGAAGTCGAACGGCGGGTTGTCGAGGCGACGGTGAGACAACTGGCTGGTCACTTGGCTCGAGATGTAGCTGCAGTGAGGTATGGAGAGGCCACCGGTGGTGTGGTGATGAAGATGAGTGCTCGTAGTGGCCACACGGAGTGAACCTCGCCGTTGGCTGTTTGGATTCCCGTGGTTGTTGCAGAGGTGGAACCAAAGAAGTGGAGGTGGAGCAGTCGCACAAGGCGTGCTAGGGGCGCGCAGGTGGTCTGCGGCTGTGTGTGTGCGGCCGTGCGCGTGGCTTGCTAGCCTGCTGGAGGTGCGCGCGAGTGCACTGCTGGCCGCTGGTGGGAGCGTGTTGCTGGCCTGCGTGTGTGCAGCCACGCGCGTGCGTGGTGGTCGGGAAGAGGGGCGTTGGTTGCACGCAGGCTGAAGGTGGTTGTGTGTAGGAATTGGATGAGAGCTGCTGCGCTAGGTTCACATTGAGGGGTGAAACAGGGAGAATGAAGAAGAGGGAAAACGAAGGAGAGGAAACTGGGTGTGCGCAGGGGCGATGGTGGAGGTGATGGGTTTTTGGGTGGAGAAGGTGACTAAGGTGATGCTGGATGGTGTTGGCGGGCGTAATGGTGTGTGCACTATCACTGCACACACTGCGGCAGGGGAAAGACGACGGTGAAGCTCGCTCAAGCCACGGTGCATGCTAGATCCACAGTGTAGGTAGAGATCTTGGTGGAGAGGAGTGAGGAGATCCTCGCAGGGGGGATGATGTTTTCAAAAGAGAAGCACCCTTGGTTTTTAACCTCTTCACAAATTTGTTCCTCCTCCTCTCCCATTTTCACGGTTGCTGTTAACTCTCAAAATGTCCTGATGGAGCAGGTCAGGTGGAGGATTCGGCTGTGGGTGCGTTGTGTGTGTGACCTGCATGGGAGAGTGACGTTGAAATGAAATGGAACATATGTATGTTATTAACATATGTAAACTTAAGTAATTATAACATGTAGTAGAACATAAGTTATTCCTACAATAATGAAATATTAAATAATTATTTATATACATAATAAGTTATAAAATGCAATAAAACATATGTAAACTTAAGTAATGATGCATGCAATTATTCTATGACCTAATGTAATTATTAACAAACATAAAATGTAAGAATAAAGTTAACTTAGGCGTAATAATAGTCCATTAAAATGGACTCATCAAATACCCCCATGCCTCTGATTTGCTAGTCCCTAGTAAAAGTGAAGAACAATAGAAGTAACCAAAATATTTTTTCTTTTCTTATTCCAAAATTTAGAGATCCAGACAAATGTGAAGTGATAGCAGCCTAGGTAACAGATCAAAGTGAAAAGCCAACTTACATTTGAAGTTCGTACTTCACCCTTGATAGAATTCTATCGAGATAGACAACTACTTCCCTCGGGGATAAAGCAGAAATTGACCTATAATTTGACCCCACCATTTTGGCTTAGGTAGGAGATACTGAGTTGAATGGATTTATATTTGGTGGCTCACACTCATCTGGTACTACATGTAGTCTAATACTGCAGACTCTAAATCTCTAGACTATCAAATGAGTCAACCCAGAGGAAGGCGAAACACTGTGCTCTCTTTGCATTCCTTTGTGCTCACTCACTTTCACTTTTCTTTTTCTTCTTTCTTTTCTGAGATCACATAACTGCCCAGATTTTGTAAGGTACTTAATGTTTGGTGGTCTCACATGGTATTTACACTTTAATTAGATTCCTAATAACCCTACAACTAAGTTAGAAGCTCTTAGGCAGTATTTGGGCAATTAGAAATACTGAAAAATAGGTATGGGTCATATTTGGTGGATCGCAATAAGTGTTTTTGTTGTTGCTTTAAAAACATCGACATATGATGAAAAAATGACATGAGACTTGGACTCTTTTCTTTTTCTTTTTCTCTCTTTCTTTTTCTTTCTTTTTTTTTCTCCAGATATAAATATTTCTTTTTTTTCTTTTGTTACTTTTTCTTTTCTTTCTTTTCTTTTCTTTTGTTTTTTCTTCAACTACTAACACAAAACGATGCATACTTTTATTTATGAGGCATTATTAGGAATGATTATGGTCAAGAGGATATTGTGTAGCTTATTTAGTAGAAGTGCCTACTCTCGACACTAGGAAGGAATGGATAGGACAGGCGTATTTCTGACCTTTGACACTATTATCCTCCTTCAGCCGAGGATTCTATGAAGGATGGTTGTAACCATCCACTATAGTCATAATTTTATTAGGACTCAATCTCTGTGTATCTGCCTTATTTGGTGACTCAAGAATTCACACAATGTTTACACATAGAAACAGAGAGCAAAAATTATGCTTAATTCTGAGGTTTCGTCATCTAATTATCTAGAACTTAAGAGCCCTTGTACTAAACTTAGCTCACTAGTAATCTCTCTACTTTCTTCTCACAAATAATGGGTGATTTTAATAGAAGATAGTATGCCTGATTTCCTACTAATTGTCCAAAGGTTTAGTAGACTAAAAATATTTATTGATTTTCTACAAAGATCCATTACTTAGTCTACGTGCAAGTGAAGTAACTGTACTAGATTCTAAATTTAAGAAACAATTTAAGAAGAAAATCTTTAATGAAACCTCATAATACAAAAGGGGCTTCACCAAGATCCTTCATTTCAAAATTACCAGAGAGAAATGTCTTGATTTCGTGAAGTAAACCATTGTCATTACAGGTAAGGAGGATGTCATCTACATACAAAATCAGGAAAATATATTTTCCCCTACAAAATTTGTGGTATACACAATAATCAATCAGATTTGTCTTAAAGCCAAATAAGATAATTTTTTGATGAAACTTGTAATACAATTGTCTTGAAGCTTGCTTTAGTCAATAAATGACTTTCTTTACTTTGTAAACCATTTTCTTTGCATCTCATAATGCAAAGTTTTCTGATTGCACCATGTAAATTATTTAATTAATGTTTTCATTAAGAAACACTATCTTTACATCCATCTGATGTAGCTCCAAATCAAAATGAGCTACTAAAGCCATTATGGTTCTAAATGAATCTTTAGATGAAACTGGAGAAAATGTCTCTTTATAGTCTATGCCTTCCTTTTGAGTGAATCCCTTAGCAACAAGACGAGCCTTATATTTGTCTACATTGCCTTGTGAATCTCATTTGGTTTTAAATATCCATTTACAACCAATGGGGTTCACACCTTCAGGCAATTAGACAGCATCCTAAACCTTGTTGTCACTCATGGATTTTATCTCTTCATTCTTGGCATTGATCTAGTCCTGATGATGGGAACTCTTCATGGCATGAGTGATCGAAATGGGATCCATATCCATTTGGTCTGCCTCTAGTTCCTGGAGAAAGACAACATAATCACTAGATATTTCACTTCTCCTTTCTCTACTGGACCTCCTAATGGGTGTAGGATCTTGAATGTTTTGAGGTTGTTCGGTTTGATTAATGGGAAGATTATCCACACTACTTTTTTCTCCTGATGTTGTTGGAACAACGTTTAGAATAAGAACTAGACCTTGTTCAATGATTTCCTTATGAATAGGATCTGGTTCTTCAAATGTAATGTGGCGACTATCACCCCCCAAACCAACATCCTCAAAGAAGTGGGCATGTTTGGTTTCAAAAAATGAGCGAGTTGTTGGGTCATAAAACTTATAACCCTTCGACCTCTCAGAGTACCTTACAAAATAGTAGGTGACCGTCTTAGAGTCCAGTTTTCTTTCAGGAGGCCTGTATGGCTTAGCCTCAGTTGAACACCCCTAAATACGAAATGTTTCAGACTAGGTACCTCATCAGTCCACATTTCATACGAAGCTTTGGGTACTGCTTTAGTTGGTACTCGATTGAGAATATATACAGCTGTTTTCAATGCTTCTCCCCATAGGGACTCTGGTAAAGAAGTATGACTAATCATACTGCGTACCGTATCATTAAGAGTTCTGTTGCGGCGTTCAGCAACACCATTCATGCTTGGTGTCCCAGGCATGGTGTACTGAAGCACTATGTTGCACTCATCTAGAAAAGAAGCAAATGGTCCTGGACGTTGTTCTCCTGATCTGTCACATCTGCCATAGTACTCACCACCATGGTCAAATTTGATAGCCTTAATCCTCTTTCCGAGTTGGTTTTCCACCTCGACCTATAGGACTTGAACATGTCCAAAGACTGTGACTTTTGTGAAGAAGAAATAGATACCTGTATCTAGAGTAATCATCTATGAACGTAATAAAGTACTGTTGTCCATTCCAAGAAGTCGTAGGCAATGGACCATAGATATCTGTATGTATTAGTTCTAAGACATCTGTAGCTCTAGTGGCACCTACACCTCTCTTGTTTGTTTTTTTCTCTTTTAAACAGTCTACATAGACATCCAAATCCCCATAATCAAGGGAATCAAGAATTTTATTCGAAATAAGCATATCCATTCTCTGTTTAGAGATATGGCTTAAACGCTTATGCCACAGTAAAGCGGAATTCTCTTGAGTTATTTTACGCTTTGTACCACTCAAAGTTGCATTGAAGGTTTCTAAATTGGAGGAAAAAGTATGCAGCATATATAATTTATCATTAACATACAAAGAACTAGAACCAACTAAATTTGAATTACGAAACAACTGAAATTGTCTATCTCCAAATGAATAAGAATAACCAAATTTGTCAAACAGATAAACAGAAACTAAATTCCGTCTAAACGATGGTACAATGAATGTTTCTTTCAAATCTAACTGGTGAACGGTAGTCAGTGATAGCCTGAAATCCGCAATGGCTTCTACCTCCACCTTCTTGCCATCGCTTACATAGATGTATCTTTCACCATCACTTGACATTTGGCAGCTTAGGAAACCCTACTCAGACACACTAATGTGAATAGTAGTTCCTGAATCTATCTACCAAATGTTTGAGGGTATAGAAGCATAATTAACTTCTGAACAAACTAAAGAGAGTGATGTACCTTTCCTTTCACACCAAGTGTGATATTTGGTACAATCCTTCTTCACGTGTCCTCCCTTGCAGAAGAAGCATGTTGTCTTAGGCTTCTTCTGACTCCCTTTGGAGGAGGATGAACTGGTAGCAGCTGTATCATTAGCCCGCTTCCTTTGGGGCCCAGAAACCAGATGAGCACTTTCTGGTTTGTCCTGTTTTAGCCTCTCTCCCTCTTACACATAATGAGAAATGAGCTTGTTAAGAGTCCATTTCTCCCTTTGGTAGTTATAGCTGACCTTAAACTGCCCATATTGTGCAGGAAGGGAAATCAAAACTAAGTTCATGAGGAGGTCATCTGACAACTCCAACTTAAGTGCCTTTAGTTTCGAAGCTAAATTGGACATTTTCATAATATGTTTCCTTATGTTTCCACTGTCCCTATACTTGAGTGAGACAAGTTTGCTAAGGAGATTGCTTGTCTCAGCTTTCTCACTCTTAGCAAATCTTTTCTCAATCTCATCAAGGACTTTCTTAGCATTTAATTCCTCTGAGATAGCACTTCTAAAGTTTTATGGAATAACACGTTTCGTGATCATTAGACACATATGATTTGATTGCTCCCACCTCTCAGAGTTCTTTATTTCCTCAGAAGAACTCTTATCCGTAAAAGGGTAAAGGATTAACCCGAAGTGTATAGTCTAGATCCATGCATCCCAGAATAATGACACTTTCTTTCTAGAATTTAAAATTAGATCCATTTAGTTCTGGAATAGAATTCAGGTTGGTAGTTATGGCAGATGTGGAGAAGTTACTGGAAAAGCAAAGGAAATTAACCAAATACATGTTCAGAATGAAGTAACTTAACAATGCAATAATTAATATTTAGTGTTTGGACAATAAACATTAACATTGTAAAGGACAGTCTTAAGAATGATAAATAGCTATTGAAAAACAATCATGTAAGTAATCAAGCTATCTTTGGATTTACTTAACTACTCACATGAGAACCTAGTAATTAAATAGGATATTTATCATTTAATGTGTACATATGCATTCAATCATGAGGTGGCTCACCTTTAGGTTAAGCTCTCCACATAGGAATATAACATACACAGTTGCTTTAATGTTTCAAATAAATTAACACAAGAAGTAACCTGCTTTGGCAAGAATTACTAAATGTGACAGGGTACTTAATACATTAAAATCGCGTACTAATGTTCACACTAAAATTTTTATAACAAATGTATCCCAAAAATATCACTCTAGTACCGGTACTCAAGATTGGTACTGGTACCAGAATGAGTAGTACCAGTATTGATCTTAGGTACTGGTACTTTATGAGTACTGGATCGATCCTAGGACCATGTCCAATATCCTACATGTATCGGTACTCATGATGAGTACCGATACTCCATCGATATTGAACCGGTCCTGGGTCATGGGTACTCATGATGAGTACTAGTACTCATATGATATTAGCAATGCCTCTGGACGTCACCAGTATCCCACATGTACTGGTACTCATGATGAGTACCGGTACTCATGATGGTGGTGTCTGGGAATTGCCTGATAGGTACCCGTGCCTTACTAGTACCGGTACTCATCATAAGTACCGATACTGGACTAATCATGACCCAATTCCAGGGTGACGATCTAAAATCAGGATTTAGGGAAAACACTCAAAATCACAATTCCAATCGCAAAACTCGATTTGATTATTAAATGTGGGATACAAATGAACATGAAAACCTAAAAACAAAGATTAATGGTCATCGATTCATCAAGATGGGATCGAATCAATCTAAAAACTTAAATGAAAAATAATCCCCAAAAAATCAAACGGAAATTGCTTTTCTCAAAATTCGATTCATTTAGGAAATGATATAGCGAATAGAAAGAGGCTCTGATACCACTTGATGGATTTAATTCGTATAAAATCAAAATCGAATGATTTTCTACCATCCCAAGACCAATCTATTCCTCATATCATCAACCAAAATGAAAACGGAAAGGAAAGGATGGAGGGATACTTGAGTTCATCGCAGCGGAAGCGAAGCGGAGATCGTAGAAATCCTCTGGGACCGTAGGCTTGCTTCTCTAAGGAGAAGCGATAGCTATGATGCTTCTAGAGGGTTGAGAAGGCGAAAAGAACTTGAGGGTGGTGGTAGACGTGTTAGACGTGGTACCCCTTGGGCTCTATTTATAACTTTTCTGTGATGGGATGCAGAAAACCAAATGCCCGTTTTGCCCTCACCCCTCAAGGGACCATAAATGCTTAAATTAAAATGTCAATTCCACTCATCACAGAATTGCATTTTTCTCTTAAAGTTTCTATGTATTAAATCCCATATCCTAATGAGATGTGAATGGTAAATTTGCATAACTAGACCATTTTAATGACTATAAATGTGATATCCAAATATATGTACATATTTAACATATAATTCCTTATAATAATATATGTTGGTTCGTATTATGATTCTAGCAAAGTCCACTTTCTTAATATATTGCTATAAGATGCACTACTTTTCACTTCCTTCTGTATTTTATCTTCTTCTTGTACCTTATTCCCATTTACTTATATATATATATGTCTTAAACTGTCTACTAACGATATTTGCTAGTTAATTGTGCAATGATGACACCTCTTATAAATAATTGACGCTCTATTTGGGAGGTCTTCTGAGCACATAATTTGCAGATGTGTGCGATGATTATGTCGTCTCTCATTAAATATATTACTAAGCGCAACCTAAATCTCAAAGCATCCAGAGTTGACATGCATTTGCAACATGCATGTGGCGTGAAGTTTTTCTTGACCTTCCATGAAGCAGGAAAATGTTGTCATTCCTTATATGTAAAGATCCTCCATATATTGTACTTTTGAACATAAATATTGTATCCCATTTTGTATTTTCCCTCATGATGTAAAAGATTGTTCAACTTGTAAGACAAATATTTGATAAAATGAAATAAAAAATTCCTACCTTCCATCGGGCTTCTCTTTTGTCTTCAGTAGATGTGTTTTTATTCCAAGTACTTGAATGTTTATTGCATTGACAAGGTTAAAAAAGTATCATCTACCAAAACCATTTATCGAAATGGATATTACCAAATATGACTCATTTTTATGTGGTCGCAAACACAAATATAACATATATAAAACCCTCAACTTCCTGAAAACTTTATGACATGGTCGTCAAGTACTTCTTAATGTGCAATATCAACCTCAGCTTCCTCCCATGTTCATGCAGGTAGTAATTTCCATCTCTATAAAGTAACTTCAACCCATTTTCCCACTATGGAGATGCGAACCAAAAACATACTTATATGAGAATAAATTTTCTACCAACTGAATATTTTCGTTATACATGTAATTTCCTTTAAATATTTATGAAAATATAAGCACTTCCTCAACCACAAATACACGAATGAAGATGTGGGTAACCACATGGGAGTGTTAACATACATTGGTATTTAATGTTCTTATTGTGCGATATTATCAAATGTTTCACAAATCCCAAAAAATGAAAATTTCATTGTACATTTATGAAAATATAACTAATTCCAGCATACTTACATGAATTATAAAGTGGTACAACCTCGTATCACCTACCATGAGTTGTTGTTTGAGGATAAGGAGTAACAATCATGTGAGTGTTAACATACGATCATATTTACACGGTGATTAGCAAGGGCTTTTATTTAAGATGATGGAAAATAAAAATTCAATGCCTAAATTTACATCCTTTTTCCTTCCGAAGAACTGTTTTAGGAATTGAAAAAAATGAAATTTCATTATACATTTACAAAAAGAATATAACTACTTTCAGTACACTTACATGAATTATGATGTAGGGTAACATCGCATCACCCGCCATGAGTTACTGTTGTCTAAGGGTAGGGGGTAACAACCCTGTGAGTGTTAACATATCGTCGTATTTACATGGTGATTGGCATGGGCTTTTATTTTAGATGATGGAAAATAAACATTCAATGCCTAAATCTACACCTTCTTTCCTTCCGAAGAACTAATATTTCATGAATTGCAAAAAATGAAATTTTCATTATATATTTACGAAAATATAACTACTTCTAGCACACTTACATGAATTATGAAGTGGGGCAACCTCGCATCACCCACTATGAGTTGCTATTGTCTGAGGGTCGGGTAATAGCCATGTCAGTGTTAGCATATGTTGTATTTTACTTCTTACACAACTCTTGTATATTGGAAAATATCTTGCTAAATGAAGTTCACAAAGACAAAATTAGTTCTTTATGTACTTTAAAATTTATGTATTGCTACTATATAATCACATCTCAAAAAGAAAAAATAAAATTTATTTCCAACTCCATAACAGCAACTAGGGGCAAAAACATCCATTGCCCTTATTTCCCCACATAAAATAACATAAACTACTACTTATTCTACCAATTTATTCCGCTTACTAAACATCCAACCGGAATAACTCAACTTTATTTCTCATCTTTATTAACTACAAAGAAATTGTCCTACACCAACAGTGGGGTTACATTGACAACAAAAAAATGTCATTGTAGCTTATATTATATGTTGCTGCTGTTGAAAGTTACACCGGTGGGTTCAAAAACAATGGGGGCAAATGTGTCTTCTTCCTCATTTGGTCCGAACCCTTGGCCTCGACCTCAACTCTTTTCGGTCGATTTCTCAAGCATCGACCTCGACCTCAACTTGACGCAGTACCTCGGTGTTGACTCATTTCACTTGATTGAGCTCCTCAAACGCAACACCCGATCGAGCTCCTTAAGTGCAGCACCTTGACATTGACACTATTTCACTCAATCGTCATCGCCCCGATCGATTGCAACCCCCAAAACCTCTCGTCAACCTAGGTTGGTTGTTTGCCTCTCTATTCTTGCATTCGATGTCTTCTTCCTTTTTGGAGATATCAAAGGCGGAGAGACATCTTTTAGGGTTACAGATCGATCTCTCATAGTTTCTCTTTTAGTGTCTCTGAACTGTGCACTTAAATCGATCCCTCTCTATTTTGTTGATCGAATTCCACTTGACCATATCTCTTCCACTCGACTTGATCTCTCTCATTTGATTTCTCTTTATCAATCTCTCTCAATGCTCCTCTTATCAGTTCTATGCTAGATTGGAACTCTCCACTCGATTTCTCTCGTTTAATCTCTTTCTCACTCTATATATATTGATTTTTTTCCCATGAAGGGATCTGGTTCTGGTGCAAAGTAATAGATCAATGGAGGAGGGAGAGGGTCTATTCTCTTAGCTATGTGTTTGATGAAATGCCTTTTAATTGTTTGAAGAAATGCTTCAAAGTGTTTGTTCCCTTTGATTCGGATAGGTTTTTGATGAAATACCTTCTAATTGTTGATGCATGAAATGCTTCAAAGTGTTTGTTTTTTTTTTTTCTACCAGAAGTCCAAACCTTTTAAAACTGAAAGTTTCAAACTTTAAATAAGAGATCGCCTCACAGTCCATCATTTAGGGAGAGGGTCTAGCAAGTTGGTCGATAGGAGCACCAAGCTGTCGATACTGCTGCTACGCAACTATCCTCAGAACCTCCATTGCTTCAGCAACTTTGGCCTTCAAAGCGTCAGAGGGGATTCCAACAACAGGAGAACTTTGTCTGGTCCATCTCCAGGAGCATCCCAGTCACCTTGGCCGCTATGTCGTGCTCCAGCTGATAAACAAGTGGGTATAGACTTTCACCCAGCATAATTCTTTGCTGATCAAGGGGTGCATTTGCAAGATCTTTAGCCAGTGAAGAAATGGGCATGGATTGTGGAACAACAATGTCTCTCACAGGGAACCCGCCCATGTTCCCCCACCTACTCCAGGCATAGGCTCCTCATGCATGTTACTACCTAGAGGGAATCAATCTTGCAAGCATCTGTTGCTGAAGCATGCTGCTGGCTGCTGATTTTGTTGCATGGGTCCCCCCCCAGCATGTCTGGGGTGTGACCCTTGCTGACCTTGTTGAACAAAAGGGCATTGGAGCACCACCAAGCCACATGCCAGGGACAAGTGGCTGCTGGAAGCCAAATCCAAGCTAAGTAGAAATAAGAGTCGGAGGTGCTTGGTTGTAAAATATTTGTTGTCCAAGACTAGGACTACCAGGAGGATGCATAGGCATTCAAGGAGCAACTGAGGGCTGCATGTAACAGGTTGCATCTGAGAAAACTGTGCCTGCAATCTAGCTCTTCTATCTTCTTTACATTGACAACCATCTTCTCACTCATCTCAGCAAGAGCTTGAGTGGCTTCCTCAAGTGTCGAAAAAGCAACCTAGAACCTTTGCTAATACCATTAGCATCCCACATAACCTTGCAAGAAGTAATGGTGCCAAAATCGGAAAACATCTCTTTCAATTTATCATCACCAATGCTATCATCCAAGTTTTTTAGGTAAAGGTTCACTCCCTGATATTTGTTAGGAACTTCTTTCATGATCTGCTTAAACTTACTTTTTAACTCCTCCCTCTTAGACTTCTTTTGGGGTTTCCCAACATACCACTCCTTGTCGTCAAATTTCTTCCAATTAAGGGATTCAATTACTTGTGTCATAGAATCAGGATTCTCAAGGTTCACAAAACCAAAGCATTTGGATTTGCCATCTTCTTCTTTCATAACTACAGCACTAGTTATTATATCAAACTCACCAAAAATTTTCTACAATCTGACAAGTTCTTGATAAAACATTATTGAACTTTGTATTGTTTGCAAGTTTTTCCCTCTCTTGTTTATGAATAAATGGTCCCACAAAAACTTGTTTACCATTGAGAAGCATACCATTAAGCTTATCAATTGCAGTCTGTGAAGCCTTCTCTTGTTCAAACTAAACAAACCCATAACCCTTAGACTGGCCATTAGCATTTATGGCAATCTTGCGAGAGAATGTTCCCAAAAGCTAAAAATGAATCATAGAGTGCTTTATTATCTATTGCCTTGTCAAGATTCTTGATAAATGTATTAGTAGCACTGCTCTTATGCGTGCTGGGATCACAGTTTGAGTACATGATCCGAATTGCCTTGTCAAGATTTCTTTTTTTTTTTCTTTTCCTTTTCTTTCTTTCTTTTTTTTTTAAAATTTTTTTTTGTACTCATTTTGCTTTATATAGCTTCTTAACACGTATGTCTATGCATTGGCTTCTACTTTTGTTGACAAGGGCAAATCTCACTTTCTATATCATCTTGGAATTGTGTTAGACTGATGTGAATTTGCATTCCATTCCCTCTAAAAAAAACCTCCATTATATTTCTTCATACAGACAAAGGGGTAGAATTAGTGAGGAATTTCCAGTTCCTTCTCTCTTTGATTCCTATCAATGAAATGCACGCTAGTGGAATTTTTGGCAAATGACAATGCAGTGCAAGATGTAGCAACTTTATGGATGTATCTATCTGAGTATTAAAAGAATCAGGGGCT
This sequence comes from Thalassia testudinum, assembly GCA_037157565.1. NCBI lineage: Eukaryota > Viridiplantae > Streptophyta > Magnoliopsida > Alismatales > Hydrocharitaceae > Thalassia > Thalassia testudinum. The sequence continues at coordinate 94,361,659 of JAZHRO010000024.1, forward strand.
ACTTGTGTAAGTGCAATAATTCCCAATGGCATCTAAGTACTACCTTAAAGTGAAGATGAGAGCATCGAAGAAGTCTTTCAGTTGATCTAGTTTAATATAGAATAGCATATAAGACTTGGATTCCATGTTTCCAACTTCTGATCCCAATGGTAATGTGATTGACTTGTTATAGTGTTTCTTCTAACAAGAAAGGCCTAGTGGCAAATGTAATGAGCACTAGTTGACCATGGTATTGTACCCCACATGGAACTAGATGAGAAAAGCAGGCTGTAACCTAACAGTCAAGAGCCTAGGACACTATGTCCAATCTTCAACCCCATTGTCTATGTGATAATCTTCATCCTTCACTTGAAGCTTTCTTGTTGAGTCCTTAGAACATCAAAATCTAAGCTTTCTTTCTAGGAATATCCAACTAGTAAGGATAGATGGTGTGTGTGGATTGGGGAGGATTGAATATTGGGATTGATGACTCGAGAAGACAAGAAGCAAGAAAAGGAATGTGTTCCCTTGTTCCTTTTCAAACATATTAATGTACCTTCCTAATTGCAAAACACCTAAGGAACAACATATGGTTTGCCCAATGGAAAGAGCCCTTGATTTATGCACCCTCCCTAGTTCTCTCTCTGCTCTCCATGCCTACTTTTCCTTGGTGGAATGGAGTTGGTAAAGGGCATGGAGTACAAAGGATAGGCAGGAATTTTTCCCATTCTCAAGGTAGGATCAGGTTTGCATCTATTATCTAAGATCCCCCAATATTATTCCCCAAAGGATATGAGGAATATATTTGTGGAATAAACAGATGAATAGAAAATGAGTGGAATAAAATGATAGAATAAGTAGGTTTTGTCATTTTGGTAATTAGGTAGGTTAAACTTATTCCAGAAAAGAAGGAAAGTAAATTCACATTAGGTTAACTTCTCTTAACAAGATGTAAATAAAAAGCGAGTGAAGTGGTGAACAAATCTAAAGTAACTCACTTAACCCATGTATCAAACACCACCTTAAAGTTTAGGCAATGGAGGATGATTACCACCCTGGTTCCACCTTTGTTATTGCCCTTACCATAATTTAATGTGATTTGATGGTTACTAGTAAATAATAATCTTTAATACATGAGCATGGAAAGGAAGCTTTTAAACTTGCCAGTCAATCTTATTTACATATATTTTTTGGAATAAATAAAACTATCGATCAATTTGCTTTTTTTTCCCAAAGTAAAAAATATCCTTGATCCCCTAATTTATCCGAATGAAATTCTGCATTATAAAAGAAAAAAAAACTATAAGTCATAATTGCATATACCTTTCCCCTATCCCCAACCAATGGATGCATTAAATGATTGAATAGTACCCTTGTTCACTAGACTGGCCATGCTATGTATTAAAGATTACTAATTGATATTTTTATTTTCCAGCCAGGAAACTTAATTGCTGGTGAGTATCCAAGAAACTTATGCATCTATTATCTAGATCTTGGACCTTTTGCCTGGCTTGAGACAAGGGCCTCACATTTGACAAATGAGTAGTTGTTGCTTGCCAAAGATTAGAGGAGATGGTGGAGGCAAACGAGGAAAAAGGGTATGAATAGAGTTGAAGTAGGACCAAAGGGTCTTTCCATCTGTAACTCCCACTCCTTTTAAATGAAGACCCATTGGTTATGGTTTTCCCTCTCATAGAAAACTATTAATGTAATGCATTTTTCAAAGCATACGTTCATTATGAACTCTGAATTGGAGGTTGGCACATGTTGAGTAAGGATGATTTTAGCCACTAGAACTTTAGGGGCTACAAGGTTCCCTAGTGAATATTTGTGAAAGATTTTTGGTGTGAAACATCTTCTATCAAATGAGAAAATTGAGCATATCTTTGAAATTCTTTAATAATGTTAATATTGCAACTGCCTTGGTCTTGCCCACCTAGCTGTGCTTGGACATATTGATAGGGGAAATGTAATCCTTGTAGATATGCACAACCAGGAACATGCTCTGATGAAAACCTTGCTTATTGTTAATTTGGACGTGAAGGATCGAAAACCATGAAGAGGCTGCTATTGAAGCCAAGCTCGCTTTAGACTTGTGCCAAGAGGTTTGAATAGTACTAATCTCTCCTATCAATTATGCCTGTATAATGCATAAAAAAGATCGTTCAATACATGTAGATCTTTATAATACTTCATCTAACATTTGCTTTGTAAAGAGAACTTTGTGATACATGTAAGCCCAATTTTCATTTGTATCCCCAATACTCATTCTTTTCTAGTTCCCAAAGGCAAGGCAAACCAATCCAGCACACCAAATTCAAACTGCCTAGAATGAACACCATAGTTGCTTTCAATAAAAGGATTCCAAAGATTATTGATGGAGAAATGTTGCAACTAGTTGAGTGCACCATAATATGGATACCCTGTAGAAAAATGACAGAAAGCATAAGAACAATAGAATCATTGATTTTTTGTACAGAGGAAGAAGGAAAAAACCAAAGATTTTCCATATGACTTTATATCAAAAAGGAAAACTAATTTCTTTTGTACCCTCTGGTTAATGAGAAAGTGGGTTAGATTCTACACTATTTTGCGCTAATTTTTGATAACATTTGAGGACTATGGATGAGAGAAAAGTAAAAAACATTTGCATTTGCTATATTGCTATATGATAACACTATCATTTCAGGAAAGAAGTTTTCCCAGATGGAATTTTGTATGCTTTATGTGAATCCCATTATTCAGTCTTGGGATATTTTCTAAAACTCTGAAGAAATTTATTTCAGGAGAGAAGCTAAAGAATTTTTGATAACGAGTCAATTCTTTCTCTTGCTGAATATTTTCCATATAAATTGGAGACATCTTAGGATCTGCTAAGGAAACTTTATTGGTTATTCCTGCTTACCATGACTGTTTGATTTATGTGGAAAGAACATCTTGGCCAATATATGAAACCTAGGCATTATAGGCCTGCAGCTTCTGATTAGAAGATACTTCAAATTAATGACTATACTTGGTAACGGTTATGCATTTTTTGATGATTCTTTTTCTTGTCTTTTCTTTTTTAGATAAATCGGGAGGAAAAGAAACTATAAAGTGGTTTGATACAAGAAAAAGAAAACCTGCAATTGCAAGTGAGCAATCAACTTCAGCTTCACACCAAGTGCTCCAATACAAGATGTCTCGGAGCTAGGTCAATTTTTTTTTAAACATTTGGAGAGTATTTATAATCTTTTTCTCGAATTCTTTTGGGGAAAAATATATAAAATGCTAATCTACTCTTTGATCGGTTTCTTTATTGTCATAGGAGTATCTTCATTTCAATTAAACATGATGAGAGGTCCCACCTTAATGAATGAAATATGGGAGTTGGAAGATCGCATGAAGATGGAGGTTCAAGTTGGTGTTGTTGGCATTCCCATTGGAGAAGAAGTTACTAAGTTAGCAAATTTTATTGGATCTGTACTATGAAGATCAAATTTGGCCCCCATAGGATATTTTAGTTGGAAAGACATGGGACATCAATATAAGATGACAATATGGGAGGCCATTCAAGTTAAAGAGCTAGTTATAATTCATCTTTTTCGTTAACTTCTCGGTTATTAAAAATATTTACAACAATATCATATCTTTTATAGGAGAAGATTGAATTTTAGCCATGTTGTAATGAAAAGACAAGGAAATATGTCATGCGTAGTGATGCAACAAAATGAAGGGTGTGGAAGAATAAAATTAAGAGTAAAGTATTTGATAAAAGACAATGAATTGCACTTTTCTCAATGTTTTTATGACAAATACGTCACTTACTTTTTATTTGAATGCTCTTATACCTTTAGAAAATGTGCGAGTAAAATAGTAGAAATCGACTAAAACTTGAGGACCCCCATTGCACTGGAACAAAGACTCTTGCTAGGCTTATCCATGAAAAGGTAATATGTTTTTATTTAGTATCAATGTATTGACATTGGAATTATTCATTAATGCTTAGTTCTTGATACAAACACTAGACGCAAACATATGGATTAATTCCTACAAGAGCTGACATTTACATGACTAGTCGGAAACACAAAGATGGAATTGCAGTGAATGACAAAGTAAAGGATCTAATGGTATATTTTAGATGCTGTCATTGATTTAATTATAAGATTTAGTGATAACTTTTTCTTTTTCTAAGAATATTAAATTGTACTTGTCCTCATGCGTGTTGGAATATTAATTGATTCCCTAGAAAAATATCCAATTATCAGAAAATTTTATGCAAACCGAGTAACCATCTGACTGCTAGATAAAGAGAAATATCCAATTATTAGACCCTCACGTGTTGGAAATAGCCCAAAATCTGACTTTTGGTTTTAGTAATTTACCAACAACTTCCACTAGCATGCTATGCATGGGTAAGATCTGCACATGCCGTTGCATGCACGTATGCTGAATATATGGTATAGTGAACCAGAGAAACTATGATGTTCCAAAATTAAAAAAAAAAACAAAAAACTTGAATAAAGTGGTCTTAGGTTCTCCAGCGATAAATGAAAATACAGCCAACCTCAATAAAACAATTATTTGAGTTCCTGGAAACAGACCAATAATGACAATCTCGCGTCATCTCAATGAAATTATGTTCAAACAAAGAGCAACTGAAATATAACTAACGAGCGGAATTTTCTTGGATCCCTCGTTCAAGGCTACATTTCCTCGTCAAAATTAAAAACATTAGTAATTAAGAGATATTGGGTATACACATGCCCAAGTATTTCTGTCAAAATTGAATGTTGGAAGGGAAATACCCATTCAAGAGAATAGATGGTTACCATGGAAATAAACACAAAAAGGTACCAATTTATTCCTTGCTGGCCATGCAACCACAGGGCTCATGAATTGGCCAAAATAAAATGGTGATGAAATTAGCAAAGGTTCATTTTTGCTATGTTCACACAAGCAGAACTTGAATTGCCATTACTTCTTTGACACCATTTCATAATAATATTTTGGTTCTTAAGTTTTAAATTAGTCTTCGGTCTAAAATTGGAAGCATATCCAATTTACCCATTGGACCTACATATTTGAAACCAAGTCCAGTACATAGGCTCAAGTTTTTTCTCAGCTTTTGCTGCTAGATTGTCACCCCTAATTAACTGGGTTAGACTTGAAAGCCTTTACCATCAAGCCTAGCACAGGCTCACTACAGGGTGAGCATCATAGTAATGTGTCTTGCCTTGTTGATCTTTCATGTACAGGCTGCCAATAGGAAATACTCTCCAATACTGATAGCAGGAAAAAGATATTTCAGGAACATATCCAATGGGCATACCATAAAGAACTTTTTTCCACATCTTACATAAGCTTGCTACAGTAGAAAGACGAATTGATTCTTTGATGAGAAAATTCTCGTGGAGCTTCAAGGCATGGAAGCCCACTCCTTTAGTAACTTGGGAGGAGGAAGGATGCTTCCCTCATTTTCATTTTTTTTTGTGGTTTTTTGGTGCATGGTGGTGGTTTCATGAAATACATAATGATTGTCCAAGGAATGGATGCAAGTGCTACCGTTGAATATTTGGGAGGATCTTAGGAAATTGGTAGATCATTACCCTTCGCTATGCGTTGATCCAAGACTAAAGGCATTTTGCTAGATGAGATTACTGGGATTGATTGTTCAACAAATTCACTTGCCTCCTCACTAGTCACTTGCCTGATCCATCAAAATGTTCTACTCGCAGAAGCATTTTCCTAACATTTTCATTGTCTGGAATTTTGCATTGAAGAAAAATGTGCCAACAATCAGGGATCTTAACACCTACTTCACTACTTGGTTAAGATTAAAAAAAGAAAAAAGGACACTTCAAGAATGTAGCCATTAACCTGGAAGAAAGTGTATATTCCCCTTCTTTAAACTGGATTTAGTTGCCAACAAAGCCGAATATCCAGTTGATGAAAGAAATGAATGGATTGCATAACCTTTATGTGTGTAATATTACTATCCTAAATGTTCACCCACTCCCATAGCCTAGTGTTGCTTTGGCTATCTGGTGGAAATGGTAAACCTACATATTGAATGATAATAACAAACTAGTGCATAGAGTATTCCATACAAACCTATATTGCTGTGGATTTGGCACTAGAGATAAACTAGGACTCATCATGAGCCAAATTAGGAGATGTCAATTAGGAGATGTAGGCCTTCTCCTTCCCTTGTGTGGAATATTGCCCACTTTGTTTCACCTGGTTTTATGAACTAGTTGTCATTATGAATCTTGGAACCTATAAGCAAATAAGTGACAGAATTCTCAAATGGTTATTAGTCTCTCCACCATGGCTATGATTCAAGGCGTGTGGTATACTTTGCATAGAACAAATTAGAGAATAGATTCTTTGGGTTAGACCCTATACGGTGAACATATGAACTGGGCTTCCTAAATAATCTTGTTGGAGCTTTTGTCATTTATCTAATACCATTTAAAAGATGTAGATTCTTTTTTATTTCCTGTAGTTACAACATGGATTTGTTTGTATTCACAAGTAACATACCAGTGAAAACCTTGGTTGAGAAGTTTAGGAAGAATGTGGCATAAAGAAATGAAATTAGCTACTGCAGTAGTTGTGCGTACCAGTGTTATAACTTTTTTCTTTTTCCAAGAATATTAAATTGTACTTCTAGTCTATTTGATGGCAGCATGCTGAAAATCCTTTTTCTTGTCAAACACATGGAGATTTCATGTAATAAATCGAGCTTGTAATCACATTAGAGAGGCAGATGCATCTATACAAATATTAGATCTTGATATAATTACGTTAATTGTAGTTTCTACTTGCGGTATGCTCTTTGTAACCTATACAAATCATGATCGAACCCACTTTAATCTATCTCTATCATGCACCTTGTCATTTCTAATCTTTCTTGAAAATGTACTAAAGTTTTAAGAAGAATTCATTAGTTCATGAAGAAGGCCAAAGAATTCAGTAAATTGAGATTTTTTTTTATCTTAATGAATATGTTAATGATGATTTTATTTGTGTATAGGTAAATTATAGTATCTTTTTTTTTCAAGAACTATAACATCATGTTTAATGATTTGCAGTTGTGCATTATCTTAAGTTCGAGAACCTTTTCAAGCTGCTCAAGATCTCATAGTTGAAGCATGTGACAACCAATGAACCATTAGGACAATTGTAGGAAGGCTTAAGATGGCTTACATTTTGATGAATAGCTTCTAAGATAGGAGCTATTTGTACCATCTAGTCTTAGGTTGGAATGTTGTTTACCAGTTTAGGAGTGTATAAAGTGAGATCAATAGATACTTGTGGCTTATGTCGCATATAGTGTTTGTTGATGAGAACCTCATCATGAGCCATAACTAGCTCATTTTGACCTAATACAGAGAATAAAAGCTCCTACATGGCTTAGAAGAGGGCCTAATTGGAGGAATAAGTGTTCTGAGAAGAAAACATGAAATAAAGATTAAAACTGCAATTTTACCATTGCAGTACATAAATGGAACTTCTCAGAGATAGAGCATAGGTCAAATGGTCTAAATAAGATAAAAAGTGGGTTGAATCAATTAGAAATGGGTTCTTGTGCAATTTAGGAATTAAATGACATTTGGTAACACTAAAACAGACTCGCTTAATTCAACAAGGTTCCGGTCAGAATAAAAGTCAAATAAACCCTCTAAAAATCATGGAAAAATATCCCCTAGGGTTTAGAACATTCAAATTGGCCTCTGGAACCTAGTTTGACCTAAATTAGGGTCTTAGCTTATCAATTGACATAAATTGGGTTTTTACGCAAAATATCTAGTCAAATGTGGTCAAACCTAAAATCCAACTTCACCATTGGATTCCTTAGGTCCAAATTACATTTGTACCAAAATTTGGACCTAAGGGAAGGTCATCTTGACCTACTTTGCAAAATAGTCCACCTAATTACATTCTGGCCCCTAACTTTTGAAAACCCTTGCGAAAACCCCGCCAACTTTTGTTGTCATTTTTTGCATTCCGGTCCCTCTGCCAATACAGCAGAAGACCCATACTCCGACGAAGCTTCGAGGACGATTTCTCCTCGCTTCCCCAGGGAGCTGCTCTTAGATGTGAAAGGGGGGTTCCCTGTGAAGTCCCCTACCGCCTGAGCAGCTCCCCATGCCTTGTTTCGCACCATACCTCTCGTGCGAACGCTCGAGAGGTATGGTTGTTGTACCTGCGGCGACCTCCGGTGAGAGCTTCGCCCACCCTCCGTGCATCTGCCCCTCTGCTGGCGCCTTTAAAAGAAACCGCAAGACCAACCGCTTGAAGCAGACTGGTCTTGGTGGAGAAACTCTCAAAAATTCCTCTCTCCCCACTCTGGCAGGAAATCCACCAACTCCGGCGACCGCTCCTCCTCCTTCTTGTCGCTCTGCTGCCATACCTGCAGCAGAGCCAGCTTCGTCTCATCTTCCCGCGTCGCGCCGCACCAAGCGCACGCCTCCCTGCCCACTTCCTCGTCGCCGCTCCCTCCCTCTGGGTATTTCTTCTCCGGCGACAGTCGATACGATTGCCCGCCTCTCCGGCCCCCTTCGTCCCTGCAGGTAGGTTACATTTACTCCCCTTCTTCCCCTCTTTCTTTTCCCCACTCTATTTCACTTGATTGCCCCACGATCACGCTTGTCCACCATCACCTTCCTTGCCTCCGGCGAGTCGCCCCCGTCACTTCGCAACTCCATACGACTCGCCGACCGTCGCAAAAGCTCCGCCTCATCACACTAAACGCCCTCTGCCCCTACACTGCCACTCTACACCTCCACAACTCACCCCCGGTCACACCCACTTTTCCGGCCACAGGACGACCTAGGCACGCACGCCTAGGCCATCCTGCGGCCTGCTGCACTTCGCACCACCTTCGCCGTGCCACGGCGAAGGTTCCCCAGTGGTTTGATTAGGCCGAGAGGCCCTTTTAGTGCTTGACAGGTCTGTTGCCTTGGCCACCATTGACGACGACTCGAGAAGCTCCCAAGCGCGCTCCACGCTTCAGAGCTCCAGGTTATCAGTTACTGCGAAGGCGGGCGAGCTGTGTGAAGGCAGGCCGCTGGCAAGCGAAGGGGATCGAGGCTGCAGCTGCGGAAGCAAGGCCGAGGTCTTCCTGCGGGTGCACGCGAGGAGAAGCAACCAAATAGTCCCACATAGTAAGATTACGAAGCGCCGCACCAGTTTAAATTGTTTTTGTGTTTCTTGCTTATCGCCTCGGAACACGGGGTGAGGTCCCCTCGCCCACTCACCCCCGCCTCGTCTGCGGATTCACCTCGCGGACCTGGCGGATCCGACCCGACATTACCGAGCACACCTCGCGCACTATACACACGCCAGTGCGCCTGGTCACGGGTACGCTATCCGATCCGTTAACCCGGCTCTGGGAGAGCTTCCTGTGAGCGGTTTACAGAGAGAGAGAGGCGTGCGGGTAGAGGGAAGGGTTAGGTTTTGCTGTGCCTTGTGTGCAGGAATAGAGCGCGAAGGAGAAAGGCTAAGTACTTAGCCGCAGGAAGGAGAGGAGAAGCAGAAGAAGAGAGGCCGTGCAGAAGAAAAGAGAAGGAAGGAAAAGAGGAGAAGCACTATAGCAGACTGTAGTTAAGTCGTCTGACTGCTGTATCAGACGATGGATGAGCAGCCTTCAGAGGAGATAAAGCAGAGAAGAAGGAAAGAAGAAGGCTCTGCAGCTGAAGAAAAGAGAAAAAGGAAGAAGAGAAGACTCTGCAGCTGAAGAGCAGAAGAAGAAGACAAGCAGCCAGGAAGAAAAAGAAAGAAGAAGACTTGGCTACCAGAAAGAAAGAGAGAAAGGCAAAGGAAGAAAAGAGAAAGAAGAGAAGAAGAAGACAGGAAGAGCAGAAGAAGAAAGAAGAGGGGAGAAGACAGGATCAGATAGAAAGCACAAAGAGAAGAAGAAGAAGCCAAGACAAAAATCTATCTCTCTCCCTCTCTCTCTCTCTTATTTTTTGTAATTCAATAGAGGAACTTTGTACTTCTAGAATTCTAGTAGCTCCCTGAGTTCGACCTCGGGAAAACTATTTCCGAGTAAAAAAAATAAATTCTATGGTAATGACAACCGTAGCTGTCTTGTCTTATACTATAACGACTATACTATAATAAACATAAAGACGCCACAAAACAATGCCACGGTTAGCCATTAACATTTGTAGATACATAATTTTCTTTTAGAATCATATAGAAAAATTATTTCATTGGATGTGAATATGAATGATTCAATTTGTTATTTCAAGAGTTATTTTTTGTATATTTTACTTTAATCTTACTTGAATGAAGGTAAACATTACTATTGATGGTAATGTTCAATCTTATATCTATTAGGAACTTGTAAGATTAGAAAATTGAATAGAATTTAATAATGAAAACCTCCATATCTACTTTGATAGATCTAGTGATAGAAAGTCATGTTAGTATTATGTAAAAAAGAAAGTTGGTGTTATTACCTACAGTGATGATTTTACTAACAATTTTTATGCTACACCGACGGATAAAAATGTCGTTGTTGTTGCCATCACATAAAATGGGCAGCTTTAGAAATGTGATCGTCACTATAGCTCTAGATATAACACCGATGGTTTTTACTGTTGGTGTTGCCTACAACGATGCCTCTTAGGAGAACGACTACAGAGATCGTCGGTATAACACTTTATGCCTACAACGACGGTTATTTTGCCCTATACTGACGGTTATTGATCGTCGGTATAGGTGCAGATTGCTGTTGTGTATTCCACTAACTAAACACCCAACTGGAATAACTCTACTTTATTTCACCACTTATTTTACTAACCAAATACGTCGGGTGGAATAACTTTAATTTATTCCTCCACTTATTCTACTACTAGCCAAACACCAAAACACACTTACCCCACCATCTACTCCACTCCTTCGACATATTCCACAAACTTATTCCACTTACCAAATGACACCTGAAGGAATAAATTTCAAAATCAAAGGGATATAACTTATCTTACTATATTAATTAACATCAACATCTATTAAAATACACTCATTCTCAAACTATCTCATTACATCATATTAACATTGATATATATTTAAAATATACCTTTTGAAATGAAATATACCCATTAACATATTATAATATTAAAATATTATTTATAACATCACATCAATATATCAATTATTTTATTCCATAATTTATCCCATCCCTTCAACCAAACATCCTTCTCAGCTTATTCCTCTCTTCTTCAAATGGCACTGGGTTGGGGTGTAGGGATGACCATTGGGCTGGGTCATTGCAGGTCGGACTCGGCTCCACCTAAGCCCATTTAATAAATGGATCGAAAAGGCAACCCAAGTCTTAATTGAAAATAACATTTTTTGACCCAAGCTCGACCTAACCCCAAAAAAAATGAGTTCGGGCTAAGTCGAGTGATGAGAGTCTCATCATAAACCCTAACTGGCACAATTTAATCTAAATAAGTGTGAAGAAGCTCCTACAAAACCTAGAGAGAGGCTTAACTCACGGAATTTTAAGTTAAAGAATAAGACAAATCATAAGGGGTAAAACTGCAATATTACCAATGCAGTACGCAAACAGGGTAATTAAGGGTCTAAACGAAGGTTAAATGAGCTTAATAAGGAGGGAAGTGGGATGATCTGATTTGAAAAGGGTTATAGCAACTTCTCGGAATTAAATGACATTCTGTAATCCTAAAACAAACCCACTTTAATTCATGAGGTTCGAGGTAGGATAAAAATCAACTAAACCCTCTAAAATTCATGGAAAGATATTCCCTAGGGTTTAGAACCTTCAATTTGGCCTTTGCAACCTATTTTGACCTAAAATGAGAACCATGCCCAATTTATGACTTAATTTGGGTTTTTACGCAAATTGACCAATCAAACATGATCCAACCTAAAATAAAATTTCACCATTAAAATCCTTAGGTTCAAATTAGGCTGGTACAAAAATTTGAGCCTAAGAAAAGACCATCTTGACCGACTTTACAAATTGGTCCTCTTGAATTACTTTTTGACCCTTATCTTTTGAAACCCTTGCAAATGACCCCCTATCTTTCTCGTCATTCTTTGCAGAACGGTCCTCCCTGCCATTCTGAGCATTGCCACACCTCCAGCGACCTTGCGCGGAGGATGGCGCCGCGCAGGGCTTGGCGCCCGTTCTCAGGAACAAACAAGAGGTTCCCTGCGTCGTCCTCTGTCGCAGGGACCCTCCCCTGACCCCTGCAACTGGCCATGCCTCTCTTGCGAAAACACGAAAGGCATGGGTCTCCTTCTCCAGCCATCTCCGGCGTGCGCTGCACGTTTTTCCCTCGAGCCGCTCTCCTCGCCAGCGCCTTTATAAGGAGCGGCAGGGGCGTCCGTCCAAGGCAAGCTAGTTTTGGCCGAGAAAAACCCTCGATTTCGTCTCTCCCCTCTCTGGTTAGACAGCCCAAGCTTCCGGCGATCTTTCCTCCTCCTCCTCGTCGCTCTGCTGCCATACCTGCAGCAGAGCTCACTCTGCCCCGTCTTCCCACGCCAGGCTGCACCAGCTGGCATCTCCGGATCCCCTCCTCGTCGCCGTTACTCCTCCTCTGGGCACCTTCGTCCCTAGCTCCGGCAGGCACGAGCCGGACGTCTTCCTCTCCCTCTTCGTCAACTAAATAGGTAGGAACCTTCCCCTTACTCCCCTCTTACTTTTCCCCTCTTAAATTGGCATTTTAGACCCCTCGACTGCCACTACCACTTCCATCTGCTTCACCTCCAGCTGCCATCTCCGGCGAGGTCGCCCACCTCCACAGGTCATTTCACCCCTCGCCGGCAAGCCCAGAAGCTCCCCCTCACTCCACTTAGGCATTTCCCCTACTCCATTCACCGCCCTTCACCTCCAGACCACCCCCCGAACACACCCACTTCCGCACACGCAGTCTGCCCTAGGCACACGGACATAGGCGCTCTTGCGCCTCGCCGACCCTCGCACCGCTTTTGCCACACTCCGGCGAAGCTCCCTGTGTTGTCTAACATGGCCGGGAGGTCATCTTCGTGATTTCAGGGTTCAACCTCCTCGCCGCCATTGACGAGCTGCTGGAGCTTCTTCGCAGGCAGCTCCAGGTCTCCTCCTCTCCAGGTGTGAGCTCCAGGTGATGCGGGGCAAGCCAGCGAAGGTGCCTAGGTTCTCGATTGGGAGCGCGAAACCTTCGCTGCTGCCCAAATCGACAGCTGCTTCTCGCCTGCGGGCGCGCGGAGCAGAGGTGGGACTTTAGTCCCACCTCGGAAGTGTGTGGGCGCACGCCCACACATAAATTCTAAAAGTGACATTAGCTGTTTGCCTCAAGTCACACAGGGGTGAGGTCCCTCACCTGCTCACGGGCCTCGTCCGTGGCACTGCCCACGCGAACCTGGTGACTCGACTCGACTATCCTGCTTGTGCACTCCTCGCGCACCACCCACGCCGGTGCTCCTGGACCCGGGCGCGCAACCCGACCCGATTACCCGGCTTTGGGAGAGCTTTCCAAAGAGAGATCCAGAGAGAGAGAGACGCGGGAAAGGGGTAGGGGTAGGTTTTGCACTGATAGTTGTGTGTGCGCGCAGGGAAGAAGGAAAAAGAAGGAAGAAGCAGGCAAAGGAAGAAGAAAGGAAGAAAAGAAGAGGAGCCGCACTGTAGCAACTGCGCAGTTAAGCCATCTGAACGCTGAATGAGACGTCAGAGGGTCAGCGGCCAGAGCAGGAAAGAAGAAGGCAGGCTGAAGAAGAAAGAAAGAAGAGGAAGGTCCAGAGCAGAAGAAAAGAAGGAAAAAGAAGAAGAAGGAGAGAAGAAAATCAGAGAGGAAGAAAGGAGAAAGACTTAGCAGCTGAAGAAGAAAAGAGAAGGCAGAAGCCTCTGCAGCCGTAAGGAAGAAGAAGAGAAGAAATCAGAGAGGAAGAAAGGAGAAAGAGGAACCACAGAAGCAGAGAAGAAGAAAAGAAGAAGAAGAAAGAAGAGAGTCGAAGCCAATCACCCCTTCTTTTTCTCTCTCTCTTAATTTTTGTAAAACCTTATATATTATGAGCTTATATGCTTCTAGAATTATAGCTTGCTCCTTGAGTTTGACCTTGGGAAACTTGTCATTCTGAGTAATAAATTGTATTAAACTGGTAACTGTTTTGTCATATACCACAACAATTATAATAACTATACAGACAAACACAGCGCCATCGAGCTAGTCTATTTATTCATGGTGTTACGACCCGGTTCCCGAATCCCTACAGGACACGAGACCAGATCGACTCGACTGATCCCAAGACCCAGTCGTCCAATGAGAAAGTAACAAAAAAGTAGTAAAATAAACCACATTCACCATGCAAGCAACTAACAGTAACAAAAGTACAGCAGTAAAGAAGTAAACTACTATAATACACACCACCACAACAGTAGAAGAATAAACAGATACAGGAATATAAAGTTCACAATAAAAGAGTACAGAAGTGTAACAAAGTTACTCACTATAATAGGAAATGGAGTACAACAAAAAGGTACAACTATTGGGCTCTACTGGAACCAACACCCTCTGCAGCCATAGGCTCTGGCTGCTCAACACCTGGACCTGAAAAAGGTTACGAGAACAAAACGTCAGCGAACGCTGAGTAGAGTGGCAACCAACTAACTAAACAGTAAAGGTGGACAGGTAGCTGTTGTTTTTCAATTTTTTTCTTTCTTTAACTAATTATTCTTTCTTTCATCACTTGGTTTATTTATCAGGTCTTTTTCTCTATCTCGAATGTTCCTCGTGGGAACAATCTTGATTGCAGTCTTTTCTGAAGAGTAGAAGTAGCACGTGGTGCTCTTCTGGCCGGGAGAGTCCCCCATGGTGGTCCTACACTCAGTCAACCACCCCAAGGTCACTGACAGACGTAACGGTGACTACGGCACGCGCGATAAACACACGGGTAGCTACCCCCCACTGGCACGCGGTCAGTCGTTTCCGTTAACGGGTGTGCCCAAAGCACAACACGGAACTAGTATAGGGCATAGCCCTCTCAGTAACAGGGGCCTAGCCCCTAAGAACCAAACAGGGGTCACGGCCCTCCACAGTCAGCGCACCCTCGCCTGACTATCCTGATTTGCCCAGTGGGCCTAACAAGTCGGTGTAAGGCGGTTAGCTGAACCCCGGGTCCCGTGGGGTGGCTAGCTCTCCCCGGTACTGTGTACGCGAGGGCCAGAAATTCGGTACAAAGTGGCCAATCCTAACCCCAGGTCCCAACCCTAGGGCAGTTAGCTCCGCTGTGCACTAAGCAGGGGGACAGTTGCTCTCCTTGGTACTCCGTACTCAAGGGCCAGCTCACTTCCCCATTCACATTTCCAGTTCCATTCCATTTATTTCCAGGAGCTCTACTCCTAATTTCCCGTAGGGTTCATGCTCATGTTTCTCAGGCTAAGCCATACTAGATTTCATCATTTCTATTTCCATTTCTCGGGTTCTACACATGTAGCATGTAACTTTACTATTCATATTCTAGGTTTATTCGCAGGTAGCTCGTGTTTCCAACATTCAATGTTCCATTTCCAATTCATATACAGGCAGCTCGTATTTAATTGTCAACAACAAGAATTTACATGCAATAGTTACTAACAACAGTACTTTACATTTCACAGGCAGCTGTTATCCATTTACAGGTAATTGTTATTATTCTATTTATTCATTCAAGATTGCAATTCATACATTCCATACAACTATTCCAGTGTTTCTAGTTTTAGGATTCATGCCATACCCTAGGATCTAACATTCATTCCAAATATGCATTCATGTTGGTAATTAAACTAGGGGAAGCCACTCTACCAGTAAACCCAGGAGTAATGGGGGCTTGATCGGCAGGTTCACGTGCCTCAGCAAACCCCAAATCTGCAACGGAATGAGGTCTTATCACAAGGATCAAACACAAGAAGCCACTCAGAATAGGATAAAAAGTATTCCAACAAGTAGAGAAACTTATACGGAGAACAACAGAATCTTAATTGCGGAAATCAAACCTCAAACGGGCCCTAAACGGGTCGAAACAGTAATTCTGATTCATATCAGATATTTGGAACACCTTCCAGACGTCCTAAAAAAGTCCAGAACCATACCTCAACTCTGCGCTACTCCCTAGACGTCCAGGGACTTTGCTGAACTGTCTGGACCTAGTTCCAGATGTCCGACCACCTCTTCAGACGTCTGGAGACGCTTCCCGCCATCTGGTGCCTTGCCCAGATGTCTAAACTATGTGGGAGGGCGTGTCCCGCGCCTTCCCGAAGCGAATCTTGCACGCGCAATGCAAAATCTGCTCAAAATGTCACGGAACAATGCCTCGGCAGAACGGCTTGCATGGCCGTATCCGCAAAGGGAGGTGTACGTCGCGGGATTTACCTCTCAGTCGTTTGAAACCTTCTCCAGACGTCGTCTATGTCGTATGGATGTAGATTCAGACGTCTGATTCTGGGAAAATCCCAGAACCAGAGACTGCCCTCGCCTTCTCGCATCGCGTGCGGCCGCGCCGCGCCCGCTTGACCGCTGCTCTGGCTGCAGCAGTGTCGGGGAGGACCTCCCTGATGCAACTCTCTGCCTTGCGCACGCGTCAATCGGCCGTGAGCTCTCTCTCGAGCTCGCGTGCGTGCTCACCTCCCTTCCCCTCGCTGCCCCTCCTCTCCTCCCACACCGCTCACGCCCGCTCCTCGCTGCCTACTGCTCACCGCTCTCGTTGGGGAAGAAGAAGGGTGGATGGAAGTGGGGTGGCGTGAGGGAGAGGAGGGGGGTTTATAAGGGTGAGGTTTAGGGTTTCATCGGCGAGAGGAGAGAGAAGAAAATGCAGCTGCGTATTGTTTGTGTGCAGCACGCGCGCAGATGCGAGGACGTACACAAAAAATTTGATTTCCAGACGAGTGGGAAGGCGTCCAGACGTCTGACCCAAGTCCCAGACGTCTTAAAGTATTTTAATAGTACGAATCTTAATAACATAACAAACTCAAAGGAAGTTTTGTCCCCGAAACTTGCGCTAGCTAGGGTGCGGAAAAGGAGCAACACACGCATAACAAACTCAAAGAGGACCGAAGCCGTTCCGAAAAGACATACCCTCAAAGGGTTTCGAGTATCACTCTCGCATCACCGCCTCAGGCTCCCAGGTAGCCTCCTCCTACTGCTGGCTCCTCCACAAGACCTTCACCAGGGGTACCTGCTTCTGTCTCAGACTCTAGACTACTCTAGCTAGTATCTGCACTGGCCACTCGGGGTAGGTCAGGTCGTCACCCACCTGGACGCTCTCATGGCTCAGAATGTGACTGGGATCGGCAACATACTTCCTGAGGTTGAACACGTGGAACACGTCGTGCACACCGGAAAGCTGGGGAGGAAAGGCAAGCCTATAAGCAATGGGTCCAACCCTCTCCAGGACCTCAAAGGGTCCCACAAACCTCGGCATGAGCTTCCCTTTCACCCCAAAATGCTGTAGGCCCTTCATGGGCGAAACACGAAGGAAGACGTGATCCCCAACCTCAAACTATACTTCTCTGCGTTTCCGATCTGCATAACTCTTCTGCCTACTCCTGACAGTGCAAAGTTGCCTGTGAATCTGCTCTATCACCTCCTGACTCTGCTGGATCAGCCTGGGTCCAACCTCCCACTTGTTCCCCACCTCAACCCAACTCAAGGGTGCAGTACACCTCCGTCCGTACAGAGCCTCGTATGGTGTTATGCCGATGCTCGAGTGATAGCTGTTATTATATGCAAACTCCGCCAGGGGCAAGTGCTCCTCACAAGAGCCCCTCCAGTCCAGTACACAGGCATGTAAAAGGTCCTCAAGCGTCTGTATCGTGCGCTTTGACTGTCCGTCTGTCTGGGGGTGGTATGCTGTACTGAACCTCAACTATGTCCCCAAGACCTGCTGAAACTCAACCCAAAACTAGGACGTGAAGCGGGTATCCCGATCGGATACAATCTCCCGCGGAACTCCGTGCAGACGTACCACGTCACGGATATACCTCTTTGCCAACTGGGCTGGTCCTAAAGTGACTCGGATCAGCAAGAAATGCACCGTCTTCGTCAATCTGTCTACGATCACCCAGACTGTGTCGTGTCCTCGCTGGGAACGGGCAAGCCCACCACTAAGTCCATGGAGATGCTCTCCCACTTCCACTCTGGCACTGGAAGTGGCTGCAACGGCCCTGCAGGCCTCTGATGCTCGGTCTTCACCTACTGGCACACTAAAGATTGCTGTATGAATTCACCTACATCCCGCTTCATTCCCCTCCACCAAAAGTTGCATCTCAGATCATGATACATTTTTGTGTTCCCGGGATGTATGGTGAACTTGGAACCGTATGCCTTAGTTAGGAGCTTTCTCAACAGCTCTTCGTCCCTGGGAACGCACAAACGCCCCCTCATGCGCAGCACCTCATATGTAAAGGAGAAGTCTCCAGGGTCCCCTGACAGTACTCTGTCACGCAACGACTGCAAGTACGGATCGGCCATCTGTCCTGTGATGATGCGGTCTATCAGCTTTGGCCTCATCTGTCGTGTCATAGTCACTGCCCCACAGTGCCCCAGTAACTCTAGGGGTCGCCAACTGCCCATCTCCTCCATGAGTCTCCAACTCTGTGCCTGTAAACTGGCCAAGTGGGCGGGCACCTTCTGGCTCAAGGTGTCAGCCACCACGTTGGCCTTCCCCGGATGGTAGGAAATGCTGCAGTCATAGTCCTTCAGGAGCTCTAACCAACGTCTCTGTCTCATGTTGAGCTCCTTCTGATCAAACAAGTATCTGAGGCTCTTATGATCTGTGAAAATCTCAAAAGTCTCACTGTACAAGTAGTGCCTCCAAGTCTTCAGCGCGAAGACGACAGCTGCCAGCTCCAGGTCATGGGTAGGGTAGCTATGCTCATGGGGCTTCAGTTGCCGCGAAGCGTAAGCGACAACGTGACCCCTCTGCATGAGCACACCCCCTAACCCATGCAAAGAGGCGTTCGTGTACACAACGAACCTGCCATTGCTGTCTGGGATGGTAAGCACGGGAGCCGAAGTCAGCCTCTCCTTCAGCTCCTAAAAACATGCCTCACAAGCATCTGTCCAAGAAAAGGGCAAGTCCTTCCGGGTCAGCTGTGTCATAGGACGTGCAATCTGCGAGAAACCCCTGATAAACCGCCTGGAGTAGCCTGCCAGTCCCAAGAAACTGCGGATCTCTGTCACTATATGATAACACTACATATGGGGGTGATAATTATGTTAAATAGGGCCCATCTTAAGAATAAAAGGCACAACATAAGTAGAATGGGAGCATTGCATGCATCATATATCAAGATTGCTTATAAAACTGTATTAATGGTCATTTGTGTAAGCACTTGTCAAAGAAGGCCTCAGATGAGTAATCGGACCGCACGGATGGATTCAGAATGATGAACGGAGTCCAATGGACTCAAGATCGGCCAAATCCGACATCCGGAGCTCCTGCAATGGGCCCAAGAAGTTATGACCGTTAATCTGATGATCAGTGGCCCTCGTTGCGCCACGTCACCCCCCGCTCATCGCGCGCTGCTGCCTCCTTCAGCTGAGATCAAATCTCGGCCATCGATCTTCGATCGGACGACTGTGAACCGTGCGCCCGCCGCAATCGCCGCGATAAAGTAGCGGGCGTGGTGCAGCGGTGAACGCGCACGCCCGCACGTTGGCGACGCGGGTTCGAGCCGCGTGGGGTGAAGAATCGAAAATGGAGAGGTGCGCGGCAAAATTACGCCGCCCAATCAGTAGCGGGCGGTCGAGATCGCGCCACGCGGCATGCCTTCAGACAGCGAGCACCCACGCGCACGCGCACGCCGGGCGACGATGCCCGCACGCACGCACGCTCGAGGCGCGATCCAAGCACGCCCAAGGGAGGATCTCAGCTGTCCGATCTTCGATCGGACGGCTCTCATGCAGCGGCCACGGATCAGGAGCGAAGAAGAACGGCGCGGGCGTGTGACTGGCGGGTTGGAGGGCTTCACCGACGCTTTTGGAAGGGTTTTAGCGATGTCTTGGATGTCGCTAAAGCCCCTTCTTTTAGAAAGCCCTTCTCCTTATTTAAACCCCCTCCAACCACTCATTCAAGGCATTCACTTCCCTTGCAACTACTCTACCCCTCTCTTAGCTAGCTTTAGGCCCTCTTGTAATCGCCGGAGACGACAAACCACCGACGGAGCCTTCTCCACCGCCGTGGCTGCCTCGCCGCTCTCCCCCCCCTCTCTCTTTTCCTCTCTTTTAAGCTTTCCCTTACTTTTTGTTTAAGCATGTATTTAATGTTGTAAGCTGTGAACTAAAGTTGCATGATTAATGAAGTTACTTTTCGTTCAGTGTTTACTTGATTTCTTATTTAAGTTGCATGATCAAGCAAAGAAACGACTCTAACCCTAATCGCTCTCTCTCTATCTCTCTCGCTTTTCAACTGCACCTTTTGCAAGCAAAACTCCGCAATTTCCGTGATAACAAGTGATAAGAAAAGTCCGATTTTCACGCCTCCCTGAGACCGACACTCAGACTCACCTCCGTTTCCTTACTTTAAAATCGGCATTGCAAGTGCGACTATAACGACATTTCTTAACACACACGCACGAGCTCACGTCAGTTTTTAGCGCTGTTGCTGGGGAGGCAATGGATTTGTTTTGTTACTTCCATTCCACATCCATTCTCACTTCGTCTAATGCCCTGTTTTCCTTTTTACTTGATGGCTGCGGGGATTCGGCGCTTGGACGGCGAAGCGACGCATCCCACGATGGTAACAAGAGAGTAGGCGCAACAAGGACCGATAGTAAGTCATCCTTCACTCATGATTGTTTGCTTGCGTGAAAAACCAAAAAAATTTGTTAAAATTGAAAAAAATTGGCGTGGTGTATGATTGTTTGACCCACATCCTTAACACATCACCCCACAAAAAAAAATGTGTATTCTAACATTCTGAATAAATTCTTAGAGTATTCTTTTCTCTTTTTGAGTGGTGTTTGCGAAGCCACCGTGAGTTGACTTGGGCCGCACCACTCAACCCTAAAATTAACTCATCTAATAGAAGCTGCATGATCATTAGGATGAGTACATTAGGGTTTTAGAGCCTCTACAGAATAAAAGGAAATCTACTTTCATTGAATTGTGTGCAGAACTTGACGTGCCCACTGAAACTTGTCTGAAAACATTAAGACACGTCAACCCTAAAAAGCACTAAAGTAAGGATGAAACACTAAAAGACACCATATCTTAAAAATCCTTGCTTGAAACTCATGTTTTGATAGAAGCACACACCTTGAAAGTGGAAAATTAAGAGGCACCACCCCAATCAACGCCTCATCACATAACCCTAGCACAAGCACTATCCTAGCCCTTTAAAACTGAGTAGACGTGCCCTAGGCAGGACTGAGTTAAGTCTCGAAAGGCGAGGTTTTATTCGTTGGGCACTTGGCTTTCATTCCCTTGGTAGAATCTGGTGACTAGGCTACGGGGCAGTGTCAAACGACTGCGGTTGTGGGGTCTACGGAACTGGAGGCGTAAGCCAAAGAAAGAACCTTCCCTACAATCCCCTCGTAATCAATCTGGCCAGATTAGCCTTGGGAAGGGGAGTCCAGTGCTTACGGACTTAATCACCCTTTGTGAGATTTCTAGGTCTCCTAAGGAATACCCCATAAGGACTAGGCTTGTTTGCTTGATTGAACACATTTCTCGCATCTGTCGCTCTCCGCATCCCCTCTTGTTCTTCTCTAGTGCATGCACGGGAGACTCTCACTGCATCCCGAGTTGTTTGTTTTGGGGTAGGAATCTAGGCGACGTAATTCTGTTAGAAACATGGCTGAACCTAGGGTATATGAGGCTGAGGATCAACCCCCACCAGACACAATGGCCATCATCCAAGCCCAAATTAATGCAAACCACTGGCTTCAACAACAACAGATCCACACCATCATGCATGCCATACAACGGTTACAGAACCCACAAGAACAACCACCACCACCTTTCCAAGGCGCACAAGGGCAACCACCACTCGATGTACCACCATTTTAGGATCAACCGAGGCCCCTCCGCAATTTCTATAACCCCTCCGCTATTAGAGTCGAGCCACACCTTAGGATCCCCGAAGGGGGAGATAATTTTGAACTGAACCGAATATCTTAAGTCTGCTCTAGAACCACTTTCATGGAAGCTCAAATGAGGACCCCTTCCAGCATCTAGAGGATCTCGACCGCATAGCACGAACTGTGAAACCTAGGAACACTAGCCTTGACATTGTCTTAATCAAGATGTTTCCCTTCTCATTAAGAGACAAGGCTTCTCACTAGCTTAGAACCCTAGGTAGACCCATCACCACCTGGGAAGAACTGAGGCATTCATTTTTAAAGAAATTCTTCCCCATAGAAAAGACCAATGCCCTCAGAAGAGCTATTACTACCTTTACACTCTAGGGTGGGGAAAAGTTTCATGAGGCGTGGGAAAGATTTAATGAACTCTTAAGGAAATGGCCACACCACGAAGTACCAAGGTGGCAATTGGCCCAGATTTTCTACCATGGTCTGGACAGCAACCTACGAAACTTCGTCAATGCCTCATGCGGGGGAAACTTCTTGAACAAGGATGAGGAGAGCGCGTTTGAGCTCTTTGAGTCTATGAGCGAGAATTCGCTCAACAATGCCTCTATGACCCAGTTCAACAGGTCCAGTCAACCCTGTGGTGGGATTTATGAGGTACAAGAAAATTCTGGAATGGTTAACATGGATATCATTGCCAAGAAACTGGATCGAGTGGAATTGGTGGACAAAAAGATTGATGAGCTACTGAACCAGACCAGGAACCCCTTACAGACCTTCTCCCTAGCAAAGGGAGCACATAATGTTTACTTGGTCCATCCCTTAACCCAATTGAACTTGGAACAACCCTTGACCACGTTCCAGGGAGGGACCTTTGCTCCCTCAACCCTTGATTACTTTCTTCCCTCTTCATCAACATCGGTTATCCTTGAAGATGTACAAGCTATCCAAGGTTATGCGAAACCTGACCCTTTCTCCAACACTTACAACACTGGCTGGCGTAACCACCCCAACTTTGGTTGGACAAACTAGAAACCACCGCAATTCCAAAACCAGCCCAGGCCAAACCAGCAGCCACACTTGCCCCCTATCAGCAAGGACCACCAGTTAGACCCCAATATAACTAGAATAGGGCAGCTTCTCCCCCACAAAACCAAATGGACACCCTAATAAAGATGATGGCTGACATGAACCAGAAACATCAGGAGGAAATGGCCTTGGTGAAGGGACAGTTAAGCCAACTCTTGGATTGTAAACAATAAGGATCCCTACCTTCCCAGCCACAACCGAACCCGCGAAACATAATTAATAGAGGCCCCAATTCGCAAGGGTTCCAAGGCAATCCCAGGCAGGTTCACATGGTCTAGCCAGCCCCGTAAACACCCCCAGGGTTTGGTGCTTCTTCGTCCTCGTCTTCTCAAGGATCAACCCATGGCCCCAATGCCTCTGTGAATGCGGTGACCCTGAGAAGCGGCACCAAAACCCAGGATCCCAAATGGCCGACTCTCCCCGAGATTTCACCCGCTGAAATACCCGACTCAGAAGAGGCACCAACCAAGGACCCAGAAGTAGACCCAATCCACATTCAGACACCCTACCCTGAGGCCTTGGAAACAATCAAGAAAAAGAAGAATGTTGTGGAAACTGAGGAGCTGTTGGAGATCTTTAAGCAAGTACAGATTAATATTCCGCTCCTTGAAGCCGTCAAGCACATCCCTGCTTACGCCAAGTTTTTAAAGGATGCCTGTACACCCAAGCGTAAGCCGAGACCTCAAGCACCTAGGAAGGTTGTGCTCTCCGAACAAGCAAGTTTCATAATATCAAGCAACCTTCCGCTCAAGCGAACTGACCCAGAAGTGCCCCTGATTTCCTGCAATATCGAGGACATGACATTTGATAGAGCGCTCCTGGACTTAGGTGCTTCTATCAATCTGATTCCAACAACCCTGTACCACCAATTTGGTTTCGGAGAGTTGACACCAACACCTGTCACCATCCAGCTGGCTGATAGATCAGTGAAAACCTCCAAGGGAGTTGTCGAGGATGTGATTGTACGAGTCAAGGACTTCTATTTCCTGGTTGACTTTTTGGTGCTTGACGTGGAAGTCCCTGAAAAATTATAGAACGCACCCATAATCTTAGGTAGACCTTTCTTAGCTACGGCTAAGGCAAACATTGATTGTGACACGGGATGTATGGAAATCGCCTTCGGAGACAAGGAAATGCAATTGGATATCTTCCGAGCGACAAAGTCAATTGATTACGATTGCGTTGAGGAACATGATCCTGTGGAAACTCTGATCGAGGAATGCCTCACCCTTAGTTCTGTATTAGACCACCAAACCCGTAATAGCTATTCTGACCCGTCACCATCACTACCCGTGGACCTCTGTAAGGCTGAGTACCATCACACAACACCATTTGAGTAGATCGATGTTGACCAACTCCCGCCCTTTCCCTTTCCATCAACTGTGGTTCCACCCGCACCTGAACTTAAGCCATTGCCCGAGAATCTCAAGTATGTCTTCCTTAGACCTGACCAGACCTTCCCGGTGATTATTAATTCTCATCTAACCAAGGATCAGGAACTAAGGTTGATCGCGACCCTTTCAGAACATCGGGCCGCCATTGGTTGGACCATTTCTGACTTAAGAGGAATTAGCCCCACCAATTGCACCCATAAGATTTACCTAGAAGACGGGGCACGACCTTCCTGCCAGATGCAGAGATGTTTAAACCCAAACATGTGGGAGGTCATTAAGAAAGAAATTATCAAATGGCTTGACGCCGGCATCATCTATCCTATCTCCGATAGCCCCTGGGTAAGCCCCACTCAAGTGGTTCCAAAGAAAGCTGGGCACACCGTTGTCACCAATGATCATGGTGAATCCATCCCCACCCGCACCACCACTGCATGGTGGGTGTG
The DNA here is from genome assembly GCA_037157565.1 of Thalassia testudinum. Taxonomy (NCBI): domain Eukaryota; kingdom Viridiplantae; phylum Streptophyta; class Magnoliopsida; order Alismatales; family Hydrocharitaceae; genus Thalassia; species Thalassia testudinum. The sequence goes on from JAZHRO010000024.1 coordinate 94,386,570, forward strand.
TATTGATTATAGGAAGCTTAATGAAGCCACTAGGAAAGACCATTTTCCCTTGCCATTCATTGACCAAATCCTTGAAAGATTGGCAGGGCAGAAGTATTTTTGCTTCCTGGATGGATATTTAGGATATAACCAAGTCACAATTGCTCCGGAGGATTAAGAAAAGACCACATTCACTTGCCCGTACGACACGTTTGCATTTCGTCGAATGCCGTTCGGGTTATGCAACGCAACTGCGACCTACCAGCGTTGCATGCTAGCCATTTTTTCAGAAATGGTGGGTGAATACTTAGAGGTCTTTATGGATGATTTCTCTGTATTTGGGAATTCATTCGACCATTGCCTGAGCAACTTGGAGAAAATCCTGAAACGATGTATCGAGGTTAATCTGGTGTTAAGTTGGGAAAAGAGCCATTTTATTGTTCAAGAAGGAATTGTGCTCGGTCACATCGTATCGCATAGGGGCATCGAGGTAGATTGGGCTAAGGTTGATTTGATTTCCAAACTCCCTCCACCTAGCTCGGTCCGACAGATTCGCTCATTTTTAGGACATGTTGGCTTCTACCGAAGGTTCATTAAAGACTTTTCCAAGCTTTCCAAACCCTTGATTGATCTTCTAGCCAACGACGCCATATTCCACATGTCTTCTGATTACATCCAGGCTTATCACACCCTCTGGGACTTAGTCTCCACAGCACTTGTACTTCAACCCCCAGACTGGTCCTAGGACTTTGAGATTATGTGTGATGCATCATATTTTGCCATAGGAGTTGTCCTGGGACAAAGGCAAGACAAGAAGCCCGTGGTGATGTACTACGCGAGAAAAACGTTGGACGAGGCCCAACGAAATTATACGGTCACAGAGAAAGAGTTGCTCGCTGTAGTCTTTGGACTTGAAAAGTTCCGATCGTACTTGCTGGGATCCCACGTGACTATTTACACTGACCATTCAGCCATCCGACACTTGTTGGCCAAGAAGGACGCAAAGCCCAGGCTCATCAGATGGATCCTGCTTTTGCAGGAATTTGACCTGGAAATCCGTGACAAGGCCGGATCGAAGAATGGTGGCTGACCACTTGTATATACTTCATCTAGACTACATTGGGCCCTCCCTACCTCTATCGACGCCTTCCCCGATGAACACATTCTGGCTGTGCAAGACAAGAGACTGCCATGGTATGCTGACTACGTCAACTACCTAGTTGTAGGACAAACCCCGCACAGTTGGTCCAGACAGCAACGGGACAGGTTCTTGGCTGAGGCCAAGCACTATTTCTGGGATGATCCCATGCTGTTTTTCCTCTGTGCTGACCAGATCATCAGGAGGTGTATCCCCGAAGACGAAGTTCAGAGTGTGCTTTCCTTTTGTCATGACCAGGCTTGTGGTGGCCACTTCTCTGAAAAGAAAATAGCTGCAAAGGTTCTGCAGTCTGGATTTTACTAGCCATCCCTATTTAAGGATGCACACAACTTTGTCAAGACTTGCTCACACTGCCAAACGCTGGGGACCATGACTAAGAAAGATATGATGCCCCTCAAGCCCATTTTGATTGTCGAAATCTTCGACGTCTGGGGTATCGATTTTATGGGCCCCTTTCCACCATCCAACGGGTTCGAGTACATCCTAGTCTCAGTAGACTATGTTTCCAAATGGATTAAACCGTCGCCACCCACCGATGAGATCACAGGACTATCATGGACTTTATTAAGCAGAACATCTTTTCCCGGTTTGGAATACCCAAGGCCATGATCAGTGATGGTGGAAGTCATTTTATCCATTCCCAATTCCGTGCCTTACTTAGAAAATACGGGGTGAACCACCGCATTGCTACCCCGTATCATCCGCAAACAAATGGGCAGATCGAGGTCTCAAATAGACAAATCAAGAACATTTTACAGAAGACTGTGAGACCTGACAGGAAAGATTGGTCCACACGACTAGATGATGCCCTGTGGGCATGCAGGACCACTTTCAAGACCCCGATAAGCATGTCGCCTAATCGCCTGGTCTTTGGTAAAGCCTGCCATCTTCCTGTCAAATTGGAACACCGGGCTTACTGGGCTGTCAAGTAATGTAACATGGATTCCAGTTAGTCGGTGCGCAGAGGATGCTCCAATTATCTGAGCTCGAAGAAATTCGTCGGGACGCTTTTGAAAATAGTCGACTATATAAGGAGAAAATGAAAGCCATCCACGACCGACTCATTCATAGAAAAACCTTTGAGCCTAACTAGCAAGTCTGGCTGTTTCATGCCCGCCTAAAACTCTTCCCGGGGAAACTCAGGTCCAAATGGACAGGACCATTTCGGGTGGTTAAGCCTTACTCTAATGGGGCGGTTGAAATCGCTGATCCTAACAATGGGCACACTTTTACAGTTAATGGTCAAAGATTGAAACACTTCCTCGCCCAGGTTCCCCCAAAGGAGAGTGTCACCCTCGTTGAGGGATGACACAAAGCACCGCCTAGCTGGAGGCGTTAAACTCAGCACTTCCTGGGAGGCAACCCAGAGGATTCAGAATGATCCGGTATTTTATGTCACTCAGGTACTATCTTTTTGAACCCCTTTGCATCCATGTAAATTGCACAATCCCAAGCTCATTTAATCATTCTGAATAAAATAAAATTAAAAAAAAAAATTTGAATTTAGGAAGAAACTTAGGCATTAGTAACTTGTCAATAGTGGGAAATAATACAAAAAGAACTTAAACACTTAGACTTTTTAAGCCGTCAGGCTTAATCAGCCCTGGTGTCCGTTAAAATATGGATTTAGCTTCAAATCCTTGCAACCTTAAGCTATTCTAATCCACCTACTAAATAAGGTGATAAGTATACGACTTATCAACTCACCCTCTAACTTAGAAAAACTTTGAGTCTAAGCATCTGCACACATTTTTACACAGACTCACTCCTCGGAGATTTTGACAGAAATTGGGTAGCTAATAAACTCTCTAGGGTGGTATGGCTGGCAAGTTATTGTGGGTAACAGCCCATTGGCAGGTTATCCAGAACCCAGCCACAGGACCATTTTTTCTTCATTGCCTCTAGGTACATTTGAGATCAGGGAAGCCACCTATGAAAAAAAAAGGGAGAAAAAAAGAAAATAAACCACACTTCACCGCACGAGTATGGCTGGCAAGTGATCGTGGGTAACAGCTCATTGGTCGGTTATCCAGAGCCCAGCTCAATAACCGCACAAAAAGAACCAAAACACTTAAGGAAGAAGAAGGGAAGTAGTACAAGCCGGGGAGATATACACTGGAAAAATCCTTGTGTTGACCTCAATTAAAACAAACGTAGGGAGAAAGCTACCAATCGAACAAATACACCTTCAGGCAAATATATTTCCTCTTCCGGTCACCTAGAGGTGTAGAAACCCGAAGTCTGTCTGAATTACCGTTAAGTGAGTCTATCACAATATTCACACCAAGATGCTTAGCACTTAGGGTTTTGACCGAGTTTTGGGTGGGTTGGGCAGTCGTAAAAAGTTACCAACCCACGCTGAATTCTGAAAAAATTATACACACACACACACACACACACACACATATGTATAGTTATATACATTAAAGCAAGGATTCGGGCGATTTGTATTTTGGCAGACACCCGGGCGCTACTTAGTCTTTGTAGATTAAGATCTTGGTATATTTCCTCCTATTGACAAGTGACGAAGTGTCTAAGCAATTACTTCTTAAATTCTGAAAGAAAATAAAGGCTAGAATAAACCTTACTAGGGACTAGTAAGGAGTAAGCATGGGGGTATGATAACACTACATATGGGGGTGATAATTCTGTTAAATAGGACCCATCTTAAGAATAAAAGGCACAACATAAGTAGAATGGGAGCATTGCATGCATCATATACCAAGACTGCTTATAAATCTGTATTAATGGCCATTTGTGTAAACACTTGTCAAAGCAGGCCTCAGATGAGCAATCGGACCACACAAATGGATCAAGATCGGCTAAATCTGACATCCGGAGCTCTTACAATGGGCCCAAGAAGTTTTGACCGTTGATCTGATGATCAACGGCCCTCGTTGCCCCATGTCACCCCCTACTCACTGCGCGCCGCTGCCTCCTTCAGCTGAGATCAAATCTCAGCTGTCGATCTTTGATCGGACATCCGAGAACCGTGCGCCCGCCGCTATCACCACGACAAAGTAGCGGGTGTGGTGCAGCAGCAAGCGTGCACGCCCGCACGTAGGCGATGCAGGTTCGAGACGCACCGAGTGAAGAATCGAAGACGGAGAGGCGTGCGGCAAAATTGGGCCTCCCGATCGGCAGCGGGCTGTCGAGATCGCACCACACGGTGCGACCTCAGACAGCGAGCACCCACGCTTGTGCGTACGCCGGGCGACGACGCCCGCGCGCACGTACGCCCGAGGCGCGATTGAAGCGCGCCCAAGGGAGGATCTCAGCCATCCGGTCTTTGATCGGACGGCTCTCATGCAGCAGCCACGGATCAGGCGTGAAGAAGAACGGCGCGGGAGTGTGACCAGCGGGCTGAAGGGCTTCACCGATGCTTTTGGAAGGGTTTTAGCGACGTATCGGACGTCGCTAAAGCCCTTTCTTCATTTAGAAAGCCCTTCTCCCTATTTAAACCCCCTCCAGCCACTCATTCAAGGCATTCACTTCCCTTGCAACTACTCTACCCCTCTCTTAGCTAGCTTTAGGCCCTCTTGTAATCGCCGGAGACGACGAGCCGCCGACGGAGCCTTCTCCACCACCGTGGCTGCTCGCCGCTCTCCCCCGCTCTCTCTCTTTTCTTCTCTTTTAAGCTTTCCCTTTTTGTTTAAGCATGTATTTAATGTTATAAGCTGTGAACTAAAGCTGCATGATTAATGAAGTTACTTTCCGTTCAGTGTTTACTTGATTTCCTATTTAAGTTGCATGATCAAGCAAAGAAACGACTCTAACCCTAATCTCTCTCTCTATCTCTCTCTCGCTTTTCAACCGCACCTTTTGCAAGCAAAACTCCGCAATTTCCGTGACAACAAGTGATAAGAAAAATCTGATTTTCACGCTTCCCTGAGACCGACACTCGGACTCACCTCCGTTTCCTTACTTTAAAACCGACGTTGCAAGTTCGACTATAATGACACTTCTTAACACACACGCACGAGCGCACGTCACTGTACGCGGTCTCTCCCACCTGAGCACTGCCTCAACCTTAGCTGGGTCCACAACCAAGCCATCCTCGAAGATCACATGACCCAAAAAGGTCACCTCCCTTAAGTAGAACTCGCATTTGCTGTATTTGTTGTACAGCCTACGTTGTCTCAGTGTGTCCAAAACCATCCGCAAGTGCTGTCCGTGCTGCGCCTGATCTCGAGAGTAGATGAGCACATCATCAATAAATACTACCACGAATTGATCTAGATACAGTCTGAACACCCGGTTCATCAAATCTATGAAGGAAGCGGTAGCGTTGGTTAGCCCAAATGGCATGACCAAAAACTCGTAATGTCCGTACCGGGTGCGGAAAGCTGTCTTGGAGACGTCTGTCTCCTTGATGATCAACTGGTGGAAACCAGACCTCAAGTTTATCTTGGAGAATACCGTGACACCTCACAACTAGTCAAACAAGTCGTCAATCCTTGGCAGTGGATACCTGTTCTTGATGGTGACCCTATTTAGCTATTTGTAGTCCACATAAAGGCGTAGGGTACCATCCTTCTTCACAAACAATATCGGGGCTCCCCATGGAGATGCACTGGGCCTCACAAAGCCCTTCTCCAGAAGGTCCTGCAACTGGGTCTTGAGCTCTCGCAGCTCAAGGGGTGCCATCTTGTAAGGTGCTGTAGAAATGGGGCTGGTCCCTGGTACCAGTGAGATCTCAAACTCGATCTCACGCTCGGGCGGTAGTCTTGGCAACTCATCTGGGAACATGTCGGAGTACTCTCTGACCACCGGGATACTCTGAAAGTCTGCCATAGGGCTGGGCTCTGCTACCACACAAGCCAGGAAGCCCTCACACCCCTAGCCTAATTGTCTCGCTGCCCGAAGTGCAGAAATGCACCTGAAGCCTCCGTCCACTGGCTGTCCGTGAAACTCGAAAGAAGGCAACTTCGGTATGGAGAAGGCGATCTTCCTCTCAAAGCAGTCCACCAAGGCGTGGTAAGCGGACAGCCAGTCCATCCCCAGAATCACGCCAAAGTCTTCCATCTGTATCGCAATCAGATCAACGGGAGGCTGTGTCCCCCAACGCTGACCTCACAACCAATGTAAACCTCCTCAGCTACAAATAGAGGACCACCCAGACCTCTGATCACAAACGGATCATCTAACAACACACAGTCCTGCCCCAAACTAACAGCAAAACTGGAAGCGACAAACGAGTGCGTGGCGCTGGAATCAAAAAGTGTGTAAACTAGTCTGCCGGAAACTGTAACCATACCTCCACCACTGAACCTGAGGCTCTGGCGTCTCTGTGTGTTAGGGTGTTGATACGCCCCTCAGCCCTAGGTGCGGACGAAGCAGCCACACTCTACGTAGGATGGGTATCTGCTGGCTGGTACCCTCCCCGCGACTGCTATCCTCCCCCATGCGGCTGGGAACCTCGGCCTCCTGCTCGTTCTCCAGTGCTTGGCACGGGGAGCATCTGCTGACCTCCAGCCCTAGACGGGCAGTCCCTCCTGATGTGGCCCGGCTGGCCACATTGGTAGCAAAGGGGAACTCGACTCCCGCCCTCAGTAGGTCCCTACTGACGGCTGGGTGGGGGTTCGGTGCTGGCAGTTGGCCCCTGTCAGGGGCCCCCAAAGGCCATTGATGGCCCTGCAAAGCGTGACGGCTCTCCTGAAGGCGTCGCGCGCCTCCTCTCTCGCCGGCCCTGTGAGTATTCTGGCTGGTAGGGCCTCTTCCGTCCGCTGTTAGTGTCACGTGCGGACAGGTTGGTCTCCTCATATGTCATAGCTGCCTCCACCACCCTCGAGAACGTAGGCAGCTTCAGGGGTTTGACATACCCCCGAATAGCAGGCCGAAGCCCCTCGGTAAACCTCCAAAGGCACTCCTCCTCGGTAGTCATAGCTGTCGCGGCGAAACGGAACAGCTCCCGGAAACACGTGCGGTACGCGCTCATGATTATCGTCCCCTGGCAGAGAGTGTGGAGCTCCCACCTCCTCTGGTCCTGCCATGTTTGGGGAAAGTACTGCTCGCAGAAGAGGGTGACAAACTGGTCCCAAGTCGGCTCGACCCTCTCTTGACCCCTAACTGCCCTCCACCACCTGTGTGCTGCGCTCTCCAGCTGGTACGTGGCAAAGGCCACGTGGCACTCCGCAGGGGGGCGAAGGGTGTCAAACACCTCCTCGATCTGCTCGAGCCAATCATCCGCCTCGGTCGGGTCCTCATCCCCCTTGAAGGAGGGGGGCTTCAGCTTTCGGAATTGTCCGAAAAGCTCGTAATGGCGCTGAAGTGGAGAAACTGGTACGCCTCCAGGCAAGGAGGGCTCGTGCTCGGAAGTGTCAGAGGAAGGTGGGGGCGGTGGAGGGCCAGCCCCTCCCTTACTTCCAACACTGTGCCTGTCTCGCGGTCCCACAGAGGACTCCCCCCCCACAGCCCCAGGAAGAGGTGCCCGTGGAGGCGGGTGGAGCTCCTCTCGTACGATCTCCCGTATCAGCTGGGCGAGGTCCTAGGCCTAAACGCCCGGAAGTAGTGGCTGGTCAACTGAGATGTCGGGCTTAATGCGCCTGCCCCTCCGACCTCGTCCTCGACCGCGTCCGCGGCCCGCCTTGCTGACCCCATGTCGAGGCATCGCCTGCAAGGAGACGCGAACACAGAATAGAAAAGACGTCAATTCCACAGACATTAAACAAAGGACACTCAGGACGGTGTCAAAAGGTACGTTGTTGTGGTTACTTTAGTCACAAGCACGTGAATTAGTTATTTTCCAGCTAGTTGGCTCACTTCTCGAGACGACCTTACTCTGATACCATCTTGTTATGACCCGGTTCCCGAATTCCTACAAGACACGAGACCGGATCGACTCGACTGATCCCAAGACCCAGCCGTCCAACGAGAAAGTAACCAAAAAGCAGTAAAATAAACCACATTCACCATGCAAGTAACTAACAGTAACAAAAGTACAGTAGTAAAGAAGTAAACTACTACAGTACACACCACCACAACAGTAGAAGAATAAATAGGTATAGGAATATAAAGTTCACAATAAAAGAGTATAGAAGTGTAATAAAGTTACTCACTATAACAGGAAATGGAGTACAACAAAAAGGTACAACTACTATGCTCTACTGGGCCCAGCATCCTCTACAACCGTAGGCTCTGGCTGCTCAACACCTGGACCTGAAAAAGGTTACGAATACAAAATGTCAGCGAACGCTGACTAGAGTGGCAACCAGCTAACTAAACAGTAAAAGTGGACAAGTAGCTGTTGTTTTTCAATTTCTTTCTTTCTTTAACTAATTATTCTTTCTTTCATCACTTGGTTTATTTATCAAGTCTTTTTCTCGATCTCGAATGTTCCTCATGGGAACGATCTTGATTGCAGTCTTTTCCGAAGAGTAGAAGTAGCACGCGGTGCTCTTCTGGCCGGGAGAGTCCCCCGTGGTGGTCCTACACTCAGTCAACCACCTCAAGGTCATTGACAGACGTAACGGTGACTACGGCACGCGCGATAAACGCACGGGTAGCTACCCCGCACTGGCACGCGGTCAGTCATTTCCGTTAACGGGTGCGCCCAAAGCACAGGACGGAACTAGTATAGGGCATAGCCCTCTCAGTAACAGGGGTCTAGCCCCTAAGAACCAAATAGGGGTCTTGCCCCTCCATAGTTCGCACACCCTCACGTGACAATCTTGGTTTACCCAATGGGACTAACAAGTCAGTGTAAGGCGGCTATCTGAACCTAGGGCCCCGTGGGGTGGCTAGCTCTCCCCAGTACTATGTACGCGAAGGCCAGAAAGTCGGTACAAAGTGGCCAATCCTAACCCCGGGTCCCAACCCTAGGGCAGCTAGCTCCGCTCTGCACTAAGCAGGGGGACAGTCACTTTCCTTGGTACTCCGTACTCAAGGGCCAGCTCACTTCCCCATTCACATTTCCAGTTCCATTCCATTTATTTCCAGGAGCTCTACTCCTAATTCCCCGTAGGGTTCATGCTCATGTTTCTCAGGCCAAGCCATACTAGATTTCATCATTTCTATTTTCATTTCTCGGGTTCTACACATGTAGCATGTAACTTTACTATTAATATTCCAGGTTTATTCCCAGGTAGCTCGTGTTTCCAACATTCAATCTTCCATTTCCAATTCATATACAAGCAGCTCGTATTTAATTGTAAACAACAGGAATTTACATGTAATAGTTACTAACAACAGTACTTTACATTTCACAGGAAGCTGTTGTCCATTTACAGACAATTGTTATTATTCTATTTATTCATTCAAGACTGCGATTCATACATTTCATACAACTATTCCGGTGTTTCTAGTCTTAGGATTCATGCCATACCCTAGGATCTAACATTCATTTCAAATATGCATTCATGTTGGTAATTAAACTAGGGGAAGCCACTCTACTAGTAAACCCAGGAGTAATGGGGGCTTGATCGGCAGGTCCACATGCCTCAGCAAACCTCAAATCTGTAACGGAACAAGGTCCTATCACATGGATCAAACACAAGAAACCACTCAGAATAGGATAAAAAGTATTCCAACAAGTAGAGGAACTTATACGAAGAACAATAGAATCTTAATTGCGGAAATTGGACCTCAAACGGGCCCTAAACGGGTTAAAACAGAAATTCTGATTCATATCAGACGTTTGGAATACCTTCCAGATGTCTTAAAAAAGTCTAGAACCATACCTCAACTCTGTGCTACTCCTCAGACGTCCAGGGACTTTGCTGAATCGTCTGGACCTAGTTCCAGACGTCCGACCACCTCTCCGGATGTCTGGAGACGCTTCCCGCTGTCTGGTGCCCCACCTAGATGTCTAAACTGCGTGGGAGGGCATGTCCCGCGCCTTCCCGAAGCGAATCCTGCATGCGCGACGTAAAATCTTCTCAAAGTGGCACGGAACAGTGCTTCGGTGGAACGGCCTGCATGGCCGTATCCGCAAATGGAGGTGTACGTCATGGGATTTACCTGTTAGTCGTCTGGAACCTCCTCCAGACATCGTCTACTTCGTCTGGATGTAGATCTAAATGTTTGATTTTGGGAAAATCCCAGAACTAGAGATTGCCCTCGCCTTCTCGCGCTGCGCGTGGCCGCGTCGCACCCGCTCGACCGCTGCTCTAGTTGTAGTAGTGTTTGGGAGGACCTCCCCGATGCAACTCTCCGCCTCGCGCACGCGTCGACCGGCCGTGAGCTCCCCGGCGAGCTCTCTCTCTAGCTCGCGTGCGTGCTCACTTCCCTTCCCCTCTCTGCTCCTCTCCTCCCATGTCGCTCACGCCTGCTCCTCGCTACCTGCTGCTCACCACTCTCGTTGGGGAAGAAGGGTGGATGGAAGTGGGGTGGCGTGAGGGAGAGGAGGAGGGTTTATAAGGGTGAGGTTTAGGGTTTCATTGGCGAGAGGAGAGAGAAGAAAATGCGGCTGCGTACTGTCTGTGCGTAGCACGCACGCAGACACGTGGACATACACAAAATTTGATTTCCAAACGTCTGGGAAGGCATCCAGACATTTGACCAGACGTTTGACCCAAGTCCCAGACGTCTTAAAGTATTTTAATAGTACGGGTCTTAATACATGGTCTCATTATTTATTACCAAAGTCTTTCAAAACAATATGTAAATGGAAGTTTTATATCAATAATTATATTAAAAGTACAAGTTATGTACAAGTTAAAAAAAATTGACTTGTAAATGATAGTTATCATTTTCAATTATGTAAATATAGGGTTATTATATTTGCCTTTGTGTAGAGTAAACGATCTTTAAGTACTCGTAGGTACATGTGCAACCAGAATGATCCTGCTACTTGCATTGCAAATACTTGGGTTGCATATTCTACATATATATAACATATGATAAGCCAACTAATTGTAATTAAGACGAGAAAAATTACAATAAAAAATAAAAGTGTTCATCTTATGTATTCATATTTAGTTAAAACTTGGATGTTCATACTTCTCTATTCAAGAAGTTAATGGTTCATATCTAGTTTGAATTGGATTGTAGGATTGCACAGCTTGTAGTTGTAGGAACACGGTGGTTTTAAGGTTTTGCTAGTGGAAAAATTGCAAGTGTAGTTTATGTTTATTTAGTATTTGACGTATGATGCATATATAATATATATTTTGATATATAGTGTTAACATATATACATATATGATATATGTATATTGATGTAATTAGGCTAACAGGCTAAGCCTTAGGCCGAGCCCATAAATGGCCCACATGGATTAGATTGGGTTTGGGCCACTTTAGTTTGAGGCCCAACCCATTTAATAAATTATTATATTTACAATCAGAGCCTAACTCAAGTTAATTTTAGGCTAGGATTTGGGCCAACCTAGCTCAATGCTCACCCTAATGGGGGGTGATTTTTGCTTAAAAGAAAAATATAAGCTATTAAAAGAAAATAATGGCAAATAATGGGCATAGAGATTTATAAAAGAAACCTAATATGGGAAAAACTTCTACTTAGATATCCCTATCTAAAATTTTACCCTTATTATTATCGAAATTACTAAAACCATACAACTAGAAATGAGGGTAGTATTCCTCTAGTACATCAACTCCTCTTGGACAAGTCCTAAGAGAATTTTGTTCCTCTTTCGCAAAGAAGAAAGGAAAATCTACACCTTAGGCATCCAATGCATAAGTAAAAATTGAAACAAAATGTGCTCTAATCCGATAGAGCCAATTATTATGTGAATAAGCATAATAGGGCTAAAAAATAGTCCCTTCTGCTTCCGGAATTCAAAATGTGAGTTGAACGCGGAGGAAGCAAAGTATGAGTGCTTTACGTTAGCGGGCTTGAGAAAATAAGTGCTATATATGTAAAAGAGTTCTCAAGAATATTTGAATGTAAGAGCAAGTGAGAGAGATATTGTAACTTGTTTGAAGATATGACTTTACCTTAATCAACCATTAATATTTTCTTTTGAAAGATAATTAACAAAATAAGTCTTATAAATGGTCCGTACCAGATTTTCCACTCGACTACACCCCGTTCTCCACTAGCCAACCCACCCGCCACTCTTCCTCCTCCAACAACTGACCATCTCCATAGCCTCGTTCCTCCCATCTTGATCACCCCTGACTCTCCGCCTCCTCCTCTCGGTCAACGCCGATGTAATCCACATTAACACCTATGTTTTAGGTCCATCTCCATCTGCACCTCTATCTAACTTCTCTCGTTATACGCAAAGTTGCGAGCTTTGTTTTTTTTTGCCTTGGTTGTAGTGTGATTCATAATATGCTTTTTTTGTTTTGCAAATTGCTTGAAGTTTTCCGAGGTTGCTGGTGTTAATTTTTTTTATTGTGAAATGTAATTTGGAAAACAATTTGTGGTGATTGTACTGATAAAAAAATAATAGTTAATTATGTATTAAGAAAATATATTGAGAGTGTGGTGGGGTGGCGCAAAAAAAATTGACTCTTGGAGGTTCATTTTTGCTAACATACAGTTGAACTCATGAAAAGTTGACTTTTCAGCCAAAAAATAACTTTTCGTAAATTGTTTTTGGTAGATCCCTTATAATGTCTATCCAGTCTCTCATCTTTCCGCTCCCTGCTCGCGACACCTTCCTCTCCCTTTCACCCCGCGCCCTGCTCTTGCTCCCGTGCTAAGAAAGAAGCTCCACCGTGCAGGTTGCTTTGCTTAGTCAATGGCCTCTAACTGGTACATCGTCCTTCTGCCACCCTGCAGCCCCCTCTTGCGTGAGAAAGAGCTCCCCAGAGCCACCTCTGCTAAAGTGGAAGCAATCTACGGGAGGGAGAGGGGTCACCGATAAAGTCGATGTGTGAACAGTCGGTTTTTTTTCAGCAAAGTTTACTCTTGAGGAGCTACTTTTCCCAAGAGAAAAGTAACTTTTAAAGAGTTTGACTTTGTTGCGCGTCACTCCCTAATATGATTTCTTAATATATAATTAATTATTAATCTTTTTTATTAATACCACCCATATAAATCTTTTTCAATGCAATTTGTATCTAGCATCTTGTTGGTTTATGGAGGTTGCGTCTGATAGACGAAGCAAGAATGTCAGAGTGTGTCTCGGTTGATTTAGATGGGGACGTTGGCAATTTAAAGTGCGCAAACATGTTAGGAAAGAAAGAATGACTCTGGCCCAAAACATCAAATACAATCGGTCGGTGCTACAAAAGCTTATCCGAGAAGAAATTTGAGAGGAAGTGTAAGAGACTAAATTCACCGTATAAGCCCTCTCACGCAGAAAAATGACCCCGTCCCTCCCTAAACATAATCCCCACAAAACAGCCATCACATTGCTCCTTCCCCTTTTATGCTTGAATACATAAGGCCCAAATATCTTTTTTTTTTAGAGGATCCAATTCAATTTTAATTTGCTGTCTAATTGTTTCACGACTTTGTTTGAGCCACAAATCCCACTCAATGGCAGGGATTTCTGTCTGCATCCTAAAGGAGAATTTTCGATTTAGTCATCTATCTTATCAAAACTTGTTGATCCACATGGGCAAAGACAATTTAGTTCTAGACGAGATGATTTCAAAGACCAAGAAAGTATGGAACGTCAAGGGGTTAGCGCCAACAACACAATTATTTCTTTGGAAAGCCTTGCTGAATGCGCTTGCTACCTACGAAAGAACCTCTTGCAAGAAGACTGGCGTCATGTAGCAGTGTTTGCGTGCTCTGCACCTTTGTTTCCAGAAAATTGAGAAGCATCTCTTAATCCATTGCATCTGGCACGCTCGATTCGATTTTACTAATTTTTAGCTCACGCTGTGCTGTCGGAGCAGAAAAATTAAAACCGTATTAATATTCTATTACAATTTCAATTGAGGAAAAAAAAAAAACGATTTAAGAATTTATTTTGAAAATCAAGTTCGGTACATCATAATCTTCGACCAATGAAAAATAAGAATAATGATTAAAAAGTAAAATACATTGTGTATTTCAAAAATATTATCATGTATATTTAATTAAATAATAATTTAATTATATATTATTTTATATTATTATAGAAATATATTTAATATTGATCTCTGATGGTGAATATAGAATTCGAAATAGGCGTACGTGTTAAGCAATGTAAAAAAAATAAAATAAATAAAATATAAAAGAAAAGAGCCACCGGATGATAAGAATCAATCTCGCAACCTCCGAATGCTAACATTAGGTATCAACTACGCTGAAAATTAATTTAGTTACTATGCTTATATGGTTAAATAATAAATGACCGTTCAAGAGAAATAAGTACACAAAATATGCTACAATAATTATATACTGATTTGGAATTAGGTGGGAGTCCTTGGAGGAGCATTGGTTGAATGAATCGATGAATTTATCTACCGGGCTTGAGAACATTAATGGACCGCAACATCTGCCTTTTTATGTGGCCGACTCTCTTCGGCTCCATTGTCGCAATGTGATAATGCAGGGTGCTAAATCAGACCCTTTTGCAGTTATAAAGAGAGCTCAATCGATGCCAGCATTCTATGACGGGACCAATTCACTCTTCTGAGAGAGAAATCTCATCCAGATTTCATACCGTCCAAGCGTCCTCATCCCCCTACGGGACCAATTCTACGACGTGGTGGTCTCCCATTTGTGAAAGAGATGGTGGCAGCCTGTGATATTTAGAGGTCTTCCCCTCGTTAATGTTTGTAAGGTTCCGGGGGTTCCGAAGTCAGGTTGGCACATATGTTGGCCAATTACTGTATTAGGTCCAATTGTGTCTCATACTTGGGGAGGGTTCTTTCCCATTGTAATCGTGAGGTACTTAATGAAATTACAAATTACCAAGAAAATAAATAAATAAATAAATAAGTTGGCAATGATTTTACTGGTCTTTTAGAATTTTAACCCATCTGAATTTGCTCATCCGGTTAATAATATCATTTCTCTTAGGATGCGAGCATCGAAATGTACAAATTGATATATTTTACAATATGATAACGTGATATATTGATATAAAATTATCTAAAATTACTTTTCATCGATATAACATCACTCCATAATTATATCACACTAGTGTAAGATCACTTCAATATCATGATACCTATTTATACATTTTAGAATTCCGTAAACCAACCGTTTCGTCTCTGTGCTCAGTTAAATGATCATTTCCAAGTAGCTATGGTTTCGCATTGTTTTCTTAGGATGATTCAGTACTTTGTGGCTCCAAATGATAGCCATGTAATGAAAAGTACATTTCCGATGTCTTGCAAACATGCTCTCTAGCATTGTGAATCACCAGAGCATCGATGCCTTTATTTTTGCTTAATTTTGCGAGTACGTGGGGAGCGCAGCAGAAGCTGCCCATCAAGGTCTTGATGCTGCATGCAGGACATTCTATTGCTACCATAGAGGTTGTGTTCATGGTCAGGAAAGCTCAGAATCCCAAGAATGCCATGAAGCCCACGAGTCTAGTGAAAGTTGTCTTGAAGTGAGAAATGAAGTGATGACTTGCATCCCACCCATGTATCAAGCATGCCACACTTTTGCAATATCTATTTTGATAAGATTAGCTTCGTGCATCTGGGTGAATCTATGGAAGTCTTGCTTAATGGTGTATCAATCCTGTGGGTGAATATATATGAAATCGATAGAAAATTGGAATTGCATATCATTTTTTTTTTATAATTTTGCAGTGATCTAGTGGTGTAAATGACCAAAATCTTTTTTGAAGTTATTGCGTGAATGAGGGATTCTGCCTGTGACTTTGAGGACTTGTGTAGCGATCTTGGGTTATCTAAACCGCCCATCTGGATATGCTTTCTACATTGTAAATTCATAAAATTGAGTGGTAGGATATAAGAATTGAGAATTACTATTTGTTAACTTAGGTTTAAGCATTTTTGATAGTTGTTTGGGTTTACGGGATACATACCTAATAAGTTGTCAATACTAGTTTTTCTTGATTAGACTCAAGTCTAGACTCTAATCCTTACAAATGGTATTAGAGTCAAACTTACTTTAGTAGGAGGAAAGGATTGCCCTTGGGATAACTAAAAAATGTGCAATGAGGCAGAGCCGCAATTACTACTGGGAGTTATATTGAACCCTGACGAGGATGTCAGATTTCAAATGAGAGAGATTGTAACATTTTAAAAAATAATCCCATATTGTAAACTCATGAATGTAAGCAGTGAGATGTAAAGATTAAGAATTACTCCTTGTCAACTTAAATTTATTTATTTTAAGTGATTATTAATTAGATTTATATATTCCATACGTTATAACATAGTGTCATTGATTCAATTATTTGTCGCTAGTTGTAGTTTTATTATGTTTTGTCATTAGTTTAGAGCTTAGTTTGTAATAGACTCTTTTGGTTATCAATAAAAGCAAGTTCTTACTTCTATCTTTGCATTTTATTCTATTTGCTTTTGTTTAGTAGTTTTTTTGAAGAAGAAGCCTTTGTTTAGTAGTTGCTAGCTTTATTTCTGATTTCTCTTTATAAACAAAAATAACAAAAAAACTATAAAATAAAAAAGACAAAAAAACCTAGGAAGCGTAAACATCGGATTACCCCCTTGAGAGATGACCCAGACTCTGATTTTAAATACAATATTTCAAGTTTGGTAAATAGAATTTTCTAAAGTATTTACGTGACTTTCGCTACAATGAACATGTTCTCACATACTTCACTTTGCGTAGACTACTTTTTTGCATTGTTGTCGGGGAGGTACGATGAATATTTCTTCTTTCTTTTGCGTGTTTGCGAACTGAATCTAACCCACTTTTCTTTCTCTTGCTCTTTGTTTGCGCAGGAACTCATAGGAACACTGAGCACGAGAAGCAAATTTGCAAGCGTTTAAGACCAAGTATGGTTGAAGAGTTAGTGTAAGATTCTCTCTCTTACATGCCCACCCCCCCACCACACAAAAAAAAAGAGAAAAAATTGACAAAAAATCTCTCTTTATCTTTGACTTTATTATCTTGATCACTGCAGTGCTCAAATCTAATCATTGATCTGTGTTCAAAAATTCATCCCGAGCACTCGGAGCACTGAAAAAATTTTAAAATTTTTTTGAGTATTTCCTGTGAAACTAGGACAAACTCACTATTATTTTTTAAAAAAATTTCTACGTATCTTTTTTGGAAAATTCACCAACTGACATTGGGTCTATTGAAAGAACACAAAAATTACAGATCCAAAGAATTTTCCTAATTTCTATAATGCTCCAGGTCACTTGAAATTTGTTTCATTGGATTCCCGATCAAATTTAGATTCTCAGATAAAATTTTGAAAGTATTCTCAAAATCAGATCACAATTGTTCTCAAAAAATCCTTAATAGGGCTCTATTCTATTTGATTTACTAATCTGTAAAGAAAAATTAATGTTAATATTTAAAAATCTCTTAAAATATTGATTTTTTTTGGTGATCCTGATTAAGTGGTGCTCAGAAGGCATAGTTGTAATTGCCTGGGCAGTACCACTCTTAATATAAAATTGATTTATTTCTTTTAGAAGCTGCCTAACTAAGGTTGAAAACTTTAGGACTCAATTGCATTTAGAACACACCAATTCATTTTGATTCTAAAATAAAATCTATGCTCACACGTGATTGTATAACTTGGTGTGCTCATAAGAACTTGTATTGAATTGACCCTTAAGTGGAACCCTAAAAAGTGACTAAACAACACTTAACCCTAAAAGACATCCACTTTCAAATTAAAGGCCTGATAGTAGTGGTTTCTCACGCGTATTTTGAAATACATCGTTGTTCATAGTATAGCTACGTAAAACCCTTGATAAAAAAATATTTCTAAAATAACGAGACTTTGAGTCCCAGTCGTTCGTCTCTAGGAGGCATTATGGAAATGATTTCAATCTTGTTCGCTCTACTCGTTTAAAATCGCATGTCGGTTTCTAACCTACAGATCACTATTTTGCCATTTGCATGATTAACTCTTATCAAGTGCGCATGCGTTGAGTAAATAACGAATGTAAATGTATGGGTTTTAGTACACATGATTCTAGTTAAATGATGGCCATTAACAGATGTTACGACCCGGTTCCCAAATCCCTACAGGATCCGAAATTGGCTCGACTCGACTAATCCCAAGACCTAGTTGTCCAACAAGAAAAAATCGAAAAGCAAGAAAATAAATCACATTCACTATGCAATGTAACTAACAGTAAAAGCGTACAAGCAGTAAAGGAAAGTAAAAGCTGCTAGTCAGTACATACCACCACAACAATAGGAAAATAGAACAAAAGTACAGTAACAAGAATAGTAAACAAAAGTCTGAAACTCACTAGCAAAAAAGAGAGTACAACAACAGTACGAAAACTACTGCTGGGCTCGACTGAGCCCAGCACTCTCTGCAGCCGGTAACTCGGGCTACTCAACTCTTGGACCTGTACAGGGTTATGAGAAAACGGAGTCAGCGAATGCTCAGTAGAGTGGTAACCAAACTATCTAAAGAAGTAAAACTAGTAGGTAAATTTATCTTTTCTAGTTATTTATTTTACAAGCAATTTCTTTTCACCCCATTGGTTTACTTTTAGATTTCTTTCTTGATCTTGCATGTTCCTCGTGGGAACGATCTTGATTGTAGTCTTTTCCGAAGAGTAGAAGGTACACGTGGTGTTCTCCTGGTCGGGAGAGTCCCCTGTGGTAGTCCTACACCCAGTCAACCACCCCGAGGTCACTGACAAACGTAGCGGTGACTACGGCACGTGCGATAAGCGCACGGGTAGCTATCTCGCACTGGCATGTGGTCAGTCGTTTCCGCTAGCAGGTACGCCCAAAGTACAGCACAGAACAGTATAGGGCCTAGCCCTCTCAGAAATAGGGGTCTAGCCCCTCATAACCAAACAGGGGTCTCGCCCCTCCACAGTCTACTCACTCTCGTCTGACTACCCCAATTTGCCTAGAGGGCCTAATAAGTTGGTGTAGGGTGGTTAGCTGAACCCCGGGCCCCGTGGGGTGGCTGGCTCCCTCCCTACACTAATAGCTCTCCTCGGTACCGTGTACGCGAGGGCCAACAGAAGTCGGTGTAGAGTGACCAATCCTAACCTCGGGTCCCAACCCAAGGGCGACTAGCTCCGCTCTACACTAAAAGGGGACAGTCACTCTCCTTGGTACCACGTATTCAAGGGCCAGCACACTTCCCATCCACATTCCAAGCTTTTCCATCTATCCACAGGAGCTCTACTCCTAACTCATCATAGGGTTCATGCTCATGTTCACCATATTATTCCAATCCAAGTTTTATCATTCACAATTCGGTTCTCATTTATACACATGCAATAAGTGATACCACAAGTAACTGCTTAATTATCTTAGGCAGCTCATATTCTACTAGGCAGCTCGTATTCATTAACAGGCAGTTGCTAACAATTTAGCTCATTCATTCATACATACAATTTCAATCACACAAACAAGCGGTTCAACCATTTCTCGTCCTAGGGTTCATGCTATATCCTAGGTTTCCAGTTATCTAATTTTCATAGATGCATTCATATTTTATAAGTAGGACAGGGGGAAACCACTCTACCAGACAATCCGGGAGTAGTGGAGGCTCGAACTGCAGACCCACGTGCCTCTGCAAGCCCCAGACACGCAACAGGTTGAAGTCCTATACCAAGGAACACATCACAACGGAACGTTCAGAATAGTATATAAAGGTTTCTAATGTGTAGAGGAACTCACAAGGAAACCACAAATACTTCGTTTGCGTAAAACGGATCCTGATCGGACCCTAAACGGGTGAAAAACGTGTATGTAGACCCAAATAAGAAGTTTGGACATAAGTATGGACGTCTTAAAAGTCATCAGGGACTCACCTCATGCTCCTGCGATGATCTCGACGTCCAGGACTCCGCCGCAACCGTTTGGAAGCAGTTCCAGACGTCTGACCAGTCCTCCGGTTGTTTGGGAACATCTCCGATCTTCTGGTAAGCTGTTCAGATGTTCGAAAAGCATGAAAGGGCGTGCCGCGCACCTTCCCAAAGCTGCTCCTACGCATGACAGAGCAGTTTGCCACTTTTAGTCAAGCAAATCACAACTGCGGTGCGGCATGCATGGCCATAACTGCGAGGAAGACGTACCTTCGCGATACACTCGCTTTCAGATGTCTGGTGTTGTCGCCAAATGTCTAGCTAGTCGTCCGGAAGGCCCTTCGGACGTCTGATATCGGAAAAACTCCAATACCAGACCACGCTCCTGCACCTCTCGTCGCGTGCCACCGCGGCTCCTTCCACTCCGCTGTAGTTCCAACTTCTGCAGAAGGTCGGGGACAATGCCCCGACGTTCTCCTCCTCCCGCATGTGCCGTGGTGGCCGTGCGAACCACCGGCGAGCTTCCACGAAGCTTGTGACCTCGACCTTCTCCTCCTCACGCCCGCTCATCCTCCTTGCTCTCACTTGCGCGCCTGCTCACTGTAGTGGACTGGGGAGGTGTGGTGGAGTGGTGGAGTGGAGAGGAGAGGGAAGGGGGGGTCTCTCTTATAGGCTGCGGGGTTAGGGTTTGGCGAGGGAAAAAGGAGAAGAAAGGAGAGAGAGAGGGTCTGTGCGCTGCCTGCGCGTAGAACCAATAGCGTGTACAGATTTTTCAATTTCTAGATGTCCGGGAAGGGGTCCATACGTCTGGTTAGACATCTGACCGACATTCCAGACATCTTAAAATACTCAAATCAGAATGGGTCTTTTCAACAGAGAATGCATTAATGGTTAGATCTTCAATGTTTTTAGGCACCGGCATGCTAGTTGCAAGAAATATATAAAATAAGCACAGGAAACTTAATCACAATAAAGTATTGCAAGCAAGTACATAGTGATTTTTCAACACATAGATATATAAATAACTCAAGGATTTTTCATTAATTGCATGAGGGAGGTTACAGTACAAGGCTAGAGGAAAGCTTATACAGAAATGCTTGAAAACAAACTACAAGCTAGTAGAAAATGATTGCATACATGAATCTATGGGGTGATTACGCATGCATCATTGAGGGAGAAATATAGAGCTACACTACAAAGCATAAAATAAAGCAAGTAAAACTATGAAGAACTATGCTCTACTTATCTAGTAGAAAGAAGAGCATTCAGAGGTTGTCTCCGATGACCTTTGAGTGGAGGTAGGGAGAGAAAGAGGGGCGGCCAATGGGAGTTAGGACGTCCCTTGGAGAGGTGAGGAGGAGGTGATCCAAGCACTTGGCGTGGAGGTGCTGATGGCCATGGTGGGAGCTCATGGAGGTGGAGGTGTGAAGGTGGAGCTACGCTAATGGAAGGTAGAATAATGGAGCCAAGCTTGAATGGGTGCAAATGGCCACCCCTTAGGTCTTTTTATAGATCTAAGGGAGACTTTCTAGAGAGGTGTGGAACTCTCTAGAGAGAGCTCCAAGTGTGGTCATCCAAGGGCCTTGGAGGTGGTTTTTAGATCCACAATTTGAGGATCTAAAAATTAAATGGCTCTTGGTTGCAAATTTTGGCAACCAAGAGTGGCGCCGCCTTAAAGAGAGTTCTAGAGAACTTTAGGTGGGTGTATGTGCATGAATGGGTGTGTGTGTGTGTGTGTGTGTGTGTGGGCATGACCTAGGTGGCTAAGTGGTCTAGGTTAAGTCCTAAGAGGTTTGGGTTAGTGTAGGTCTTAAATTAGGGTTGCAAACCCTAATTTGCTAAGGAGGAAGTGCAATTAAACCTGACATAATTTTAATTGAGTGGGTGGGAACTTAATTGAGAGTGAAATAACTCAATTAAGTTGAGCTTTGATCAATTAGGCTCTATGAGTCTAATTGACTAGGCAATTGTAATTAACTATGATCCAAGTCAATTAGGCTTAGTGAGAACTTAATTAGGTTCTTAGGAAGGTCTAGAGGTGGTGTACTAGGCTTAGGGCAACTTAATTTAGGTTCCCAGGGGGTTGGAATTAGGTTTAGGGACCTAGGAACTCAAGATCCAAGCTTGAATTCCAAAACAGGAACTGGAGAGTGTTTGCACACAAAAAATACACCAGTAAAAATGTCATCTTGTGTTATTCCCTAGCACTGCCATTGCATCTTATATAGCTATAATTGCATTTGTAAAAAGACGACTGCATGCATTTATAGAGAGGGGAAGAGAGTGTGAATAATTGGCCATCCATTCCACTACCATTAATTAACATCTTCATTAAGTGCGACATTGCAATTTCACCATTTTCTCATTTTTTATGTTGAATTTCTCGTGGCTGCAGGACAGTAAGCATGCACGCCTCTTCGCGCCACACCTCCTGCCAATAGCATGGCAAGAGGTGTGCCGCTAGTAGCATGGTGTTGGCATACCTCTTCCTCTTTAAAACCCCTAGCCCTCTCCCTCGTGTGGGCATGCCCTTACATACACCTACAGACACCTTCATCCACCGTCAGGCCAACCTCTTCCCCTTTCCCTCTCCATACATAGTAGCTCTTCTCGTTGAGAAGAGACACACTGTGGGCAGGAGAAAACCCACAGTGGTCCCACAACCACCACGGTGAGTTCCACCACCGCCCAGCTCTTACGTGAGCAGGTGGGCGTGGTGGGTTCAACTTTCGTTTTCACTGCTGATCACCTTCTCCGCCATTGCCATAGCTTCAAGGTCAGAAGCTCCAGCAGCACAGAAGTTCGCCTGCAGCAGCTGCCGGCCATCGCGCGTGCGCCTTCAGGCCCTGCGCATGCTCTTTCCACGTGCGCAGGTGCTTCCTAGCGTGCAAAGCACGTGAAACTGGCCACTACCGGTCGGCAAACCGCGCGTGCACTGTAGCGCGTGGTCTGCGTGACATTGTAGCCACTGGCTCGCTTCTACTTAGCCGGTGGCTTTGGCGCTCTCTCTCTTCTATGTCACCTGCTCCAGCCGGTCTCTGCGTCCGCGCCCGCGCCCGCTCCAGCCTGCAGCACTGTGCGCTGCGCTACGTAGTGCGATGCACTGTGCTCAGCCGCACTCGCCCACGCACGAAGATAGCGCAAGCGCTTCCTCCAGCGCCCCACGCGTGCGCTTTCTCCTGCGCTCGCGCCTCCTCACGCTTCAGAAGATGGGCCTGCGCAGTAGACGGCTTATCTGCTGCCCTCCCCCTCATCCGCCGCACACACACCCACTTGTACACAACACTTGTACTCTTTCACACACACTTGTACCCACTCACAGACACCCTTATATACTCACACCTACACACCCACACACACACATATATATATCCACTCACTTATATATATATATATATGTATGTATGTATGTATAGATACATATAGATACATACATACATACATACACACACACACACATAACTACATATATTCATATATAGCTATAGCTCTATCTATATATATATATGTATATATTTACATACACATCCACCTACCCATATCCATATATACACTTCACCACCCATACGCCCATGCACTAGTCATTCCACCGCGCATCATATCGCGGGAATATCTGCACCAATTGCTGATATTCTCCGATATCTACGCAAAGCAAGCACCTCCACACACACTCCCACACATCCGCCCTACACTCCACGCGGCACTCTGTCTTGTTGGTTGCGTCTTACTAGACGTGGACCAACTTGACACTGTGCTACACTCCATTTCCACTTCCACCTCCACCCCTATATATAATATATACATATATATATATATACTGTATCTACTATATATCTATACATATATTAAGCTAAGTATTCCTTTCTTTGCCAGCAACCTACCTTGCTTTTATTTATCTTTTGTTTCTTGCTATTAAAAAGATAAAAAAGAGTAAAAGAGAAAAGATAATTCTTGTTTTGCAGGTATTCGATCTTGCGAATAACAAGACCAATTTTTGGAAACCCCAAGTTGGCTACAAGCCAAGAACCATTTGGCTCAAAGCCAAGGACTTGATTTTGAGGGTGTGCCTCAAGGACAATATTATTAACAAAAAAAATCTTAAAGGGAAAAACCAAAAATATAATAAATGCAAGGAAGAGATACGTTTTAGGAAAGGCGTAGAAACTCCTTGACATTTAATTCCCGCCTCCCTGAGATCGACCTTGGGCCTAAAAGTGACCAAGATAAAATCAAGTAGGCCAGGATAAAAAATTTTTTTTTGAAAGATGGTTAGACTTGAATTAGGTTAACCCACTATAATAACTTCAACGATAATTTCACCATATTAATACAACCTATTCGAGTCCAACCACGCTTTTTTTGGAGCTGTTGCCGGGGAGACACAAATTGAGGTAAGTTTCTACTCCATTCCTTTGATTTTCTCTTCTCACACCCTTCTCTTCACGAGTGTTTTATTTGCTTGTGTGCAGGTAAATCGGTTGCAAGGAGGAGGCAAGTAGAGGAAGTCGGAGACGTGGGCAAATCCAGGGTGGGAGCAAAAGCGTGAAGTCGCCGGTGCCACATTGGAGCTTCTCCCATGTTGCTGAAAAGGTAGGTCTCTCTCTCTTAGCAACTTAGGTTAACTTGTCACCTAAAAAAAAAAAAAAACTTAAAAACACTTCTTGGGAATTTCTTGGGGCAAGTGGATTAAAAATCACTTCATTGATTGTTTGCTATCACTCCTACCGCCCCTTGATTTCTTGCCAAACTTCGCATAGCGAAAATCCAAGAATCTTGATTCTTGGATCTTTCGTCGTGTGAAGTGTTCTTTGAGGCAAGTTTAAATTGATTGATTGCCAACCCTCCTTGCCTCATTTGTTCACATTTTTGGGATCACATTTTTGGTGGGGAGACTTGGAATTAAGTTGATTCCAACCCTACAATGACATTTTACGTGCCTTAGATTTGATCCCGGATATTTCAACCCCCAACATTTTAATTTTCTTTACCTTATCTTGTGGTTGAGCCTTATGTGTGGAATATCATTCTGGTGATTGGGGGCACTTGAATTGAAGTGCTTTGGCTCCCTTTCACATTGGCTTAAAATAGACTCGTGCATCCACACATAGAAATTTCCATCTAAGGAAGCCCATTGCATTTTTAGCATGCATTAACTAATTCATATTGAAGAAGGGTTTGTTGGGTATAGAAGAAGTTGTGTTTTCTAAAACCCGGAGATTGGTTGAATTGGTAACTCAGCGAAATCTTAAAATTCATACTACTTAAGGCTGAAATTCTAAAAATCATTCACCATCTAAAACTCGAATTCGGAGAAATTTTCTCGTTGCATCCTTGGTTTACGCACTCATAAAATCAATGCACTTGGGCATTACCCGTATACAACGCCCTTCACATTCCTGGAGCACTTAATCCTAAGCCTCTAAATAAAACTGGTAGCAACTTGACCCTTATTAAGGATTGGAGGTCTAACTACCTGCGTGTAGCGCCTACGTGCTGGTGCGGGTTCCTACGTGCTATTGGGTGTCTAAGACTGGGGCAAACTGCCTTTCAATTTGGCTTAGTGGTTTCGCGGTGCTCTCATTTGGTTTCGTAGGTTGTGATAGTAGGTAACTTAGATCTTTAGGTCTAAGGGCACATTATAGAGGTGAGGACATTGATTGTGTTGATTTGTTATCAAGTGTACCCTTGCGGCGTCATTTCTCTCATCCCCTTTTTCCCTTCTTATCTCCCCAATTCTTCCTGTGGTAGTGCATATTTGGGAGGAGGTCACAAAACCCTGAATTGTTTGAATTGTCTGATGATTCTAGAAGGATAGAAATCGATTCGTCATCCTCCTCCACAAACATGGCTGCACGCCCACCCCTCAATCCTGAGGGAGGAAACCGCCCCCCTTAAATCCCACCAGGTGGTGGTGGAGCCGTAGACCCCATAACCTGCCTCTAAGCTCAAATGGAAATGTATAATGAACAGATTGAAGCCATTAGAGAAACCTTGGAGGAAATGCAGAACCCTCCCCAATGGGAGGAGCCTAGGTCTCTTAGCTCTTATCAAAATCCCGCTGCTACAGAGACCATAGGACAAATTCGGGTCCCCATGGGCAGGGACGATTTTGAATTGAAACCCAATGTCATTGGCCTAATTAACTTTCACTTCCATGGTCTTGCAAGTGAAGATCCTTTTCTCCATTTGGAAGACTTAACTCGATTAGCTGAAACTTTTAAATCAAGAAATATCAGGTTATCAATTGTCCTCATGAAAATGTTCCCGTTTTCGTTGCGGGATAAAGTGTCGCAATGGTTGCGCACCCTTGGGAGAACTATCCATTCTTGGGAAGAGATGTGAACAGCATTTCTCAAGAAATTCTTCCCAATTGGGCGAACTAATGCGCTTCGCCGTGCTATAACTTCTTTCACACAACAAAATAGCGAGTAGTTTCATGAGGCTTGGGAGAGGTATAATGACCTCCTTCGAAAGTGTCTGCACCACGGTCTGCCTAAGTGGCATATAGTGCAGATCTTCTATTATGGGCTAAATGAAACTTTGAAGCAGATTGCATACGCTTCATGCGGAGGGAATTTCATGAATAAAGACGAGAATGGAGCATTTGAATTATTTGAAAACATGGCGAAAATTCAATGAACAATTCCTCCATTGTCGCGTTTAATCGTACCAGCCTGCCCCGTAATGTTCACGAAGTTGACACAGGACCCTCCCATTCATCCACAGATCTTAATCTTATCGCACAAAAATTGGATGAAGTCTCCATCGTGCACAAGAAGCTGGACGAGCTTCTGGCCAATCCCGCCCGTTCTATGGCAAACACCTCCACCTCACCACTTCGTTACAATCCTAATCCTTCCAATGCCAAGCTTATTCCCAAAAACCCCGTGAGATCGTCCTTACCGAGTATCGCGCCGCGCGATTCGGTAAGTCATGTGGATCTGGCTTCTGCAAGCCAGTATTTTGACACGGAGGACCAAGCCTCCGTGTGCTCGGATACATACATACATGCGGACTCGTCGTCTGGCTTAGAAGACGCTTGCGCCCTGGGGAACAACCCGTTCTCTGCTACTTATAACTCAGGGTGGCGAAATCATCCTTAACTTCGCATGGTCCAATAACCCGCAGCGCCAAAACCCTACAGGTGGACCAATGCGACCGTCCGCACCCGTCATCCCAAGGGCCCAATCTAATCTTGTGGCAAATCCGCCATCGGGTCCTTGCATTCCTCAAATAGAACACGCATCAATTCCTATTGATAAACTGATGCGAATGGTGATGGAAATTTCTAAGCGCCATGAAGAGAACATGACCTCTCTTCAGCACCAATTGGCACAGCAGAATGCTGAGATCAGTCAACTACGCATGGAGACTCGATCTCAGGGCACTCTTCTAGCCCAACCTGCTCTTAACCCACGAAATTTTGTACCCCGTGGTCCTCAACCACAGGTACGACCTTCTAAGGGGCAGGTTCATCAGATTCTGCAGGCTCCGAGCCTTCCACTGGGATTTCAGGCTAATCCCGCAGCTACTGCACCTCACCCTTATGTCCCTCCTCCGCCTTATGATCCCACTGGACCTGCGATGTCCAATGCGATTACTATGAGGAGCGGTAAGCAAACTGTCGATCCACCTCGACCTGATCCTGGCCCATCTTTTTCATCCCCCTCTCATTTGGGATGCGCACCGCATTCTAGTGAGGACGATATACCCAAACTAGTGCCAGAATCAGTCCCATTCCCTGAGGCTCTACTGAGGGGGCCAAAAGGCAAGAAAAAGGATACGCAGGCCTTTGATAACCTACGTAATTTATTTAGGGATGTTGAAATCAAGGTACCCCTGTTGGAGGCTATCGACCATATTCCAACTGTCGCCCGATTTTTGAAAGACTACACTACACCTAGGCGATAGTCAAAGAAAACAAAGAATCCGATGGTTCTCTCGCCTCATGCGAGTTGTGCTATGTTGTCAAATCTACTACCGAAGCAGAAAGATTCGGGCACACCACTTATTTCTTGTAGCATCCAAGGCTGCGATTTTAACCGTGCTCTGCTTGATCTAGGATCTTCCATAAATCTTATACCAACCATCATGCTCGAGAAATTTGCATTAGGAAATCTGAAACCCACCCCTGTCACATTACAGTTGGCAGATCATTCTGTCAAAATACCGAAGGGTGTGGTGGAAGACGTGGTGGTTAGGGTCAACAGTCTCTATTTTCCTATTGACTTTCTTATTTTGGATATGGAAGTTCCTAATTCACTTTTTGATTATTCGATCATCCTTGGTCGACCTTTCTTGGCCACAGCTCGCACCCATATCCACTGCGAGTCGGGCTGCATTGAGATTGCCATTGGCTCTGAGAAGCTCAAGCTAAACATCTTCAAGGCAGCCAAGACTTTTGATTGTGATTGCATCGAGGATGACACGTCTGACGAGGACATGGCCGTCAGCACGTGTATCGAACTAATAGGGACCTATTCTGACTGCTATGGATTGCCTCTGAACACAGACCATTGCCTGACTAACACATATTGTGACGTTCCCCCATCCCTCTCTTTACTCGTACCTTCTCCTAACCAGACTTCTGACGAGGTTTTCTCCACTTCCCATACCTCATGGTCAGAGTCATATTCGGGCTACTCACCGCCGGTCCACCCTCTTGAAGACCGGATTGCCCTTTCTTTCCCGTCAAATCAGGCGGAAATGCGACTCCACACTGGGACCATGAGCCCACATACTGATCACTGGGGCTATCCCATTTTGGATCCATCAATCCAAGAGGCCCCTCTTCTTGGCCAATCTGAGGGTCAACTTCTTCCTCCTGCCTTTCTTTCATATGATCGGCTTGGGACACTCTCGTCCCAAGAAATGTCAGATCTTTCACCATCCACTCCCGAGCTGAAAGAGCTGCCTGACACGCTTAAGTATGTTTTCTTGGGATCAAATGAAATGCTCCCAGTAATCATTAGTTCAAAATTAACCAAGGAGCAAGAGTGCAAACTAACAAAGGTCCTTATGGAACACAAGGTAGCCATTGGATGGTCCTTATCTGACCTAACTGGCATTAGCCCCTCCTACTGCACTCACCATATATATACAGAGGAGGAGGCTCGACCTTCTCGTGAGATGCAGCGACGTCTCAACCCTAACATGCGGGAGGTCGTTAAAAAGAAAATCATTAAGTGGCTTGATGCGGGTATTATCTACCCAATCAGCGATAGCTCCTGGGTGAGCCCGATCCATGTCGTGCCCAAAAATGCGGGACTCACCATCCGTATCAATGATAGGGGCGAATCCATCCCTACACGCACTCCTACATCTTGGAGAGTGTGTGTAGACTATAGGAAACTGAATGCTGCAACTAAGAAAGATCACTTTCCATTACCTTTTATTGACCAAATCCTGGAGCGGTTAGTGGGAAATAAAATTTTCTATTTCCTGGATGGATTTTCTGGATATAACCAGGTGGCAATTGACCCTTGGGACCAAGAGAAAACCACCTTTACCTGCCCCTTCGGCACCTTTGCATTTAGAAGGATGCCTTTCGGACTTTGTAATGCGCCAGCAACTTTTCAGAGATGTATGTTGGCAATATTTCATGATATGGTAGGTGACTTTCTTGAAGTCTTCATGGATGACTTTTCGATCTTTGGACCCTCTTTTGATGACTGTCTTGCCAACCTGACCCGTATCCTTCGGAGATGTATTGATGTGAACCTTGTGCTTTCTTGGAGGCAAAGTCATTTTATGGTACACGAAGGAATTGTTCTCGGGCATATCATCTCCGATAGGGGTATCGAGGTTGACAAAGCTAAGCTTGATGTAATTGCTGATTTACCTGAGCCTGGCTTTGTCAAGCAAATCCGCTTCTTCTTGGGACACGTCGGTTTCTATAGGAGATTCATTAAAGACTTCTTCAAGATTTCTAGGCCTTTAACTCATCTCCTATTGACCGACGTACCCTTTGATATGGGCCCCGACTGCATACGAGCATTCACGCAGCTGCGTGATGATGTCACCAAGGCCCCTATTCTCTAGCCACCTGACTGGTCCCTCGACTTTGAACTTATGTTTGATGCTTCCGACCTTGCAGTCGGAGTCATCCTCGGACAAAGACGCGATAGACACCCCTTCGTGGTGTACTACGCCAGTAAGACGTTGGACGAGGCCCAACGTAATTATACAACCACTGAAAAAGAATTATTGGCGGTCGTCTTTGGGATGGAGAAATTCCGCTCTTACCTTCTAGGCTCACATTTTATTGTATTCACTGACCACGCGGCCATTCGCCATCTCATGCACAAGAAGGATGCCAAGCCTAGACTGATTCGTTGGATCCTTCTGCTCCAAGAATTTGACATTGAGATCCGCGATAAAGTCGGAGCCCAGAATGTTGTTGCCGATCATCTCTCGAGATTGGACCCTAACCACATTGGACTTACCCTGCCAATTAATGAGGTTTTTCCCGATGAGCACCTATTGGCAATTAATGTGGCAAGTGGACCTTGGTATGCCGACATTGCCAATTACCTTGCTTCTGGTTCCCTTCCACGTGGCTGGCCTAAAAACCAGCATGAGCGTCTCATTGCAGAAGCAAAGAACTATTTCTGGGATAATCCACTACTTTTTCGAATAGGTGCTGACCAGATCATCCGTCGCTGTATTCTCGACAGCGAATTCCCCAGTGTGCTATCCTTCTGTCACGATCAGGCTTGCGAAGGTCATTTTTCTGGGAGGAAAACTGTAGCCAAGGTGTTGCAGTGCGGTTTCTTTTGGCCCTCCCTTCACTAGGATGCACACAATTATGCCAAACATTGCACTAGGTGCCAGTCGTTAGGGTCAATGTCACGTTATGACATGATGCCCTTGCAACCCATCCTAGCTGCTGAAATCTTTGACATTTGGAGAATTGATTTCATGGGTCCCTTTCCTCCTTCAAACGGCTTCGAGTACATCCTCGTTGCTGTTGATTATGTTTCGAAATGGATCGAGGCAATTCCCACGCGCCATGCTGACCATGTCATATCCACTCGATTTGTCAAAGACTACATTTTTGCACGCTTTGAGATCTCTCAAGCCATTATCTCTGATGGAGGAAGTCATTTTACCCATGCTTCTTTTCGGGCACTTCTGAGGAAATATGGAGTCTACCATCGTATCGCATCTCTGTGTCATCCTCAGATGAACGGCTAGGCTGAAGTGTCGAACCGGCAATTCAAGCAAATTCTCCAGAAAATTATTTGGCCTGACCATAAGGATTGGTCCGGTAAGCTGATGGACACACTTTGGGCGTATCGGACCGCCTTCAAGGCTCCCTTTGGTATGTCTCTGTATAGAATCGCTTACGGGAAGCCTTGTCATTTGCCCGTGGAGTTGGAGCACCGCGCTTATTGGGCAGTTCGCCAATGTAACCTCAACCCAGACCTGTGTGGTCGAGAAAGGAAACTTCAACTCCAAGAGCTGGAAGAGCTTCGTCGTGAAGCTTATGATTCTGCCTTAACTTTCAAACAACGTACTAAGGCCTTTCACGACAGCCGAATTCGACGGAAGGAATTTAAGCCATCTCAGCAAGTTTGGCTTTACAATGCCCGGCTCAAATTCTTTCCAGGGAAATTGAAGTCCAAATGGACTGGTCCCTTCTTGGTCTCGAGACCATTTCCCAACGGGGCCATTGAAATTGAAGATCCCAAATCTGGGCATAAATTTACGATCAATGGGTAGCATTTAAAATCCTATCTTACTCATGAACCTGCCCCCGTTGGTGAAACTGTTGCCCTGCTGGAGGGTAACTAATTTTGTGCCTTACTCTGAGTCCAGCTGGGGATGTTAAATTCAGTGCTTGTTGGGAGGCACCCCAGCAACACTCCCCCACTATCACTTACACAATTCCATGTCACTTCACTTCGCACTTCTTCACTTTTCATTTCACCACCCACCATCCACCCACCCTATCGCCCTGCTATATACCATGTACGCCAGCTCTCGTTCCCTGATCTTTGGACCTTGCTCTACCTTGCATGCATATGAGGACATAGCATCGTTAGGCATGGGGGGGTGGATAGGCATCCATAGGATCTGGGTATTATATGGTATCATGCAACTTCCATTATATATATCTATCTATAAATATGTACATAGCATAAAAAAAAAAAGGTGTTTAGTAATGATCTGAAGGCTGAAACAAAAATACAATAAGTGTTTATGGATATTCAACCACTGTTTTGAAGACTTTCCAGGCCATAGAAGCTTGATTCGCTCAGGCTTGGCTTAATTCACTTGAGCATTGACAAGATAGATTAGAATCTCTCCTAACTAAGGACGTATTCTTGTACCTGAGTCACCAGTACAGGATTCGTTGGTTTGCTTTTACTTGAGAGCTTAAGTAATCTTGGTTCACACTACACATATCAAGAAAGACCAAGTGAACATAAGATCCAACCCTAGTGTTCATTAGGGAAGGTGGAGTCCTTACCTGTGCGTGCAGGTAGACTTTTTATCCCAGGCTTTAGTCCCGTGTTTGGGAGAAATTCTTTCCACCAAAATGGAACTCTCCCACCAAAAATGTGTACTCCTCCAAATAAAGTTGTAAGAGATATACTGACACTTGTTTCGAAAAAAAAAAGAGAAAAAAAAGAGAGAGAAAATCTTTGCAAGTAAGTCGGTATGTCTTTCAAATGCCTGTAAATTCTCCAAAAAGTTTTTCAGGGCATGTCATAAATACCCTGTTTCTACCATATATTCCTTGAGCCACAAAAGCAATAAAATGGGAGTTGAGTTTTTCGTCATCCTTTTAAGGGTCAATTCGAAGACACGGGCTGAAACTAGGACCAACCTGTACTTAAAAATTCGTGAAACCCTGGGCTTGAGTCTTAATGTTCATCTGGTCAATCTTGATCCTTCACTATGCATAAACCATAATCTCTTGAGCTTTCAAGTACGGTAAAACCCTCTGAGTCCTGAAAATCGTACTTAAGGTTTAAATATCAAGAGTCCAGGTTAGTCGAGAGATGGTCTATGTCATGTAAGACTTAAAGTACTGGTAGTCTTCTCTGCAATTGGTTCTCACAATATCGAATAGATAAACACATCTCAGAAGAAAATCTTCAGCTTAAGATCATTTCTAAATACAATACAAAAT
Organism: Thalassia testudinum; assembly: GCA_037157565.1. NCBI lineage: Eukaryota > Viridiplantae > Streptophyta > Magnoliopsida > Alismatales > Hydrocharitaceae > Thalassia > Thalassia testudinum. The sequence continues at coordinate 94,419,598 of JAZHRO010000024.1, forward strand.
GTTTTGCTAGGGACTAGCAAAAGATAGGCATGGGGGTATGTTTGCACACCAAAAATACACTAGTAAAAATGTCATCTTGTGTTATTCCCTAGCATTGCCATTGCATCTTACATAGCTATAATTGCATTTGTAAAAAGATGATTGCATGCATTTATAGAGAGGGGAGGAGAGTGAATAATTGGCCATCCATTCCACTACCATTAATTAACATCTTCATTAAGTGCGACATTGCAATTTCACCATTTTCTCATTTTTTATTTTGAATTTCTCGCTGCTACAGGACAGTAAGCATGCGCGCCTCTTCGCGCCACACCTCCTGCCAACAGCATGGCAAGAGGTGTGTTGCCAGCAGCATGGTGTTGGCATACCTCTTCCTCTTTAAAACCCCTGGCCCTCTCTCTCGTGCGGGCATGCCTTTACATACACCTACAAACACCTTCATCCACTATCAGGCCAACCTCCTCCCCTTTCATTCTCCATACACAGTAGCTCTTCTCGCTGAGAAGAGACACACTGTGGGCAGGAGAAAACCCACAGTGGTCCCACAACCACCACTGTGAGTTCCGCCACTGCCCAGCTCTTGCGTGAGCAGGTGGGCATGGTGGGTTCAACTTTCGTTTTCACTACTAATCACCTTCTTCACCATTGCCAGAGCTTCAAGGTCAGAAGCTCCAGCAACACACAAGTCCACCTGCAGCAGCTGCCGGCCACTACGCGTGCGCCTGTAGGCCCTGCGCACGCTCTTCCCGTGCGTGTAAGAGCTTCCTAACACGCAAAGCATGCGAAACCAGCCGCTATCGGTTGGCACCGCGCGTGCACTGTAGCGCGTAGTCTGCGCGACACTGTAGCCATCTGCTCGCTTCTCACTTAGCAGGTGGCTTTGGCGCTCTCTCTCTTCCATGTCACCCGCTCCAGCTAGTCTCCTTGTCCGCGCCCACACTCGCTCCAGCCCGCAGCGCTGTGTGCTACGCTATGCAATGCACTGCGCTGCGCTCACCCGCACCCGCCCGTGCACGAAGATAGCGTAGGCGCTTCCTCCAACGCCCCACGAACGCGCTTCCTCCTGTGCCCGTGCCTCCTCACGCATCAGACGACGGGGCTGCACAGCAGACGGCTTATCTGCTGCTCTCCCCGTCATCCGCCAGCGTACACACATGCCCACTTGTACACACGCACTTGTACTCTCTCACACACACTTGTACCCACTCACACACACCCTTATATACTCACACCTACACACACACACACACACACACACATATATCCACTCACTTATATACATAAATATATATATAGATACATATATATATATATATATATATATATATATATATATATATATATATATATATATATATATATATATATATATATACATACATACATACATATATACATATATATCTGTACATATATATACAAATATATATGTATATATATATATATATACATATATATTTGTATATATATGTACATATATATACATACATACATACATATATATATATGTATGTATGTATGTATATGTATATATATGTATATATATATAGATACATATACATACATACATATACATATATATATATATATATATATATATATATATATATATATATATATATATATATATATATATATATATATATATATAGCTCTATTTATATATATATATTTACATACACATCCACCTACCCGTATCCATATATACACTTCACCACCCATACACCCATGCACTAATCATTCCACTGTGCATCATATCGCGGGAATATCTGCACTAGTTGTTAATATTCTTCGATATTCATGCAAAGCAAGAGCCTCCACACACACTCCCACACATCCGCCCTACACTCCACGTGGCACTCCGTCTTGTTGGTTGCGTCTTACTAGACGTGGACCAACTTGACACTGTGCTACACTCCATTTCCATTTCCACCTCCACCCCTATATATAATATATACATACATATATATATATATATACTGTATCTACTATATTAAGCTAAGTATTCCTTTTTATGCCAGCAACCTACCTTGCTTTTATTTATCTTTTGTTTCTTGCTATTAAAAAGATAAAAAAGAGTAATAGAGAAAAGATAATTCTTGTCTTGCAGGTATTCGGTCTTGCGAATAACAGGACCAATTTTTGGAAACCCCAAGTTGGCTACAAGCCAAGAATCATTTGGCTCAAAGCTAAGGACTTGATTTTGTGGGTGTGCCTTAAGGACAATATTATCAACAAAAAACATCTTAAAGAGAAAAACCAAAAACATAATAAACTCAAGGAAGAGATACGTTTTAGGAAAGGCGTAGAAACTCCTTGACCTTTAATTCTCACCTCCCTAAGATCGACCTTAGGCCTAAAAGTGACTAAGATAAAATCAAGTAGGCCAGGATAAAATTTTTTTTTTTGAAAGATGGTTAGACCCGATTTAGGTTAACCCACTATAATAACTTCAATGATAATTTCACCATATTAACACAACCTATTCGAGTCCAACCAGAGAGCAGTTCCAGATGTCCAATAAGAGTGTTAGACGACTTATACTAAAAAGTCAAAAGTCCAGTCCTCTTTTTTGAACGTCCAATTTGAGTCAGGAGGGAATTAGGGTTCTGTCTTGGGTATTCTACAAAAATTGGAAGTATGACCAGGTGTTTAGATGTCCAATAACATTGCTGACATGGGTTTAAGGTGTGTGGGTTGTGGCTAAGGGTTCTGGATGTCCAATAACCTATTTGGACGTCCAGATAAGGGCTGGAACTAGGGTTTTGAGGCTTCCTAGGCTATAATGACCTAATCTAAGGGTGGTTAAGGCTTAGGAAGGCTTCTAGGGCTGTCCTAGGGCTAGGAATGAACCTAAATTCTTCATAATTTACTCTACCTTATTCTTACTTAGTAAAGTAACATAGCTCAACCCTTACATTATTTCTCTACTACATTTATTATAAGGTCTTCCGCTCCGGTTCTAATGCAGCACTAGCTTCAGGTCCAGCTCCAGATCTAACTTCAGATATAACTCCTGAGCTTCTTATTACCTGCAATTTATATAATGCACTTAATTAGTACATTATATCATTATTTCATGCATAGCTAAAGGAAAGCAATAAGGATGCAGATAATGCTTATGCATGCATGAATTACACTAGCTTGTGCTAAGTTCTAGCCTAATTTAGGTCAATTGAGACCTATGATTGTTGTGCAATTAAGGCCTTGTCCTACTTGTTTGCCGTTGTACTCACACTTTTAAAATTGATATTAAGGGAAAACACTAATCAACACCCATCACATTCCAAAAGCACCAATCTCCTAATCCTAATAAAAAAACATAGACGTGACCTAGGTAGGGTCGAGTCAAGTCTTAGGAGTTATAAAAAGGGTTGTAAATAATTTACCTTGATTACTTATGCTAAATTCGACGTTTAGCGTTGTGAGGTAGCACCAATCCGCCGTGGCTAGGGTGTACAAAGGAACTTACTACTAAGTTGGGTTGAACCTTCTCTCTAATCCTCTCATACTCAACCTGGCCAGATTGGTTTAAGGAAGAGAGGTGGAATTATTTGCAGGTTGATTCAGGCCTTTTAAGATTTTAGTTCTAGTTGTGGTACACTTTAGGGCTAAGTTGGTTGATTGATTTGAGCAAACACTTTTCTCTTTCCTATTCTCCTCACATCTCTAAAGTTCTTCCCGGTGTATGCTTGACACAAGATCTAAAAAACCACACTTGGAAGGACCTTTGGCTAAAACTCCTAAGTGATTTGTAAAAAGTTTGATCTAGAAACTTAATATGATTAAATGGCTAATATCGCACCTCCAAATCAACCCCCTCCACGTGAAGAAAGTCCAATGGATCCACAACTTCAAATTCAACTCCAACAACTCAGCCAATTTCAAACCCATCATCAAAATCAAATGAAGGAATTGATTGAGTTATTTCGACAACCTGAGCAACCCAAACCTTTGAGGGACTTCTATAATCCCTCCAACTATACACCTAAACCCTATGTCAAGGTTCCACAAGTTGAGGCTCAATTAGAGATCAAACTTGCCTCTATTAGACTCCACTTTTATGGCAACAACTCTGAGGATCCTTTCCAATTTCTTGAAGAATTCACCACCATTAGTGAGACAATTAAGATTCAAAATATGGAAGAGGGAGTGCTTAAGATGAAGCTTTTTACATTCTCCTTGAAAGAGAAGGTTAGCCATTGCTACCGCACAATAGGGAAACTGATTACCACATGGGAAGAGTTGAGAAGCACCTTCCTTAAAAACTTCTTCCAGCAATGCACTTAGGAGATCAATCACTACCTTCTCCTAGCAACCTCAAGAGCAATTTCATGAGGCATGGGAGAGATTCATGGATCTAATTTGAAAATGTCCACACCATGAGGTTCTTAGGTGGCAATTAGTGCAGATATTTACCATGGGATTAATGATCAACTAAAGAACTTAGTGGATGCATCTTATGGAGGTAATTTCATGAGTAAGGACGAAGATGGTTGATGAGGTGTGGCTCATCATAGATAAAATGCCCAAGTTAAGCTAGAAACTAGGTTAAGTACTACATAATTAACATATAAAATGGGTTGAGTGTGGGAATTGACAGAAATAGCCTAAAACATCAAACTTGTGTTAAAAATGCAAAATTAGGTCATAAAATGAGATATTTTATTCATTAATGTAAATTGATGATCCATTTGCAAATTGAACACACAATTGAGTTCAAAAGTATAAATTAAGAGTGAAATCAACTTCTAAAATGTTCAATTTAACCTTGATAAAAATTTGGTCGCATTTGGACACCAGTAGGGCCCTACATTAATAGTTTTACATCTAGGTCCTCAATTCATAACACATTTCATTCATTTAAAACCTCCAAGGACCTCATTGAATGCCGTTGAGGACCTATTTGTATGACCATAAGAACCGCGCTGCATTATTTTCCATCACTTACGAGTCTCTGACCAAAATTCTTATCATTTCACTCCAAGGACCTCCTTACTAAATCACCAACACACCTGAGAGTAGTGCGAGGTGCACTATAGCAGCGCGTGAACTTGGCCAATCACGACCGTTGATTGCGTGAGACCTCAATTCTAGGGCAGAACTTGAATCGAAGCTGTGCGCGAGCTCGTGCATGAAATCACCTCCCATGCAAGATCCAATTCGACGGTTGTGATTTGGTTAAAGTTTCCCATGCACTCATCTTCACCATCACCACCGCCCAAACCGTACCCGCTTAATCCTACCCTCACGGTGACCAAAATCACTGTAATGCCTACTTAAGCAGCTACCCATCCACCTGCACGCGCCACCAGCTCCCTACCTACACCTCTCGAGCTGAGCATTCTTCCACTCCGGTTCTCCTCCTCATAATCCCTGTTTCACTTCCTTGGCAGTGGAACACCACATTCCTCTCCGACTCTCCTTGCCGCTAAGGACATCGTAGCACCTGAGGGCGACCTAGAATCCCTTTAGTGGATTTCCACTCCATCGGAGCTCCTCCCTCTCTTCTTCCTCTGCATCCACCGGGTGATCCAAAGGTCTCATTCTTCTATTACATTAGGATTTTTATCACTTTCTAGATTAGTGTAGTATCTGTTAGTGTAGTTTAAATTAGCTTAGGAGTAGATTAGATGATGGAATTCACCGATTTGTTAGATTAGCTAGGAGTAGAGTAGCCTAGATCTGATCTTGCCCTCTCTGATCAATTTAGATCAGAGAGGTGTTTTATTACGACCATTTCGATCCATTAACCTCTCTAATCATCTCATCACTCGCATTTTTTGATTTCCTCAACAATTTAATTTGCAATCCACCCACCCACTAAGGTCGAATTTAGATATGAAATCTTGGATTCTAGATCTGAATTTTCACCTAAAATCAATATGAGGGGTCTCCCACTCATTCCATCAATCCACAAAGACCCCCCGATTCATTTTTAATTGAACCGATTCTCTCGAGTCTTTTAGAATTGGTTTTCATGCTCAATTTTGCAATTGGAGTCTATTTAGGTTTATTCGAGTTTAATCAAGTGATTCAAAGTTTTAATCGCTAAATTAGGTGTAATGCAATGAATCCAAGGTTTTGGATTTGGTTTCAGTTTGTGGATGAACATGCACTTAATTTAAGCCTTGTTTTAGATAGTTTGACCAAGGAGAATTAGTGATACTGATTTGAGGTTGAATGAGGACCCAAATGATTTTGAATTAGTTACTAGATCACTTTGAACACCAATCAATGGTGTTTAAGAAGATCAGATGATTTATTCAGATATTAAATCACATTAAAAACCCAATCATGGCCAACATGGCTTCTTGATTCAAATTGATTTCAGTCTGATAATCAAAAGTAAAATGAGGTTTTATTGAGATGTATAAGTGGATTTGGAGACTAAATCAATCTAATTTTCTTGTGATGTCTATAGCAAAGAGAAAAGGACTGATCTAAGGCTTTAGAGTTCACTGGATTTGTGATTTGATCTCTATTGATTTTAGAATTTCTAATGAGTGTTTGTAATATATTTCAATGAAAATTTCGGTGTGTGATTTAGATCTGATGGGATGAAGTTCAACAGAAATTTCTCTATTGGTTTTTTATCTGAATAAGTTCTCAGTCTATGATTTTTATGTAATATGATTTGGATATAGATCCTGATGTTGGAATGAAAAGATGTCAAAATTTAATGGCATACTCAATCTGGTTGATCGACCTAAATCAGGTTTGATTCAACTGATAGTAACTGCTGGATGTTCTTGGCTGCTGAATTTGAGTAGCAATAGTAGTAGTTATAGCAGCTGCTGGTAGAATTTCAGACCTGTTTTGAGGTCTTTTGGGCTGGGATTTAGATGTTTAATTAACTGACCTGTGTTTAGTGTTAGAACAGTATGAATCAAGCATTCATGTACACTTTGTTGACAAAAATTTGATTAGAAGTGCTTGTAATTTCAGTTTAAATCTTTTGTCAGCTACTATTAAGTGTTTTAACTGTCTAAACCATGGTTTTAATGAAAATCAAGATGAAATTCATGTTTGAATGATCATATACTTTCCATGTAATGTGCTAAGCATAGTGAAGTGTTAAAACTGAATATCTCAGCCATTGGAACCTCTTTTAAGCCTTAGGTTCATTATGAAACATCCTATTAAGGCCTAAACTTAGGTTAACTTGTATATAAATAAAAATCATAAAAAAATTTTCAAAAAAATAAAATAAAGGTGTCTTGAGTAGGATTATATATTTTTCTAGGTGTGTGCAAGTTTCAAGGTAATCTAAACCCCTAGCTTGGAAGAATATACTAGGTGATGGTTTAGCATACCTTGGAACCTAATAAAAGACAAAAACTTGAAAAACATCAAAAACAACTCTTTCTCTCTCTCTCATCTCATTCTTTCTCTCTCATCCCTTACCTCTCCTAAACCTATAAAAACCATAAAAATCAGTAAAACCCTAAAAATACCCAAAAATACCCTATACACTATGTATATACTTATATATAATAATTTAAACTTAAGCTATATGTATAAAATGTATAATATGTATATAATATGTAAATATAACTTATATATGTATTCTATATATTAAATTAAGTATTTAGAATAACTTATTTTATATATAACTTTATTGTATAATTATCTATTAATTTATACAACTTAAATGTATAATAATCTAAGTAATTATATAAACCTATCTATATGTACATATTTATAACTCATATTATACATATGTATTTATATATGTATTATGTACTATGCAGTACCTGTAAATTAAGTTAATTAAGTATTTACAATAGGTAATTAAGTTATTAGGTTAATTAAGTAAATTATTAATTTAAAATAAAATAAATTAGTAATTTAAATTAATACTAGAGTAAATTATAATGTACACTTGTATTATATTAAATTAAGTATTTCCAACTTATTTATATTGTAGTTATACTGTATTATATATTTATAGATTATTTATATATAAAACTAACTAAAACATATATTTTATTGTATATAAATTAAAATAAAGTTCCTAAAATATAATAAAAATATGTACTAAATAATTTATTATGTATATTAACTCTATGTAGAGTCAATTTTATAATTAAGTCACTAATTTATACATTAATTAACAAATTAAACTTTAATTTAACTTATACAATCAGCCAATTTTACCTAATTTTATTATATACATAAATAACTTATTTATGTAAACTAATTGCATAATTACGTAGCCCTATACAAGGGCTTTTTAGAAATATAATTTATTTTAAAATTAGACTTATTTTTGGCCCTCAAATTGAGGGCCAAATCTTCTGATTTCGCACAATCACGCATGCAGTTGGGTGCCAATTTGGCGCTGATTTAAGGCGCCACATCGTGTGATGTTGTGCAGGCGACACGATATAAGAATAATTTGTGTCCTTGCCTCTTTGGTCGTCAGGTGTTGGGCACCAAACATGAGCATACAGGTCATGTTCTCAGGATGCGTGCTTCGTGTGCCTGCAGGTGTGCGTGGGTGTGTGCGCGTGAGTGCGCAGGTGTGTGTGGGCATGTGGGCCTGTTGCTGTGCTTATTGGGACTAAAATGAAAAAAAAAGAATACACCTAATTGATGAGAACCTCGTCACAAACCCTAAACTAGCACCATTTAACCCTGATTTGCAAGAAAAAGCTCCTACATAACCTTAGAAATACTTGGCTCAGAGAGATTCTGAGTTTGCAAAGAAAACATAAACTGAGGGGTAAAAATGCAATTTCACCAATCCAATCTGAAAACAGGGTAACTCAGGATCCAAACATAGGTCAAAACAACCTAATAAGAAGAAAAGTGGGATGAAATGACTCAACAAGGGCTACAGCAACTCCGAAGAATTAAATGGCATCCTGTAACCCTAAAAAAAAACTCACTTAAATACACGAGGTTCGAGGTAGAGAAAAAATCAAATAAACCCTCTAAAATTCATAGAAAAATAATCTCTAGAGTTTATAACCTTCAATTTGGCCTTAGAAACCCATTTTGACCTACATTGAGAACCATGCCTAATTAACAATTTAATTTAGGTTTTTGCGTAAATTGACCGGTCAAGCAAGGTTTAATCTAGAAATAAAATTCACCATCAGAATCCTTAGGTCCTAATTAGTCATGTATAAAAACTTGAGCCTAGGAAGAAACCTTCTTGACCAACTTTACACTTTGGTCCTCATATATTTACTTTTTGGCCCTCAACTTTCGAACCCTCACATTTTGGCCCCTAACTCTCCTTCGTTCTTTGCGTTCAGGTCGCTCTTGCAAAACCTGACCAACACCATGCTCCGATGACCTTGCACGGAGCATGGCGCCGCGCAGGGTGAGGGGGAGGGCCTGCCAGGTCAAATGGGGGTGCCCTGTGTCGTCAGCCACCGCAGGAGCACCCCCCTGAGTGCTGCGACCACCCATACCGCCCGTGCGAACGCACGGACTGTATGGGTATCCTTCCTCCGGCGTCCTCCGGCGAGGGAGACACGTCGTCTCCCTCCGCCCTCCTCTCTGGTTCTGCCCCTATAAATACCCCCGTCGCTCCGCCGTTCTTCCCAGCTCGAATCTGACGGAGATACCCCCTCACTTCCTCTCTTCCCACTTCGACAGACGCCCCCTTGCTCCGGCGGTTCCTCCTCCTCCTCCTCTTCGCTCTGCCGCAATACCAGCAGCAGAGACTTCTTCCTGATTCTCCTCCGCGTCGCGCAATACCGACGCGCGCTGCCTCTGCCCCGTCGTCGCCGCCATCCTCCCCCACTGGGCATTTCTTCTCCAGCTCCGGTAGGTACGAGCCGGCAGCCTCTTCGTCCCCTTCGTCACTTTAGCTATATTAGAATTAGTCTTCTCTATCCTCTCTCTCTTTTCCCCCTGCTATTTTTATCTAATTACCCCTCGACCGCGCCTAATCACCCTCACCTTCTCCACTCCGGCCACACTCCGGCGACCCGCTCCCATCACTCCAGCAACCCACACGGCTCACCGACCACCGCAGAACCTTCGCCTCCTCACCCTGATCATCCTCCGCCCTTCCACTTCCCCCAAATCGCCCTCTGCAACTCCACCGAACACACCCATTTCCCAACCCGCAGTTTGACCTAGGGCGGCCCTTAGGCTCCGCCCCACCACCTGCAAACCCTCCGACCACCTTCGCCGTGCCACGGCGAAGGTCCTCCGCATATCTGATTAGGCCGAGAGGCCGTGCTGTTGTGGACAGGTGTTGCGCCCGCCATCGCCATTGCTGAGCAGAGAAGCTCCTTCGACCTGCTGCTCCAGGCGCGCCACGCCCAGATCAGGCTCCCAGGCTGCGCGGGGTATCTTTGCGAAGAGTCCCAGGCTGCAGCTGGGGCGAAGCCCTCGCGCGAAGCCTCGACTGCTGTTGCTTCCTCCGCGCGTTCGCCCAAATTGGGGTGGGACATTTAGTCCCACCTCGGAAACTCGCTGAGGCGAACGGGTGCTTAAAGGAAAAAAGTGCTTTAAGCTGTTCGCCTCATATCACGGGGTGAGGTCCCCTTCACCCGCCCGATTACCCAGCCTCGTCCGCGCTCACGCCCCGCGGACCTGGCCCGACCCGACTAAGCCCGACCTGTACTCCTCGCCCACCACCGCATGCCGGTGGGCCTGGACCCGGGCGTGACCCGCGTACCCGATTACCCGGTTGCTCTGGGAGAGCTTTCCTAAGAGCGAATTCTGAGAGAGAGAGACGCGGGGGGGGAGGGTAGAGTAGGTTTTGCCCTCTGACGAAAACCTTGAAGTGTGCAGGCACAGGTGAAGAAGAAGAAGAAGAAGAGAACACAAAGCAGAAGAAGGAAGCTAAGAGGTACACTGTAGCAGCATTGGTTTAAGTCGTCTAATTGCAAAATCAGACGACGTCTTGAAGGCAAGGAAGAAGAAGAAAAGAAGAAGCAGGACTACGGCAAAGAAGAGGAAAGACAAGAAAGAAGAAAAAGAAGAAGAAGAGCACGAGAGGAAGATCTGAAGAACAGAAGAAGAAGAGAAAACAAGGAAGAACAGAAGGACTGAAGAAGAAGAAGAAGAAGAGAAGAAGAAGCAGGACCGCGGCAAAGAAGAGGAAAGACAAGAAAGAAGAAAAAGAAGAAGAAGAGCACGAGAGGAAGATCTGAAGAACAGAAGAAGAAGAAGAGAAAACAAGGAATAACAGAAGGCAGAAGAGAAGACCACGAGGAGATAGACAAAGAAGAAGAAACCAAGAGCCAAGGAGAAGAGAAGACAAAGAGGAAGAAAGAAGAGAAGAAGGAGAAGCCAAATTTTCATCTCTCTCTCTCTCTCTCTATTTTTGTAATAAGAAATACTGTACTTCTAGAATACGACTTGCTCCCTGAGTTCGACCTCGGGAACTCTTTTATTTCCGAGTAATAAATTTTTAATTGTAACGGCAACCGTAGAGCCGTCTTATCCTATACTACAATGACTCTACTATAAGAGACGCGTCGCGGTTGTCCCCGTTAACACTAATTAAAACTAGGCCAGCCTTAGTAGAGGTCTGGTTTCACCCCAACCGGGGTGCTGTGTATCCCTCAAAGAGGCTGCCCACCCATTAAAAACCTAATTTTTGGGTTGAGGAGTGGTTGAATTGGTTTGAATGAGAAGCCTAAAAAATTCTAAGTGTTTAAGAATGAAGAGAAGAGAAGAAGGTCGCTAAGAGGGTAAGTGTTGTGCATGTGTATGTGTATACATATGTATAATATGTAAGTATACAGTATAATAAGTAAGTATATGTATATAATGTATACGAATACATAAATAATATATATGTATATAGTATGCATATATGTGTAATATAAGTAGAATAGTATCATGTATTTGAGCCCTTATATGTATAAATAATTATAACTTTAGTGACAGTTAGATCTGTGACCGTATATAGCTATATATGTTAGTATAGATGACTATTTTTGCCTTATGTTATGTATATATTTTACTAAGGCTTTAGCGACACTTATTTATGTTACTATATATATAATATATGTTACTATAGATATTAATATGTTAATATAATTTAGTATATTATATATTATTAGTAACTATTTTTGTACCTATACTTACGTATTACCTATATTAGTTGTAAATAATTAACATAGGGTAGTTTTAGCTAGTTTTTGATGCTTGTTTGTATATATATATTTTCAGGCATTGTGATGCATATTAACTGATTCTTTTGTGAATAATTAACTCATTATTTCATTATTTGATTGATTCATTCATTTTTTAAATAAAATTAATATTTTTGAAATAAAAGAATATCTTTGGACTTAGAGAGTGATGTATATTAATAACTGTCTGCTAGTAAATGTTTGCAAGGCTAGATTGTGTTTTAAAAGATGTCACGTTGTAGTATAGATGAAATAGCCTCGAAAACAAATAAGAATTTATCACTCAAAAACCTAAGTATTCGAGGTCGAACACAGGTAGAAAATGGAATTTATTCACTAATCTCAATAATGTAATTGAACACTTTAAGTTACTTAAAACTTAATTCAGAATATAAATGCAAGAATTTAAGAGTTAATTGTAGCAAAAATAAAGAAATTGGACGTCTGATTCCATGATCAGATGTCTTAAATGATGGCCCTTCTTTCTACTTTCTCTTCTTTCTTTTCTTCTTTCTTTATGACTTTGGTTCTGCTCTTTCTTATTTTTCTCTATCTTCTGCCTTTGACTTTCTTCTTCAGCCGCTCCTCTTCTTCCTTCTTAGCTTTGCCTTTCTCCCTTCTCTTTTTTCACAGTGCCTTTCTCCTTCTTCTTCCTCTGCGGCCTTCTTCTTTTACTTCTTTTCTTCTTTCTTTCTTCTTCCTTCTTCAGCCGCACCTCTGCTACAGTGTTGCTCCTTCCCTTGACTTCTGCCTTGATTTCTTCTTCCTTTTCCTTCCTTGGCTCTTGCCTTGATATCCTTCTTCAGCCCTTTGCTCTCCTCTTTCTTTCTCTTCTCTTTGGCCTTCCTCTCTTCTTCCTTTCTGCCTTTCTTCCTCTCTGTGGCTAAGTCTTAGCTTCACCCTGCCTTGGCTTCAGCTTACGCCTTCCTCTTCCTTCTTCTCTTCTTCTTAGCTTCCCTGCTGCGCCTCTTCCTTCCTCAGCTCCTTCTTTCCTGCACAACACCACGCAGCAAAACCTATCCCCTACCCTCCCTCGCGTCTCTCTCTCTATTTCTCTCTTCAGTACGCTCTCCCAGAGTTGGGTAATCAGGTCGGGTATTAGGCGCCCGAGTCTAGACGCACCAGCGTGGTGTAGTGCGTGAGGAGTGCTAGGTCTAGGTAATCGGGTCGGGTGCCAGATCTGCGGGGCAGGTCGCGGATGAGGCGTGAGTGAGGGTGAGAGACCCCACCCCTGTGTTACTTGAGGCGATGAGAAGAAAGAACAAAATCAATTTATACTACACACCTGCGCTAAAGATTTCCGAGGTGGGACTAAAGCGTCCCACCCGCTTCGCTCATGCACCCGCAGGGTGTCGCCTTCAATTGCCACAGCTGCAGTTGCTCTCCAGCCAATTGCCTAGCTGCGTAGATGCGCAAGACCAATCCGCACGTCCTGGAGCACAACACCTGGTTGGATGCAGCCTGGAGCGACCTTGCAACCTTCTCGCTTCAACGTCAATGGTGGAAGAGGGGTCGACCTGCATTTTACTCAATACAGCCTGTCGGCCCCATTAAAACACCTGAGGAGCTTCGCCGCATCTTGGCGAAGGTGATATGGTGGGTGGCAGGCTGCAGGGCGGCCTAGGCATGCGTGCTTAGGTCGCTCTGTGGCCATGCTTATGGGTTTGTTCGATGGGTCTTTAGGGCGGTGATGGCGGTCAGTGGATGGGTGGAAGGTGATCAGTGGATGATGGCGGAGGTGGTGAGGTGTCTGGCGAGGCGTGTGGAGGTGTGGAGCGATGGAGGCACCTCACCGGTGGGCGGCCGGAGATGGAGAAGATGGCAGTGGACAGTGGCTGCGAGCGGTCGAAAGTGGAAATAAAAAGAGGGGAATTGAAGAGGGGATAGAGAGGAGTAATTCTAACCTAGATAAGGGGACGAAGGGGGAGAGGTGGCAGCTGGCTATACCTGCTGTCGTTGGAGAAGACGGTGTCAAGTGAAGAGGTTACGGCGATGACGACGGGGCCAGAGGTGCGCGCGCAGGTGTTGCACGACGCGGAGGAAGATGGTGAAGGCGGTTCTGCCACTGGTAGTGTGGCAGAGCAACGAGAAAGAGGGGGGCTCGTCGGAGCTCACTGGGCTCCTGACCGGAGGAGGAGGCAAAATTGGGGTGATTCTTCGGCCAAGTCGAGTTGAAGAGATGCAGCCAGAGTTGAGGATCCTTTTATCGACACTGGCAAGGGCTCTTGTGCTTGGAAGATAAGCTTCCAAGCGCGAGAGTCCCCACCAGAGAAGGAATCAATTGGAATGCACGAGAGATTGGGTGTAAATAAAAGATTGCAATCAAGCTCAGATGGAAGGGAATTCCTCAAAGAATCTCCCTTCCAAATCTAGGAGATCTCTAAGGGAACGGGGAGTACTCCCCCTCCATTCCTCGTTGGAGTAGGATTTCTCCCCATTAATGGTAGAGAAACCTATTTGTAAGAGTGGCAAGGAAGTTAGGGGGGTCTGTGCAATGATTTTCAAAAGATAGGGGCCAAAATGTAATTAGGTGTACTATTTTGCAAAGTAGGTCAAGATGACCTCCCCTTAGGTCCAAATTTTGGTACAAACCTAATTGGAACCTAAGGAATCTAGTGGTGAAGTTGGATTCTAGGTTTGACCACGTTTAACTGGACATTTGCACAAAAACCCAAATTAGGTCAAATAATGAGCTAGGACCCCAATCTAGGTCAAAACAGGTTTCAAAGGCCAATTTGAAGGTTATAAACCCTATGGGATATTTTTCCATGAATTTTAGAGGGTTTAGATGATTTTTATTCTACCCATAACCTTGTTGAATTAAGCGGGTCTGTTTTAGGGTTATAGAATTTCATTTAATTCTTGGATTGCACAATAACCCATTTCTGACTGAACCAACCCACTTTTTATCTTATTCAGACCATTTAACCTATGTTTTGCCTCTAAGAAATCTCGTTTATATACTGCAATGGTAGAATTACAGTTTTAACCTTTGTTTCATGTTTTCTTCTCAGAACATTAATTCCTTGAATTAGGTTCTTCTCCAGGTTATGTAGGAGCTCTTATTCTCTTTCATATGTCAAATTGAGTTAGTTAGGGCTCATGATGAGGCTCTCATCATACCCCCATGCCTAGCTTTTGCTAGTCCCTTAGCAAAATTTCAAGATTTTAACTTATGTTCCAGACCCTGAGTGTTTGTCACCAGTTATGATAAGTGCTTTTCTTCTTCTTTTGATTAGGTTAAGAATGCTGACAATAGGCCTAGGGGTACTCAAGTAGCAACAAAAATCTAGACCTGACCCGCTTTAGCGTCAGTCCTCCATAAAGGTTTTTAAGGCCCGCAAAAACTATCCTACAGTTCGTTGGACCCGCAGTTAAAGCACCCGTGCTTGAGACATTTTTAGCCTAGGTTCAGATTTTCGTGCATTTTTGTAAGAGAGAGATAGAGGATTTATTTGTTTGGAGAGTTTTCTCTCTCTTTTCTTTTTATTTCTAGCTTTGGATTGCTTCTCAACATGGTCTGTATTGGATTCCTCGTCCCCATCATCAATCCTCAAAGGTCCATAGCAATCGATGCTTGGTGATAGCACCGCCCATGGCAACTCCCAAAACCCTGGCTTTTGAGATTTTGAGATAATCCCGCCCATGGCATTCCGTGGCCGAATCCAGACCCTGACAATCGACATTTCGTGATAATGCTGCCCATGGTATTTGAACCAGCAGAGTGCTTACATGCTCCTGGTAGGATATTTAAATATCCTAAGTGATAAGCACCGAGGAGACGATATGTTGTTACGCATCTTCGAGGGCAATTTCTCGCCTCTCCGCATCGGGAACTCGTCCAAATCAACTTGTGTTGATCGGCCGTTCCTAATCTAGGCAACTTTTTCAGAACATTAAATGCTTTTGCGTGATTTTGATAGTTAAACGCACTGAGCCAGACTGTGTGTGGGTTGGGGTGCTTAGGTTATCGAATCCCGCAAATCAAAAGTCAGTTAACGAGACTGAATACTCCCTAAGCTTTAAACCTAATACTTAAGCTTCGCATTTTCCCCAACCTCTTGAGGATTATCCAAATCTTAGCGGGTACGTGAATTTTTAAGCCTAAGAGTCTAGCCCAGAAGGCCTAAGATCAGCGTTCCTACTAATCTCCTTTTGTGTCTCCTTAGCACTTTTCTGTCATTTTTTCTTGATGTGGTCTAGAACTTCGGTTAATTCCTTAATCTCTTACTAATGATTATCTCCTTTTCTTTTTCATTTTGTGCTCCTTTTTGTCATTTTGCACTTTTTCTCCTCCTCACGATTATGTGGCTCACAAAATTTCCTCCCTCCATTTTTTTGCTCCTTTTCATAATTTTTCAATTTTTGTGTTTTTGTCATGTGATTTTTTTTTTGTGAGAATCCTTCTAACTTTTTCTTGGCTTTGTATATATGCCTTTTACCACCCCCCCATGCCTAAATTTTGCAATATCCTCATTGTAAACAGAGGGTGTGAAACAGTGTTGAGGTCAGGGACTTAGAACAGGATACATCGGGTGGGTGAATGGGTCGGGAAGTGACTGATGCGGATGATTTCAAGCTATGGTATGTGTACCAGAGGTGGGATCAACTGTCTAAGGCTGAACTCAAGGTGCAATGGACGTGGAGTATAGAAGGATAATCAAACGGGTCTCTGTTTTTGGAATGGCGGGTTGCCTCCCGTTAAGCGCCAAATTCAACGCCTTCAGCCGAGCGGAACATGGGGTGGAGAGGGAGTGGTCAAATCAGTGAAATTTTGTAAAACAAGCACATTGATTAAGAGCCTGGTTGATCCAACTAGGTGCTTGTTAAGATCAGTGGGCTGATGATGCAGCCCAAACCCAATCAGTCTAGTGGGTTGATAGATGTAGATCAACAGATGCAGAACCCACCATATGCAATGTGGCTCGGACGGATATGGAAGTGAAAACTCGGGTTTAGGCTGAGTCGAATCAGCCTGGTCAAGGTAGGGTTCCGAAAAATAATCAGTGCATGGTGTGGAAATCCTACAGGGGTGATCAGAGAATGATGGATCATGTTTTTTAGTCTGATCGATACTCGATGACTGGTATAGATGTGGAGTTGAATCATCTACAAACGACTTAGTGAGAGGTGAATCAGAATAGAAATTGAGTCTGGTTGTGGGTCGGGGTAGAGAACAGGTTTTGATCAGTTCTGTATGTGTGGAAGAGGTGGCTTCAATGAAAATTATGTATGAGGGCTCTTCTAGAAAGGAATGACAGGTGGTCTCATGTAGAGAGTCCTCATAGTAACTTTCAAAATCAAAAGCGAATGCCTGGGGAGTGTCTATGGGATACTGGAATTTGGAGTCGAGAAAAGATTCGTATTCTGGGTTGCAATCACTCTCGGCATTTGCTGGTTATGATTCCAGAGGACCAAAAAGAAATGATGCCATGTTACTGGAATTTGAACTGAAATCAGTGATCTCGGGAACCAGGACCTCAGAATCAGAGTCGGAGAATGAGTCATGTGAGCTGAGGTCGTAGCTTGGTTCGTTGAATTCAGGGAGCAGATTGTCTCCGAGGTCATGGTCAGATTTGAAATTGTCGGAGATATTGCGAAAATCACATTCTGAATGAGATTCAAGATCCTGAGTTCCACCATGTAACCCACATGATGTAGATTCAGCAGCCTGACTGGGGTCTAGCCTAGATGTCAATTCTGAGCTTACAAAGGTGTCCTTATCTGGTATAGGCTCAGGCTCCAAGCTGGTAGGACAAACCCAATTGAAACCCCACTCGTCCAACTCCTTAGTTTCTGTATCATAAATTGGCATGACTTCCGAAAAATTGATTGGTTTCTCTGAGGATGTTGATGAGGGATATTCATCAAATAGAGGCCCAAAATCATATTCTTCATTGAAAATTGACCTTCCTCATATGGGGCCTCGAAATCTTCCCAATAGGTTTCAGATCCAGATTTTGGGCTTAGGATGTGGGTTGAATCACTAGAATCTAGGTTCGAATAACCTTCGAGGGTCACCTTATCAGAATAAGGGGCATAATTTACACCCTCGAGAAGTTCAGTTCTAATCTCATGATTGCAGGAGTTTTGGAATTCTACGCCTGGTGATTCATGGTCTAGGGTTGGCTCAACATTGTGCTCTCCTACAATTGGAACTTCCCAACCTTCTTCAATATCAGGCACATTGTACTCCATCTGGGTTGGGAATCCACAACCATTTTGTTCCTCAGACCCGAGATTAGATTGATCCTCGATGTTGTCCCAAGATGGTTCATCCTATGTTTGTGGCATATATGGGTATTTCTAATCGATAATTTATTTTAGTAATCTCATTATCTCTTCCCATTTTTCAAGATCATCTTGGTGTTACTCCCAAAGTACAGGATTTGTCATGCATTGAAGGTATTCAAGATTGTGCAATTTTTCTATCTCAATGTATCCTGTGATGAGCATATCTTGGGTTGATCCTTTTGTGGCTTCTGCCAATAGCACTTGGGCACAAGTTATGATGAAGGTTGTGGTTGTTGGGACATCAACTTGAATGTTTTCTACTGGTGTTGACGTTTTGTCTTCTTTTTCATAGAATTTCAGGGCATCCTCAATCATCCTATCTCTCATGGATCTCCGATATTCAGGTTTCTTGAATGGTAGTCCTAAGTGGTTTGGCTGCATATTTGGATCAGGTGGTGGAATCAAGATGTAGAATCGGAGTTTGAATCAAGATGTAGAATCAAGTTATGAAGCGATTAAATTTGAATAAAGAGTCCCACTGAAAATGTATGTGTGTGCTCTAAAGAGAAAAGATGAGGGACTGGAGATGTTTTTGACCCAATCGAGGCACCCAAAAATGTTGGATGACTATGGAGGTTCGGGGCTGATGATACCCCTGAATCAGAAGGTCGTCCACCTGAGAATTACCTGGACAGCCAGAGAGGGAGAGTCCTGCAAAGACCCCTATACGGTAGAGCGTCCCCACGGGTTACAGGGTTTCCCCCACCCAACCTCTCTTGTCACTGAGATTCCAGGTAGACCAGAATGGGGACCTTAGCCTCTTAAGTCTACCACTTTTATTTCAAACGTGCTTTAGGGTTTTCACTTGAACTTTAGATGTTTTGATGTTGTGACCTAATTTGGAGGTTGGTTGACCCAAGGGGTCAACTTCACCTAACCCATCTTATAGATGGCAGAATGATTCTAGGCTTGGGACCTAGAGACCACCCTGATTTGACTCCCTATTTATTAGGTCCAAGATTTTAAGATTCAAGTGATTTTATAGCTCAATTTTAGGGTTTGTCTTGTTTAGACCTCTTCAATCAAGGGCTTGGGTAGCACACTAATGTGGGAGGGTCTATTTCCTTTTAACTACGTCTGTGTGCCTAGCACTCCAAAAACCTTACTGTTGAAACCCTAATTTGGTTCTATTTCCAATCCTCTTTTTCACAAAAGTTTTCTTTGGACTCAAGAAAAAAACAAGAAGTGTGTTGTCTGCAGAGATTAAGCGTGATTTCTATTAGGCAAAGAAATGTCAGGAAAGGTTTCAGGTTTTGGAAAGAATGATGGGTTGCCTCTTGTTAAGCACTGAGTTTTACGCCTTCAGCCGAGCGGGAAATGGGATGGAGAGGGAATGGTCAAATCAGTGGAGTTTTGTATAACAAGCACCTTAATCAAGAGCCTAGTTGGTCCAACCAGGTGCTTGTTCAGATCAGTAGGCTGATGATACAGCCCAAATCCAATCAATCTGGTGGGTTGATAAATGTAAATCAAGAGGTGTGGAACCCACCATAAACTATGAAGCTCGGATAGATGTGGAGGTGTGAATGCAGGGTTTGGCTGAGTCGAATTAGCCTGGTCAGAGTAGGGATCCGTAAAATAATCAGTGAATGGCACGGACACCCTACAAGGGTGAGCAGAGAATGGAGCATGGTCTTTAGTTTGATCAATGGCCGATACCCGGTGTATGTGTGGAGTTGAATCATCTGCAAACGGCTCAGTGGGAGGTGAATCTGAATAGAAATTGAGTCCGGTTGCGGGTTGAGGTTGAAAACAAGTTTTGATCAGTTTTGTATGTGTGGAAGAGGTGGCTTCAATGAGAATTGTGTAGGAGGGCTCTTCTAGAAATGAATAACAGTTGGTCTCCTGTAGAGAGTCCTCTAGGTAATTATCAAATGCCTGAAGAGTGTCTATAGGATGAAGGAAATCTAAATTGTGAAAAGATTTGAATTCTGGGTTACAATCACTCTCGGCATTTTCTGGTTTTGGTTCCTGAGGATCGAAAAGAATTGATTCCATGTCACTGGAACCTGAACTTAAATCAATGATCCCAGGAACCGGGGCCTCAAAGTTGGAGTCGGAGAATGAGTCATGTGAGCTGAGGTCGAAGATTGGCTTGGTGTGTTCAAGAAGCAGAGAAAAAGGTTCGAGATCATGAGTTCCACCACAGAATAAATCATATGATGTGGACTCAGCAGCTTGACTGGGGTCTAGCCTATATGTCAAATCTGATCTTAAAAAGGTGTTCTTACCAAGCTCAAGTCCAAGATGGTAGGACAAACCCAATTGATACCCCACTTGTAAATTGGCTTGATTTTCAAAGAATCGATCTGATTTCCTGAGGATGTTGGAGAGGGATATTCCTCAAATAGAGGCCCAGAATCATACTCTTCATTGAAAATTTGATCTTCATCATACAGGGCCTCGTAATCTTCCAAATAGGTTTCAGATCTAGATTCTAGGCTTAGGATGTGGGTGGAATTACTAGAATCTAAGTCCGAATAACCTTCGAGGGTCACCTTATCAAAATAAGAAGCGGGATTTACACCCTCAAGAGGTTCAGTTCTAATCTCATTATTGTAGGAGTCTTGGAATTCTACGCTTAGTGATTCATGGTCTAGAGTTGGCTTAACATTGTGTTCTCCTGCAATTTCCCAACCTAATTCAATATTGTCTTCTATCTGGGTTGGGAATCCACAACCACTCTGTGCCTTAATCCCGAGATCTGGGAAACCGGATTGATCCTCAATACTGTTCCAAGATGGTTCATCCTCTATTTGTGGTATATACAGGTATTTTTGGTCGATAGTTTGTTTCAGTAATCTCATCATCTCCACCCGTTTTTCAAGACCATCTTGGTGTTGTTCCTAAAGTACAGGATTTGTCATGCATTGAAGGTATTCAGATTTGTGTAATTTTTCTATCTCAATGTATCCTGTTATGAGCATGTCTCGGGTTGATCCTTTTGTGGCTTCTGTCAACAGAATTTGGGCACAATTTATGATGAAGGCTGTGTTGTTGGGACATCAACCTGAATGTTTTCTATTGGTGTTGAGGGTTTATATTTAATTTCATAGAACTCAAGGGCATCCTCAATCATTCTATATCTCATGGATCTTTGTGATTCAGGTTTCTTGAAGGGTATTCCTAAGTAACTAGGCTGCATATTTGGATCAGGTGATGGAATGAAGATGTAAAATCAGAATTTGAGTGTAGAATCAAGTTGTGCCATGATGGAAGAAGGGGAACTTGGTTCGGAATCAGAGGAAAGGTCTATGTGGAGGGGTTGCTGCACAGACAAAGGTACTGAGGCTTGGCCTCGGGGATAGTGGATTTCTAAAGGAGGTTTCAAGGACCTCCTACCAAACATGCACTGAAAGACTGGATGAGGTTAGAACGTGTTGGACCCAATCAAGACACCCAAAATATATTGGGTGTCTATAGAGGTTCGAGGCGGATGATACCCCTTAGTTAAAAAGGTCGTCCACCTGAGAGTTACCTGGGCAGCCAGAGAGGGTGAGTCCCGCGAAGACCCCTACACGGTAGAGTGCCCCCATGGGTTATAGGGTTTCCCCCACCCGACCTCTCTTGTCACTGAGATTCCAAGTAGACCAAAATGGGAACCTCGACCTCTTAAGTCTACTGCTTTTAGTTAAGCCTTTTGTGTTCCACTTGAACTTTAAGCCTTTTGTGTGCAAAAGTGACCTAGTTTAAAGGTTGGTTGACCCAAAGGATCAACTTCACCTCTTTGTTTCTTTGAGAGCTTCTTAGGTCCTTTCTTTTATTGTTCAAGTAGACTAAGAGCCTAATTTGCTTAGGGTATCTTTGGATAGGTCTTTTCAAACAATGGCTTAGGCACACCTCTTTTTGGAATTTTTAATTCTCTGCTTAGAGGAAGATGTGTCTCTAAAACCCTAGCTTGGAATCCTAGGTTGGCTCTAGTTGGTCTAATTTAGTTGCCTCAAAATTTGGTATCTAGGGCTCAATCAAGAAGGCTTTAGCCCTAGTTACCTTAAGTGGGTATGCAGTTAAGATGTGTTGAAAGTAAAAATCAGGCAACTTTGTGAATTAATAAATATGGAAAATAGGTAGCCATAGATTGATTTTTCTTTTGTTTTTCCTCTTTAGATTGTGAGGGGCTTAAAAGAGAGGGTTAAAAAGGTTACCTATTTTCTGGTGTGGTTGCTGTGCGGCTGCTTGTCTTTCCTTGATTTCCTGAAACAAACGCAATAAGAGAGAGATTAAGTCATTAATGAATCAGAAATTGTGATTAATGCTTCTAAAATGCCCGTTGCTCCCCGGCAATGGCGCCAAAAATGATGATCGACTTTCGCAGGGTTTAAAAAGATACGCGCGTTGTAGTATACCGCGAAAAACGATTATCACATTTTATTTTATTTGTTACTCGAAATTCAAAAACATTCCGAGGTCGAATTTAGGGAGCAATTCGGTATTTAGAAGCCAAATATCACAATTCTCAAATATGTCCAAAATTGATGCAAGGAAGGTAAATGCTAGAGACAAAAATAAGAAGAAATAAATTCATTTTCTTCCTTCTCCTCTCTTTCTTTTTCTCTATGCTGTCTTCCTTCTCTTTTCTCTGTCTTTTCTCTCTCAGACATTTGATTCCTTGAATCAGACGCCTTAACTGACTCCTGTTACAGTGTGAACCTGCTTCTCTCTACCGCACCTCCTCTTCTTTCTTTCTTTCTCTGCGGCTGCTCCTTCCTTCAGCTACTCTTCCTCTTCCTTCTTTCTTGGCCAAGTCCTCTTTCTCTGAGGTTGAGTCTCCTTGGCTTCTTCTTCTTCTCTTCTTGCACTATGCTGCGCCTCCTCCTTCTTCTTCTTTGGCTCCTTCCTCTGCCTTCTTCTTTCTTCTTTGGCTAGGCTAAATCTTCAGCTGCTTCCTCTTCTTCCTTCAGCTGGCCTCTTCTTCTCTTCCTTTTCCCCGCAGTTGCTTCCTCTTCCTCCTTCTTCCCTGCACAGGCATGGAGAAGCAAAACCTACCCCCTACCCTCCCCGCGTCTCTCTCTCTCTCTGTATCTCTCTTCACTCTCTCAAAGCCAGCCAGGTAATCGGGTCGGGTTAGCATGCCCGAGACCAGGCCCACCGGCATGTGATGGTGGGCGAGGAGTACGTGGGTAGTCGGGTCAAGACCAGGTCCACGGGGCGTGGTCGCGGACGAGGCCAGTCGGGTGAGAGAAACCTCACCCCATGTAATTGGAGGCGATAAGCCTTATGCAGTTTTACAACTTATACCACAGTGCCCGCTCGAAAATGCACAAGGTGGGACTAAACATCCCACCTTCCTGTCGCACGCCTAGCAGCAGATGGCGCGTCCAATTGCAGCTGCAGCTACGGCCCTCGATGCTAATTGAAGGCCTGGTGAGTGCGCGAGACGAAGCCACGCAACCTGGGAGTGCAGGCCTGGAATAGTAAGGCCTGGGTGAAGATTCAAGTGAGCTTCGAGCTGCTCTTCAATGGAAGTGAACCCCTGAACCCTGAAAACACGAACACGGCCTCGCGGCCCTGTCAGATGCCTTGGGGAGCTTCTCCAAGGTATGGCGAATGTACAGAGATGGTCGGTGAGGCATGGGAACGCCTGTGGGTGTGTGCCTAGGGCACACTGTGGAGGTGCAGGTGGGTGTGTTTGAGGTCAATGTGTGGAGAGTGTGGTGGTTGATGGAGAAGGGGAAAATGATCAAGGAGTGATGGTGGAGCTTCTGAGGGGTTTGGCGAGGTGGATGGAGGCGTAGAGTGGCGGGGTCACCTCGCTAGTGGTCTGTCGGAGGTGTGGATGATGGTGGTGGTTGGCGACTGTCGAGGGGTTGAAAATAACAACTGATAAGGGGGAAATAAAGAGGGGAGAAAGAGGAGCTTAACTTATGTACTTGGAGCGAAGGGGGGAGGCAGAGGGCGAGCGACGGGTGCCTGCCGTGGTCGGAGACGAAGATGCCCAGGGGAAGAAGCGGCGACGAGGAAGACGGCCAAAAGATGCGCGCTGGTACGACGCGGCACGGAGGAGAACGGCGGAGCTGCTTTGCCACTAGTACAATGGTAGAGCAACAAGAAGAGGGAGGAGGAGGAGTCGGAAGCTTCGAGCAGTCGGCTAGAGTGAGGAGGAGAGGAATTTGAGGGAGATCTCTAGCCAATTTCAGCTTAAAGCAAGCAGCGTGGTTTGCTCTTCCTTAAATAGGTGCAGGTAGGGCGGGAAGCATACTGAGACGGCGGGAAAGCTATGCCGGAGGTAAGGCCGGTCGGAGACCCATACTTCTTGAGCGTTCGCACAAGAGGTATGGTGGGTTTCAGATTATGGGGAGCTGCCTATGCGGTAGGGGGCTCCACAGGGAGCTCCCCTTTCAAATCTGGGGGCGGCTCCCCATGTAGATGAGGCGAAAACCTCCGCGTGAAGTCGCTGGAGGTATGGCCCCTGCTGCAAATGGCAGAGGGACCGAAATGAAGAAAGAGATGAAGAAGTTAGGGGGTATTTGCAAGGGTTTCAAAAAGTTGAGGGTCTGAATGTAATTTGGAGGACCAATTTGCAAAGTGGGTCAAGACGACCTTCCCTTAGGTCCAAATTTTGGTATAAACCTCATTTGGACCTAAGGAATCCAATGGTAAAGTTGTATTTAAGGTTTGACCACGTTTGAATGGATATTTTGCACAAAAACTTAAATTAGGTTAAATATTGGGCATGGACCCCGATCTAGGTCAAAACAGGTTCCAAAGGCCAAATTGAAGGTTTTAAACCCTAGGAGATATTTTTACATGAATTTTAGAAGGTTTAGTTGATTTTTATCTTGCTTGGAACCTTGTGAATTAAAGTGGGTTTGTTTTAGGGTTACAGAATGTCATTTAATTCCTAGATTTTGCCATAACCTTTTTCTTACTAAATCATCCCATGTTTTCTCTTATTAAGTCCAATTAACCTATGCCTAAGCCCTTATAAATCCTGTTGATGCACTGCAATGGTAAAATTACAGTTTTACCCCTTGTGTCATGTTCTCTTCTCAGATTAGTAATTCCTTGAATTAGGCCTTCCTTTAGGTTATGTAGGAGCTTTTGCTCATTCTATCGGATTAAAATATACTAGTTAGGGCTCATGATGAGGTTCTCATCAAGGCTCTTGTGCTTGGAAGACAAGATTCCAAGTGCGAGAGTCCTCGCCGGAGAAGGAATCAGTTGGAGACCCAAATCTCTCGTGCGTTCACACGAGAGATTGGGTGCAAATCAGAGATTGCAATCAAGCTCAGATGGAAGGGAATTCCTCAGAGAATCCCCCTTCCAAATCTGGGAGATCTCTAAGGGAATGGGGAGTACTCCCCCTCCATTCCTCGTCGGAGTAGGATTTCACCCCATTAATGGTGGATGGACCTGTTTGTAAGAGTGGCAAGGAAGTTAGGGGGGTCTGTGCAATGATTTTCAAAAGATAGGGGCCAAAATGTAATTGGGTGTACTATTTTGCAAAGTAAGTCAAGATGACCTCCCCTTAGGTCCAAATTTTGGTACAAACCTAATTTGGACCTAAAGAATGCAATGGTGAAGTTGGATTCTAGGTTTGACCACGTTTGACTGGACATTTGCACAAAAACCCAAATTAGGTCAAATAATGAGCCAGGACCCTAATCTATGTCAGAACAGGTTTCAAAGGCCAATTTGAAGGTTCTAAATCCTAGGGGATATTTTTCCATGAATTTTAGAGGGTTTAGTTGATTTTTATCCTACCCAAAACCTTGTTGAATTAAGTGGGTCTTTTTTAGGGTTACAGAATGTCATTTAATTATTGGATTGCACAATAACCCATTTCTGATTAAATCAACTTACTTTTTATCTTATTCAGACCATTTGACCTATGTTTTGCCTCTGAGAAATCCCATTTATGTACTACAATGGTAAAATTACAGTTTTAACCTTTATTTCATGTTTTCTTCTCAGAACATTAATTCCTTGAATTAGGTTCTTCTCCAAGTTATGTAGGAGCTCTTATTCTCTTTCATAGGTCAAACTGAGCTAGTTAGGGATCATGATGAGGCTCTCATCAGCGAATGACTTGGAAACAAACCAGTAAAAATAGTAAATAAATAAACTTGACGCAACATTGGTTTGCATTCATGACTCTACAACAACGACATTTGAACACCGCTTTTATTAAAGATCGAAAGCCGCTGATCAATACTGCCATTGAATTACTTGAAAGCATGAGCAAAAATTCATTGAACAATGCCTCTATGGACACCTATAGAAGATCCATGCAATCTAGAGTAATTTATGAGGTTCAAGAGAACACAAGTAGAGTGAACATGCATTTGACCTATCAAAAACTGGGCAAGGTTGATTTGATATCTAAGAAATTAGATGAATTGAGGAACCAAAATAGAAAGGGGGTAACCTTCCCAACTTTTGCTATCCAAGTTCCCTCAGGTAGGGAGTTTGTGAATAACCTGAACCTGGCTCAGGACATGAGCCAGCTGACCCAAGAACCTTCTCATGGGTTCCAAGCAAGGGCCTTTGATCCCTGCTATCCTAATTATACACTACAATCCTCATCATCATTTGGATATGAGGATGTTTTAGCTATCTATGGGAATAATAGAAATAATGCCTTCTCCAACACTTATAATCCAGGTTGGAGAAACCACCTGAATTTCTCTTGGAAGGGAAAGATGATGGTAACACCATCATAGGCCCTAACTGGCCACATATAGTCAGGTTTGATTGATAAAAGCTCCTATCTAATCATCTAAGGGTCACAACTCCGTATCATTCTGATTTGAGAGAAGAATAAGGAATTAGGGTTAATTTTGTAATTTTAACAGCACATCACAAACACATATTTACCATGGGATCATTTAGGGATTAATTGAAGGTCAAATGAGCACAGAAGCCTAAAATATGGGTCAACACTGACAAAAACGAGATTTCATGTATTTCGAGGGCGAAAACAACACCAAAAATCCTAATTATCAACCTACTTAAATTAAAGAGGTTATGGTCAGGATAAAATTTATCTAAATCTCTAAAAATTCATATAAAAATATTCTAATAGATTTGGTATCCTTGGTTTGACCATCTGAGCCTATGTTGACCTAGAATAGAGTTTCATACGGAAATTTGGCCTAATTTGGGCTTCTGTGCAAATTTTTCAGTTAAATGGGGTCAAAACTTAAATACAAATTCACCATTAGATTTATTGTATTCAAATTAGGTTAGCACCAAAATTTGGGCTCAATCAGAGTCCATCTTAACCTAGTTTGCATTTTAGCCCTTTAAAACTCTATTTCTTACATTTAGCACCCAGGTTTCAATTTTATTGTTCTTGGGTCCCTAAATTCTCATCATTTTCTTCAAATGGGTCCCTATTTCCATTGGTGTGAATAGAGTTCCATCGTCGACTTTTGACCGAGGATTTCTCGCTCAATTCTCGCCCTAAACTCTCCAAATTTGGGGAGAATGTTCTTGACACGATTCCCTACATATTAAACTAGGTTTTGAGATCAATCATGGCCGATTCCGCCACCAGTGAACCCTAAAATATCAAGCTCAAAAATTTACTTGGAGCTTGCTTAATTTAGCTCTTTCCTTTCATTAGAGCTTAATCCTGAGCTTTATAAAAAACCTCGAAGTCCTTAGTGTCCTCTTCAGCCAAGAATTGGCTAGGAATACCCCTCCTATCTCTCCTCCAGCCTTCATTTCTTTGGGCTCCGGTAAAACTTTCCACCCCCTTCATTGAGCTGGCCAACAGTCAAATTGACTGGCTCATCATCCTCCTTTCTTCGTTGCACATCTCTCCAACCAAAGAGAGAGTGCTTCCGACCTCTCCTTCCTCGTTGTTCCCTCGCCGTTGACCTCATCTTCTTCGGCACCGGCCAACCAAAGTTGGTACCAATCCCCTGCCCTCTCATCCAGCTGAGCAACTCCTTTTCTTCCTCTCCTTCTCTACTTCAATTCTATCTTTTTAACCCTAACTTTCGACCATTGTATCGCCTTTATGCCATGATCTTCCCCAACTCTGGTGAGTCCGCATTGCCATTCCACTCCACCAATCACTTCGCCATCACCACTGCATCCTTTCTCACCATACAGTGACTAAAAGTCCTAACCTAATTAGGACTATTAGCTGCTCTACACCCCCACCGAACAGACCCATAAACCACAACCGTCTCTGACTTCTTTCCACCACCACAGCTCACGAAACTCCTCGAAACCTTCGCCATCACCTTCCTCTCCTCACAGTGATCCTAAGGAGCTTTTTAATTGGGGTAATTAGCTAGTATTCTTCTTTGCAGGAGTTCGTCAGATTGCCGCCAACATTCTCCATAGTGTGTTGTCCTCTGCCCTTGCTATGACCTCCATCAGGTGTGGATCAACACCACGAATGTGTTTGGACCCTCAATTGAGCAGGACAACACCATCATCAACTCTAATTCCTATCTCAACTCGGCTATAGTTCGCAACGAAGACAGCAGTGGGATTAATCCTACCTCTTGAAATCAGAAGCTCGTGGTAGCATGCAAAAGATTTTTGTGAAAGGGAACCCTCACCCAAGACACGGGGGTCAGGTCCCCTCTCACAGCCTCTCACACTTCTCTCACTAACCCACGCTAGTGAGCCTGGTCTCCTATACCCGAATTCGTTTACCTGGTACTATTCAACTCGATTACTTGGTCAAGGAAAAGAGTAAATCTGAGGAGGAGGGGGGTAGGTTTTGCACTATGGCCTCGGGATTTGTGCCCCCCCTTCGCTCAGTACTTCGCCACTCTGAGGTTTGTAAGGCCCTTGTGCCTCTGTGTTGCTGTGCTGTGTTAGCTCCTCTGAGGCTTGAGATAAGGCATCTATGCCTTGGTTTTGTCGTCTGATTGGTTACTTTGGTGCTGCCTTGGTTTTGATACTAAGATTTGATTGAGATTTCTATTTAGATATTTGAGTTGGATTAGAGCTTAATTCCTAGGGTTAATTTGGTGGTTCAAACCATCAGTTTTAGCCCAATCTTTTTGCACTTTGATATCCATATTCTGATATATATTGCATCCTTTTTTCGTTATCTGATTCACTTACAAATATTATTTCTGATAATTATGATAGTGATTGATTTGCTTTAAATTACTTCCTACGAATGACCACAGACTCACTTTTGTTTTCGAGATTATAAATTCAAATGTTGTATCGATTTTTGTCACTGTACTACGACGTGTTATTTTCCTAAAAATGACAATTTTCTATGCAACACAAGGGGCAAGGGAGCTAGCAAAATTCCCAATCTAGGCCCTACCAAGTGAACACTTTGCCACCCATCTAGCCAAACCAAATTGAGTTATTTCTACAAAATCAAAACAAGCAATTACTGGACATGGACACATCGGTGTTGCAAGCTATGCAATAAATGACTCAATCCATTAATGACTTAAAGAACCAATGAGGGCCTAAACTCGATGCTGGACCAGTTGGAGCCCTACCTCCTCAGCCTGAAATGCACCTAATGGAGGAAACTTAACTCTAGGGTTTCACCAAAATTGGGAGTCGTAAAACCAAGCTCAGTTGATCCAACAAGCTTCCTTGATTCCTTCCGGTTTTAACCTATCTTCGCATCTTTCTAACCCTGGAATTAATTACAATCAAACTCCTTAGCAGGACACACTTGTCCTGCCAAGCTCATCTTGGGGATAGAACTTGTACCCACTTGCTTTTGCTAGTGCTATAACCCTAACAAGCAGGAAGACCGCCCAAGATCTTATTGTGACCCATGATCTAAGCTCTAAGGGTCCTGGTGCATCTAATTTGACTAAGGAACTTGAGGTGGAGGAAGAGATTCATGCTCATGATTTTGACCCAAAGATCTAAATCCCTTTCCCTGAGGCCTTGAATAGGCCTAGGAAGAAGCCTGAACCTAGTAATGAGATCTGGTTGTATGTGTTCAAATAAGTTCATATAAATATTCCACTTCTTCAGGCCATTGAACACATCTCGGCTTGCACAAAGTTTTTGAAAGAATTAACTACAACCAAGCATAAGCCTAAATCAAGCAATCCAAGAAAGGTGGTCTTGATTGAACTGTAGGATTTGTAGGGCACAAGAACACTAGAAGGGGTGGATGAATAGTGTGGTATATAAATAAAAATTGCAAGAATAAGCAAACTACAAAAAGCACACAAGATGTTTAGTGGTTCCCCTTACTCGGGTACTCCACTACCTAAGTTTCTCGACTTAGGATTTTCAACTCGATTCCCTCAACCCAGAGGGAATCAATTTACTAATAACCTGAGGTAATTAATGAGATACCTCAACCCAATTGCAAGATAAAGGAATGAACAAAAGTACAGTTATAAGCAAGATATAATAAAGTTTACAACTAAATTTCCTAAGTCTCCAACAAGTATATCGCTTAAAAAGTGTATGAATTAATCTAACGAGAATATTAAATTGAAAGAAAATGATTTAACAATGAAGTACATAATCTCCTTTGAAGATTTGTTGCAAACAAAGAGTGGCCTTGAGAAGAATGCAACAAATCAAGCTCTTTTGCAGCTAGAAAATTGGGAAATGGAGGTGTAGGCAAGGAGAGTATTTTTAGCTTGATGTAATTATTCAAAAGACACTCAAGGAGTGTCTATATAGGCCACTAAACACCTTCCATACGATTACTAGATGTTAGGGGCAATTTGGGAAGATTAGAGATAGGATTAATTGTAAAATAACCATTCTGATTTGGCACAACAGCTAGTTGGTACCGGTATTGAAGTTGTGGTACCGATACTGATTGCTCACAATCAGCCCAACAATGCCTGGGGTACCGGTACTAATCATTGGTACCGGTACTTAGTGCATTATGTTGAGTACCAACAAAGTCACTTGGTACTGGTTGTGACTCACAGGCAATGGGGTTGTGACCTACATGTACCGATACTGGGGATTAGTACCGGTACTTGTAAGGTCTAGGCACACCAAAAGTCCACCAGCTATGAACACTTAATACCGGTACTTATGATAAGTATCGGTACTTATTATTCACAGTTTGGGACTTAGGCTCAAACCTGTGCCTAGCATGTACACGTACTTATGACTAGTATTGGTACTTGTTACAAGTACCTTATTTTACAAGTTTAAATCAAGTTTTATGGAAATCCTATCTTAGCTATACTATAATATTTTCAAAGAGTCGATCTTTAATTTTAAAATGAATGATTGAATGTGATTTTGATCCCTAATTATCTCTACTTTGATTTTAACTCCTAAGATATCTTTTTCTTATTAGGAGACATAAAAAAGTTCTAAGATACAACAAACTAAACTAAAGTATAGTCTTCAATCTTTATGTCATTATTACTTCTTTCATCCATCCTAAGATCCTGTTATTTCCTGAAAATAACACTTCATAAACTCATTAGATTTAAAATGATTTTGTTAACACCAAAACATAAAAGAAAAGTGGAACTAGGTTCCAACAATCTCCCCCTTTTTGGTGCTGACAAAACAATAGAAATACCTATATTTAAAATAATAAAAACCTCATAAGAGAAGGAATACAAAAAACTCCGCTAGGAGTGAAACCTCCCCCTCAAACTAAGCTTCCTTATTTTAAATACAGTGTATTTACTATTTCTCCCCCTTTTTGTCAATCAAACAAAAAGAATATATCAATATGCATTGACAATGATTAGGCATGAAACAATATTGTAGAGAAACAATCAGAAGAAGAAAATAAGCATATTAAAAGTCATAGCAATCATAATTGAAGTCATACATCATTAAAAGATATAATAACCAAGCAAAAACATGTTGAAATGTTCAATACATGAAAATATAGACTAAAAACTAATTGTGAGGATGTTTTCTGATAGACTTTTGAGCTTGTTTGTTGCCCTTATCACCATCATCATCATCAGTTTTGTCATCTTCATCATCATCTTCATCATCACTATCATCATAAGAAACCTCTTCTTCATCTTCATTGTCTTCTTCCTCTTCATCATCATGAAGAATAGGTTTTTCTTCTGCCATTGGAGATGAAACATGAGATGGGTCTTGAAAATGCTTTTGGCGTCTCTCACTATATTCTTGAGGTGCTTTAGGTTGAGTCCTCTTCCTTTGTTTAGGTTGTTGAGTGGAAGACGCAACATGAGAAGACTCAATGGAAACAGAAAGGTCATGAAACTTACGTTCCATGTGACGGAAGGTAAAATTGAGATTGGTTAAATTTTGACCAATATAATTGAAAGTATTAATCATATTGGGATCAGTTCCAGTCACATTAAACAGATTTACCCAAGGTGTTTCAGCTTCTGGATATGGATAGGTTATAGGAACAAAAGCTGAGGATGATTCAGGAGGTAGATGAGAAGAAGATTGAGCATTTAGATCAACTTCTTCTTCTTCATCATCACTAGGGGAATCCTCTCTAGCAGGTTTTACTCCCATTTTCCAGAGAGTGGACCATTTGAAATAAGCCACTTTTCTAAGCAGAGTAAAGTTAGAGAGATTAATTTTACTCTTGATACGAATGTGAGATACAAGAATATCAAGAGGAAAAGCTGAAGCACGGTAATGAGGTCTTAAGAAGTGAATAAATACTGTGTTCCAATTTACAGGAAACCTTGTTATAATAGCATAGATTAAGGGTAAAATGTCTACAGGAATTTTGTGGAATCTTGAGTATTTAGCACTTAGGTTCCATGCTAAAATTCTGAATAGAACTCTAGCAAGTAATGTCATATTTGGGGCAACCAAAGCTTTTTCCTGACAGTTAGGAAGCAAGAGTGTTTCAGGAATTTCTGAAGTGGGGAATTTTTCCTTAAGAGTATCAAAAGCATGACCTTCATTAGGACATTGGCTTATAGTGGATAGAAATTTGGGTGTAACAGTTATCTTTTGTCCAAAAATGTTTGATGTTAAGACAAGATGACCTCGATTATCTTATTCTTGGAGATTTGCAAAAAAATAGACATTAACATCAGGATAGACTCTAGAACATCAGCAAAAAATGAATCATCAAAGAAATGCATGAGGTTTTGTTCAGATAAATGAGTGGTGAAGTTAAAGAGTTGTAAAGAGAAGTCTTTCCACTCAACTGGCCTATAATGGTGAAGCTTAAGGCCTTTGTACCAGTCAAACTTAGACTTGGCATCCTCATTGATGCAAAATTTATGAAATGCATCTTGAGGTGCCTTTCCCTTAATTTTAGATTTAAGTGCCATTTGAAATCATGCAACAAAATAGAGTAGGAAACACAATTAAAAATTTAGAATATTTCCTTTCATGTGTGCATATAACAACACACTTAAGCCTGCATATATCGGTACTGGTGGGTTTCTGTTCCAACCAGAAATTTTATCTAGTACTGGTACTCATCTTCAGTACCGGTACCTGCTCACTAAAGCAGGCACTGCTGTGCCCAACAAGTACCGGTACTGATGATGGGTACTGGTACCATCTGGTACTTGACGAGAAATAAGTACAGCAGCAGGAATGGTGTTGAGAAAAAGAAAAGAACAAGATGTAGAATGGCTCAAGATAGCAAGATCTACTTAGGGGATAAGAATATACCTAGAGTAGAAGCTTGGAGGTGATCCTTCTTCTTCTTTGTTAGGGCTTGGAGTGTCTCTTGAGAGGAGAACTACGGTTTGCAAAGGGTGAAATGAGGCAAGTGTTTACACTTGACCTCTTTTATATGGGATGGCTCATGTACTATTCACATGACCACTTAAGTGGTTGAGAAAAGATTTCAATCAACAACTTAGGTGTTGAAAAATAATGTAGTAAAAAATCAAAGTTAAGCAACCATATTGCAAACAATAACTTGATATTTTCAGTCATATGGAAATATTACAGTTTACCCCCTTTTTAGCAAAAGTAGTTTAATTACAGTTAGACCTTCAGGGAATTTTGTAATTGCAATCAACTTATTAAGCAATCAATTTGTTAATTTTAAATTTCTTTTATTCTATAAAGTCCTAACTTTCTTCTTATAAAGTAGAATCTCTCTGCTGCAAGAGGTTTTGTCAAAATATCTGCCAGTTGATTTTGAGTGTCTACAAATTCTAGTTGTATGGAATCTTGAAGCACATTATCTCTAAGGAAATGATGTCTAACATCTATGTGTTTGGTACATGAATGATGTACCAGATTTTTGGATAAATTTATTGCGCTTGTATTATCACATAAAATTTTGGATCATGTAAAAACTAATCCAAAGTCAGACAAAGTCTGTCTCATCTAAATGACCTGAGAGCAAGCAACTAAAGCAGCAATATACTCTGCTTCAGTCGTAGAAAGTGAAACACAAGTCTGTTTCTTGGAGAACCATGAGACCAGAGATTCTCTAATAAAATGACATGTGACGCCAATGCTCTTTTAGTCTGTCCGACTCCCTACAAAGTCTGCATCACTATAGGATAATAGGTCTAATATTTGTACTTTAGGATAAAAAAGACCAAGGTCTCTTATATTATTTAAGTATCTAAATATTCTTTTTACTACATTAAAATGAGATTCATTGGGTTCAGATTGGAATCTCGCACATAAACATGTAGCAAAAAGAATATCAGGTTTAGAAGTTGTAAGGTATAATAGTGATCCTATCATACCCCGATATTTCTTTTCATCTACCCTCTTGCTGGATAAATCTTCACCAAGAGAAGTAGATAGAGCAATTGGAGCCTCTTTTCCATTTACTTTTTCAAAGTCAAACTTCTTGAGAATTTCAAGAACATATTTTGTTTGGCTAAAGTAAATACCAGTGTCTAATTGTTGAATTTGGAGACTTAAAAAGAATCTGAGTTCACCCATCATACTCATTTCAAACTCAGCCTTCATAGTCTCACAAAAATGCTGACACAGGGACTCCTTGGTTGATCAAAATATAATATTGTCGACGTATATTTGAACCAACAGGATGTCATCTCCTTCTTCCTTTACAAAAAGAGTTGAATCAACAACCCCAATTCTATATCCATCCTGGAGAAGGAAGGACCTAAGCCTCTCATACTAGGCCCTGGGAGCTTGTTTAAGTCCATATAACGCCTTATTGAGCTTGTATACATGCTCTGGGTGTGTTGGGTCTTCAAACCCTGGAGGCTGATGAATATAAACTTCTTTCTTAATGTAGCCATTAAGAAAAGCGCTCCTGAAATCCATTTGATATAACTTGAAGCCCTTTGCACTTGCAAAAGCAAGTAGCATCTGTATGGATTCCAAGCGTGCAACAGGAGCATATGTCTCATCGAAGTCAATACCCTCCTATTGATTATAGCCTTGAGCTACAAGTCTGGCTTTATTCCTGATTACTGAACCAGGTTCATCCAATTTATTTCGAAACACCCACTTGGTTCCAATGATAGAATTACCGTCAGGAGCGAGTACCAAGTCCCATACATTATTTCTTGTATTTTGGAGTAACTCCTCCTTCATAGCTACAACCCATGACTCATCCTTTAATGCCTCATCAACTTTCTTGGGCTCAAGTTGAGAAACAAAGGCATTAAGGACAAAATCGAATCTAAAATGAGATCGGGTTTTTACACCTTGTTCAATATCACCTATAATCTATTTTTTAGGGTGATACTCATTCTTTTGGAAGATCATGTACATTCTAAGAATCTTCCATTTTCGATACATCGATGAAGCGGGTATCTTCATTATCAGAATCTAAATGATTTGGTTCAGATTCTCCTAAGTTTGTTTTATCAAATGAAACATGTAGGGATTCTTCAATAACAAAGGTCCTTTTATTAAAGACTCGATAGGCTTTGCTTCTAGTTGAATAGCCAATAAAGATGCCTTCATCACCTTTAGCATCAAACTTATCAAGTCAATCTCGAGTGTTTAATAAATAACATCGACTTCTAAACATCCTGAAATATGAAATCCTAGGAGATTTCTCATAGTAAAGCTCATATGGAGTTTTCTTAATAATAGGCCTTAAGAGAGTTCTATTAAGAACATAACATGCTGTATTAACTGCTTCAGCGTAGAAATATTTTTGAAGCCCAGACTCCAAGAGCAAAGTTCGGGCGCATTCTTGCAGAATGCGATTCTTGTGCTCTACAACACCATTATGAGATGGTGCCTGAGGAAATGAAAATTCATGGGTTATGCCAGAATTGATAAAAACTTGAAAATTTTTCATTTTCAAATTCAGCCCCATGATTAGTCCTAAGTCTAAGAATTGAAGATGATTTTTCCTTTTGAAGTCTTCGAGCAAGACTTAGGAAAGAATCAAATGAGTTACCCTTATGTTTCAAGAAGATGATCAAGGTGAACCTTGAGAAGTCATCAACAATAACTACGTAAAATTTTGATCCATTTAGGCTCGCAAATCGTGTTGGCCCAATTAAATCAAGGTGTAACAACTCTAAAGGTCGCGTGGTTAAAACTAAGTCTTTTGATTTGAAAGAAGCCTTGTGCATTTTTTCGAGTTTACAAGATTTGCACAATGCATCCCTTTTATAAGTTAGTTTGGGTAGGCCCCTTACTAACTCATTTTTGCCTAACTCATTTAGATGTTTGTGATTAATGTGACCTAGCCTACGGTGCCATAGATCTACTTCAACATAGGATGCAAGCAGACATTTTGCAAATTTCTCTTGTGAAAAATGAAGAGCATAGATATTTTCATATCTAAGACCTTTAATTAAAACTATGTTTGTTCCCTCTTTTACTATTTTAAAACCAACTTTAGTAAATAATACATCACATCCATTATCACATATTTGACTAACACTAAGCAGGTTATGTGTTAAATTTTCTACTAAAAAAATGTTACATACCTTCTTAGAGGAATTACTTATTGTACCTTCACCAATAATGCGACAACGTTTGTTGTCGCCCAACTTGACATGTCCACCATCTTGGATTCTTGTCATATGCTTGGAACACCCACTGTCTAGGATCCATTTGTCCTTCTTGACTTGCAAAATAGTTTATCAAATCTGATTTAAGTACCCATTTTCTTTTGGATCCATAATGGTTATTACCTTTCAAATCCTTAGGTTTATAGATCACCTTTGTGTTAGATTTATAATTCTTAGGATTTTTGATCTTTTGCTAAATCCATGCATGTCTAGGTGCATGTGACTTATTTTGTGTGTTCTTTTTATTATTAAATTTGGCTTTTAAATGTTTACAAAATTCTATATTCAACCTAGTTGTTTTTAAATTATTCAATGTTCCCTCAAAATGTTCATAAATGTCCTCTAGTTCTACTATTTTTGCATGTAATTGTGAGTTAGTATCTTTTGCTATGTCTAACTCTATTTCTAAACAAGATTTTTCTACTTCTAGAGTCTTATAATTATCATGCAAGATCTTATTTTTCTTTTTAATCATCCTAGCTTTATGATATAACTCTTCATAAGATTGTAATAATTCATCAAAGGTAATTTTAGAATCTACCTCGTTTTCAAATTCGTCGTTGTTTGCCATCAAGCAGAGATGTGCAACCTCCGTTTCTTCAGATTCTTCGGAAGATGATTCTGTACTGGAATCACTATCATCCCAAGTCACTTTGTATGCCTTTCTTGATATCTTCTTTTTCTTCTGATTGAGTTCTTTATCCTTCTTCTTTTCTTCCTTTTTCTTCTTGATCATTGAGCAATCTTTTTGTATATGCCCCTTCTTCTTGCACTCAAAACAAACAATGTCGTTTGAAAATTTATTGACTCTCTTATCTTGTTTTTGGATGAATCTTCGGAATTTTCTTATTAGAAGAGCAAGCTCCTCTTCTTTGTCGGAGTCGGAATCGTCGAAGTCCGAATCCTCCTTCATGGCTTTGAAAGTAAGCTCCTTCTTCTTGCTCACAGATCTCTCCTCGTTCTTTTTCATATTCTCCAATTGGACCTCATATGCCATGAGGCTTCCAATCAAGTCATCCAATGGGAGAATGGATAAATCCTTAGCCTCTTGGATTACTGTGGACTTTGGAGACCAATCACTTGTAAAGGATCTTGAGATCTTTCTTACAAGTTGTTCTTCCGTAAACTTCACTCCCAAATTCTTCATGAGGTTGATGATATCCCCAAATCTCGTGTACATCGCTTTGATTGTTTCTCCTTTTTCCATCCTGAAACACTCATAACTCTTGGTTAGAATTGAGATTCGAGTTTCTTTTACCTTATTTGTACCTTCATATGTGACTTGAAGTGTATTCCATATCTTGTACACGTACTCACATGTGGAGATACAGTTGAACTCCTCCCTTGATAACGCACAATAGAGTGCGTTCATTGCCTTTGCATTTCCGATGATCTTCTTCTTTTGATCCGCCATCCAAACAACGCCTTCTTGTAGCTCCGGATCCGTGGACTTCTCTTGAATGAAAGTCCATGAGTCTTCATCCATGGCCTTGAGGAAGATTTGCATCCTCCTCTTCCAGTATCCATAGTCCGTCTCATCAAAGTAGGGAGGACGTGTGGATGACTGTCCTTTGGTGCGCTTGGCTGATGATGCCATTGCAAGAGAGAGTGTTTACTTCTTGTTTTCTCAACCTGCTCTAATACCACTTGTAGAATCTGTAGGGCACAAGCACACTAGAAGGGGGGATGAATAAAAATTGCAAGAATAAGCAAACCACAAAAAGCACACAAGATGTATAGTGGTTCCCATTACTCGGGTACTTCACTACCTAAGTCTCCTGACTTAGGATTTTTAACCGGAATCCCTCAATTTAGAGGGAATCAATTTACTAATAACCTGAGGTAATTAATGGGATACCTCAACCCAATTACAAGATAAAGGAATGAACAAAAGTACAGGTATAAGCAAGATATAATAAAGTTTACAACTAAATTTCCTAAGTCTCCAACAAGTATATCGCGTAAAGAGTGTATGAATTAATTTAACGAGAATACTAAATTGAAAGCGAACGATTTAACAATGAAGTACACAATCTCCTTTGAAGATTTGTTGCAAACAAAGAGTAGCTTTGAGAAGAATGCAACAAATCAAGCTCCTTTGCAGCTAGAAAATTGAGAAATGGAGGTGTAGGCAAGGAGAGTATTTTTAGCTTGATGTAATTATTCAAAAGACACTCAAGGAGTATTTATATAGGCCACTAAATACCTTCCCTACGATTACTAGCCGTTAGGGGCAATTTGGGAAGATTAGAGATAGGATTAATTGTAAAATAGCTGTTCTGATTATGCACATCGGCTAGTTGGTACCAGAACTGAAGTTGTGGTACCGGTACTGACTGCTCACAGTTAGCCTAACAATGCTTGGGGTACCGGTACTGATCATTGGTATCGGTACTCAGTGCATTCTATTGAGTACCAACAAAGTCACTTGGTACAGGTACTTGTAACTCACAAGCAATGGGGTTGTGACTTACATGTACCGGTACTGGGGATTAGTACTGGTACTTATAAGGTCCAGGCACACCGAAAGTTCAATTGTGAACACTTAATACTGTTACTCATGATAAGTACTGGTACTTGTTGTTCATAGTTTAGGACTTAAGCCCAAACCTGTGCCTAGCATGTACCGGTACTTATGACTAGTACCGGTACTTGTTACAAGTACTTGTTTTACAAGTTTAAACCAAGTTTTATGGAAATCTTATCTTAGCTATACGATAATATTTTCAAAGAATCGATCTTTAGTTTTAAAATGAATGATTGAACGTGATTTTGATCCATAATTATCTCTACTTTGATTTTAACTTCTTAGATATCATTTTCTTGTTAGGAAACATACAAAAGTTCTAAGATATAACAAACTAAACTAAACTATAATCTTCAATCTTCATGCCATAATTACTTCTTTCATCTATCATTTGATCCTGTTATTTCCTGAAAATAATACTTCATAAGTTCATTAGATTTAAAATGATTTTGTTAACACCAAAACATAAAAAAAAAAAAGTGAAATTAGGTTCCAACATAAACAAGCAAGCTCGATCATCCTTAACAACATTCTTTTTAAAAAGGATCCAAGAGCCCCCATTGTTTTTGCACAACCAACTAGTACTTTAAATCAATTCACAACATTTACGGGGTTGCTTATAAAATATTTGCAAACCCAAGTATGCATTTACGAAAATTGGCTCAACTCTCATTTATACTTATTTATGAGGAGGGTCAGACTAGGAGTTAACCCCTATTATATTTCTATTTCTTTCCAAAACCTTTAATGTTTGATGTGAGAATGCTTGTGAAAGCAAAACCTGGATTTTTCAAATGCAGGTTTGGCTAACATCCCTCCTCGAGTTTATAATTAGAACTCATGTATTCCTTTTATAACTTGGGGTTGAGCTAGATACATAATCCATGAAGTACACATAGAGGGTTAATTCTGACGTTAGATAGCATTAAAGGTTAGCTAATTATTGTTATTTTAGCAACCATTCCTCCTAAGATGATCAAACGACACCACATAGTAGCTGTTTCTCCATCATGAAATTCATTTCACAAGACGGTGAATTAATAGCATGACCTGACTTACATTTGCGGATGCTGTTTGCTATACACAATATCTCACAAAATGAATCTGAGTTAGTGAGATTTTAGGAAAAAAAAAAAAAAGAATTGATCAAATTTCTGATAGTGAGGCTTGCATCTTGGAGGGAGGCGGAGATACATGATACATAGATTTTATAAAAAAATTTATAATCCAAACACTTTCTTTAGCTTTGTACGTGGTGTATCGTGGTCCTCTACATTATATGTGATGGAAACGATGTACATGTCTATCGTTTCTGGTGAAATTAAACGCTTGTTTCTTACACGCGATGTGGAACTTTAATTATGACGTTGATTTCTGTCGATGTTGCAGTTATTAACGTGGATCCAAAAAAGTATATGGAGGGTCCATGGAGCACCAAGTGTTCACTCAAATGGACGTACATAGTTGCTATGGGTTATCCCTATGCCTCTCGAAGCTTCACTTGGCAACCTTTAATTTGTCCGTACTAACCAGCAAGGAGTTTCACCAACACTTCAAGTAGCTCTTAGTTATTCACAATGTCAACTCAAACGATGGCCAGAAGGCTCGACCTCAGAAGCGCTGGGCGCAGCAGAATCATGAATCAAATATTTACGATACGTACAGGTTCAACGTTTGGAAAGACATAAAATTCCGTATAGATATAGAAAACTTAATCTTGAAAGTGTTGGATGCGATGGAATCACGAATCAAATATATATTCACGATATGTATAAAGATACGAATGCATAATTTAATTATGGTGGATCACTTCTCTCAACTACCAAGAAAGAAAAAATTGCAACTATAAAGAAAAATGAATTGTATGACATTTTTTACTCTCACAATTTTTTCTCTTTAACTGACATTGTAAATTTACAGATTTTATCCCTTATTTATAGACATAACACAAGATCTATTTTCTCACAAGAAATCGTATTCTTAACGAGATTTCAAAGTCAGGTTAATATTGAAACTCAAGAATCCTTAATTATCTACAAATCAAGTCAAATAAAAGACACGAGTACCGTAAGTCCTTAAAAACCCCATAGGTTTTTTGAAATTTTTGCTGTCGATTCATTTCAATCCATCGAGATTATATTGACATTCACATGTTCAAATCCTACAACGGTATTTGGAATTGGATTTGAGCTGAACGCAAAGATACGTCTTCATACAATAGCCATTCGCTAAAATTGAATCCATTAAACCCAGCTTCTTTGTCTCTGGTAGTGATATTGCCAAAGTGGACAAACTAAATGCTTTCGACAAGTATTGGAGTAGAAATCTGACACCGAAAAGACGACCTGTCAGAAGACATAGGTAAACCTCATTTGCTGTAACAATTTAGCTGTGGAGAAGGGAAAAAAATGGGGCCAGCGATATGAAAATATCGTAGAATACATAATTTTGTACATAACTTTTTATACGAAGCATGATACGTCGAATTATGTTGATGTGATATTTAATTATGTAATATTGATGTATCGTGATGGATATAATTTGTTTTTATAAGAAAATTAATATATAATACGACGAATATGATATGTGACATGATAGTTACGTGATATATTTATATAAAATTATATATATTTCGACATCCACGGCAATTTTTCCAAAACATAATAGATAAAAGATAAAAGATAAAAGAACATATTTTGCCGGTTCGCAAAGTGGCCTCTCATCTCCTCCCCCTACTTTTCCGCATTAAGAAACAAAAAAATGGTGGGTGGAGGGTTGTTAAAAATTTAATTGTTATTTCCTAATCTATCTGTCTTCTCTCCAAGGAACCCAGCACGTAAAATCCGACAATAAAATACGAGGTTCACCTTTGTTAAGAAATCGAGACTAAAGTTGACCTCACCGGCCTAAAGCCAAAACTCAAAAGTTAGGCATCAAAGTTTTAACTCCACGATGCCCTTCAAAGGGGTGCTTTGATTTCGTTAGGCCCTTTAAGTGTGGTCTTCAACTATTGAACTTCCCTGAGAAACGAAACATCTCGAGTTTGTATGCTCGAGAAGCTTCAAAACATAGCAACTAGACAACTCCAACAGTTTTGAGTTTCAAAGTCTACTTGGAATGAAGACAGCCATGAGCTAATGATTTGCGGCCATGCAATTATTAACTCCCAACATGCATTACAAGAAAAGTCTTAACTCCCCACAGATGTTGGGCCCCATAATATCCAAGATTTGACATCCATGATCTCTTCGGTCCATATATAATCTTATGATAGCTTCATCTTCATCTCTATGATAGTTGGGGATTCAATATATTAATTGAAACATGTACCAACTTGTTAAACAAGATGAGGACAGCTTTCCCATTAATTTAAAATATTGTAATGGTTTCGATGATCACATCAACATACCAAACCCAAGATCCCTAAATAGATTGGTCAATAGTTGACAATGTTCCAGCTAGATGATTCAAAGAGTGGAGATTATAATTAAATTTTATCATACCCTATAATATTTCAATACTCAGGAACTAGGTTAACATGCATAGATAGAAACATTACCCAGTGGTTAGTTAATGAGGGTTGCCTAAGTGTTTAATAAGATAATCATGCTTATTAATACACAATTATATGGGAAACATGAATAAAATGGTACAATAGAAATATTGACTTGAAATAAGGACATAAGAAGATAATTAAGCTAGCATTCTAATCATCCTATTGCATCCACAATATGCATCCATTCTTACCATCATCATTTTGCACATTCGTACATACAACACATACAAAAAGAAGCTGTGCCCCAACCACCATACATCTAGAATCTTCCCTGGAGGCTTGAGGTGATCTTGTTGGATACTTCCTAGCCAACTCCCCATACATGGGATTTCTCCATGGCTAAAGGTTTGCAAGTATGGTTTCCAAATTCTCTTCAAAAGGGAGCATTATTGACTTTTTGTGATTAGAGTCGAGCCTTACGGGGGCAACCCTCTACCAACTACTCAAGATCCTTGGAAAGCTCTTGCACTTAGGATTGCTCAAGTATAGTTCATATCTTTTCAAATCCTTGGTGATGGGAGAATATTGACACTTGAAATATCTAGCTCCCTCTAGGAGCAATATACTTACGAGAAAGTTATTCACAAAAATATTGAATACCTTTGTTATGACAATATGTACAAAGTGTAGAAGTGTGGGTGTATCCCTGTAATTTACCATGAAACAAACTTTATATAAAGTGCTGAATGTGTAGCAGGTGGTGATAACAAACCACTACAGTATTCCAATAGCTTCTCGTGTGCTTTGTAATATGCCAAGATGGTATCAGAGCCTTCTTGGCACTGATTGAGATTTCTACATGACCGTGCGGCTCATATTGATCTCAA
The DNA here is from genome assembly GCA_037157565.1 of Thalassia testudinum. Lineage (NCBI taxonomy): Eukaryota > Viridiplantae > Streptophyta > Magnoliopsida > Alismatales > Hydrocharitaceae > Thalassia > Thalassia testudinum. Next base: position 94,463,736 of record JAZHRO010000024.1, read on the forward strand.
ATCCCTAGATCTATCTTCCTGAAACTGCGACAGGATAGATTTGATTGTGGAGTGGTAAAGATCGTTGCACGAAGAGGAAGCTGAAACAACCAATCAGAGCTTAAAATTTGATCTTTGTTATTTGACTGGAGGATTCTCACTTCTGATCCAGGTGTTATTCCTTCTTACTACTCCTATTTGATTACAATTCTTGAGAATGTCGTCAAGAGTCACTAGTGGTTCTTCTGATGGTTCATCGAAGTTTGTTGATTCACCCCCTTCCACGATCCATCATAGTATTCCTTGCAAGCTGACTGCGAGTAATTATATGCTATGGAAAGCACAATTCTTACGGTGTTAAATGCATATGATCTCACCTGATTTGTTGATGGTAGCCTTACTACTCCACCAAAGTTTATTCTAGATTCCACTACAAATGCTCCCATTCTTAATGAAAAATATGTCTTGGTATAGGAAGGACCAACTTGTGTTAAGTTGGCTCATCTCCTCCATATCTGAAGATATCTCTTCTGAGATTGTTGATTTAACGTCAGCTTGCTTTGTTTGGGGCTTTCTTGAGTCATTTTTTGCTACGCAGACTAAGGCAAAAATTTTTCAATATAAATCTGAGTTGAGTACATTCAAGAAAGGCGATATGTCCATATCAGATTTTTTCAACAAGGCTAAGTCCATCTCCATGCATTTAGTTGCTTCTGCCCGTCCCCTTGATCCAGATGATCTTCTTTTGGCTATACTATATGGCTTGGATTTTGATTTTGACTCTGTTGTGAGTCTTCTCATAAGTAGAGTTGATACAATCTCATATGAAGAGGTTGTGGGTATGCTTCTTTCACATGAGTAGTGGTTGTTGTGAAATCAACCAAAATTGGATGTGCTCAACGTGGCTCGCAATTTAGGGGAGGACCTGATGGTCGCTCCAATTTCCATAAGGCTTCAAATTTATTTGGAAATAGAGGCTATGGAAGAAATTTTGGCTGAGGTCGTTATTCCTCTTTTGGTCGCCAATCTAATAATTTTCATCCATCTGTGGCTGGAGTTTAGTGTGGGATGATGGTAACGCCGTCATTCGTCATAACTAACTTGAATTAGTTGAAATCAAGAGATAAATGCTCCTAGATGATTGATGAGGTGTGACTCATCATAGCGAAAATGCACAAGTTAAGCTAGAAACTAGGTTAAACACTACATAATTAACACATGAAATGGGTCAAGTGTGAAAAATAAAAGAAATCACCTAAAACTTCAAATTTGTGTTAAAAATGTAAAATTAGGTCATAAAATGAGATATTCTATTCATTAATACAAGTTGATGATCTAATTGCAAATTAAACACACAATTAAGTTTAAAAGTATAAATCACAAGTGAAATCAACTTCTTAAATATTCAATTAAGCTTCAATAAAAATTTGGTTGCATTTAGACATCACTAGGACCTTGCATTTATAGTTTTACACATAGGTCCTCAAGTCATAACATTTTATTCACATTAAACTTCTCAAGGACCATTCTAAATGATTCCAGGGACCTCTTTGAAAATCTTTGGGATTGCGTTGCAAATGTTTTTCGCCACTAATGGGTTTCTGAGTAAATCTTCTACCATTTCTCCATTTAGGTCTCTTTGCAATTTCTCCAACATACTTGCAATGCCAACTTTCATCGCTGGTGCACTATTCACCAAAGAACACAGTGAACAGCCATCGTTGATTGCTTGCACCCAAGATCTAACGACCAATCCTAATCGAAGCTTTGCACAACTTTGCATGTAGGTTCACCTCTTGCTCTAGATTTGATCCAACGATTGTTATTTGGATTTGAGCTTCGCTTGCTCCTTTCTCTCCATCTTCACCGCTCATGACCTAAACGCCCAATCTCACCCTCGTAGTGATGTGATCCACTGGCATAGCTACATAAGCTCCCCTTTGAGCTCGCGTGCAGGCCAATCACTCCCTCCCCCTTGAGTGCTTCCTTTCACTCTACCCTTCCAGCAGCTCTCCCCTTCCTCAGTGGTCGATGACAGGGACCACTTTCCCCCTCCGTTTGTCGCCTTTAGCCGTCGACTGCTGGCCCATGAGAGTCACCTTCTTCTGTGGAGGTTCCTCCCATTTCGTCCTCTTCAGTCGTCGATTGTTGATCTTAGAGAGTCACCTTCTTCCCTTAGATAGCTTTCCCGCTTTAATAGCTAGATTTACTACTTTCTAGATAGTGTTTACTGGTTTCTAGATTAGTTAGGAGTAGAGTTAGCCTAGAGCGACTTTACCCTCTCTAATCAATTCTATATGGAAAATGGGGAGGAAAATTTTAAAGAATTAATTGCAAATCTTTCTTGAGGAGGAAAAGAGGAGGAAATACAAAATGTCAAAAGGAGCAAAATTAGAAAAAATTGATAATCATAACAACTGATTATGGGATTTAATTAAATTCTAGACCAAATCAAAACAAGGATTAGGTCTTAAAATGCTAAAGATAAGGAGATTAGTATAGAGTGCTGATCTTAGGCCTCTTAGACCTAATTTAGGGTTTAAACACTCACGTATTCGTTAAGATCCGGATTAGTTCTCAAGAGGTTGAGGAAAGTGCGAGGTGATCGTCGACAAGCAGTTTGCACTAAAAAGGGATTCTAAAATGTCATTGTTGTAGTATACGTCACAAATATAAACTGATATTGCGTTAATTTTATTTATAAACTTAATTTTTATTAATTTATTCCAAGTCGTTCACTGGGAGGAAGTTATTGACATACATCACTCTCTAAGTCCAAAAACATTCTTTAATTCCAAAAATGTTGATTTTATTAACAAAAATGAATGAATGAATGAATTTAGTTAATTATGTACAAAAGAATGAATTAAAAACACATTACAATGATTGGAAACAAATGTACACACACAAGCATTAAAAACTATATACAACTACTCTATGTTAATTATTTACAACTAATATAGTTAATACCTAAGTATAGGTACAAAAATAGTTAATAATATTTACTATACTAACTCATTATAACATACTATCGTCTATAGTAACATATATTGTATATATAGTAACATATATAAGTGTCGCTAAAGCCTTAGTAAAATTATATACATAACATAAGGTAAAAACTATTATCTATACTATTGTATCTTTACATAAATAGTGGTGGATGCATCTGTCACTACAGCCCTTAGTGTTATATATATATATATATATATATATATATATATATATATATATATATATATATATATATATATATATATATATATATATAAGAGCTCAAACAAGCCTACTCTATTTACAATTATATATACTATACTAGTATACATTATATTATATTATTTATATACGTATACATTATATATTATATACTTATATATATACATATATACAAACGCACACACAACACACAACACAACTTACGCACTCAACACACACACACATTCAACTCATAGAGAATACACTAAGTCACAGACACTAACACATGCACAAGCACAGGGATTCAACACTTAATAAATTTCTCTTCTCCTCTCTTCCTCACAGCTGGTTCAGACTAGCTCGGTTCAACTCAACCGGTTCAAAAATTGGTTCAGTGGGCGAGAGGCCTTTTCAAGGGATACACAGCACCCATTTCTAGGTGGGACCAAACCTCTACTAGGGCCACCCTTGTTCATTATTAGGTGCATTATATCCGATTTAATGCTCGTTAATGGGCCCACACAAGCCCACGCATAGTGCACGACCCCCGACTCAATGCACTACATCGAATATGCATATGCTCATATCATGTATTAAAGAGAGATGTATGAATGCTTTGCGCCCGACGCATGTGACGACTGAGAAAGCTATAACACAAAATCTTAATATGGCACTACACGAGCTTCATCATTTCCAATATGGCACTATCTGAAGTGCCCTTTAGGCGTTGCAGCCGTGCTCTGCTACTGTTTGATTTGTTGATTTTGGCCCTCAATTTCAAGGCCATAATTTATTCTAAATTAAAAATAAATTATAGGGTTGTAAAGCCCTTACATAAGGCTACATAATTATCAAGTTAGTTTACAAAAATAAGTTAGTTTATTATATAATTAAATTAGGTAAAGTTTACGGTTTATACAAGTTAAATTAAAGTTCAATTTGTTAATTACAGTATAAATTAGTTAATTAATTGTCAAATTGACAAAATATAGTATAAATATACATAATAAATTATCTATTACATATTTTTATTATATTTTAGAAGATTTATTTTAATTTATATAGATTTAAATGCATGTTTTAGTTAGTTATATATGTAAATAAACTATAAATACTATAATACAGTATAAATATGATATAAATAAGTTGAAATACTTATTATAGCATATTACAAATATACAATATAAATTATCTCATTATTAACTTAATTTACTAATTTATTCTATTTTAACTTAATAAATTACCTATTTAACTTAATAACTTAATTATTTATTATATATATATAATTAAATTACATTACAGGTATAATATTATTCATAATACATATATAAATACATATGTACAATATTGGGTACAAATATGTACAGGTTTATATAATTACTTAGTTATTTTACATTTAAGTTATATAAATTAATATAAAATAATACAATCAAGTTATATATACATTAAATTACTCTAAATACTTAATTTCATACATAGACTACATAAATAAATTATTTATTTACATTTTATACATATTATACAATATTTGCATATAGCTTAGGTTTAAGTTATATATACAAGTATATACATAGTATACATGATATTTTTAAGAGTTTTTAGGTATTTTGTGATTTTTATGGGTTTTATATATATAATAGAGATAAGGGAAGAGAGAGAAAGAATGAGATGAGAGAAGAGGAGAGGTTTTTGGTGTTTTTGAAGTTGATGTCTTTTATTAAGTTCCAAGGTAGACTAAACCATCGGCTGGTATGTTCTACCAAGTCGGGGGTTTAGAATGTCTTGAAACTTGGCATATACCTAAAAATATATCTAATATCTACCAAGACAGGTTTATTTTATTTTTTTTTAATTTTTTTATAATTTTTATTTATTTACATAGTTCACACAAGTTAAAGCCTTAAAGGGTGTTCAAAAGGAACCTAAAGCCTTAAAAACCATTCTTGTGGCTGGAAGGAGTGTTTGAATAGCTAAAAATATCCAGCAAGCATGTTATAACATTTATGAACATTAAAACATGATTTTATCTTTTAATTCCACTAAAGTCTCATTTTGGATAGATTTTCACATATAGAAGTAGCTGACAACATAATTTAAACAAGATACAAGCGATTCAAGTTAATTAAAATCCAAATTCAGTACATGAATGCTTGTTACAATAATTCTAACACTAAACATAGGTCAGCTTCTCAAAATACTCAAAACTCCAAACTGCTCAGACTCCAACAGTGGGTGTAGCAGCTGCAATGATCATAGCAGTAGCAGCTAAATTATGAAATCTGATCTGCTGCCAACAGATTGGTAGCTGATCTGAAGCTACTGTCACAGTAGGAATCGAATCAAGGAACCAAAGTTTGGACGTCTTAAGACCTACTACTATCTCAGTAGCAACATCTGCTGCATCAGATTTCTGGAAACCAGCCCAAATCAGACATAAGAACATCTAATCTGAGGCACACTAAATCCATGAAAACACATCTGGCAGATCTGCCCAAAATCTTTTTAAATTCAACATTAAAAATCTAAAAATCCATTGATGAACAAAATTTCCCAGATTGAATTTTGTATCTATCAAAATCCCATGTTGCCCTGATTTGGGCTTTTAATGTGATTTGATATCTGATTAATCATCTGATCTGCTTAAACACCATTAATTGATTGGTGTTCAAGATGATCTAGTGATTAACTCAAAATCAATTGGGTCCTCATTTAACCTCAAATCAGTATTACTGATTATCCTTGGGCAAACTCTCCAAATAACACTTAAATTAAGTGCATGCTCATCTACAAATTAAAAACCAAATCCAAAACCTTGGATTCATTTCATGACACTTAATTAAGCAATTAAAAACCTCAAAAAGCTTGATTGAATCCAATGAAAACCAAATGAGCTCTAAATCATGAGATTGGGCATCGAAAGCAAATTGAAAGATAATCGAGCAATTTGAGGCAATCAAATCAGATCAGGGGATCTATGTGAACTTGTGGAGTGAGTGGGAGACCTCCTAAGTGGGTTTTTAGGTGCAATTCAGATCTAGAAGCCAAAGCTTCAGATCTGAATTTGACCTTGACAGATGGGTGATCAATGAATAAAATTGCGAGGGAAAATAAGAAGTAATTCGTGAAGCAAAGGGAAAGCTGTATGCGTTGAAATGGTGGTGGAAAACACCTCCCTGATCTGAATTGATTAGAGAGGGTGGAGTGGACTACACTAATCTACTCCTAAACTACACTAATCCATCACTGAATTTTGATTTCTAACATCTAATCTACTCTTAAATTACTCTAACTAACACTACAGTTAATCCTAAAAGCAGGAAATCTTAATCTAACAAGTGGAACAGGGTTGCTTGGATCCAAAGCCGATGGCTAAGGAGGAAGAATAGGGGAGATCTCCAGCGAGTAAAGAACCCAGAAGAGGAGCTCCAGGGTCGTCCTCAGGCGTACGTCATCCCTAGCGGCGAGGAGGAATGGGAGGTGAAAAACCACACCTTTATCACAGATGTGGTGAATGAAGAGGTTAGGAGAGTTGGAGAGGAAGAAGGGATCGCCTCAAGAAAGTAGGAGGGGACGTGATCTGCGTGCACGTGAGCTTAGGGAGCTCCTTAAGTAGCTGAGACAGTGAAAGAGCTCACCGTAGAGGTGCAATTAAGCACCTAGGTCTTGGGCGGTGGAGATGGGATAGCGAGGGCACACATAGTACAAATCAAAAGATGGTCGTTGGATGGAATTTAGGGCAAAAGGTGACCGCACGCATTGAAGCGCTTGAAGCTTTGATTAGATCTAAGCCACAAGATCAATTGATGAAGGATGGATGGTCGAGATTTCTTGTGTTCATCGGGCGCTAAAGTGGAAGCGACGCAGCAAGTGTGTTGGAGTTTTTGCAGGGAAGCCCTTATGGGTGAAGGGGTAGAGTTTTTGTGTTGAGCCCCATAAGTGGCTTAGAAGTTCTGCAGAGCCGTCCCTAGGATTTACAAAGTGGCCCCTGCAGTTATCAAAATGGTCCCTGAAAGTTTTTAAATGAATGTTATGTATATGACCTAAGGACCTAAGTGAGAAACCATAAATGCGAGGTCCTAATGATGTCTAAATGTAACCAAGTTTTTATTTAAGCTTAATTGAACATTAAGGAAGTTAATTATGCTTTTGATTTGAAGTTTTGAACTCAAATGTTTGTTCAATTTGCAAATGAATCATCAATTTATATTAATGAATAGAATATCTCATTTAATGACCTAATTTCGCGTTTTTAACACAGATTTGATGCTTTAGGTCTTTTTCTCTATTTCTCGCACTTAACCCATTTCATGTGTTAATTCAATAGTGTTTAACCTAGTTTCTATCTTAACTTGGGCATTTTAGCTATGATGAGCCACTCCTTATCATACCCCCATGCTTAAGTTTTGCTAGTCCCTTAGCAAACAACTCATTAAAGTGTGAAGTATTTTAAGTATCAGCAAGGTAAGTGTGATGAAATATTTACTTTTCTTTTCTCTCAAATTGTTAAGTGTTAAGTGTTTAGAGATGATCTTTAAGCTGAAAGATTTTCAAATAAACCAACTGTGTTTATGTCTGGACATTGTGAGAACCTGTTGCTTGGGAAGACTGATCAGAACTTAAAATTGATATGACATAGACCATCTCTCAACCAATAAGGACTCTTGATATTTAAACCTTAAGTGCGATTTCCAGGACTTAGGAGACTTTAGAAGACTCAGAAGCTAAGTGGTTATGGTTGTGCTTAGTGATGGGTCAGGACTAACCAAGTGAATTTCAAAACTCAATCCCGGGGTTTCACTTCATTTTAAGTTCAGGTTGATCTTAGCTTCAGCTCATGTTTTCGGATTGACTCCTAAAAAGTGAGGAAGACTTAAGCCCAACTCTTATTGTGTTGTGGCTCAAAGAATATTTGGTGGAAACAGGGTATTTATATTGCACCCTAAAAATATTTTTGTTTATGGTGGAAAACTATATTTACAGGACTTGGAGAACATGCTTGACTTATTCCAAAGAATTTCTTTTTCTGAAACCTTTTTTTTTCACAAATAATTGTCAGTATGTCTCCAACAACTTTATTTAGTAGAGCACACTTTATTTGGTGGGTGAGTTATTTGGTGGAAAGAGCTTCTCCTAGACACAAGACTAATGACTAGAATAAAGAGTCTACTTGCACGCATAGGTAAGGACTCCACCTTTTCTAATGAACACTAGGGTTGAATTTCAAATTCACAAGGTCTTTCCCAATACTGTGTAGTGTAAACCAAGATTACTTAAACTCCTAAGCCAAAGCAAACCAGCGAATCCTGTACTGGTGACTCAAGTACAAGAATACGTCCTAAGTTAGGAGAGATTGTGGTCTATCTTGTTAAAGCTTAAAGTGTATTAAGCCAAAGCCTAAGCAAATCAAGCTACAGTGGCCCGGAAAGTCTAACTAGCAAAGGTTGAATGTCCATAAACACTTATTCTATTTGTTTTCAACTAGAAGATCATAATTAAACACTTATATTCTTTTCAATGCTTTTTCTTTCTCTCCTCAGAATTTTTCTGTTTTGGAATTCTCTCTCAACAATAAAGTTCAGGTCCCTTATTGTATTTTTGGAATTTTTATTTTTGTAATTTTTTTGTATTTTTGACTTTGTAATTTTTTTTCAAATTTTTCAAAAATTTTCAATTTTTTTGGGCTTTTTTGATAATACGATAATATATACACTAGACGTGTGTCTACAATTGCATTTCAATAAATGATTCACCATTTACACTCCTCATGCTTAAATGATGCAATGTCCTCATTGTATGAAAAGGGTGGATGCAAATGCATGCTTTGCTTTTCACTATCTTAGACTGGGTGACGGAAGGAAGTCGGAATGAGGAGATAAAAATCTTTATGTGGACGATTTCAACTCTGATACGAAATTGGAGTGTAAATTTGGGCTAAAAAGTGAAATGCATGACATATGTGATAATGAATGTATGCTAAAAATGTATAGGTAGACACCTAATGCAGGAAAGGTGAAGATAAGAAATGTGAAAATAGCTATATACAAAGGATAGGTTTGCTAAGTTTAATGCCTTCAGCTAGGCGTAAACCCAGATAAAGATGTCTCAGTAAAAATAGGTTCAAGAATTTGGAGCGAAATAGTAGAATTGACAAGCCTGACATCATGTGGCTCAATGAAGGGTTTCAGTGTTTGTCCATTGATAGTGAAAGGTTCAGATTTGTTAATCTCAGTGATCTCAATGGCTCTATTGTCAAAGATTCTTAAGATCTTGAAAGGTCTAGTCCACTTGGATCTGAGTCAAATAGGACTTTTTGACCAAGGTGAAAGGTTTTCCTACAGATGTGATGGTCATGGAAGGTCTTTAATTTATCTTTATAAATCCTTGAGCTCTCATAAGATTCATTCCTCAATTCATCTAGATCAAAAATTTGTAATCTTCTATGATCACTGGCCTTCTCTAAGTCCAAGTTACATTTTCTGATTGCCCAATAGGCTTTTTGCTCAAGTTCTACGGGAAGATGACAGGGTTTCCTGTACACAAGTCTAAAAGGAGGCATGCCTAATGGGGTTTTGTGAGCTATCCTATATGCCCACAATGCATCAGAAAGGCGGGAAGACCAATCCTTTCTATCAGGTCGAATGGTAGTTTGTAAAATCTTCTTGATCTCTCGGTTGGTGTAACGAACGTGTGCCCCAGACGTCTTTTAAGACGTCTGGGAGGTGGCCCAGACGTCGGACCAGACGTCTGGGATCACATCCAGACGTCTGACCAGACGTCTGGGATCGTTTCCAGATGTCTGGAAAACAGTTATTTTTCGCACGAGAGATTCGTCTGCGCGCCTGTACGCGCAGACCCACGATTCCTCTCTCTCTCTTTTTCCCTCTCTCTCTGCGGCTACAGACCTGCCGCGCACTCTCTCCCTCCTCCTCGCGCGGCCTTAAAAGGCCACACCTCCTCTCCTGTCGTCTCCACCGTCCCCTTCCTCTTCTCCTTCCTGTGCGCGAGAGCGAGCGAGCGCGAGGGCGGCAGCGGCGGCCGCAGTGAGCGTGGAGGAGGTGCGGCGTGCGAGGGTGGAGCTCTGCCGTGAGGGCGAGCTCGCCGGAGCAGCTTGGCCGGCCGGCGGAGGGCGCAGGGGGCGCGGAACGATGCGGAGAGGGACCTGCTGCGGTCTGAGCAGCAGACGCGCGAGGTGCGACGCGGGCGGCGTCGCGAGCGGAGGCCGAGTGGCACCCTGATTCTGGAAAAAATTTCCAGAATCAGACGTCTGGGTTGATAGCCAGACGGCGAGGGAGACGTCTGGAAGATCATACAGACGTCTGAAAGGTGAGTATTCCGCTTTCTTCTTCCTTCCTGTCGACTGACCGTACTGAGGGAGGGAGTTGGCTGTGCGCAGGCTCGTTGATTCGCCATCCTTTGCGAATCAGACGTCTGGAAGTTGTACCAGACGGCTGGAGTGACCTCCAGACGTCCGGGGTGACCATCGGACGTCTGGGAGCTAGGCCAGATGTCCCCCGCAGACTTCTGGACGTCTGGGAAACCACGCTGAACAGGTAATTCTCTGATCCACTTTTTAAGACGTCTGGAGGAAGTTCCAGACGTCTGATTTTGCACAGTATCGTCTTTTTCGACCCGTTTAGGGCCCGTTCGGGCTCTGTTTTCCGCGATTCAAGTTGCGTTCTTTTCAGAATTAATTCCTCTACCCGTCTACAGTAGCTATACACTGTTTTGAGACTTTCCTTGTGTTTGATCCTTGTGATAGGACCTCGTTCAGTTGCAGTCTTGGGAGTCACGGAGGCACGCGGGATTCCCGATCACGCCCCCATTACTCCCGTTGTACCTGGTAGAGTGGCTTTAAGTTATTAATAAAATCTGTTAAATTATGAAACCATAAATAGAACCTAGGACATTGCATGAATCCTAGGAATGAGAAATGGATGAAATGATAGCTCCTAGGTGTTGCATGAATCCTAGGACTGGAAAACTAGATTGTATGATAGATCCTAGGATATGGCATGAATCCTAGGATGGGAAAACTAGTGGAATGTATAATACTGCAGTCTTGGAAAATGGAAAGAGATATAAAGCTGCCTGTAATTTGAATTAACAGCTGCCTGTTGTGAATAGATAACGTGGTTGAGAACATGGATTGTAAGAATGTGAAACTGGAAAGTGAAACCTGGATGTTTGAGTAAAAAGGATGGAACCCTACGGGGAAGTAGGAGTAGAACTCCTGGAAAGTGAATGGAATAGTTTTGGGAAAGTGAGCTGGCCCTTGAGTACGGAGTACCAAGGAGAGTGACTGTCCCCCTGTTTAGTGCAGAGCGGAGCCAGCCGCCCCAGGGACCCGGGGTTAGGACTGGCCACTCTGTACCGACTTGCTGGCCCTCGCGTACGTAGTACCGAGGAGAGCTACTAGTGTAGGGAGGTACTAGCTACCCCACGGGCCCCGGGGTTCTGCTAGCCTCCCACACCGACTTGTTAGGCCCGCTGGGGCAAACCAGGGTAGTCAGGCGAGGGTGCGCGGACTGTGGAGGGGCAAGGCCCCGGTTTGGTTACTGTGGAGGGGTTGGACCCCTATTACTGAGAGGGCTCTGCCCTGGACTGGTTCCGTGCTGTGCTTTGGGCGCACCCATTAACGGAAACGACTGACCGCGTGCCAGTACGGGTTAGCTACCTGTACGTTTATCGCGCGTGCCGTAGTCACCGTTACGTCTGTCAGTGACCTTGGGGTGGTTGACTGAGGGTAGGATCACCACGGGGGACTCTCCCAGCCAGGAGAGCACCACGTGCTACTTCTACTTTTTGGAAAAGACTGCAATCAAGATCGTTCCCACGAGGAACATTCGAGATCAAGAAAAGATCTGGGGAATAAATGAAATAGTGAGACAATTGAAAAATGTGAATAAAGAAAGTAATAGAACATAACAGCTACTGTACACTTTACTGTTGTCTTTAGTTTTAGTTGCCACTCTACTCAGCGTTTTGCTGACGTGTTACACTCGTTACCTTTTTCAGGACCAGGTGTTGAGCAGCCAGGGTCAGCGGCTGCAGAGGATGCTGGGCCGAGTAGGGTACAGTAGAGTTACTACTGTCTTTTGTACCTCTTTGTTTCCGTTATAGTGAGTAGTTCTTGTTTCCGCTGTACTTTTCTTTACCTGCAGTTCATGTTATATGATAAATGTTGTTCTACTGTTGTGGTGGTATATACTGTAGTAGTTTCTTTCCTTACTGCTCTACTTTCTTACTGTTAGTTATATTCATGCTGAATGTGGTTTATTTTACTGCTCTTTTGGTTACTTCCTCGTTGGACGACTAGGTATTGGGATTAGTCGAGTCGGTCCGATTCTCGTGTCTCGTAGGGACTCGGGAACCGGGTCGTTACAAGATGGTATCAGAGCAAGGTCGTCCCAAGAAGTGAATCAACTGATTGGAAAATAACCAATTCACATGTCTATAACTAGAGTAGCCACCACAACATATCTCTTGACATGAGCTCTTAGATGTTTTCGTTAGGTACTGTTCCGTACTGACGTATTTCGTTGTTTCGCATCTCCTTGTAGGAGATGCCTCGTCGTGGAACTAGGAGGGTAGGCCGCGGGCGCGGTCGAGGTCGGGGCCCGAGGGACAAATGTGTCGGGCTTGGAGTACATACTACCCCTCCTCTTCTCCTGAGCATACCGTCTCCGGACCTCGTCCAACTAATTCGAGAGGTGGTTCGTGAAGAATTTCAGCTTCCATCCACATCGCCACCCCCTCCTCCCCCTTCCGAGCGTACGACAGGGGAGTTGGTGGTGGAACGAGATTTCCGCTGTCACACTAGGCGTGTTAGGAGAACTCAAAGGAGACACGTGGCGTCCGCAGGAGAGCCGTCACGATTTGCAGGGCCATCAGTGGCCTTTGGGGGCCCTCGACAGGGGCCAGTCGCCAGCACCGGACCCCCGCCTAGCCGACAGCAGGGACCCACTGAGGGCGGGAGTCGGGTTCCCCTCTGCTACCAGTGTGGCCAGCCGGGCCACGTCAGGAGGGACTGCCCATCTAGGGCAGGAGGTCAGCAGATACTCCCCGCGCAGAGCACTGGAGGGCGTGCAGGAGGCCGCGGTTCCCAGGCGCGAGGAGGAGGACAGCAGTCGCGAGGAGGGTACCGGCCAGCACCTACCCGTCCGACGCAGAGTGTGGCTGCTTCGTCCGCACCTAGAGCTGAGGGGCGTATCAACGCCCTAACACACAGGGACGCCAGAGCTTCGGGATCGGTGGTAGCAGGTATGGTTTCAGTTTCTGGCAGACTCGTTTACACGCTTTTCGATTCCGACGCTACGCACTCGTTTGTCGCAGCCAGTTTCGCAGTTAGTTTGGACCAGGATTATACACTGTTAGAGAATCCGTTCGTAATCAGAGGTCCGAGTGGTCAGCTGTTTGTAGCTGAGGAGGTGTACACGGATTGCGAGGTCAGCGTCGGAGGACATAGCCTGCTAGCTGACCTGATTATGATCCAGATGGAGGACTTTGGAGTGATTCTGGGGATGGATTGGCTGTCCGCTTACCACGCCTTGGTGGACTGTTTTGAGAGGAAGATTGTCTTCTCCATTTCGGAGTTGCCTTCTTTCGAGTTTCACGGACAGCCAGTGGACGGAGGTTTCAGGTGCATTTCGGCACTTCGGGCAGCGAGACTTTTGAGCCAGGGGTGTGAGGGCTTCCTAGCTTCTGTGGTGGCAGAGCCCAGCGCTGTGGCAGACTTCCAGAGCATCCCGGTGGTCAGAGAGTACCCTGACGTGTTTCCAGACAAGTTACCAGGACTACCGTCCGAGCGTGAGATCGAGTTTGAGATCTCACTAGTACCAGGGACCAGCCCCATCTCCACCGCGCCATACAGAATGGCACCGCTTGAGCTGCGAGAGCTCAAGTCCCAGTTGCAGGACCTTTTGGAGAAAGGTTTCGTGAGGCCCAGTGCGTCTCCCTGGGGAGCCCCGGTACTGTTTGTGAAGAAGAAGGATGGGACCCTACGCCTTTGTGTGGACTACCGACAGTTGAATAGGGTCACCATCAAGAACAGATATCCGCTACCGAGGATCGACGATTTGTTTGACCAGTTGCGGGGTGCCACGGTGTTTTCCAAGATAGACTTGAGGTCTGGATACCACCAGTTGAGGATTAGGGAGACCGACGTCTCCAAGACAGCTTTCCGCACCCGGTACAGACACTACGAGTTTTTGGTCATGCCGTTTGGGCTGACCAATGCCCCCGCTGCTTTCATGGACCTGATGAACCGGGTGTTTAGACCGTACTTGGACCAGTTCGTGGTGGTTTTCATAGATGATGTACTCATCTATTCTAGAGATCGAACGCAGCACGGACAACACTTGCGGATGGTTTTGGACACTCTGAGGCGACACAGGCTGTACGCCAAATACAGCAAGTGCGAGTTCTGGTTGAGGGAGGTGACCTTCTTGGGTCATGTGATCTCTGGAGACGGCCTGGCGGTGGACCCAGCCAAGGTCGAGGCAGTACTCAGGTGGGAGAGACCGCGTTCAGTCACTGAGATCCGCAGTTTCCTGGGACTAGCTGGCTACTACAGACAGTTCATCAGAGGATTTTCGCAAATTGCGCGTCCTATGACACAGTTGACCCGGAAGGACGTGCCTTTCGCTTGGACAGACGCCTGTGAGGCGTGTTTTCTGGAGCTGAAGGAGAGGTTGACCTCGGCTCCCGTGCTCACCATCCCTGACAGTAGTGGCGGGTTCGTTGTGTACACGGACGCTTCCTTGCAGGGGTTAGGAGGTGTGCTCATGCAGAGGGGTCACGTGGTCGCTTACGCTTCGCGGCAACTGAAGCCCCATGAGCATACCTACCCTACCACGACCTAGAGTTGGCAGCTGTTGTCTTCGCGCTGAAGACATGGAGGCACTACTTGTACGGTGAGACCTTCGAGATTTTTACAGATCACAAGAGCCTCAGATATCTTTTTGACCAGAAGGAGCTCAACATGAGACAGAGACGTTGGTTGGAGCTCCTGAAGGACTACGATTGCAGCATCTCCTACCACCCGGGAAAGGCCAATGTGGTGGTTGACGCCTTGAGCCGTAAGGCGCCCGCACACTTGGCCAGTCTACAGTTACAGAGTTGGAGCCTTTTGGAGGAGGTGGGCAGTTGGCGACCTCTAGAGTTACGAGGATACTGTGGGGCAGTGACGGTGACACAGCAGACCAGGCCAGAGCTGATGGACCGCATCATCACAGGACAGATGGCCGATCCGTACTTGCGGTCTTTGCGCGATAGAGTACTGTCAGGAGATCCAGGTGACTTCTCTTTCACAGACCAGGTGCTACGTTTGAGGGGACGGTTGTGCGTTCCCAGAGACGAGGAGCTGTTGAGAGAGCTCCTGACTGCGGCACACGGTTCCAGATTCACCATACATCCCGGGAACACGAAAATGTACCACGACTTGAGACGCGAGTTTTGGTGGAGAGGGATGAAGCGAGATGTGGGTGAGTTCGTGCAACAATGCTTAGTGTGCCAGCAGGTGAAAGCCGAGCATCAGAGGCCTGCAGGGCCGCTTCATCCGCTTCCAGTGCCAGAGTGGAAGTGGGAGAGCATCACCATGGACTTGGTGGTGGGCTTACCTGTTACCCAGCGGGGACACGACGCAGTCTGGGTAATAGTGGATAGACTGACGAAGACGGCGCGTTTCTTGCCGATCCAAGTCACTTTGGGACCAGCACAGTTGGCAGAGAGGTATATCCGTGATGTGGTACGGCTACACGGAGTTCCGCGGGAGATCGTGTCTGACCGGGATGCCCGCTTTACGTCCCAGTTTTGGGCTGAGTTTCAGCAGGCTTTGGGGACGAGGTTGAGGTTTAGCACGGCTTACCACCCCCAGACGGACGGACAGTCTGAGCGCACGATACAGACACTTGAGGACCTTTTGCGTGCCTGTGTACTGGACTGGAGGGGCTCTTGGGAGGAGCACCTGCCCCTGGCAGAGTTTTCATACAACAACAGTTATCACTCGAGCATCGGCATGGCTCCCTACGAGGCTCTGTACGGACGGAAGTGTACGGCACCCTTGAGTTGGGTTGAGGTGGGGACCAAGTGGGAGGTTGGCCCCAGGTTGATCCGACAGAGTCAGGAGGTAGTTGAGCAGATTCACAGACGACTCCGCACTGTCAGGAGCAGACAGAGGAGCTACGCGGATCGGAGACGCAGAGAGGTGCAATTTGAGGTTGGGGACCACGTCTTCCTTCGTGTTTCGCCCATGAAGGGCCTACAGCGGTTTGGGGTGAGAGGGAAGCTCGAGCCGAGGTTCGTAGAGCCCTTTGAGGTCCTGGAGTGGGTTGGACCCGTTGCTTACAGACATGCCCTTCCCCCACAGCTTTCTGGTGTGCACGACGTGTTCCACGTGTCCAACCTCAGGAAGTACGTAGCCATTTCCAGTCACGTACTGAGTCACGAGAGCGTCGAGGTGAGCGACGACCTGACCTACCCCGAGCGGCCAGTGCAGATTCTAGACCGAGCCGTCCGCAGTTTGAGACGAAAGCAAGTACCCCTGGTAAAGGTTTTGTGGAGGAGCCAGCAGTACGAGGAGGCTACCTGGGAGCCTGAGGCGGCAATGCGGGAGCGGTACCCGGAGCTTTTCGCGGGTACGTCTTTTCGGACCGGCTTCGGTCCTCTTTGAGTTTGTTATGGTTATTTGGACGTCTTTTCCTGCACCCTAGTTGGCGCAAGTTTCGGAATGAAACTTCCTTTGAGTTTGTTATATTGTAACGAATGCGTGCCCCAGACGTCTTAAACCATACGTCTGGGATCGTTTCCAGACGTCTGGAAAATAGTTATTTTTCGCACGAGAGATTCGTCTACGTGCCTGTGCGCGCAGACCCGCGATTCCTCTCTCTCTCTCTTTTTCCCTCTCTCTCTGCGGCTGTAGACCTGCCGCGCACTCTCTCCCTCCTCCTCGAGCGGCCTGAAAAGGCCACGCCTCCCCTCCTGTCGTCTCCACCGTCCCCTTCCTCTTCTCCTTCCTGTGCGCGAGAGAGAGCGAGCGCGAGGGCTGCAGCGGCGGCCGCAGTGAGCGCAGAGGAGGTGCGGCGTGCGAGGGTGGGGCTCTGCCGTGAGGGCGAGCTCGCCGGAGCGGCTTGGCCAGCCGGCGGAGGGCGCAGGGGGCGCGGAACGACGCGGAGAGGGACCTGCTGCGGTCTGAGCAGCAGACGCGTGAGGTGCGACGCGGGAGGCGTCGCGAGCGGAGGCCGAGTGGCGCCCTGATTCTGGAAAAAATTTCCAGAATCGGACGTCTGGGTTGATAGCCAGACGGCGAGGGCGACGTCTGGAAGATCATACAGACGTCTGAAAGGTGAGTATTCCGCTTTCTTCTTCCTTCCTGTCGACTGACCGTACTGAGGGAGGGAGTTGGCTGTGCGCAGGCTCGTTGATTCGCCATCCTTTGCGAATCAGACATCTGGAAGTTGTACCAGACGGCTGGAGTGACCTCCAGACGTCCGGGGTGACCATCGGACGTCTGGGAGCTAGGCCAGATGTCCCCGCAGACTTCTGGACGTCTGGGAAACCACGCTGAACAGGTAATTCTCTGATCCACTTTTTAAGACGTCTGGAGGAAGTTCCAGACGTCTGATTTTGCACAGTATCGTCTTTTTCGACCCGTTTAGGGCCCGTTCGGGCTCTGTTTTCCGCGATTCGAGTTGCGTTCTTTTCAGAATTAATTCCTCTACCCGTCTACAGTAGCTATACACTGTTTTGAGACTTTCCTTGTGTTTGATCCTTGTGATAGGATCTCGTTCAGTTGCAGTCTTGGGAGTCACGGAGGCACGCGGGATTCCCGATCACGCACCCATTACTCCCGTTGTACCTGGTAGAGTGGCTTTAAGTTATTAATAAAATCTGTTAAATTATGAAACCATAAATAGAACCTAGGACATTGCATGAATCCTAGGAATGAGAAATGGATGGAATGATAGCTCCTAGGTGTTGCATGAATCCTAGGACTGGAAAACTAGATTGTATGATAGATCCTAGGATATGGCATGAATCCTAGGATGGGAAAACTAGTGGAATGTATAATACTGCAGTCTTGGAAAATGGAAAGAGATATAAAGCTGCCTGTAATTTGAATTAACAGCTTCCTGTTGTGAATAGATAACGTGGTTGAGAACATGGATTGTAAGAATGTGAAACTGGAAAGTGAAACCTGGATGTTTGAGTAAAAAGGATGGAACCCTACGGGGAAGTAGGAGTAGAACTTTTGGAAAGTGAATGGAATAGTTTTGGGGAAGTGAGCTGGCCCTTGAGTACGGAGTACCAAGGAGAGTGACTGTCCCCCTGTTTAGTGCAAAGTGGAGCCAGCCGCCCCAGGGACCCGGGGTTAGGACTGGCCACTCTGTACCGACTTGCTGGCCCTCGCGTACGTAGTACCGAGGAGAGCTATTAGTGTAGGGAGGTACTAGCTACCCCACGGGCCCCGGGGTTCTGCTAGCCTCCCACACCGACTTGTTAGGCCCGCTGGGGCAAACCAGGGTAGTTAGGCCAGGGTGCGCGGACTGTGGAGGGGCAAGGCCCCGGTTTGGTTACTGTGGAGGGGTTGGACCCCTGTTACTGAGAGGGTTCTGCCCTGGACTGGTTCCGTGCTGTGCTTTGGGCGCACCCGTTAACGGAAACGACTGACCGCGTGTCAGTACGGGTTAGCTACCTGTACGTTTATCGCGCGTGCCGTAGTCACCGTTACGTCTGTCAGTGACCTTGGGGTGGTTGACTGAGGGTAGGATCACCACGGGGGACTCTCCCAGCCAGGAGAGCACCACGTGCTACTTCTACTTTTTGGAAAAGACTGCAATCAAGATCGTTCCCACGAGGAACATTCGAGATCAAGAAAAGATCTGGGGAATAAATGAAATAGTGAGACAATTGAAAAATGTGAATAAAGAAAGTAATAGAACATAACAGCTACTGTATACTTTACTGTTGTCTTTAGTTTTAGTTGCCACTCTACTCAGCGTTTTGCTGACGTGTTACACTCGTTACCTTTTTCAGGACCAGGTGTTGAGCAGCCAGGGTCAGCGGCTGCAGAAGACGCTGGGCCGAGTAGGGTCCAGTAGAGTTACTACTGTCTTTTGTACCTCTTTGTTTTCGTTATAGTGAACAGTTCTTGTTTCCGCTGTACTTTTCTTTACCTGCAGTTCATGTTATATGATAAATGTTGTTCTACTATTGTGGTGGTATATACTGTAGTAGTTTCTTTCCTTACTGCTGTACTTTCTTACTGTTAGTTATATTCATGCTGAATGTGGTTTATTTTACTGCTCTTTTGGTTACTTCCTCGTTGGACGACTAGGTCTTGGGATTAGTCGAGTCGGTCCGGTTCTCGTGTCTCGTAGGGACTCGGGAACTGGGTCGTTACAGTTGGACAATTCTATCGGTTTGAGGGTGATATGGTGTAGCAATCCTATGTGATACCCCATATTTCTGAAGTAGGGACTGGAAGTGGATGTTCCTAAAGTGAGACCCTCCATCACTAATGATGGCTTTTGGCACCCTAAATCTAGAGAAGATAAAGTCTTGAACAAAGTGTGTTACAACTCTGTTCTCGTAAGCCCTCGAGAGGATGGCTTCAATCCATTTACAAACATAGTCAACTTCTAACAAGATGTACTCGAAGCCATGAGAATTTGGAAAAGGTCCCATGAAGTCAATGCCCCATATATCAATGACTTCGCATATTAAGATCTGATTCAAGGGCATCATGTCTCAGTGGCTAATACTACCAAGAGACTGACAGCGTGAACATGCCCTACTATATTCGCATGCATCTTTGAAAAGTGTGGGCCAGTAGAATCCACTTTGTAGGACTTTGGCAACAGTCTTTTTGCTAGAGAAATGACCGCCATAGGCCTGGTCATGGTAGAACGATAGTAAATTTTCTATCTCCTTATCAAGGACACACTTCTAAATTATCTGGTCAGAGCAAGATTTGAAAAGCCAAGGGTCTTCCTAGTAACAGTGTTTGGCTTCAAATCTAAGTTTGTCATTTTAATGTCGATTCCAATAAGAGGGGAATGCTCTAGAAGCCAGGTAGTTGACAATGTTAGCATATCAGGGAAGATCAGAATGAATGACTAGCAATTGCTCGTCAGGGAAGTCAGTGATGGGAAGTGAATGAGATATCGATTCAGAAGGAAGGCAGGATAAGTGGTAAGCTACCACATTCTACTTCCCAGACTTGTCACGAATCTCTAAATCAAACTCCTGCAATAGCAGGATCCATCTAATCAGGCGAGATTTCGCATCCTTCTTGGTGAGATCTCGAACAACAGTGTGGTCAGTGTAGACTATAATGTGGGAACCTAAAAGATAAGGTCTGAATTTTCCAGTGAAAATACTATTGCTAGCAATTCCTTTTCAGTGATGGTGTAAGTCCTTTGAGCTTTCATCTAAGGTTTTGCTAGCGTAATAGATGACTGTAGGTTGCCCATCCAGTTTTTTCCCAAGGATAGCCCCTACTGCATAATCAGAGGCATCACACATGATCTCAAAAGGGTGAGACCAATCCAAGGGTTGTAGTATTGGTGCCTTGGTAACTAGATCATGAAGTGTCGTATAGGCATGAACACAATCGTCAGAGATCTGGAAGTCTACATCCTTTGAGAGGAGATTGGTGAGAGGTCAGGTTATTTTCGAGAAGTCCACTATAAAGCGGTGATAGAAACCAACATGCCTGAGAAAAGATCTAATCTATTTAACCGACAAAGGTAAAGGCAAGTCAGAAATCAATTTCACCTTTGCATGGTCAACCTCTATTCCTCTCTCAGAAATTAGGTGACCTAGAACTAGTCCTTCTGGTACCATAAAATGTGAGTTTTCCCAGGAAAGTACCAGATTTACATTGATGTATCTTTGCAGGACCTTAGTCAGGTGGTTTAAGCTTGCATCAAATGTGCTCCCGAAGATCGAGAAGTCATCCATGAAGACTTCTAAGCAATCACCTACTAAGTAGGAGAAGATTGCAAACATACACTGCTGAAATGTAGCAAGTGCATTGCATAATCCAAATGGCATCCTACAAAATGTAAAGATTTTGTAGGGGCAGGTGAAAGTCATTTTTTCCTGGTCATCGAGGTGAATTGCCACCTGATTGTAACCTGAGTAGCCTTCCAAAAAGCATAAAAATTGATTCCCAGCTAATCTTTCCAGTATTTGATCAATGAAGGGTAGTAGGAAATGATCTTTCTTCGTGGCTTGATTGAGTTTGCGGTAGTCAATACATACTCTCCACGAACTAGCAATCCATGTAGGGATGACTTCTCCAGAGTCGGTGGTTATTATGGTAAGTCCAGCCTTCTTAGGCACAACTTGAACAGGACCTACCCATTGGCTATCAAAGTTAGGGAAAATAATTCCATTGTCCAACCACTTGATTATCTCATTTTCAACCACCTCCTAAAGTGTAGGGTTCAATCTACGTTGTGGCTGTCTAGTGGGTCTAGATCCTTCTTCAATAAAAATCCTATGTGTGTAGTAAGAAAGACTAATTCCAGTCAAGTCAGAAAGGCTCCATCCTATAGCCTGTCTATGTGCTCTCCGAACAGATAAGAGTCATGATTCTTGATCAGACGATAAGAGAGAGTTGACAATCACAGGATAAGTCTGATCTGGTCCTATGAAGACATATTTCAGAGAGTCAAGAAGAGGTTTGAGTTCAATAGGTACAAGATCAGGTGGAGGAGCAGGTGTGGAGATCTTAGAAGATCCTAGAGACACTAAAGGAATAGGGGGAAGTTCTCAGTTTCTAAGGTTGGTGTCTCAAGAAGAGTCAAGTCAGAGTCCAAAGGGTGTTGAGGTTCTAAGTTCAGTGAATCAATCAATGTATCCTCAACCAACTTATCCAATGAATCCAAGGAACATATTTCCTCAATTAAACTATAGGATGGTCATCTTTGGGCCTGAAATATATCAATCTTCATTCTCTGATCTCCAAACTTCAATTTTATAAGGCCCTCCTCACAATTGATGTTTGCCTTGGCCGTAGCCAAGAAAGGTCTTCCTAGAATGATAGGTGTGTTCTAGATATCCTCAGCTACTCCCATGTCAAGGACAATAAGTCTATAGGAAAATAAAAGTCCTTGACTCGTACTATAACATCTTCCAATACTCCCTAAGGTGTCTTAACTGATCTATCAGCAAATGCAGGGACACCTCGGTTGGCTTCAGATTACCAACCTCGAAATGTGTCAGTAGGGTGGTTGGGATAAGATTGATGGAAGCACCTAGATCAAGCAGTGCTCTATTAAATGTGGTGTTTCCTATCATACAAGAGAGAAGAGGGGTGCCTGGGTCTTTCTTCTTAATAGGGAGGTTTGAAATAAGGGAACTGACTTGTTTCTAGAGAATGATAGGACCACTCCCTTTCTAAATTCTAGCCTTACGCTTAGGTGTACATAGGTCTTTCAAAAACTTAGCATAAGGAATGTGACAAATCGCATCCAACAAGGGGATGTTTATGTGGACTTACTCAAGGAGCTTGAGCAAATCCTCCTTAGGTGGCACACTAGGTTTCTTCTTCTTTTCATCACTCTTCTTTTTTAAGGCCTCTAGAAAAGGTATAGAAGTGGTAGTAGGAGGATCAATCAAAGGTTCAGAAAAGTTAAGTACAGGTAAATCAGCAGTAGGAGTGGAAGGTCTAGGTTAAGATGTAGAAGTCGGTAAAGGTGGATCAGATGTGCTTCTACCACTCCTGGTAGTGACAGCATTCAAATCAAATTGCAGCGTAGACAATAAATTAGGATCAGGAAAGAAAGAATTAGTATCGGTGTAAAGCTCAGGTTCGTGCAAGGTTTGTGATATGTAGTGTGCTTGACCTTGCAAAGGAGGTCTAGGTTGTGCTTGAGATGGGAGTGAATGTGGTTGAAAAGATTCCGTCAAGTGTGATAGCTGGGCTCTCATCTCAGCTAATGTCGCGTCCTGTCTCTACTGCATAGCAATGTTTTGTTGTTGCATGTCAGCAAGAGCTTTCATGATATTCCCCAACTGATCATCTCATGTAGCCCAGGTTGAGAGTATTGGACGGGCCTAGGTTGGGGTTGCTGGTAGGCACATGGTGGATACCCGTGTGGTTATGGAGGTGGTGCTCGGATCGGGTTATGGAGTGGTGGTGCAGAAAGTTGTTGATAGTTAGGTCTTTGTGAATTTTCCGACCACAAGAAATTTGGATGATTACGCCATCCAGGGTTATAGGTTTGTGAATAAAGGTCATTGTGAATGGCGTGGAGCTCCTTCGAAGCTCCAAAATGTGCAGGGAATTCAATGTAAGGAGGAACAAAGGTTCCTCCAACTGGTGAAGGATATAGAAATGAATAATCCAATAGTGCAGGTTGTGTCATAATTAAATTGTTTACAATTTCCCTCCTTGTGGGAAACTGAGAAGTGTTAGGTGTAGGTGACTAAGAAGAAGAAGATGATGAAGGTTTAGATAGGAATTTCCATACTTCATCTACTTTCTTCTCTATTAAGCCCACCTTATTTAGCTAACTAACCACTAATTCTAAATCTCTATTGCTGGATGGGACTTCATGTACTCCCATATGTGAGTGGGAATGAAAGGACCTTCTATTATAAACACCCATCAAAGCATTATTAATAGAGTTTTCTGCCATGCCTTCAAAGAGCTCAAAAGTTGAGTCCTCATCCCAACACAAAAAATTACCTCCACAAGTAGCATCTACAAAATTCCTTGCATCATCATGGAGCCCATGATAGAAGATCTGGGCATGTTGCCAGCATGGGACACCATGGTGGGGACATTTTCTAAGAAGCTCGTGGAATCTCTCCCAAGCCTCGTGCATTTGTTCTCCTGAATTCTGTGTAAAGGTAGTGATGGCACGCCTTAAAGCGTTTGTCCGGCCTACAAGAAAGTACTTCTTTAGGAACTCATGTTCCAAAGAAGCCTAATCTTCTATTGGTGTAATCTGTGTAAGAGTTCTAAATCAGAAGGCTACCTTATCTTTTAACGAAAAGGAAAACATCTTCATCAAAAGCGTGTGCTGATCATGAACTTGTGGACCCAAGGTTTGAGCAATATTTTTCAGCTCCTCTAAATGCTGAAAAGGGTCCTTAGAAGCAAGACCATGGAAGTGAGGTATAAGTGCTATGATGTTCGATTTCAATTCAGCAATATGACCCCCATCGGGATAACGTACCACAGGCACAGGTTGTGTAATTGTGGGATTATAGTAATCCCGTAGTTGTCGTCTACGAGGTTGAGGTGGTTCCTGAGGATTTCTAGGTTGAGGTTGGGGGTTTGCTAAAAGATTAACAGCTTGTGCATGTTGTTGCACTTGTTGGGTTAGGGTGCTCATTTGTAATTGTGTTTCAAACAGGCGTTGCAAATGAGGCATAGGACCTCTCTCCGGTGGTGGTTAGTTAGGAAGGTTAGGATGTGGAGGAGGTTGGAACCTATGGTTTGGTGGTGGTGGTGGAGGATGATGTGTAAAGAGATGTGGAGAAAGTTCTTCGAAATCCTCGAATTGTGCAGAATCATGATCATCCTCAGGATGGATAGAATGGTGGATGGGAGTTTGAGGCCTAGGAGGTATAGAATTTCATGTGGAAGGCATAGAAGTGGAAGCTTGGGCATCAATACCCAAGGGAAGTACTAGCTCAGGGTTTTAGGATCTCCTACCTTCCATTGAGTCGATTTTTTGAAAAGCGAGTTTTTAAAATAGTCACAACTCAAAGGAAAGGTAAACAATCTTAATCTCAATAAAATCAGAAATCCTAATCAATCTCACCAATCAAAAGACCAATCAAACAAGTCAAGTGAGAAATCCGAATTTTTCCAAGTGTCTGCTATGCAAAATAGTAGTACGCAAACAAATGTTTCGGAACAATTGTACGCGTCCTAAAGATAACCTAGCGAAGTGCAGACCTCTAGTCCACCGGGAATCTGGATAAGACTGGCGTGCGAATTCAGACCCTATGGTTGCTTAAGGAGATGAGATAGAAACCCATGTATTTGTGAACTTAATGCAATCGTGTAGTGTGTACACGATAGCAATCAACATAATTTCGGTGAAAAGCTCAATTAGGGTTTCAAACAA
Source organism: Thalassia testudinum (assembly GCA_037157565.1). Classification (NCBI taxonomy): domain Eukaryota; kingdom Viridiplantae; phylum Streptophyta; class Magnoliopsida; order Alismatales; family Hydrocharitaceae; genus Thalassia; species Thalassia testudinum. Next base: position 94,489,001 of record JAZHRO010000024.1, read on the forward strand.
TTTTTAATGTCTCCTTTTGAATTTAATTCAAGTAGTTAGAAAATGTTTTCTATGCAACTCATCTTGCTTTTTAGTTCTTTTCAAGTAGAAGATGGTCTTTTAAATTTTTAAGTCCAATGCAGAGATGACAGGAGCTAAGTAAGATGAAACTTGCATACCTGACTCCAACAATTCTACAGTATGCAATTTAACTTATACTAAAATCTAGCAGGAAATGTGTAATCCTAAGTATGGATGCCTAAAATATGTTGCTGCTAGATAGGAATGAGATTTTTTTATTTTTGATTTTATAATTTTTTTTGAATTTTTGAATGCAACAACAAAAATAAAAGAAAAAGAAATCGATACGGAAAACCGTGATACGGAAAAATCGCGTCAATGAAAGATGAGTAGAGAGAGATAAAGAGAGTCCAAAGAGAGTCCAAGTTGTTACAAATATGTGTGAGAACAGGCTCTCACAACTTATGCCTAACACAAATGTCCTAAGAAATATACCTAAGTCTAAATTACTTATCTACTAATCTAATAAAGCAGGAAATGCAGCTCCGTCTGGAAAAACTCTTTCGGGAAGTCGAGTCTAAAGTGCAGCGAATCCACCAGGAAGAAATCCACCTGGAAGAAGTTACTACTACTTCTGCTCCTCAAGTGCTGCAAAAACAACAAATGATTAGTAAGACAATTATATACAAAACAAATCAAAGAATAAAAGAATAAAAGAATCTATATACGACAAAGAATATGAATGAAAGAATAATTATTTACAAAGAAAACCAAATATATTTACAAATAAAAGAATAAAAGAATAGTTTTGGTATATAGAGAGTTTCCTCCCTGGCAATGGCGCTAAAAGTATGATCATCGACGACTGGTTCGCACTAAAAAGGGTTTTAAAATGTCGTTGTTGTAGTATACGTCACAAATACAAACTGATGTCGCGTCAATTTTATTTATAAACTTAATTTTTACTAGTTTATTCCAAGTCGTTCACTGGGAGGCAGTTATTGATATACATCACTCTCTAAGTCCAAAAATATTCTTTAATTCCAAAAATGTTGATTTTATTTACAAAAATGAATGAATGAATCAATGAATGAAAGGATTTGGTTAATTATGTATAAAAGAATGAATTAAAAACACATTACAATGCTTGGAAACAAATGTACACACACAAGCATTAAAAACTATATATAACTATTATATGTTATTATTTACAACTAATATAGTTAATACCTAAATATAAGTACAAAAATAGTTAATAATATTTACTAAACTAACTCATAACATACTATCATCTATAGTAACATATATTTTATATACAGTAACATATATAAGTGTGCTAAAACCTTAGTAAAATTATATACAAGTATAAGGTAAAAATTTTTATCTATACTAACATATAGTTATATAAATAGTGACGAATGCATCTGTCACTAAAGCCCTTGGTGTTATATATATACATGTAAGAGCTCAAACAAGCCTACGCTATATACACTTATATATACCATACTAGTATACATTATATTATATTATTTATATATGTATACATTATATATTATACACATATATATATACATATATACTGACACACACACAACACACTACACAACTCACGCACTCAACACACATACACTCAACTCACAGAATACACTAAGTCACAAACACTAACACATGCACAAGCACAGGGGCTCAACACTTACTAAATTTTTCTCTTCTCCTCTCTTCCTCACAGCCGGTTCAGACCGGCTTGGTTCAACTCAACCAGTTCAACATAAGAAGACTGTTTAGGAAACCTGAATACCAAATGAGCATGAAAGAGAAAATGATCAAGGTTGCTGATCGTCGACTACCGATTCACACTAAAAATGGTGTTTTAAATGTTGTTGTTGTATATGTCACAATGCAAACTGATATCTCGTCAATTTTATTTATTTACTTAATTTTTACTAGTTTATTCTAGGTCGTTCATTAGGAGGCAGTTATTGATATACATCATTCTCTAAGTCCAAAAACATTCTTGTATTTCAAAAATTATTGATTTTATTTGTAAAAATAAATGAATGAATAAATGAATGAAAGAGTTTGGTTACTCATTTACAAAAGAATTAATTTAAACACATTACAATGCCTCAAAACATATGCACATAAACAAGCATCAAAAACTATGTATAACTACTCTATGGTAATTATTTACAACTAATATAGATAATACCTAAGTATAGGTACAAAAATAGTTAATAATATTTATTATATTAAGTTAGATTAATATACTAACATCTTTAGTAACATATATTATACATATAGTAACAAATATATACGTCAGTAAAACCTTAGTAAAGTTATATACATAACATAAGGTAAAATAACTATCTATACTAACATATAGGTATGTACAGTGACAGTTACAACAGTCACTAAAGCTCTAAGTGTTATATATATACATAAGAGCTCAAACATGCTTACTTACTCTAATTATACTACATACACAAAGATATATATATATATACCATACATACGTATACTTATTTATTTACATTATATTACATTATTTATATACATATATATTATATACTTATACTTTACATATATTATACATATACACATGTACACACACAGAGGTCTTAGGGGGGTCTAACACTTAGCCACTGATCAGCTTCGCTCTCTTCTTCTCTTCCTTTCTTCTTACACTCTTTAACACTTAGGCAAATTTCTCTCCTCAATTAACTCACGAGCACTGTTCACTTAACAAAAATTAGTTTTTTAATTAGCGGGCAGCCCTTTTGAGGGATATGCAGCACCCTAGTTAGGGTGGGACCAGAACTCTATTAGGGCCACCCTTGTTGTTTATTGGGTGCATTAATTCCACATTCAGGCTCCTTATTAGGCCCAGTCAGGCCCTCGCACAGTGCATGGCCCCAGCCCATCACTGTGCACATATTCAATCGGTATCGTATGCTCAGATGTATCGAGAGGAGATGATGTGTGTTGTTTGTGCGCCCTGCATTGTCGACTGAGTGGTCGACAGTGCAAATTCAAGTTATACCGCCTCAAGTAGTCGAACGCCCATGATGTGGTGCTAATTCCAGTGCCACTTGGCGCTGCTGTGCGCGCAACTGCGTGTCTGACTACACATCTTTGGCCCCCGAATTGAGGGCCATAAATTAATGTAAATTAAGATTAAATTATACCATTGTAAAGCTCCTTTATAGGGCTACATAATTATATAATTACTTTACAAAAATAAGTTATTTTATTAGATAATAAAATTAGCTAAAGTTTGTTGTTTATACATATTAACTTAGATGTTAATTTGTTAGTTAATGTTTAAATTAGTTAATTAATTATACAATTGACTTTATACAGGGTTAATATACATAATAAATTATTTATTACACATTTTTATTATATTTTAGAAACTTTATTTTAATTTATATAGATTTAAATACATGTTTTAGTTAGTTTTACATATAAATAAACTATAAATACTATAATACAGTATAAATATGGTTTAAATAAGTTGAAAATATTGAATATAATATGATACAAGTATACACTATAAATTATCTCAGTATTAACTTAAATTAATAATTTATTTTATTTTAGGTTAATAAATTACTTAGTTAACTTAATAACTTAGTTATTTACTGTAAATATATAATTAAATTAAGATTACAAGTATTATATAGTACATAATACATATATAAATATGTATGTATAGTATGAGATATAAATATGTGCATTTAAATAGGTTTATCTAATTACTTAGTCTATTATACAATTAAGTTATATAAATTAATATATAATTTTACAATACAGTTATATATACAATAAGTTATTCCAAATACTTAATTTAATATATAGAATACATCTGTAAGTTAATTATATCATTATCTATATATCATTCAATATATACATATATGCTTAGGTTTAATTAATATATACAAGTATATACATAATATACATGACATTTTTGGGAGTTTTTGGGGTTTTTCTTATTTTTATGGATTTTATATATATAGTATAGATAGGGGAAGAGAGAGAAAGGGTGAGATGAGAAAGAATTCTTTTTTGTGTTTTTCAAGTTTAGTTCTTTTTTTAAGTTCTAAGGTATACTGAACCATCAGCTAGTATGTTCTACTAAGTTGGGGGTTCAGATTACCTTGAAACTTTGCATAACCTAGGGAAATACCTGATCTTACTCAAGAAAAGTTTATTTTATTTTTTTGAAAATTTGTTATGATTTTTGTTTATATTACAAGTTAACCAATTTTTGGCCTAAATGAGTGTTTCCAAATGAACTTAAGGCCTTGAATGGAATCTATGTGCTAGAAATACAACTCATTCACTCAGAAATACACAACATAGCATATGAGAGGTATTTAAACATTCAAACTTGATTTTGAATTTAATTTCATTCAAATTTATATATTGGACAATTATAGCATTTAGCAAATAGCTGACAAAAGTTTCAGACCAGAAATTACAAGCATTTATATTAAATAAAAATCCATCCTTATACATGAATGCTTGTTCAGAAAATTCGTACACTACAAAACAAATCAGCTCCAGTCCATTCCCAAGTTCATCCCAAAATTCCACATGACTTAGATCCTTCTTTAGCCAAAATAGTGGCTGAACTGCTAAAGCCAGTAGCTACTGGTGTTGTCATAGTTGCTGTATGTTGAAATGCAGCTTAGATCAGATCATGAACAGTTGTTCAGACGTCTTAAAACAAATGTTGCTACTATCTCAGCATCTACTCAGCTATGAAGCTAGCAACTACTAGTTGCTGTGACTTATGCAGCAAGATTGCTATTGCTGTCAGATGGAGCTTCAGACCTTAGAGGCCTAATCCAAGGCTCATGAAGTCATTCTAGGGTATACATAATCAAATCTAAAGGCAGCTCTTCCCAGAAAAATCTATTTCTTCAACAAATCACTTAAAATCAGAGAATAAAATCCATAAATCAATCAATTCCAGTAGTAGAACAGCTGCTTAAGTTCTTATTTGAATCAAATTAGATTTTGATCTTAAAAATTCAATTCTCAGCTGTGGAAATCTTTTCAAACAAAATCTGGAAATCATTTAATACCCTTGTAAACATCAAACATCCATAAATCTCCAGATTGAAATCATTTTGAGCTAAAAAAAAGAAGTAATGTTACCTTATTTTCGGCTATTACTTTGAATTCTCAGATGATCTGATCACCTGATCACCCTGTACACCATTAGTTGGTGTGCAAGGTAATCTAATGATCCTATAAAAATTCCCTTGGGTCATTGTTTTGCCTCGAATCAGTACAACTAATTCTCCTTGGCCAAAACTATCCAAAATACAATCAAATTGGGCTTATGCTCATCCACACATTCAAAACCAAATCCAAAACCTTGGATTCATTACATTACACCCAATTAAGCAAATCTGAACTCAAATCACTCGATTAAAATCATTTAAAACCAATTTGACTCCGAATTGCGAGATCAGAAGTGAAAACCAAATCTAAGAGAATTTAGCAAATCAAGTCAATCAAATCAGATCGGGGGATCTTTATGGATTTATGGAATGAATGGGAGATCCCCCATATGGATTTTAGGCGCTAATTTAAGATCTAGGAACCAAGATTCCCATATCTAAATTAGGCCCTAATGAAGGGGTGATCAATGATTAAAATGTGAGGGAAAATCAGAAACAAATCGCGATGTGTAGGGAAAGCTATATGAGTTGAAATGGAGGTGGAAAAATACCTCCCTGATCTGAATTGATCAGAGAGGGCGAGGTGGATCTAAGCTAATCTACTCCTATCCTACACTAAACCATCATCAAATTTGATCTCTAATTACATTTACTGACGTAAATTACTCTAGCTAACACTACAACTAATCTAGAAAGCAGGAAATCCTAATGTAATCAGACGAATGGGACCTATGGATCCAGAGCCGGCGGCTAAGGAGGAAGAATGGGGGGAGATCTCCAGTGAGCGAAGAGCCCACAAGAGGAGCTCCAGGGTCATCCTCAGGCGTGTCATCCCTAGCAGCGAGGAAGAATGGGAGGTGAAAAACCACGCCCCTGTCACAGGGGTGGCAAGTGAAGGGGTTAGGAGAGTTGGAAAGGGAGGAAAGGATCGGCTCGAGATGTGTAGTGGGGAGTTGATGGCGCACGAGGAGGTCTTAGAGCTACTTAAGTAGCTGAGTTACTGATTGAAATCACCGCGAGGTGAGATTAAGCATTTAGGGCTTGGGCGATTGTGATGAAGGAAGAAAGGCGTGCGAAGTTTCAAATAAAAAAGTAGCTATTGGCTGAGATCTAGGGCAAATGGTGAACACACCCACAACAGTGCGCAAAGACTTGATTTGCTATGGCCCTTGGATTGAGAGATTATGAGATGAACAATCAAGATCGGCCATGTTCTACGGTGCTACAGTAGACCCACAACTGCAGTTGTGTTGGTGATTTTGCGCACAAGCCCTTTAGGGTGAAGGGGTAGAGAAATTATGGCGAGGCCCATAAGTGGGTGAAATGAATGTGGCACAGTCCTTAGGAATTGCAAGAAGGTCCCTGGCGACTATCAAATCGGTCCCTGGAGGTTTTAATGTGAATAAATGTTTATGAACTAAGGACCTAAATGTAAAGCTCTAAACGCAAGGTCCTAGTGATGTCCAAATGCAACCAAATTTTTATTAAAGCTCAATTGAACATTCAATTTCATTTTTGATTTGAAGTTTTGAACTCAATTGTGTGTTCAATTCAAAATTCAATCATCAATTTACATTAATGAACAGAATATCTCATTTTATGACCTAATTTCGCATTTTTAACACAAATTGGATGTTTTAGGTCATTTCCGTTATTTCCCACACTTAACCCTTTTTATGTGTTAATTCAGTAATATTTAACCTAGTTTCTAGCTTAACTTAGGCATCATAGCTATGATGAGCCACACCTCATCAGCTGCTCCTAGACATCATGATGAGTATTACAAAACCTCAAATCCATCTAAGAACATTTAGGTTAATGTGTTAGAAATGACTCACATTGTGAACCATGCCCAGCTAATGCTGACACAAATGATAAATGGTTCAACCCAATATATTCTCATGACAAGATACATTAAATTAGAGAGATTGCATAATGCTGAGTATCTCCAATGTGTGACAAATCCACTACTTTAGGAAATACACCAAGATGACCTTGAGAAATGGGAGAATTTGATAAATCTGTTGAAATAGACCATCAATAAAAAATATCCATATACTTACTCAGAAATTGATGAGACATCTTGGAGCAAGGTTGAAGATCAATATGACTTCCCAGAGCTCGGGTTAGAAAATCAAGGTTGTTGTGGACCTCCAACCCAAATAGAATCAGAATCAAACTTTGTACAAAACAACATACCTGATCAAAATATGGGTTGGGAGGATCCAATTGCTGGTGTTCCCAATTTTGAACCAGCCTTAGAGAGCCATGATGCTAGTCCATCATGCCTTGATTTCCCAAACACCTGTGATGAGCTTGAGTCAGAACCTCTCGAGGATGTAATTCTCGAACCTTATTCTGTTAAGGTAGTCCTCGAGAGTGATTCTGACATCCCAATAGAACCAGGTCCAGATTTTAGTGACGCAATTCCTAACCCTGACCTAGAATCTAAATCTGAGCCTATTTGGGATAATCATGAGGCCCAATGTGATGAGAACTAGATTTTAGATTAGAATTATGATTTTGGGCCCGTATTTGATGGTTATACCTCTCTAGAATCCTCAGAAGAATGAATTGATTTTTCGCAAGTTGCACAAATATATGATACAGAATTAGAGGAGTTGGAGGCGTTGGGATTTGATTGGGTCTATCCTAGGAGCCAAGAACCCGAGCCTGTGCCTAATAAGGACACCTCTTTAAGCTCAGAATTTGAGATTAGCTTAGATCCAAGTTAGGATGTTGATTCTATACATCATGACTTATTCTGTGGTGGAAATCTCGAACTGGAATCAGGTTCAGAAACTGGTTTTCGCAGATTCTCCAATGTTTTCGAATCATACTCTGATTTCGGAGAACCTTTGTTTCCTGATGATTATGAGCCAGTCTACGACCTCAGTGTCCATGATCCATTCTTTGATATTGATTCTGAGGCCGATGATTTGAACCTCAAAGCAGCCACACCTCATTCAAAGGCTTTAAAAATCCGATCTCAACCTTAACCCGCCATCGAAATCAATTTTTACTCTAACTCACCTCTTTCTGATCAGGTTGTATTTGATTCACCTCCATCTTTTGATCGGGAATCAGACACTGATCAAACCGAGAATTACGTCTTATCCTTTACTGATCTCACTCGTAGGGTTCCTATATTCTCTACAGATTCATTATCTTTTGAGGACCCCTACTCTGATCAAGCTAAGCCAATTCAGCCAAACCTGTGCTTTGCATTTCCACATCTTTTCGAACCTTAAAGTATCTGGTGGGATCCACACCTACTGATTCACATCCATTGACCCACTAGACTGATTGTGTTTGGTCTACATCATCAACCTGTTGATCTGAACAATCACCTGGTTGGACCAACCAGGTTACTCATCAAGGTGCTTGTTCTACAAAACTCCTTTGATTTGACCACCCCTTCTTCTTGACCGCCTTCTGCTCAGCTAAAGGCATTGAATTTAGTGCTTAATGAGAGGCAACCCATCATTCCAAAAATCGAGACCCTTCTAATTCATCTCTTGAGCTACACTCTTATTGCACTTAAGGGTTTGACTTTAGAATAGTTCACTCCACCTTTGATACTTGTATTAAAGCTTGAAATCGTCCACAACAGTCATCCCAACCCGTTCACTCACCCTTTGACCCTGTTCTAAACCTTGAACCAAGCTGAATTCATACTCTTCTGGTTTACAATGAGGACATTGCAAAACTTAGGCATGGGGGGGTGTTAAAGTGCAAACACAAATGGAAAATCAATTCTCTGAGGGGTTCTCGCAAAAAAATACATATAAAACAAATAAAATGGAAAAAAGGGGAGGAAAATTTTGAAGAATTGATTGCAAATTTTTCTTGAGGAGGAGAAAAGGAGGAAATGCAAAATGTCAAAAGGAGCAAAATTAGAAAAAATTAATAATCATAGCAATTGATTATGGGATTTACTTAAATTCTAGACCAAATCAAAATAAGGATTAAGTCCTGAAATGTTAGAGACAAGGAGATTAGTAAAGAGTGTTGATCTTAGTCCTCTTGGACTTGATTCAAGGTTTAAACACTCACGTTTTCGTTAAGATCCAGATTAGTCCCCAAGAGGTTGAGGAAAGTGCAAGGCTGGTGTAGTAAGTTTAAAGTCTAGGGATTATTCAGCCCCATTGCCTGCTGATTGGGAGTTTTCTCTTGCAGAAATAATGTATCAGAAAAATGTGTCATCGCAGTAAAATCATGTGGTGGAAGATCTCCAATAAAAAATTACTAAAAATATACTGAAATTATACCACAACTTCATGTCGTATCACAGGGAGGCACAAACCAATAAATGCACAAATTATCTCACATCCAGTATTGCCATTGTCTAAAAATATCATTCATCAAATAGTTCCTCAAAAAATTGAGCAAAAACTCCTCTTTAATTAGGCATATGGCGCAAGGATTCATTGAAATTGCATTTTAAATGAAAGATGAGGAGGTTCACACAAATTTTCCATAATATTTAGAAAATTTAAAAATCAAAAATGACAATGGCAGGAGATGTAAAAACTAATACCCTCTTCACTATAGCAAAACAGAGCACTTTGTGCAAGTGCTAGGTTCACACAAATTTTCCATAATATTTAGAAAATTTAAAAATCAAAATTGACAATGGCAGGAGATGTAAAAACTAATACCCTCTTCACTATAGCAAAACAGAGCACTTTGTGCAAGTGCTCACCACGAACAAGGGGAAGGGAAGCTGGAGATGAGGAACTTGCCAGAGGGAGAGTAAGCCGACGCGCATCTAATGGTGGTGGTGGCAAGAAGCGAGACGGCCGGAGGTAGCCGGCCGACGACTTGGAGGTCACTTGTGGTGGGTCAATCCACACATGCGTGCAGGTCATGGTGGGCGCCTCTGAGGTTGTGGCCGAGCTTGTGAGGTCGAGGCGAGCTCAACGAAGGCGACGACGTGGAGAACAGTGGCTGGAGTTGGCAGTTGTGTGGAAGGAGTGCACGGTTGTTGATGGGTTCTTCTGGAGAAGATGAACAATGCGTGGAGAGGAGGAGTTGCAGCCATTGTTGTGGCCACACAAAGGTGGCACGATCGTGCACGAGAGCACGCGAGGGTGTGCCTTCATGTGAAGAGGCTAGCTGCACTGTGGATGCACACTAGCGTGGTCGTGCATTGAGGGGCACGTGCAGTGAGTGCAAGTGCGAAGGTGGTGCTGCTGCCCATGCGTGCGTGATGGTGAGGACAGTGCTGAGCGTGCGGGAAGGAGTTGTCGCGAGGAGGTTCTGCTATCGAAGGCGAGACGCCGGCAATGGTGGTGAAGGGCCGGTCATTGGAGGTGGTCGGCAGTCTGAGAGAGAGGGAGGAACGTCAACTGTGTTGGTGCATAGAGGCTACGGTTCTGTTGGTGGTTCATGTGGCTAATGTAGCCACGCTCACGGTGAGGCTACACAAGGCGATGCTGGCGTAGCGAACTATCACACTGCCTGTTTGTGGTGGCGGACTTCTGCACACGGTAGGAGGCCCGCAATGGTGGAATGGAGTGCTTGTCGCACGCACAGTGGTGGGTCGGGGGTGGTGGCCTCCCTTGCTCCGTAGCCTCCTTCCTCTTATAGCAGTTCATCTATTTTGAATTGAATCGCGAGGAGCTAGATCCACTTTTTCAGTTCTTTCCTTTTGGGAGGAGTGGATTGCTCCGTGATGGTCGAGTCGAGGCTACAGTTGTTGCAAGGTGGCTTCGTTTTGCACAGAGTCCTTCAGGAGAAGTATAGATAAATAAATAAAAATTGGCTTATTTATAGACAAAACCTTATAAAATATCTAATTATATGTAATGCATGTATTATGTATAATGCCCACTAAATTAGAATACAAGCTAAATTAAAAACTAAGCTAATGATGCTAAGACCTAAAACATGCGATGCATGAAACAAATCTATAATTAATGTATTTATCCTAATGCATGCCAAATACATGTTAAATTAACTTAATGTCGAGGCACTTAAATACCTAAATAGCCCACAAATATGGGCTAATCAAATACCCCCAAGCCTAGTTTTTGCTAGTCCCTAGCAAATTCAAGCATGACTTAACACTCCAAGTTATTTAAGCTAACTCAATTGACCTTTTCATAGAAATTAGGTTGAACCATCTAACCCTAGATCATAAGGTACCCAAGTAGTTGTTGAGTTATAGACTAGGTTAGCTAAGGATGAGTTGCAGGCACAGGTTTCCTTGATTTCTAACTCCACCCTAGGGTTTATTGATCCCAGAGATTAAAGCATCCGTGTATGTGCATTGGTCTGATTTATTTGAGGTTGGTATGATTGCCAACCTACAAAGAGAGTAAGAGGATATATATATATATTTGTTTGATTCCTCTAAGCCTAACCTTGGATCAGCTATCAACACGGTCTGTGTCAAATTCATTGTCCCCATCACCGAACCTCGAAGGGTGCCTGGCTTTTGATGCTTCGAGATAGCATCGCCCATAGCGACCCCAAGAACTCTTGGCAATCGACACTTCGAGATAGTATCTCCCATGGATTTCTTAAGCAAATTCAGGCCTATGGCAATCAGTACTTTGAGATAGGACCGCCCATGGTACCCGAACCGCACAATGCGCTTACATGCCCCCAGTAGGATGGACATCCTAAGAGACAAGCATCGAGGAGGTGACACGTTATCATCGCATCCTCAAGGTGAGTATATACTCCACCTCTCCAATGGCAGGAACTCTTTCAATCAAATTGTGCTTTCAAGCTTCCCTTAAGTCAAAACTAAGAGAACCAAATTTTCTTCAAGAAATGAATTAGGGTGATCACTATTTACACAAGACCAAGTGTGTGAAATATGGATGCTTAGGTTACGAGGACCTGTAAACCAAAAGATAGAAAAAGACACCAGGTACGACCTAGCCTTTAACTCAATCCCTAGCTTTCCTTCCTTAACCTCTTGAGGAATGGTCAGCAACTTAACTCCTACTTAAGTTTTTATGTCCAAACGGACCTTACAGTTCTAAAGTCAATAGTTCAACTCTAACTCCTATAATTAGATACCTAGAGTTAGCTTAGGCAAACCTATAGTCTTGGTCTCATGCCTAAAGATGCAGAGCCTAGCTGGTTAAGCATAACAACATGTTTTTTTTTTAATGCAATACGCATGCATGAATGCAAAATGTAAACATGCTATTAACAGATGCCTCAGGTCCTATCCCCCCATTCCTAGTGCAAACAATGTCCTCATTTGAAGCAAAACAGTTAAGGGAAGATGTTACCTAAGGCGGAGAATGCTAGGAGCTAAGGCTCCTCAAGAGTGACTTCATCAACCAGATGGCCATCCAAAGTAATGTACGATTTCAACCGTTGGCCATTGATGGTAAAGGGAATTGTTGAAGAGGAGGGGCTCTTAATCTCCACAGCCCCATGCGGAAACACTCTAGTGATTATGTAAGGCCCATCCCAATGAGATTTTAATTTCCTTGGAAAAAGCTTAAGCCTGGAATTGAAAAGCTAGACTTATTGGTTGGGCTCAAAGGTCTTTCTAAGGATATACTTATCATGCAAGACCTTAGTTTTCTCTTTATAAGCTTGAGAGGTGTCATAAGCATCATTCCTCGATTCCTTAAGCTCACTTAATTCCAGAAGTCGTGCCTTACTCACCTTTTCTAAATCCATGTTGACACTTCGGATAGCCCAAAGGCCCTATGTTCCAGCTCAACGGGTGATGGGAACACCATCATGAGCCATAATTAGCTCATTTTAACCTAGAAAAGAGAACAAGAGCTCCTGCATAACCTAGAGAAGGGCCTAATTCAAGGAATAACTATTCTAAGAAGAAAACATGAAACAAAGGGTAAAACTGTAATTTTACCATTGCAGGACAACAACAGGATTTCTCAGGGGCTAAACATAGGTCAAATGATCTTAATAAGATAAAAAGTGAGTTGGTTCAGTCAGAAATGGGTTCATGTGCAATCTAAGAATTAAATGACATCTTGTAACCTAAAAGAGACTCACTTAATTCAACAAGGTTCTGGTCAGGATAAAATTCAACTAAACCCTCTAAAATTTATGAAAAAATATCCTCTAGGGTTTAGAACCCTCAATTTGGCCTTTGGAACCTATTTTGGCCTAAGTAGGGGCCCTAACTAGATATTTGACATAAATTGAGTTTTTGTGTAAAATGTCCAGTCAAACGTGATCAAACCTAAAATCCAACTTTACCATTGGATTCCTTAGGTCCAAATTAGGTTTGTACCAAAATTTGGACCTAAGGGGAGGTCACCTTGATGTACTTTGCAAAATAATCCACCCAATTACATTTTGACCCCTAACTTTTGAAAATCATTGCGTTGACCCCCCTATCTTCCTTGCCACCCTTGGCAATTAGGTCCCTCTGCCATTACAGCGGAGGAGTCCCACTCCGGCAAGGATTCAAGAAGGATGTCTCCCTAATTCCTCAGAGATCTCCTCTCAGATTTGAAAGGGAGATTCTCTGAGGAATTCCCTATCATCTGAACGCAATCCCAAGATTTGATTTGCACCTAATCTCTCATGCGAACGCTCAAGAGACATGGGCATCCTTCGCACATTCCTACTCCGGCGAGGATTCTTGCACTTGGAAGCTTGCCTTCCAAGCACAAGAGCCTCTGCCAGATGCTATAAAAAGACCCTCATCTCCGACCGCTCAGAATTAGCTTGGCTTGGCCGGAGAAAACCCTCTAATTTCTTCCCTTCTCCTCCGGCCAAGTGTCCAGCAGGCTCCGGTGACTCCTTCTCCTCCTTCTCGTCGCTCTGCCACAATACCAGTGGCAAAGACGTCTTCACCTCATTCCTCAGTGTCCAACTGTAATTTTGGCACTAGCATTGGCGCCCAATACCCCCTCGTCGTCGCTGTTCTCCCTCCACTGGAACCATCTTCTCCGGCGGCGGCAGGTACGGCCAGCCGCCCTCCTATCCCCTTTCATCCACTTAGTTAGGTTAAAACTCTTCCCCTCTCTCCTCTCTTTATTTCTCCCTCCTTTATTTCTATTTTTATCCCCTCAACGCCACAGACCACCACCATCGTCCTCATCTCCGGCCGACCATCGGTGAAGGTGCATCCATCCCTCCACGCTTCCACACGCCTCGCTAGACCCCTCATAACCTCTGCCACCATCCACTGATCCTTATCCACATCTCCATCAACCGCCAACACCTCCACACTCTCCCCCCAATCAAACCCACTTTCACGGCCACAGAGCAACCTAGGCACGCATGCCTAGGCTGCACCGCGTCCAGCCACCCACCTAGACACCTTCATCGTGCCACGGCGAAGCCTCCCATGTGGTTTAATGAGGTTGCAAGGCCGTATTGAGTGATCGCAGGTTCACACCCCCTGACGCCATTAGAGCAGGCATGAAGGATCTTGCATCCTTCGCTCCAGGCTACTGTGCTTCAGGCGAACAAGTCCAAGAAACGCGGGGTTGTCTCACGCATACATCTAGCCTGGGAGTGGCTTTGAGAGACCATCCAGCCAAAGCAATTAGGCGAAGCAATCACCTGCGGGCGCGTGATTGAATTTGTGTTTTTACCTTGTTGCCTTAGATCACGGGGTGAGGTCTCCTCTCCCGCTCACCCACCTTGTCTGCAACCCACACTCCACAGACCTTGCCTGCTCGACCCGTTTACCCAGCACTCCTCGCACACCACCCATGCCGGTGCGCCTGGACCTAGGTGCGCTTAACCCGACCCGAATACCCGATTGGCTGGCTCTGGGAGAGCGAACCTAAGAGAGAAAAGAGAGAGAGTGTACGCGGGGAGGGTAGGGGTAGGTTTTTCACTCGTGTGTGCAGGGAAAGGAAGAAGGAAGAGGAGGCTGAAGGTGCAGCCGTAGAGAAGAAGGAAAAGAAGAAGGAAGCTGTAGCTGTAGAGGAGCTAAGGAAGAAGCTGAGGAAGCTAAGGCAAGGAAAGCATAGGGCTGAAGGCAGAAGCTGAGGAAGCTGAAGAAGAGAAGCCAAGAAGGAGAAGGCAGAAAGAAGAAGCCAAGGCTAAGGGAAAGAGAAAGCACTGTAGCAAAGAGGGTGCGGCTGAAGAAAAGGCCAAAAGAGAAAGAAGAACCAAAGCTGAAGAAGAGAAGCCAAGAAGGAGATGGTAGAAAGAAGAAGCCAAGGCCAAGGGAAAGAGAAAGCACTGTAGCAGAGAGGGTGCGGCTGAAGAAAAGGCCAAAAGAGAAAGAAGAGCCAAAGCTAAAGGAAAGAAGGGAGAAGGCATCAAGGAAGAAGAAGGCAAAAGTCAGAGAGGAAGAGAAAGAGAAGCTAAGGCAAGCACACAGAGGAAAGGAAGAAAAAGAAGAAAGAGGGAAGCTAAGGAAAGAAGAGAAGGAAGAAGAAAGCTAACGCAAAGAAGAACCAAAGAAAGGAAGAAGAGAAAGAGAAGAACAAACCGAAAGAAGAAGAGTCAAATATTTTTACATCTGATTCAATTTCTCTATTTTGCTACATTTTATAATTCATAAACTCCTGCATTATACTCTGAATTAGATTTTGAGTAGATTTATGTGTTCAAATTACATTAATTGAGATTAGTGAATAAATTTCATTTGCTCCCTGTGTTCGACCTCGGATTCAACATTCAAGTAATAAAAAATTCTTATTTGTTTTCCACGCTTTTTCGACTATACTACAACGCGACTTACTTAAAACCCGATTAAGTGTTGTGTAAACAACGGGTAAATGGCATGTTTTCTCGTACACCATCCAGAAGGGAGATGTACCCAAAGGGGTCTTGTAGGCCATTTGATAAGCCCATAAAGCATCATCGAGCTTTTGAGACCAGTCTTTCCTATCAAGCCTAACAGTCTTTTCTAAAATATTCTTTATCTCCCTATTTGACACTTCAACCTGGCCACTCGTCTGAAGATGGTAAGGGGTAATGACCTTGTGAGTCACTCTTAGACTCCTAAGTAGTCAATTGAAGTGGTGGTTCCAGAAATGAGGTCTCCCATCACTTATAATGGTCTTGGGGCAACCAAAGCGAGATATGATATTGGCCTTCACAAATTTCATGACCACAAAGTGGTCATTTATGCGTGTAGGAATGGCCTCTATCCATTTAGAGATATAATCAACTGCCACCAAGATATATTCATAACCATGGGACGAAGGGAAGGGGCCCATAAAGTCAATTCCCCAAACATCAAAAATTTCAACAGGTTGAATGGGGTGTTGAGGCATCTCATTCCTCTTCCTAATCGTTCCAGTCCGTTGACATCTAATACAGGCCTTAACAAAATTATGAGATTCCTTAAATAATGAAGGCCACCAAAAATCGAACTAGAGAACCTTAAAAGAAGTTTTCTTAGCACCAAAGTATCCTCCACAATGAAGTTCATAGCAAAAACTTAGCACACTTTGTTGCTCCTCTTCAGGCATGCATCATCTCAGTACTTGGTCTTGTCCAATTCTAAATAATTCAGTCTCTTCCTAATGAAAGTATCTATTTTGGGAAATGAATCTCTTCCTTTTCTGCTCATCCCAAGAGCCAGGAATCTCTCCAGTGACCAAGTAATTGACGGTATCAGCATGCCAAGGTGAAGCTGATGTTACCGCCATAAGGGTTTCATCAGGAAACGTCTCGCAGATGTCTCCTAATGGAGAGTCATCAAGTGGAAGGCGAGACAAGTGGTCAGCCACTACATTTTCTACTCCTTTCTTTTCATGTATCTCCAAGTCAAACTCTTGAAGGAGTAGGATCCACCTAATCAAACGTGGCTTAGAATCCTTCTTGGCAATGAGATGTTTCACTACCGCATGATCAGTGAAAATAACCACCTTAGACCCATGAAGATATGGACTAAACTTCTCTAGAGCAAAAACTATAGCAAGTAATTCCTTTTCAGTGATGGCGTAGTTTTGTTGTGGTTCAATTAAAGTCTTGCTAACATAGTGCATCACATGTGGTCTTCCCTCAACCCTTTGTCTAAGGATGGCTCCCACTGCATAATCCGAAGCATCACACATCAGCTCAAATGGGAGTGTCCAATCTGGAGCTCAGAGAATAGGCATAGAGATCAAGGCCTCCTTCAGAGTTTGAAAGGCCTCGGCACACTTTGAATCAAAATTGAAGGAAGATTCCTTCGCCAACAAGTCGCAAAGTGGCCTAGAAATTTTTCTAAAATTCTTAACAAAGTGCCTATAAAAGCTAGCATGGCCCAGAAAGGATTTAATCTATTTGACATTCGTGGGAAATGGAAGTTTGGAAATAGAATTAACCTTGGCTTTATCTACTTCCAAACCTCGCTCAGACACAACATGCCCAAGTCCAATTCCTTTCTGTACCATGAAGTGGCTTTTCTCCCAACTGAGGACTAAACCAGTCTCCTTACATCGCTTCAGCACATTCTCTAGGTGCAGGAGACATTGGTCAAAAGACAAGCCATAAATGGAGAAGTCCTCCATAAACACTTCAACACACTCGGCAATCATGTCTGAGAAAATGGACATCATACATCACTGGAAGATTGCCGATGCATTACATAATCCAAATGGCATACACTTGAATGCATAGGTATCGTATGGACTCATGAAAGTTGTCTTCTCTTAGTCATCAGGGAAGATTGCAACTTAGTTGTACCCAAAATATCCATCGATAAAGCAATAGTACTTATTCCCCATCAATTTTTTGAGAGTTTGGTCAATAAAAGGAAAGGGAAAGTGATCCTTTTGTGTAGCGGTGTTCAGCTTGTGGTAATCAATATAGACCTTCCATCCAGTTGAGGGTCTAGTCACAACTTGTTCACCTTGGTCATTAAACTCCACAGTAAAGGCTACCTTCTTTGGCACCACATGAATAGGACTTACCCATTTACTATCTGCAATGGGATATATGATCCTAGTGTCCAACCACTTCAGAATTTCCTTTTTAACGACCTCTCTCATATTAGGGTTAAGTCGTCTCTGCATGTCCCTAAATGGCTTAATGGAATCATCAGTATAAATGTGGTGCATGCAGAGTGTAAATTCTATACCCTTAATTTAGCAATGCTCCAAGCAATAGCTTCCTTGTGCCTAGACATACATTCAATGAGGGCTCCCTCCTATGCCTCAGATGGCACAATCGAAATGTTAATAGGAAGCGCATCATTGGTACCCAGGAAGACGTACTTGAGAGTGTCCAGGAGGGGTTTCAACTCAAGGTCAGGGGCTTGTATGGTTGAGGGTTTCATAGTAGATGTCCCCATCTTAGGTAGCAGATCTACCTTAGGCAGAGATGATGGGGAAAGAGACTCAGCAAAAACACCCAACAACTCCTCAAGTTCTAGAATATCCCCTTCACATTCCTCCAAGAGATGGGAATGCTCATTTAGCATGACATGCTGAAGGGGTGATGGGAACACCATTATGAGCCCTAACTAGCTCATTTTGACCCAGAAAAGAGAACAAAAGCTCCTACATAACCAAATAGAGGTCCTAACTCAATGAATAACCCTTCCGAAAGAAAAGCAAGAAACAAAGGGTAAAATTGTAATTTTACCATTGCAGTGCAACAACAGAATTTCTCATGGACTAAATATAGGTCAAATGGTCTTAACAAGATAAAAAGTGGGTTGGTTTAAATAGAAAAGGGTTCATGTGAATTCTAGGAATTAAATGACTTCTTGTAACCCTAAAACAGCCCACTTAATTTAACAAGGTTCCGATCAGAATAAAATTTACCTAAACCCTCTAAAATTTATGGAAAAATATTCTCTAGGGTTTAGAACCTTCAATTTGTCCCATAGAACCTATTTTGACCTAAATTGGGGTCACAGTCAAATGTTTGCCCTAATTGGATTTTTGTGTAAATTTCCCAATCAAACGTGGTCAAACCTAAAATCCAACTTCACCATTGGATTTCTTAGGTTTAAATTAGGTTTGTACCAAAATTTGAACCTAAGGGGAATTCACCTTGACCTACTTTGCAAACTAGTCCAGCCCAATTACATTTCTACCCCTAACTTTTGAAAACTTCTGCAGCCACCCCCCAACTTCCTCATAGTTCTTTGCAATTAGGTCCCTCTAACATTACAACGAAGGGAATCCTACTCCGACGAGGTATTGAGGGAAAGTACTCCCTGATTCCTCAGAAAATCCCTTTCAAATTTGAAAGGGAGATTCTCTGAGAAATCTCCTCTCATGTGAACCCATTATCAAGCCCTAATTCCTACCCAATCTCTCATGCGAACGCATGAGAGATTTGGGTCTCTCTGACCTTCCAACTCCGGCAAGGTTTCCGTGCTTGGAAGCTTGGCTTCCAAGCACAAGACCTCCTACCAGGACTTATAAAAGCCTCCCCAGATCATTCCGCACCTCTCAAGCTTGAAATTGGCCTGAGATACCCCCCAATTCCTCTCTTCCCCTTTGGTCAACCACCCAGCAAGCTCCGATGACCCTTTTCTCTCTCTCTCGTCGCTCTGTCACAATACCAATGGAAAAGTTACCTTTATCCCCTTCATCCGCATCGCACCGCACCAGCCGATGGCCCTGCACCCTTCTCATCGTCGCCGTCCTCCTCCAACTAGGTCCTTCGTCTCCGACAACTGCAGTACAAGCCGGCCGCCTCCTCTGCATCCCCCTTTGTCTATCCACCCTCAAATAAGTTCTATCTCTCTTCTCATCCTTTTTCTATCATTTATTTCTGCAAATCCGCCTCGACGATCGCAAACCACCACCACCTTCTCCACCTCCAGTCAGACCTCTGGTGTGGTGTTCCTGCCGCTCCACGCCTCCATACACCTCTCCAACTACCTCACAAGCTCCGCCACACCTCACTGACACAAACCCCTCACTTTACTCACCACGCCAATCCCCCAGAACGCCCCCAAAACTCCCCCAAACACACCCACCTTCGCACCCACAGGTTGACCTAGGCATGCACGCTCAGGCCACCCCACGCCACGACGACCACTGTACCACCTTTGCCGTGTTCAGGCGAAGCTCCCTACGTGTTCTGACGAGGCTGCAAGGCCGTTTTCTTGTTGACAGGGTTCAGGCCTTCGCCGCCATTGACGGTGCAAGAAGCTTGCTTGGAAGCTTCATACAGGACTCCAGGCACCAGGCTCCAGGTCCCAGGTTGCGAGGATTCCTTCACGCACATTCGCAGTCGAGCAATTGGCATCAACATTCCATGTAGCTGTTGCAATTAGAAGAGACATCTGCTGCGAGCGCCTGCGAAGAAGGTGGGACAACATAGTCCCACCTCGGAAGTGTAGGAGCGGGCGCAGTGATATAAAGTGAAAAAGTGTCAGGGGCTTATCACCTCCTTACCATGGGGTGAGGTCCCACTCGCCCACCACCTCATCCGGGACCCCACTGCCCGCGGACCTGGCTCTGACCTGTATACCTGACTAGCTTGTGCACTCCTCGCCCACCACGCACACTGGTGGGCCTGGTGCCGGGTGCGCATACCCGACCCGATAACCTGAGAAGGAAGAAGAGAGATCGCGAGGGAGGGTAGGGGTAGGTTTTGCTCTCAGGAGAAGAAGAGGAAGCTAAGGAAGGAAGGGCAGCAGCTAGAGAAGCTAAGGAAGGTGAAGGAAAAGCTAAAGAGGAGGAAGCTGAAGAAGAGCTAAAGGCAGAGGAAAGAAGTAATCAGAGAAGAAAGAAGAAGAAGACAAGGGCCGAGAGCAGAAGGAAGAAAAGAAAGAAGAAGGAAATCAGAGACAGGGATCACAGACAGAAGAAGCACTGTAGCAATATGATATTTATGACGTCTGATTTTGCATATTTTTTGTGCTTCTATATACATTGATATTTTGTGGATCTATTTACATTTCTTGCATTATAACTTTGATTTTTCATTGCATGTTAGATCCAATTTGAAAGTTGTGCTCTTGATTTTTAGACCCCAATTTACCCCCTGTGTTCGACCTTGGATTTAAAATTTCAAGTAATAAAATTCATTTGTTTTCGAGCGATTTCAACTGTACTGCGACTCATTAATTTAACATTGATCTCGACTTGCTTAAACAAGGGGGTCATCACATAACATTGCAGGGGTTGTCTCTTCAATCAGGTCATCTATCACCTCAACTTGGGAACAATCCTCAAGCTCGGCTTGTTTATAAGCGTCAAACACATTAAGCTAGATTTTGTTATTCCCAAAGCCCAATTTTAATGCTCCAGTATTGCAATTGATTGAAGCATGCGAAGTTGCAAGGAGGGGGCATCCCAAAATGATTGAGGGCTTGGTTGGCTTGTTGGTAGGGTCAGTGTCCAAAACTAAGAAGTCAACGGGGAAGAAGAAATCCTCCACTCCCACAAGGACATCTTTCAGAATTCCCTACAGTGTCTTGAGTGTTCGATCAGCAACTTGGAGGATTACCGGGCTAGGCTTCAGATTGCCTCCCCCAAGTTGTTAATACACGTAGCTCGGAAGGATGTTCACCCCCGCACCCAGATCAAGTAGAGCCTCATCTATCTGTAAGTCACCAATGACCACTAAGATGTACGGGGCTCCTAGGTCCTTAAGTTTTGGGGGTGTGCCATGTTGAACTATTGAGCTAACGGAATCAGGTAGTACAACTTTTGATTGGACCTGTTTCCTAGATTGCCACTTTTTTGTGCACAGGTCCTTTAGAAAGCGGGCATAAGACGAAGTCTGCCTGATAGCCTCAAGCAAAGGCAGGTTAATCTACACTTGCTTGAAAGTTTCCATGATCTCATCCATCTTATCTTTGGCTCCAGATGAACTAGCAGAGGTGTACCTAGAGGTGGATAAGCACTCTGAAAAGGACACTCTCAGTCTCTAGGTGGAAGGGTTGTCATGTCGGGTAAGGGGTGGAACGAGGGCAACCTCTTCCGGTGAGATGATTTCAAGCGGAGAGTTGGGCAATTCTTCTCCAGTGGGGACGAATGTCGAGGTAGATGGGTTTTCAGAAGGTGAGACTATAGGATTATCAGGTTTGGAAATTTCTTTCCCACTCCTCAGAATAGTCACCTCCTAGGCATGCTCCCTAAAGACAATCTCTTTTCCTTTAGGATTCTCCTCAGCAGCACTGGGAAGCTTCCCAGTTTCCCACTGTCTAACGGCCTCAACAAGGTGTCCTATTTGCGATTTCATTTCATGTATAGCCTTGTCATGAGATTGGATGATGACAATTTGACTTTCTTGCATAATTCTCAACATTGCCTTCAATTCATCCATCTCAGAGGTCTTTGGTTGGGCAAAGATCTGAGGTTGGTTCATTTGTTGGTTTTGAAAGGGTTGTGGTTTATAATTCCCTGAATTTAAGACATTCCTTTGTCTCCATGAAAAGTTTGGGTGATTCCTCCATCCCTCATTATAAGTGTTGGGAAAAGGGTCATTACGAGGTCTAGGATGGAACCCTTAAGTGACATTCAGGTCAGCCTATACAAACTCAGGGAATTGGGAGGCCAAGTGGCAATCCACAGTGGCGTGTGTATTGCCTTGGCAAATGGAGCATTCTGAAGCTTGGGATGTGGAGGTGCTAGATGTGAATTGGCGCACACTTGACATAAGCCTTTCCATATTTTGATTCAACAATTGAATCTGATAGGATAAATTTTGGGTGTCCCTAGCCTCATTTGCCTCCAACTTTCTTTGCATGAGAGTGGGTTTTCTATCAGAGTAGGAAGAATTCAAGTGAATAGAATTCTCACTCAAAGTATCAAAAAGGTTCCAAGCTTCATCCTCAGTCTTAGATAGAAAGGTTCCTGCACAGGCACCATCCACAGTCTGCCTATGCGAATCATTAAGTCCGGTGTAGAACCTTTCAACCAATTGCCACTTGGGCACCTAGTGATGTGTGCAAAGTCTCAACATGTCATTAAAGTGCTCCCACGCATCATAGAAAGCTTCCCCATCCTTTTGAACAAAACTCATAATTTCCCTCCTAAAGTGATTGTTTTGCTCATGGGGAAATACTTCTTCAGAAACTCCTTCTTTAAGGCATCCCAAGTGTTAATACCATCTAGGATATGATACCAATACTTGGCCTTGTCCTTGAGGGAGAAAGGAAAGAGGGTCTGCATTTAGGCGTCATCAGTAACGCCCTGTAGCTTCACCGTGGAACAGACCTCGGTGAATTCCTCTATATGCCTGTAAGGGTCTTCCCTACCAGTACCATAAAAGGAGGGCAACAAGGATATGGAACTACTTTTGATCTCATAAGGATTGTCCCCTCCAGGTCTACGTAGTGCAGGGCCAATTTGATTGGTCGAAATGAAATATTCCTTAAGGCTCCTTTGACCAGCCATCTCTTCCCTTAGATGGATCCTTCTTAGGATTCTTTCAGGTTCAGGATCAAACACCAGTTGTCTCCTAAGAGATCGCCTACCAAGCATGCACTACAAACACAATTCAAAAGAACTTGTTAGGTATTTACAGATTTAGGCTTTCAACTTTAATTCAGATTAAAGGTGACAATACAAGTTGCCCAATCAATTATGCGCCTGTTGTCGACCTACAAAATGCCTAAAAAGACCTAGTTGGAGATTAGGTGTTCTTCCCTAAAGCTCAAATGGTAGAGCAACTCCAAAGACGAAAGATCGAAGGATGCAAGTAGGCCTAAGCCTTCCTTTGAAGTTTTGCTTTCGCGATGCTTCTTAACTACCCCCAAAAATCCGTGACAGGGTATCCCCCTCTTTGGAGTTACAAAACCTTTGATCTCAAGTTCTAAACACTTTAGAATCCAATGGTAGGAGGGCTCTTGTCCTAGTTGTTCCAAGACTTAAAAGTGTCTATATGCGTGCTTCGATGCAATAAAATAGAAATGTGTGCATACAACAAAAAATGTTTTTGAATTTTTGAAACGCACGCAAGATTAACAGCTCAAGTTCATGGTTTTTAGGGTTTCTCCATAACTTAAGGTCCTTTTTCAAGAACAATATGTGACCACTTGTTAGATCTTTTCAATTCAATTAGGTGGTCTTGCAATTAAATCCAAATGCAAATGCATGAACAAGATAGAATGCAAGGAAAAGAAAATGTACCTCGTCTCCAGCAATCAGCATTGAAATGCACTCAAATGCAAAATAAATCTAGAGGCTACTCATACACACCTAAATGGTCGTTCTAGGGCATGCAGCTTCTAGTAGGCAGTTCGTGATGTTTTTTTTATGTTTTATATCTAACCTAGTTATGCACAAACAAGAAAAATAAAATCAATCTACAAAAGAAAATAAAAAACTAAATCTAAATAAATGGGAACATACTCCCGCAAAAATGCCCTCTACAATGGGCCTAAAACAAGTTCAGGGAATAAACCGTTCAAAATGAACCCCAGAACAAGAGTCTCAAATCAAATGTGTAAGGAAAATTAAGTCTAAATTCTAAATCCTACTCTAATCAAATCAAAGACTAAATGTGCAAAGATGATCGTCACGTCTTCGTCCTTCCTCTCCTAGCAGTCTGGTTCCTTACAAGGTGGCTCGAATAATTTCTCCTCTGGTGGCATCAAGGATCACCTCTCACAATGGCTGGTGTGATGGCGAGTCGTAGAATGTGTGTCACGAAACATATGCACTCGCACCAGAATAAAAAGATCCAGAGTTAAATATACTTCCAAAATTTAAATCAATGTAAACAAAAGAATGAATGGGATTTTATTATGCATGTTGCCTCCCCAGCAACAGTGCCATTTGATCGGGAGTTTTCTCTTGCAAAAATAATGTATCAAAAAAATATGTCATCGCAGTAAAATCACGTGGTGGAAAATCTCCATTCAAAAATTACTAAAAATATACTGAAATTATACCATAACTTCAGGTCGTATCACAGGGAGGCACAAACCAATAAATGCACAGATTATCTCACATCCATCATTGCCATTATCTAAAAATATCATTCATCAAATAGTTCCTAAAAAAATTGAGTAAAAACTCCTCTTCAATTAGGCATATGGTGCAAGGATTCATTGAAAATGCATTTTAAACAAAAGATGAGGAGGCTAACACAAATTTTCCATAATATTTAAAAAATTTAAAAATCAAAACCGGCAATGGAAGGAGATGTAAAAACTAATACCCTCTTCACTGTAGCAAAATAGAGCACTTTGTGCGAGTGCTCTCCACGCACAAGGGGAAGGGAAGCCAGAGATGAGGAACTTGTCGAAGGGAGAGTAAGCCGATGCGCATCCGATGGTGGTGGTGGCAAGAAGCGAGATGGTTGGAGGTAGCCGGTCGATGACTTGGAGGTCACCGGCGGTGGGTTAATCCACGCGTGCGCGTAGATCGCAGTGGGCGCGTCTGAGGGCGTGGCCAAGCTAGTGAGGTCGAGGCGAGCTCAACGGAGGCGATGACGTGGAGAACAGTGGCCGGAGTTGGCGGCTACGTGGAAGGAGTGCACGGTTGTTGATGGATTCTTCTAGAGAAGATGAACAATGCGTGGAGAGGAGTTGCAGTCGTTGCCATGGCCACACGAAGGTGGCACGATGGCACTCGAGGGCATGCGAGGGAGTGCCTTCACGTGAAGAGGCTAGCTACACTGTGGCTGCGCACTAGCGTGGCCATGCAGTGAGGGGCACATGCGGTGAGTGCAAGTGCAAAGGTGGTGCTACTACTCATGCATGCGTGATGGTGAGGGCGGTGCTGGCCGCACGGGAAGGAGTTGTCGCAAGGAGGTTTTGTTATCGAAGGAGAGATGCTGACAAGGGTAGTGAAGGGCCGGCTGTTGGAGGTGGTCGGCGGTCTGAGAGGGAGGGAGGAATGTCGACTTTGTTGGTGCATAGAGGCTGCGATTCTGTTGGTGGTTCACATGGCCAATGCGGCCACGCTCATGGTGAGGCTGCACAAGCCGATGTTGGCATGGCAGACTATCACCCCACCTACCTGTGGTGGTGGACTTCTGCACACGATAGGAGGCCCGCAGTGGCGTACGCACAGTGGTGGGTTGGGGGTGGTGGCCTCCCTTGCTCCGCAGCCTCCTCCTTCCTCTTATAGCAGCTCATCTTTTTTGAATTGAATCGCGAGGAGCTAGATCCACTTTTTCAATTCTTTCCTTCTGGGAGGAGTGGATTGCTCCATGATGGTCGAGTCGAGGCTGCAGCTGTTGCAACGTGGCTTCGTTTTGCACAGAGTCCTTCAGGAGAAGTATAGATAAATAAATAAAAATTAGCTTATTTATAGATAAAACCTTATAAAATATCTAATTATATGTAATGCATGTATTATGTATAATGCCCACTAAATTAGAATGCAAGATAAATTAAAAACTAAGCTAAGGCATGCTAAGACCTAAAAAATTCGATGCATGAAACAAATCTATAATTAATGTATTTATCCTAATGCATGCTAAATACATGTTAAATTAACTTAATGTCTAGGCACTTAAATACCTAAATAGCTCACAAATATGGGCTAATCACTTGCCCTTTGGTTTACAGGACTTGGTAAGCTAAGCACACAAAATCACACACTAGTTGATTTAGTGCACTTAATAAAGAAATCATGCCAAAAGTGTTCTATTCTGAAAAGTCGTCATGAAGATCTAGCTTTGGAGTGGTTTGACAACACAAGTTGATTGAATGAGTTCTCAGCATGGAGGGGTGGGAAATTTCTCTCGAAGATGCATATTAACATATCATCTCCTCGATGCTTGTCTCTTAGGATATCTAAATATCCTACTGGGGGCATGTAAGCATCTTCTGCTAGTTCAGGTGCCATGGGTGGGATTATCTCAAAATATCGATTGCCAGGGCCTGAATTTAGCTATAGAATGCCATGTGTGGCACTATCATGAAGTATCGAAAGCTAGGAGTTCTAGGGGTTGCCATGGGCGGTGCTATCTCAAAGCATCGAAAGCTAGGGATACTTCGAGGATTGATGGTGGGGATAAGGAATCCAATACAGACCGTGTTTATGGCCAATTAGAGGCTAGATCTAGGGAAATATAAAAGGTAAAGAGAGAAAACACTCAAAATGAAAAAATCTTTCTCTATCCCTCTTACAAAAATGCATTAGCAAACTAAACCTGGACACAATACATCTAACGCACGAGTGCTTTAACCGCTGGGGTTAACGATTCTTTGAGTAGTTTTTGCAGGCCTTAGAAACCTTTGCAATAGACCCAAGCTAAAGTTGTTCAAGGCTGGATCTTGACTGGTACTTGAGTACCTCTAGGTATATCGTTGGCATTCTGATTTAATTTCTAGAGAGTGGTACAAATCAGGCATCTGAACATCAAAAGCATGGTCTAAAGATCTTATTCTTTCCACGAGATTTTGCTAGGGACTAGCAAAAGTTAGGCATGGGGGTATGATGGTAACACCATCATTATCCATAACTATCTTAAATTAGTCAGAATCAAGAGACAAATGCTCCTAAGTAATCACCTAAGGATAGTAATTCCACTCAAATCCATTCTAAGAAAAAAACATTAAAATGGGATAATTCTGTAGTTTTAACATCACATCATAAATGCAGAGTAACCACGAGGTTTCCCAAGAGTTAATTGAAGGTCTAGTTAGCATTAAAGTCCAAAGAGTGGGTCCACACAGACAAAAATAGGGTTTCACGCATTCCGAGAACCAAAATAACACATAAAATCCTAATTTCAGATCTGCTTAAATTAAAGAGATTCTGGTCAGGATAAAATTCATCTAAACCTCCTAAAATTCATATAAAAATATTCTATGAGTTTCGGTACCCTTGGTTTGACAATCTAAACTCATGTTGACCTTGGATAGAGCTTCAAATGGGATTTTGCCCTAATTTGGGATTTTATGTAAATTTTCCAATCAAACGTGGTCAAAATTCAAATCCAAGTTCACCATCAGATTCCTTGGGTCCAAATTAGGTTGGTATCAAAGTTTGGGCCTAATCAAAGTTCATCCTGACCTAGTTTGCAATTTAGTCCCTTAAAACTCTATTTTTCACACTTAAGTCCCTAACTTTTAGATTCCTTGCAATCAGGCCCCTAAATTCTCATCATTTTATTCAAATAGGTCCCTATCACCATTGATGTGTGAACGTATTTGCATCCGACCTTCAAACGAGGAGATCTCCTTGATTCCTCAGCCAATTCCTCCCAAAATTGGAAGGAACAATCTTTAGGAGATCCTCTTTTGATTGAATCACTTTAGGGATTCCAAATCACACCGTGGAGCTTAGAAAAGCCCTCAAAATCTATGAGGGAACCCAAATCAAATCGCGATGAAATCACGACTAATTCCCTTGTTTGAGCTCTATATAAGCTCTAAATCATACGGTTGTTCTCTTTAGTCGAGTTTAGGCCCAAAAACCTTCATTCTTCCCTTCTCCGACCGCCCTTCGGCTCGACTACAACAACGCTCCTCAACTCCATCCTCAGACCAGCCAATAGTCAAATTGGCTAGTCCTTCTTCTTCCTTAGCTTCTTCCACCTCTCGCCGGCCAAAGCGAAGGCCCCCAGACCCCATCTACCTTGCCGTCTCCCTCAATGGAGTTCTCGTCTTCCTCGGCATCGGCCAATCAAAGCCGGCGTCAATCTCTTCCTCTCTCTCTTTAGACTCCATTCAACTCCTTCTCATCCTATTTCAACTGCCACTCCACTGCCTCCCCCATCATCTTCCCCACAGTCGGCGAGGCTCCAATGAGATCACCCAGCCACATCACGCCACCAAACATTCTACCACCACCTCCAAAACATTCCTCACTACCTCGCGATCAAAAGCCATAACATTATTAGGGCTTTCGATCACCCGAACACTCGGTCGGACACACCCATCTGCACCACTGTCATTTACCATCATCCGATCGCCCTAGCACTTCAATCACCTCGCCACCATCACCAGCACACTTGCCACGCTCAAGCGAAGCTTCTGAGCATACTGACTGGGGTGTTTAACCCATATTCTTGTCTATAGGTCCTTGCCGCCGCCGTCGTCTCCCCCATTGCCGTTAGCCACCATCCGGTCAGCATCATTCCCATAACCACTGCTAACAGACGCGGATAAGCATTGCGAAGACTCCTACTCCTTAGATTAGAGAAAGAAGCAGCAACAGCCACCCCAATCACCCGCAACTCTAACTGCAATTTAGTGAAGAACGAGTGGGACATAGTCCCACATCGTTAAAAGACTATTTGAAAATGCCTTAATAAGGAATTGTGTCCATGGCCTTGGTACCCATGAACACTGGGGGTCAGGTTCCCTACCCCATACATATGGACACACACACACGCCCACTCACACGCACGCGTGAGTGCGTTCCTAGGTGAGAGCCTGGGCATTGGTTTTGCTTCAGGATTTATGTCCTGTTGCCTTGAGATGCATACCCATATGCTCGGTGCTTTAGCCTTGTGTTGAGGCTATTCTCTTGTGTCCTCAATGCTTGGCGACTTTAAGTCATCTAAGGATTCCGATTGATGTATGTTGTGGCTTTGAATTGCTGTGGGGTATTGGAGGCCTGTGCTGATTGGCTACTTAAGGCAACTGGCTTTGTGCTTGTCGTTGGCTCTGATTTGAGAGTAAGTGATTCTAGATACTGTTGGGATATTGATTGAAATTAAAACATGTGATATGAGCTTAAATTGAGGGATTAATTGGTGATTTAAATCACCATTCTTTTTAGATTTCTTATTTATTTTTATCCCATTATTTCTTGAGATACTCTTGATTATAATTCAATATACTTGTGAGTACACTATTCATTGCATATCTTTATTACTGTGCTAATTGATTATCACTTGCGATGAGTGTGTGAATTCCATATTTGCTCCTTTCGAACAACCTCAGACTCCATTTTGATTTCGAGTTTTTATAAATTTTAAGTGTTTGTTGCATTTTTGTTGAGTCTACTACAGCGTGCATCTTTTAACACTCAACGAATTCGCATGACAACAGTAGCCCTATATAAGGGCTTTACAGTGGTATAGTTTAATTTTAGATTCGATTAAATTATGCCCTCAAATTGAGGGCCAAATATGTGAAATTAGAACGTTGTTTTCACATAGTAGTGCTCAAATTGGGCACTACAATTGGTGCCACATCATTGGCCGAAAGCCACCTAACGTAGTACAGGTTGATTTCATGCCCTACGCTGCTCAGTCGTCAGCGTAGGGCACGAAATATCGTCCCACTACCTCATCTCTCCTCTGAGCATACGATATGAGCATGAATTGTGAATAGTGCCTAGGCTAGGGGCCATGCACTGTGCTAGGGCTTGTGTGGGCCCAATATTGGGCTTGAAATTGGATAAAATGGACAATAATTGAACTAGAACCAAGTTCAGTGGTGGTTTGGTCCCACCCCCCATATGGGTGTTGTTTATCCCATGAAAGACCAGTTCGCCAATTAAAAACCAAAATTTTGGTTAAGTAAATGTTAGTTGAACCGACTGTGTGAGGGAGGCCCTAAAGAAACTAAGTGTTGAAGAGAGGAAGAGAAGAAGAGCCGTGAACAGCTAAGTGTGAAGCTCTGTATGTGTGTGTGCCTATGTATGTGTGTACATATGTATATATGTGTACATGTAAAATATAATATGTATAGTATATGTATAAAAAGCATATGTATATGAATAATATAATTATAATTGTATGTATATGTATACTGTAATATATGTATATAGTAGGATAGTATGTTTGAGCTCTTATATGTATATAAATAAAACTAAAAGCTTTAGTGACAGATTCATCCGTCACTGTATACATATATATGTCAGTATAGATAGCTATTTTACCTTATATTTTGTATATAATTTTATTAAAGCTTTAGTGACACTTATTTATGTTATTGTATATAATATATGTTACTATAGATATTAGTATGTTATTATGATTTAGTATAGTAGATATTATTAGGTATTTTTGTAGCTATACTTAGGTATTACCTATATTAGTTGTAAATAACTAACATAGAGTAATTATATATAGTTTTTGATGTCTGTTTATTATACACATGTTTTCAGGCATTGTGATGCAATTTAATTGATTCTTTTGTAAATAATTAGCCCATTCATTCATTATTTGATTGATTCATTCATTTTGTAAATAAAATTAACATTTTTTCTAGAATAAAAGAACATTTTTGGACATAGAGAGTGATGTATATCAATAACTGCCTCTCAGTGAATAACCTGGAACAAACTAGTAAAAATTGTAAATAAATAAAATTGATGTGACATCGATTTGCATTTCGTGACATCTATACTACAACAATGACATTTAAAACCATGTTTTTAGTACAAATCAAAAGTCGACCATCATATTTTTGACGCTGTTGTCGGGGACAAAAACCCAACAACAACGCGTTATTGTGATTATTTGACAATTATCGCTGTTCGTCGATTAATGTTTGCCTGAGGACCATAATTCCACTCTGATTTGATTTGAGAAGATAGAAAATAGGGTTAATTCTGTTGTTTAACAGCACATCACAAATGTAGATTAACCATGGGGTTATTTAGGGGTTAATTGAAGGTCAATTGAACATAAAAGCCCAAGAAGTAGGCTCATACTGACAGAATCAAGATTTCGCACATTTTGAGGACCAAAATAGGACTGAAAATCCTAATTATTAGCTACACTTGAATTGAAATGGTTCTAGTTAGGATAAAATCAATATAAACCTCCTAAAATTCATAAAAAAATATTCTAAGAGGTTTGGTACATTTGGTTTGATCATCTGAACCCATTTTGACTTAGAACAGAGTTTCAGATGAGAATTTGCCCTGAATTTTCCTAGTCAAGCATGGTAAAAACTCATCCAAGTTCACTATTAGATTCCTTAGGCCTAAATTAGGTCAAGACCAAAATTTAGGCTCAATCAGAGTCATCTTGACCTAGTTTTCAATTTAGTCTTTAAAGTCTATTTCTTACACTCAAGCCCCTAGGTTTCAGGTTTCTCACAAAAAGGTCTCTAACTTTCTCATCGTCTTTGCAATCAGGTCCCTGCCACCAGGAATAGTGTGAACAAAGTCAACCTAAACTCCCAGCCTTTAACCGAGGAGTTCTCCTATAATCTAAGTTCAAATTCCTCCAAATTTGGAGTGATTATCAATCAAGATCTCTTCCATTTGGGCATGCTTCCAAGGGATGAAATCAACCCACGAGTTCATGCGAACTCCAAGATTCACAAATTAAAATTGCCATGAAATCATGCTTTCCGTCCCTGAACTCTTCAATTTGAGCTCATAACTGATCTCCATAAAAGC
Source organism: Thalassia testudinum (assembly GCA_037157565.1). Taxonomy (NCBI): domain Eukaryota; kingdom Viridiplantae; phylum Streptophyta; class Magnoliopsida; order Alismatales; family Hydrocharitaceae; genus Thalassia; species Thalassia testudinum. The sequence goes on from JAZHRO010000024.1 coordinate 94,521,279, forward strand.
TCCCCGAAGTTCCTAAGATCATTTGAGCTCAATTATAGGCTAAAACACCCCTTCTTTATCTTCTCCGGCCACCTACGTCGCGGCTCCAATGACTGTCCTCCCCCGTCCTATGGCCTCCCAACAGCCAAATTGGGAGCACCTCCTTATCCCTCACCTTCGTTCGCTTCTTGCCGACCAAAGCGAAGGCGCTCTCCCCCTTTCCTTGTCACCCTTTTCATTGCCGAAGGTTTCATCTTCCTCGCAACTGGCAAGACACGTTGGAGCGAAATCCTTCCTCTTTTGTCTAGTAAACTAGGTCATTCTCTTCCTCTCTCTCCCTAGTGTAGGTTTAGCTCCTTAGGAACCTAATTCAACCATCGTACACCTCTCTCCCTCTCCATCTTCTTCGCAACTAGTGAAGCTTCGACGAGCTTCGTCCGATCACTACACTCAATGAAACAACACACCACCTCCACCCACACGTTCGTCTCACTTCCACAAGTAAAAGCCCTAACCTAATTAGGAGCTTTGCTTCCTCCATTGGCCGGTCGAACACCCCCGATCTCCACCTCCATCTCCAACACCGGTCGGTCGCTTCACACCCTCACACACCAAATTGCCACCACCAACGAACTCCATGCACTCTAGCGATCCTTGTGAATGTTTTTATTTGGGCTTTAAGCCCGCATTTGTGTTTCAAGTTCTTCGCCAACGACTTTGCTTCTGCCACCTCCATTTGTCGTTGCCCAGCTGTCATCGCCACCACGACCACCTCTAGTAGCTGCAGATGAACACCCTAAAGGACACTAGGTCCTCAATTGAAGAAGAACGGCACAGTAACAACTTCAACTCCAAGCTTGAATCCATAGTTGCACACACGAGAGAAGAGGGCACATTTAGTGCCACATCGTATGCAATGAAACCCAACAGACGCATAAAAGGAAATTCTCCCATTGGCTTACTACCTTTCACATGGGGGTGAGGTCCCCTCACACACTCTCTCTCTTACTCCTTGCCCACCACCACATGCATGTGGGTGTGGTCCCTATACCTGGATCCGATTACCCGTTACTATACACCTGTATACCCGGTTCTAAGAGAGAGAAAGGAAGAGGTTTCTGATGAGGGAGGGGGTTTTTGCACTGTGCTTCTCGAAGTGCGTACCAACACTTAGCAACATTCTAAGGTTTGAAAGGGTATTGTGCTTGGTGACTTTAAGGTGTCTGCCTCACGTGCTCGACATCTGCTAATGGTTGATTTGAGGCACTGTGGAGATATTTGATTCTTTGCTGGTGTGGATAAGTGGTTAAGACCACTGTTGAGATATTTGGCTGTGAATTGAGATTGAGAGTTGATATTGGGATATGTGCTTGATTGAGGAGTTAATTGGTGATTCAAATCATCATTTTTATCTTCATTTATATTCTTTTTGTCCCATTGACTTCTGAGATACAATTTGCAATTGTTGAATATATTTTTGAGGATTATTCATTGCATATCATTCTTGTGATTAATTAATGTGCTCATTATTGTGACTAGCAATTGAATACCATATTTACTTCCTACGAACAACCTAGGAACTCATGATTTTTTTATCTTTACAAATTTAAATGTCGTATTGCTTTTATCGACTATACTACAATGCTATACTTTACTAAAACATGACAGAAGCGTAACAACATTTTGGCGCTGTTACTGGGGAGCAACGTGTAATTCACCACTAGTCATATCATATTGAGCTAATTTCTAACTTGCTCTATCTATTTTGTTTTGTTGTTGCGAGGTACCTCACGAGGAGACCTTCCGTGCAATCAACCACTCCAGGGGCAGGTAAAACTTCTCTTCTTCCCTAATCACCTAATCTTGGGAAGAGAAAAAGGAAACAAATCAATTGGGATCCACTTGCCTTATTTTCCTAATAATATCATTTAAAGGCAAAGGAGTTTCCTTATTTGTGAGATTAATTGAAATTTGATTTATGTTCATATGATTTGATTAGAGATTCCCCGTCCTGATTTCCTATACCTATTAGGGATTTGTGCTAAAATTTTCTAACATCTTGGACTACTCACTTTCTTGTTTGAGTCCAAGGTGTTATATTTGGAATCAAATTGGACTTGAAATAGAGCCAATTTAGGATTTTCACATTAGGGTTTTGAAGTGTTAGTACACATTTGCCTGCAATTAAGGAAATTGATCTTCCAGTATTTGTATGCTATCCAAGAACTTGTCTGAACTAATCTATTCTAGTAAGTCCTAAAATCAAGGCTCTAAATTCACTTGAATCATAAACTTTGGGATCTAATAACCTGTTGAGAACCAATTCAAGGTGAGTTGGGTGCTCTGACGCAAGTCATTCTCAACCTTAGGACAGGTTAGGTGAAGTCAATTCACCCTGTGAATCAACAAACCTACAAATTAGGTCACAAATTGAAATAACTTCTAAATCAAGTGAAATTCAAGGAACAATTAGGGCTAGAGTTGGTAGACTTAGGTCTCAATTCATGCATGCCGGTCTATTTGGAACCGTAATGACAAGGAAGGTCAGGTGGAGAAACCTTACAACCCGTGGGGATGCTCTTCAGTGTATGAGTCTTTGCGGGACTCTCCCTTCTTGACTGCCCAAGTAATTCTCAGGTGTGTGGATTTTTGATTGAGAGGTCCATTTGCCTCAAACAGCCTTAATCATCTAAAATTTTTAGGTGCCTTGATTGGATCCAATACACATCTAGTCCTTCATCTATTTTTTAGTGCACACACAGAGGAGAGGTCCCTAGGTCTGACCTAGAAGCCTCCATTAGGGTTGATCTTTTAGGGAAATCTGATCTAATATGATCAAGTCAATCTAGATCTGAATTTGATACATCATCCTGATCCACCATCTGATGTGAAAATGCTACCTAACAACATAGGAAAAATGTTCAAGAAACTTGAATCTAGTATGAGCATCAAAGAGAAAATGATCGAGGTTGCCTTTAGACATAGGGAAGAATTTGACAGGACCTCAGATCCATTTAGGAACATTCAAGTTAATGTACCAGAAATAACAACCTTCCTTATGAATCGTGCCGAAATGATGTTAACACAAATGATACGTGATTCGACCCAGGATGCTCTCATATCGGAATACGGTGAATTATGGAGATTGCATAGCACAGAAGGCTTACAATGTTTGACATATCCACCACTTTGAGAGATACACCAGGATGTCATTGAAAAACTTGCGAATGTGCTAAATATGTTGCAACAAGCAATTGGTTAGAAATATCCATAATGCCACTCAAAAGTTGATGAGACATCTTGGAGTATTTTTTAGGATCAATGTAATTTCCGATAGTCGGGTACGAAAATAGAGGTTGTTATCAACCCCCAACCCAAATGGAATCGAATTGTGATTTTGTTGATGATAATGTCATCATCAGCCATATCTATCTTTAATTAGTCATATTCCATTAATAAATTCTCCTACATAACCGCCAAAGGACCATAATTCACTGTACATCCTTTCTGAGAGTTTAACATGAAACCAGGGTTAAAACTGTAATTTTACTATCATATCATAAATACAGAACAAATTGTGGGTTTTCTTAGGGGTTTATCAAGGGTCAAATATGCATTAAAGTCTAACAAGAGGGTCCGTGCAGATAGAAACGGGTTTTCACGTTACGAGAATTAAATGACATCTGAAACCTTAAAAATAGACCCGCTTAATTCATTAAGGTTCTAGTCAGGATAAAATTCACCTAAACCTCTAAAAATCATAAAAAAATATTTTCTATGGTTTGGCATCTTTGATTTAACCATTGGAATCCATTTTGACCTAAAACAGTCTCAAACAGACAGTTGCCTTAATTTAGGTTTCTGCGTAATTTACCTAGTCAAAATTAGTCAAAACCTAAATCGAACTTCACCATCAAATTCCTTGGGCCCAAATTAGGTTTGTACCAAAATTTGGACACAATCAGAGATCGTCTTGACCAAGTTTGCATTTTAGTCCTATTTGACTCTTTTCTCTCATACATATGCCACTAACTTTCGAATTAATTTCAATCAGGTCCCTAACTTTATCATCATTCTTTACAAAAAGGTCCTCATGCCATATTTGGAAGGTCATACCTTCATCGTCAAGTTCGAGCGAGGATTTCTTGCTCAATCCTCAACCAAACCTTACCAAATTTGAACTGAAGATTTCTTCTGAAATTGCCTTCCACATGAGCACATACATGAATCCTAAATCACCCCTAAATCCTCATGCGAACCTTTTGAAGGTTCACATATCCGACTTGCGAGAAATTTGAGTTCCAAGCTTGGTTTCCAAGCTTGAAACCCCTCCCCATGGCCTATAAATGGACCTACGATGTAAACCTCACCTCCTTAACTAGGTTTGGCCTCAAAAATCTTCCCTTTTTCCTATCTCTAGCCTCCTCCAACCAATTCTCCGGTAGCCCTCCTTGTTTTCCTTCATCTGCGCCTCCAACCATCAAATTGGAGGCACAACTATCCTCCCCTCCTTCCTCCGATGATGGCCGGCCAAAGCCCCAAGTTTTTGAACTTTCCTCGTTGCCGTTCACCTCACCGGAGGGTTCATCTCCCCCACGTCCGGCCATCACACTGGCATGGGCTTCCTTTCCCTTTTCGTCCTATTACTAGGTTCAACCTTTTCCTCTCCTCCTCCTTAATCTCCCTGGCCCCTTATCCTCCAATTTTGATCGCCGTTCACACTCTCCCCCTCCGTCTTCTCCAAGTCCAGCAAGGGCTCCGACGAGCCCGTGGCACCACCACACACCACCAAACATCACATTACCACCGCCAAAACCTCTGTCATGGCCTCTAGAACAAAATCCTTGACATTATTGGGCCTATCGACCTATCTACATCCTACAGAACTCACCCACTTTCACACTTCTCCTCCAACTCCAACACACCACCATACGCACTCTAACGGCAAGCCACCATCACCTAAACCCTCGCCGCATCCTTACGAACCTTCTGAGCATTTTAATTGGGACATTTAGCCCATATTCTTATTTTCTGGTGTCCTCGCCGGAGCAGCTGTAAACGTCGTCACCTCTGCCTTCATCTGCAGTTCTCTGACCGCCATCTGACCACCTGCTGCCTGTGATCCACGCGGACCTGAATCTTGAAGCCCTCTAGACCTTTGCGCAATAGCAACAGCAACAACTGCAACTACAATTGGAGCTTCAGCCATCTGCTGCAGCTACGTGAGGAAGATATGGGACATTTAGTCCTACATCGGGCACAGAAGAGCACTTAAGAGTGCTTAAGTTGTTTTTGTCACACCGGCTCTTCTCCTTAAACACTGGGGGTGAGGTCCCCTCTCATCCACTCACCCGACCGGACCCGACCTAACCTATGCACTCCTCGCTGTGACCCACGCCCGCAGCCCTGAACCCAGGTGCACAATGCCCAATAACCCAATAAGCCTGGATCTTTAGAGAGAGAAAGCAGGAAGGAGAGAGAGAGCACGCAGGGTAGAGGGTTTGTGCTCTCTGAAGAAGCATCCCTTTGTGACACTTAGGTGCATAAGAGATTATTTCCCTTGTGCTGCGAAGAGAAGAAAGAGAAGAAGCTAAAGGCGAGGAGAGAAAGGAAGAAGGAGAAGAGGTTCTAAAGAAGAAGAGAAGGCTTGAGTCTACCTTCTGTTAAGACGTCTGATTTCTAAGCCTGAGGCACTGTAGCATTCAAGCTACTGTTCATCTATTTGGTTTAATTGGAATATTTGCTACATGCTTAAATAAAGGATTTAAGTGGTTATTTAAATCACCATTATTTTCTATTCTCTTATTCTTTTTGCTCCATCATATGTTGGTTCTCATTGAGTATATTTTTACCTATATCATTCATTGAATATCTTATATTTTGCTCCGTTTATTGTGCTCATTTATGTATTAATTGAAATTAGCATGTGAATTCCATATTTACTCCATGTGTTCGACCTCGGACTTCAATTCGAGTTATAAATTGTATTTGTTATAGAGCGATTTAGGAGACTTTACTACAACCAAAAACTTTAATCTCCTGAAAAGCCTATCAACATTTGTGCAGAATGAAAAACCTGATCTTGATATGGGTTGGGTGAATCCAGTTACAGGTATTCCCGATTATGAGCAAGCCATAGAAAACTGTGAAACTGGTCTATCATGCCTAGATTTTCCAAACACTTGTAAAGAATTAGACTCAAAAACTCTCAAGGATGTAACTCTCATGCTTATCCTGTTAAGGTATTTCTCGAGAGTGATTTTGACATTCCAATGAAATCAAATCCATATTCTAGTGACTCAATACCTACCCTTGATCTAGAATCTAGATCTGAGCCTAGTTGGGATGATCATCAGGCCCAATGCGATGAGAACAAGATTTTAGAACTGAATTATGATTTTGGGCTTGTATTTGATAATTATACCTCTCTAGACTCCTCAGAAAAATAAATTGATTTTTCGGAAGTCGCACCAATTTACGATACAGAATCAGAAGAGTTGGAAGAGTTGAAATTTGATTGGATGTACCCTAGTTGCCTAGAACTTGAGCCTATGCCTAATAAAGATATCCCTCCAAGCTTGGAATTTAAGACTAGGTTAGACCAAAGTCAAGTTGATAATTTCATGCATCTTGATTTATTCTGTGGTGGAAATCCCGATCTCGAATCAGGTTTAGAAACTGATTGTCGCAAATTCTCCGATGATTTCGAATCATATCTGATTTCAGAGAACCATTGTTTCTAGATGATTACAAGCCAGTTTACAACCTCAGTATCCAAGATCCATTCTTTGATTCTGATTCTGAGGCCAATGATTTGGAGCTCGAAGCAGCCATACCTCCTACAGAGCCATTCAGAGCTCGAAGCAGCCATTGTTTTCAAATTTTTCTATCAACAATGGCCAATTTTATCTTAACAAGATACTTCGAGTTCCCAAAGTTTGCACAAATCTTTTGCCTGTGTGCAAGTTCGCCAAAGGCAATGATTGTTTCTTTGAACTTCATGCAAATTCTGTTATTGTTAAGGTGGAGCACAATCAAATGCCTCTATTCTAAGGGCGAGTTCATTATGGAATATACAATCTATGGCTTCCAAAAGTTTCCTTCAAGAAGTCATCTTCTGTTGCTGCTGATTTTCGATGCAAGTGTGGTCCATCTGTTGCTGCAGCTACTTTTTCTAAAGCATCCTTATTACAATGGCACAATCGTCTTGGTCATGCCAATTCGTCTACTGTCAGAGATATTATTAGTTCTTGTGGTCTTCCAGTTCATAATGATGTTCCAAATAAAATTTGTGATGCCTGCATGCAAGGCAAACATCACAAATTTCACTTGTCTACTTCAAATTCAATAAGTGCCAATCCGTTTGATATAATTTTCTTGGATGTTTGGACTTCTCCGGTTGTTTCAGCTGAGGGATATAAATATATCATTACTTTGATTGATGATAGATCCAGATTTATTTGGCTTTATCCTTTAAAGAAAAAATCAGATGCTTATTCTATATGTGTTCAATTCTTCAATTACGTTCAGACACAATTTAATATCAAAATAAAGGCCCTTCATTCTGAATTCGGTGGGGAATACCAGCGTTTTTCCATGTGGTTGAAATCTGAAGGAATTCAACATCGCATTTCAGATCCTCACACCCCTGAACAAAATGGGTGTGTGGAAAGGAAAAATAGACATCTTATAGAGATGGCTCATTGTCTACTTCATTCTGCTACAATACCATTTTGATTATGGTACCATGCTGTTCACGCTGCTGCATTCATTATCAACATTCTGCCCTCTCGAATAATTCATGGCTGCTCACCTTTCTGGGTGCTCTTTGGTAAACAACCAGATTATAATTTCTTGCGTACATTTGGGTGTGGGTGTTACCCATTTTTAAAACCTTATACAAAGCACAAACTTCAACCACGGTCAACGCTACATGTTTTCATTGGATATAGCAACAGCCATCAGGCTTATAAATGTTACGACATTCATACTGATAAGATACTAATTTCATGACATGTTATCTTTGATGAAGGATTATTTCCATTGAAACAACAATCTGCTCCTAAGGATACTGAGCAATCTGTTCAAATGCCAATTGTCTTGCCCATTCCTTGTTCTTTAGCCTCAAAAATTAATTTGCATTCAGTTGGTTCAAGTTCCTTGGTTGCTGCTACTGATTCAGAAAATGTTCCTAAATACTTCTGAAACTGCAACACATGTGGTTGCGTCACATATGACTGTACCTCTATCAGAACAAGCTCCTACTGCTTTATCTCGACCACCTTTGGTTGTAATTTTAGTTCCTGCAAATTCCATTTCTCCAACTGATAAAACAGCTCCTTCATGACAGGACTCTATGATAACTCACTCAATGAGGGGAATTTTCAAAAAGAAAGTGTTTACTAGTACACTCCATCTGCTGCCAGTTGTCTTTCAGAGTTCGTTATCTGAGTCTGAACCTGCTTTATACTCTGAAGCAAAGAGGAGTTCTAACTGGATGCAAGCTATGCAAGAAGAATTCAATGCACTTTTACGCAATAAAACATGGGAACTTGTTCCTAGAACTCCTTCCATGAATGTTTTAGGGAACAAATGGGTCTATCGAATTAAAAGAAAGCAAGATGGGAGTATAGACTGGTACAAAGCTCGACTTGCAGCTAAGCGGTTTCATTAGCATGAGCGGATAGATTATTCAGAGACCTTTAGCCCTGTTGTCAAAGTGACCACTGTACGTCTACTCACAGCATTGGCAGCTTCACACAATTGGCATATGTGCCAACTTGACATACAAAATGCTTTTCTCCATGGAACACTTGATGAGGAGGTTTTTATGACTCAACCCCAAGGTTTTGCTGACATGGATTTTCCTGATTATGTTTGTACTCTCAAGAAGTCATTATATGGCCTAAATCAAGCCCTACGAGCTTGGTTCACACGTCTGAGTTCATTTTTGTCAGATTTTGGATTTTCTGGTTCAAGAACAGATTCTTCTCTCTTCATATATTCTTCAGGGTCTTTGGGAATTTATTTTCTTGTATATGTGGATGATATCCTCATTTTCAGCACATCAGCAATTGCCTTCAATAATATTGTCAGTAAGCTTACTTCAGAATTTCTAGTGCGGAATCTTGGAACACCGAAATGCTTTTTAGGCCTTGAACTACAATATACACATGATGGTATTTTTCTTTCACAGCAACGCTATATTCTTGACCTGCTGCTGAAATATAATTTTCATGGAGCAAAGCCTTTAAAAACTCCCATGCCTACAACTCTTCTCTCTAAAAATGATTCTCCTCTACTGGCTGATCCCACTGATTATAGAAAAATTGTTGGGAGTCTTCAATATTTGTCCCTCACAAGACCTGATATTCAATTTGCCACCAATAAACTCTCTCAGTTTATGCATCAACCGACTGAGGGCCATTTTGCTGCAGTCAAACATCTTCTACGATACTTAAAGGGCACCATTGATCAGTCCTTACTTTTTTCCTGCCATTCAGCTTTATCGTTAGAAACTTTCTCTGATGCTGATTGGGCTACATGCCCCGATGACCGTCGATCAACTACAGGATATGTCATCTATTTGGGTGTTAACCCCATCTCTTGGTCGAGCAAAAAGCAAACAACAGTTGCAAGGTTAAGTACTGAGGTGGAGTATCGTGCACTAGCAAATACTACTGCAGAAATCACCTGGCTACAGTCTATTCTTCATGAACTGCAGCTCTATCTTACTTCTCCTCTTTTACTTTAGTGTGACAACCTTGGAGCAACATACATGACTGCTAATCTGATTTTTCATGCTCGCAGCAAACATATTGAAATAGACTTTCATTTTGTTAGAGACAAAGTTGCTCATAAAGATCTGTCTGTACAATTTCTGTCAACCAAAGAGCAAGTTGCAGATGGTTTAACAAAGGCATTATCATGGCAGAAATTTCAACCTTTTAGATACAAGTTAAAGCTTTGTTCAAAGCCTTTAACTTGAGGGGAGGTGTTATGACAGTATGTATAAAGTATAGAAGGGTGGGTGTATCCCTGAAATTTACCATGTAACAAACTTTATATAAACTGCTGAATGTGCAGCAGGTGGCGATAACAAACCACCACAATATTCTAGTAGCTTCTCATGTGCTTTGTAATATGCCAAGAACCTTGACATTCACCCTTACTCCTATCTTGGGAGGAGTGCTCAAATCTGTTATGACCTGAGCTCTTACCTTAGTAGAGACTCAAAAGTCGATTTTTTTTTTTTTAACACAACTTAAGTTGATTTTTTAAACTCTCAAGATCCGGTTGTCCAACATATAAACATAAGACAACATTTACATGCATAGCATACCACATCACATATATATATCAGATAGAAGAAGAATAGCTAAACTAACAAAGTAGCAGGAAATCATAGCTATCATAATCGATAAGTTACGCAATTGAAGAAAATAATATGAAGTACTATTGAAGAAAGATAGAACAAAACAACTATCATAGAAAGGTTCTAAAAAGGCAAGCATTCTACAACTACTGAGTGGTCCTATTGACCAACTAGGGTGCTGTACTTGGACAAGCATTGTTAGCTTCTACAGTTGCAGAGCTCGGTTGTGGCTCACCAACACTTGGGTATGTAGTCCAATGAGAAAATTGATAGCAACGGTTGAGTAGAGTAGTAGAAAATAGCAGAAAATAAAAACAAGGAGCTAAAGTAACCTGCGGAAAGTAAGGAAAACATATGTTGCTTTCAATTATTTTCATTTTCCATTTACTAATTACACATTTGTGCCTTTCCACTGTATTGCCTTCAATTATTTTCATTTTCCATTTACTAATTACACATTTGTGCCTTTCCACTGTATTGCCTTCAATTATTTTCATTTTCCATTTACTAATTACACATTTGTGCCTTTCCACCATTTCAGTTATCACGTACTCAAAATCATTTCCCTTGGAAGGCTTCAGGAGATATTGCTACAATATTCCAAATAGTAGAGTTGATACAGTACATCCTCTTGGTCGAGAGGGTGGCCTACACTTGTTCTCACTACAACAAGAAAGGCCATTACCGTTGATCCTAAACCGACGACAAAGGCATATAAACAGACGCTACAAAGTGATGGCAATTCTTGCGTCGTCATTTCTTTTTCTCGGTAGTTATTAAAGGAGTTCGATGGTAAATCGCTTGCACACCATTAACTTGATGTGGGCTTCTACAGTCATTTATTAATCGATGATGTCTGTATTTTCCCTCGCTTATTAACTTAAGCGACGGCAGAGTCATATATTTTTCCCACCTTTGCACGCCAACCTTCAAATTTGGCGTCAGTTTGTGTGTTACACTGTCGGTTTCTTAAGTGACAGCGTACCACTCTTTGCCGTAGCTTTTGAAAAAATCGACCGCAAAGAGCTGGCTCCCACGCCATTTGTAGCCCACTGTTGTTGTTGGCTAATATGCAATAGGCGTCGCTTGACCAACCGACGACAATGAGATAAATGTACATATTTTTTAAATATGAAATACACATACATAATCCAAATGTAAATTACCTAGAATTCCATTGATAAATACCTAAATTTAATCATGCTGATAATTAAGCAGAAAGGAAATTGAACTGAAATGAGATTTACAAAATTTCAAAATATATAACAAGTTTGATAGTTAAACTATACAAAATAGGATAAATGATACAACATCTTGAAGTAGATAATAAGATATAAAAGGAGAAGAGAATCCAATGTTTACACACGATGCAAAATTGGTAAACAGATAATACAACACAAGCCCCACCCATACCAAAAATCGTAGTGAACCTAGAAAAGAAATTGCCAAAACTCAATATACTGGTGCACCTATACCACCATCCCCACCAATATCGTCATCATCTCGACAATGGGTGGTGTGAAATGAAGATGGATGCTATGATTGACTCTTTTGTTGAAGTAGAACTTGCTGAATAGTTGCATCTATCTTGCTCAGCTCAGCGTGCATTGCATCCATCTTATTCAGTTGTGTTTCCATTTCATCCATCTTACTAAACTGAGACTGCATGGCATCCATGTGATCTTTCATCTGTGCCTCTCTCTTTTCCTTCTCCTCATCTCACTGTCGTAGTGTCTCGATCCTTTAGTTCAGCTGATCGATGACACTAGATGATGGTGCTCCTTTCCTCCTATACCAGCTAGATAAGGTGTGCGACCTTCCGGTACTATGAATGAAATCATCGTGGTCTGGTGGCATTATAGTCCTAAATGCTTCCTTTGGATTCATAAGTTGTTGGATGCTCTTTGCATTTTTGTCGGAAGGGGGATGCACCAAGTTTACAATTTTTTCCTAATCATATTTAAAATTATTAGTATATCATAGAAGCTTATAATTATTTTTTAATTTATAAAACTTACGTGTCTATGCTGGTATAACTTATGAATCCACTTCCGAGCACCATCACTTGTGGCCTTGCTATGACTAATCTCATAAATATCTATCCTATTAGCCACCTTCCCTCATTCATAAAAGACTGAAAATTTAAACAAGATGTTCTCCAAAATCATCTTCAAATTAAATTTGAAGTACTGGTGATAATAAACTTACATATCGGCTCTTAATCGTCTCTATGCTCATTCGACTTAGATAGTGGGTATGTGGCAGAGCTTTGGCTCTATGGGCATTATTCTTTTTGGCTTGCTCATGCAAGAAGGCATGATTTAAATTAGGAAACAAAGTCATTTATTTTTATGAATTTATGTCAAAAATTTTGAATCATTTAATAACCTCTACTTTAGGGTCAATCTAGTGGTCTCATGTCTTCGTCCAGTGTTTAGGCATTACATCAGAAGGGATATTCTTAAATGTCTCCTCATATGACCTATTCAAAAAATACTGAATAACAAATATAAAATGTTAATAATATATGATATGTCATTTTAAACATGTAAATGTAAGAAGGTTTGTAATTTTTTCTTCATCTTCATCCTCCAGTCTCTATATAGCTTGGTGGCATGCTTAAGGATATACCTTGACTCATTGGGGTCTTCACCCCAATTGTAGCTTGCCTACAATTATTTTGAAAAAATATATAATTTTGAAATAAATTATTTACCTAAAAATTATGAATTACCTTTAATTGTTAGAGGAGCTATCTCTCAAGCTCTGCGAACACCTTCCTCTAATCAAAATACAATAGGGGCACGATGGACTTCACCATTGTGTCCACTTGACCGACAAAGTTGGGGTAATCCTCTGCTTCCCTCGTCGATTTGAGCATGATGGGTATTCTAAGACCCTCAGGGACACGTTATAAATATAAATTCTTTGTCTTTTCCCTATCATTTTCCTTTTCTACCTATGAAAGGGGAATCACATATGATAAGTTGCTAAATATGAAAGTCATAAACTTTAAAATAGTGGCAACTTTGTTATCAGTACTTGTACCCGCTATGCTCAGGTCGACTGGAGATGTACTCTCGATCTTCTCGTCCTCCTCATCATCATTCTCATCTTCATCCTCTTCTCCTGCTGATAAGTTCGATAGATAATCTGGATTACATGGGCTCAACTCTGGCTCAGGAGCAGCAATTGCCTTCCCCTTCCCCCTTGAAAAATACTTGGCATGAGAATGTGCCAGATCGCCGGATTGTAAATATATCGACTAAGGGGGTGGCTGGGGATGCGGGGGTGGCTGATCCTGGGGAAGTGGCTGGGATCGAGGGGCGGCTGAGCACAGGGATGTGGCGTCGGCTCAATAGATAGTTGGGACTGGGAGGGAGCCTTCTAATTTGCTTTTTTTAAACCTTTCATCTACATATATATTACATATTTGCATTGATTTTTCAAAAAGAAATTACAATTACCTATCCAAAATTCGATACTAGTAAAAATTACAATTATATATAGAGAAGCAAAGAAGTGGCCAACCCATCATTCATTACATGTTTTACAAAAATGAATTTTTTTTTTTACATCATCTTCTTAATAATGTCCTCCTTTCCTCTCCCCCCAATTCAAATTTTCTCTACTTCAAATCTTAACATAGAGGTAAAAAATAAATTAATTTTCTACACGTAGTCCATCCTTCGTGACACAATTGCATAGACATCAACCAATTGTTTGTATCTAAAATAATTAGATAATAGGTACGACTCATTTGTCTCCATTAACTTTTTAAAACTCTATAACTAAATTCCTAGACAATGTAGATGACATGTAACTCTCTACATGTGACACTACGATTGAATAGGTCTCCATTTAGAAATTATTATTTTTGTAGGATTTTAGAATTAAGTTGTAAGTTTTTACAGAAGTTGGTGGAAATAATGTGGTTGAACTTGTAATTTAATTAGAATTTACAATAGGTCAAAGCCTTTGCAATCATGTCACATGGGATGGACTTCAAGCGGAAAACTATTTTTTTTTTACCTTTATGTTAAGATTTATTACAATTTATGTGAAAAAAATTATTACAACAAAATTGCAGAAACAAGAAATATAATTACGTCTTCTATTTACACAACAATAATTACACAATAAGCATAAAACTTAAATGACCTGAATTAAGTTAGAACTTAATATAATTATAGCATAATTCATGTATTAATAGCATACCATGCATCTTTCCTGCTTTATTTAGATATTCATGAAATAATGCCAAAATAATATACTGATTAGTATATTACTTGGTTTGCAGGCAATAAGAGCTTAGGAGATGGCCTAAAGTTGGATTTGAAGCAGGATAGTGGCTAGAGTTGTAGCAGAGCTGGAGCAAAAGCCATGGAATAAAGCTGCACTCAAGCTGAAGACATAATGTAGGGAATAGGTATACTACATTACTGGTAGGATTTTAATGCTTAGATTAAATTATGAAGAACATAGGATATCCCTACATTTATCCTTAGCCTTAGGATAGCCTTAGACACCATCCTAAACCTTAGCCACCGTTGTATTGGATCATCTTAGCTTAGAACACATCAAAACCCACATTCCAGCCTACCTCTGGACATCTAGACAATGTGTTAGACATCTAATTTTTGCAGAAACCCAAGATAGAACCTAAACTCCATAGTAATTCAGTAGTGGACGTCCAGAATAAAGACTTAGACTTTTGATTTTGAAGTATAAGTCCTCTGATCCTAAGATCAGACATCTGGAACCCTTCTCCTATTGTTGTTTTTGGAATTGAGCCTAGCTCTTGATTCCTATGGCCCATAAACTTAATCTTACACCCTAGGAAACCAAATTTAAGGTACCCTAAGCCTAGTACACTACCCTAAGACTCTCCTAAGAACCTAATTAGGTTCTCACTAAGCCCGTTGACTTGGATCTAAGTCAATTACACTTTACTTAGTCAATTGAACTCTATGAGTCCAATTGAGCTTAAATCTCAACCAGCACAAGTCTAATTAGACTAAGTGAGAGCCCAATTGACTCAATCCTAATCTAATTGGGAACTCGCTCTCCCAATTATACACATATTGACCCAATTAAACTTGGTTAAGTTTAATTGGATCAATCACTTTAGCCATAGGTTATATGAACCTATTTTTAGAAACCTAACTAGGCCTACCATTTAGACCAACCTAGACCTAATTAGAAGAGGACCATGTGGCCCACTTGACCACCACACACTCACGCACACACACACACACACATCACCACCACTTGACCATCCACTCTGGAGTATTCTACAGTGGTCGTCCAAGTGGCGCCACCTTAGTCTACCACTCCCTTGGAAAGTGGATCTCATGAGATGCACTCTCAATGAAGTGGACGGCCAACCTTGGGGGCCTTCTAGAGAATTTTATAATTCTCTAGATGACCCACCTCCATGTCTATAAAAAGGCCCAAGTGGGTGGCCATGCACCCCCATCTTGGACTCCATACGCCCCCATTCATGAGCACCTTCACTACCTCCACTCTCCATGTCCAAGAGCAAGTGCACTCTTCCACCACCTTCATCAAGAGGCTGGCCACACCACCTTGGTCATCCCTCTCTTCCCTCCTAGCACCTCAAGCCACACGACCATTGGAGACCACCTCCGGTGCTTGATTTCTCGTAGCAGAGTTTTTCTCATAGTTTAATTTATGCATTATTTTTCCTGCTAGTAGTATAGTAATATCTCCCTACTAGAATGCACACATAAGCTTTCCGAGATCCAGAAAAAGTGTTTAAGGGGTTGTCAGTGTGTGTTGGCAAAATTGTAAGGGGGTGTGAATCCCTTATTGGAGAGTGGAGTGATTCTTTGTAATTACTTATAGTTGACATTTTAATAAAATTTTTCCCGATTTGCTATCGTTATCGATATCACTCCTTACTTCTTCAAAAAAAAAAAAAATTATTACGACCCGGTTCTCGAATCCCTACAGGATCTGAGACCGACTCGACTCGACTAATCCCAAAACCCAGTCGTCCAACAAGAAATAATCGAAAAGCAGAAAAATAAACTACATTCACTATGCAAGGTAACTAACAGTAAAAGCGTACAAGCAGTAAAAGAAATAAAAGCTGCTAAACAGTACATACCACCACAACAACAGGAAAGTAGAACAAAAGTACAGTAACAGGAACAATAAACAAAGTCTGAAACTCACTAACAGAAAGGAAGTACAACAACAGTAAGAACTACTGCTGAGCTCAACTAGGCCCAGCACCCTCTGCAGCCGGTAACTCGAGCTGCTCAACTCCTCTACCTGTAAAGGGTTATGAGGAAACGGAGTCAGCAAACGTTGAGTAGAGTGGTAACCAGACTATCTAAAGCAGTAAAAACTAGCAGGTAAATTTATCTTTTCCAATTATTTTATTTTACAAGTAATTCCTTTTCACCCATTGGTTTACTTTTACATTTCTTTCTCGATCTCTCATGTTCCTCGTAGGAATGATCTTGATTGCAATCTTTTCCGAAGAGTAGAAGGCACACGTGGTGCTCTCATGGCCGGGAGAGTCCCCCGTGGTAATCCTACACCCAGCCAACCACCGAGGGGTCACAGACAGACGTAGCGGTGGCTACGGCACGCGCGATAAGCGCACGGGTAGCTACCCCGCACTAGCACGCGGTCAGTCGTTTCCGCTAGCGAGTACGTCCAAAGTACAACACGGAACAGTATAGGGCCGAGCCCTCTCAGAAATAGGGGTCTAGCCCCTCAGAACCAAACAGGGGTCTCGCCCCTCCACAGTCTGCGCACCCTCGTCTGACTACCCCAGTTTGCCCAGTGGGCCTAACAAGTCGGTGTAGGGTGGCTAGCTGAACCTTGGGCCCCTTGGGGTGGCTAGCTCCCTCCCTACACTAGTAGCTCTCCCGGTACCGTGTACGCGAGGGCCAACAGAAGTCGATGTAAAGTGGCCAATCCTAACCCCGGGTCCCAACCCAAAGGTGGCTAGCTCCGCTCTACACTAAAAAGGGGATAGTCGTTCTCCTTGGTACCACGTACTCAAGGACCAGCACACTTCCCATCCACATTTCCAGACCTTTCATTCATCCACAGGAGCTCTACTCCTAACTCCCCGTAGGGTTCATGCTCATATTCACCGTATTATTGCATACCAGGTTTCATCATTCACAATTCCATTCTTGTATTATACACATGCAGCTCGTATTTTCACAATTTAACATATGCAACAAGTGATATCACAGGTAACTGTTTAGTTATCTCAGGCATTTCATATTCTAACCGGCAGCTCGTATTTATTAACAGGCAGTTGTTTACAATTTAGCTCATCAATTTATGACTGCAATCTCAATCAAGCACACAAACAGTGTAACTATTTCTTGTCCTAGGATTCATGCCGCATCCTAGGTTTCTAGTTATCTAATTATCATGATTGCATTCATGTTTTATAAATAGAACAAGGGGGAAACCACTCTACCAAACAATCCGGGAGTACTGGGGGCTCGAACTGTAGACTCACGTGCCTCTGCAAGCCCTAGACACATAACAAGTCGAAGTCCTATACCAAAGAACATATCACAATGGAACGTTCAGAATAGCATATAAAGGTTTCTAACATGTAGAGGAACTCACAAGGAAACCACAGATATTTCGTTTGCATAAAACGGATCCCGATCGGACCCTGAACTAGTTAAAAACAAGTCTACAGACTCAAATCAGATGTCTAGGATAATGTCCAGACGTCTTAAAATTCACCAGAGTCTCACCTCAAGTCCTGCGATAAACTCAGATGTCCAGGAATCCTACTCAATTGTCTGGACTCTGCTCCAGACGTTTGACCTATCCTCTGGTCGTTTAGGAGTGCCTCTGGTGGTCTGGTAAGCTGTCCAGATGTCCGAAAAGCATGGGAGGGCATGCCATGCGCCTTCCCAAAGCTGCTCCTGCGCACGACAGAGCAGCAGTCCTCTTTTTAGCCAAGCAAATCACATTGCGATGCACCCTGCATGGCCATAACCGCAACGAAGACGTACCTGCGCGAAAACCCACTTTCAGACGTCCAGCCCGTCGTCTGGAAGGCACTCCGAACGTCTGATACTAGAAAAACTCCAATATCAGAACGCGCTCCCACTTCTCTCGTCGCACTCTGCCGCGACTCCTCCCGCTCGATTGCAGCTCCGGCCGCTACAGGAAGTCGGGGACGACGCCCCAGCGCTCTCCTCCTCCCGCACGCGCTGCGGTGGCCGTGCAACACTCCGACGAGCCTCCATGAGCTCACGACCTTGGCCTCCTCCTTCTCACACTGCTCCTCCTCCTTGCTCTTGCTCCCTCTCTCTTGCACACCTCTCTTACGGCAGTGGAGGAGGAAGGAAGGTGGTGCTAATGGTGGAGTGGAGAGGAGGGGAAGGAGGCTCTTATATAGGCAGTGGGTTAGGGTTCGGCGAGGGGGAGAAAGAGAAGAAGAGAGAGAAGGAAAAGGAGTCTGCGCGCTGGCTGCGCGCAAAGCCAACTTCACGTACAGATTTTTCAATTTCCAGACATCTAGGAAGGGGTCCAGATGTCTGACTGACAGTGCAGACGTCTTAAAAGGCTCAAACAGAATGGGTCTTTACAATAATCTTTCCGAGATCCATGCGTACATATCTTTTCTGATAGCTTAGTAGATTTCAATTTCAATGTACAAGCATTCCTCTATAGCCATTGCAATGACATCAAGATTTTTGAGGAAATAAGAATAAAGTTTCCTGTTTCACATTTCCATTTTGTTGCAATAAAAAGATGTCGGTTCCAGAAGATATAAATGATCTAGTATTGATGCATTTTCTGTCAATAGCCATCGCGAAGTGAGAATCGTGCAAACAAGTACTCACACTTTCACATTTATCATTTTCCTGACGCAGCACACGTTGTAAGAGTTAATAATGCGACTGGCGAATCTTACATTCGCAGACTTGAAATCGGTGTCCAATTTTAAGCAAGCAAAAGAAGATAATAAAGAAATTAAAAATCAATTTCACAATCACACCTCCCTGAGATCGATCGAGACACTCACCGTCTCGTTATAAATGTTTTGTTTGAGTTGTATTTCGCGCTATACTACGCCGTTTTCCTAATCAAATCTGCATTTTACGAAATCAACAAACAGCTAACATACAATGTTGAAATTCTTGAATTTGATGATGTAGAAAGCTTGAACAAAAGTGTTGAAACCTAAAAGGAAATGATAAAAAGATAAATTAGAATACTACAAAAACTAGGGCAAAACATAGTTTTAAGGCATGCCTAAATATAAGAATCAAAAGAATGGAACCGAACTTAACAAATTATTACTAACTTTATATATTCACATCTATTGGCCTTGAACCTAGATGGCCTTCTTTTGATAATTCTTCATATGCTTCAGATTTTGCATCATAGTGATCATGCGGCACTGTTCTTATTAGTATAACCCAACCTTTTTGAGAATTGCCTGGAACGTAAAACACTTGTATCTTGACATGCAATGTGAATGGTTCAAAAGACTGAAGGATTTGACAGTTACGATTTAAACTCAAGGAACCATGTTTCTTATCAATTTTAGAATCAATGTCCTCTTTGAAAACATCAAAGTAATGACATTTAAAAAGAACAACCCTATGGTTATATCTAAAGCTAATCTTCACAATTTATTAGATTTCACTATAGTATCCATTTGAACTAGTGGTAAGATCAAAACTAACAACTCTGGCTTGTTATGTAGCCTTCTATCATTAATTGTTTTTATTCTAAATTTGAACCCATTTATTATATAACGAGAATGGTAATGCGCATAATTTAATGGTGAATCGACAATTACATCAAAATCTAGATTCCATCGTAAGTCGTTCTCCTCTTTCGGTTGATAAAAACGATGTTTGAACCAGTTGAGAAAGTCAAACTCGAATCTACTTGATGGTGACATCTGTTCGAATTCCTTGTAAAATGGGTCAATCTCTAGAATATGCCTTAGAATGTATAGATGTGCCCAATACCGTTTAATTTCAAAAATCAGCTTGTATTTTGTCTGAAGAATCGACCTTCCTCTAATATAAAAAATAGATAGACATTTTTCATCATTTTCGTTATATTTTTCTTCATAGTTTCTTTGAAGTCTATTAAAGCAGTTGTCTATCTCATTCATATATATGAATGTGAACTTTATGCACTCATTTATGAGATAACCTTCTACAATTGAATTATCCGGCTTTGCCTTTTTGAGGACATAATCTTTCAGGTTTTTCAAGAATCGCTGTATAGGATACATCCATTTGAATGGTATAGGTCTAGCAATTCTCGCTACATTTGCAAGATGAAGAGTAAGATGAATCATAACATCAAAGAAGGTTGAGGGAAAGATCTATTTCATCTTACAAAATGTAATGAATATTTGTTTATCCCAGTGGTTAAGCATTTCATTGTGTAGTGTCTTTAAACATACAACTATAAAGAATCTACTCATTTCTGTGAAGGAATCCATAACTGATTCAGACAGCACCCCACATATTGCTAGTGGAAATAGTACTTGCATGTAAACATGTATGACTTTTCAACCTAGAAATCTTCCTCTACACTTCATTTACACAATGAGAAAGTTGTGATGAATAACCATATGGCATATGAATGTCCTTTAAGAAGGAGAATGGTCTATTCTTCTGATCCTGATTTATGTTGTAAATAGCATCTAGGAAGTAGCTGTCATCCTTGTGGATATGTAGCTTAGGATGAATATCCAAACTCTTCATGTTATTTCTTGTTTTCACCGTGTCCTTTGGGTTATTGGCCATGTTTAAAACATTTAAGATATTTTCTATCACATTTTTTTCGATGTGCATGACATCTAAATTGTGACGTAATGTAAGGTTTTTCCAATATGGAAGCTTCATAAAGAAAATGTTTTTTCCCTAAACCCAGAATTCTTCAAGGCCATTCGATCTTGTTTGGATGGCTGGCCCAATCGTATATCACCCATCTGCTGTAATCTCTCCATTATAACCCACCTTTGTAACCTAATTGAATTTGTACTCAGTTTGATCTTTGGATTTTTCTTTGAATAACTACACATCTTACCATCAAATTTGACCTTAAATTGTGGAGTCTGCCATCTATATTCAATGGGTAGAAATTTGCAGTGCCTTAAATAACATAACTTCTTACTCTCAGGTAGTCACAGGTGGTGGGTATCTTCCATATAGATTGGTCAAGCAAACTTTCCCTTAGTATTCCAACTTTACAAATTTACATACGCAAGAAAATCATTTATGGTGCACAATAGTGCTGCATGCATCTGGAAGAACTATTTCTTTTGTGTGTTGTATGTCTTAATGTTGGTGTATCACAATTGTTTAAGTTCATCGATCAATGGTTAAAGGTAAACATCAATTGCATTTCCTGGATGCTTTGGACTGGCGATTAGTAGCGTCAGCATCATGAATGATGATCGCATACACAACCAGGAAAGTAAGTTATAACTCATCATCACCACTGGCCATATCGAGTATGACAGATACATACTCTTAAATGGATTAAATTTATCCCTTGCAAGACCCAATCTTGCATTCCGTGCACCCCTTGTGAAGTAGATGTGTTTGTCGTCAAATCTCTTCCACTCCTCACAATCCGTAGGATGACCTATTCTTTCATCTTGGGATATGTGATCCTGATGCCATGACATCCACCTTACAGTTTTACTTGATATGAAAAGACGTTGCAACCTAGGGGCCAATGGAAAATAATGAAGAATCTTCTTAGGTTGCTTCTTATTACTTTTAGCTTTAGCTTCCTTATATTTCTTATGTCCACATTGGGAACAGAGACTCAAGTTTGCATATTCTTTTCTAAATGGAAGGTAGTCATTTGGACATGCATCGATCTTCTGACATTCCAAACCAAGCCTGTGTATCTGTTTCTTTACTTCATACCATGAACTGGGGAAACCACTAGGGTTATTCAACAGCTTAGAGCTGAACTAAAGTATTTCCGACATTAATTTAACCGTCGCTCTATTCATAACCTTAAGCTAAAACATCCTCAACAAAAATGATAATCTAGACATGCTCGTAATTCCAAGAGCAATAGGATTCTCGACTGCCTTAACAGCATCATAAAATTGATCACAATTTCTTAATTCATCTTCCTTTTCCACATTTATATCATCTCCTGTTCTCATCTTATTTATCAAATTTTCAATTTCTTCACCTCCACTGTCAACAATTTGTTCGTCAACATCCATTTCATTAAATATGACTTCCTCTATTAAACCCTCTCCATGAGCCACCCTGTTAGTGTAATCCTGCCTCCAACCATTACAAATGACATGCTTGAGGACAATGTTACGATCATGGAGGGACTCATTCAAACATCTTCTACATGGACAGAAGATCTTATCAAAGAGTTCTCCTCACCTAAATGATTTCTTATCATCATGAAAGGCCTAATCTAGAAATGAAATTACTCCACCTTTATATCAAGTATAATCTGAACTCCTCAAACCAATCCAGGACTTGTCCATGCATGATACCCTAAAATTTAATGTAAACAACCCACTAGTTAGGATGAAAATAAAAATCAATAATGTATGCATCTTGATTAAGGTTTTCAATTTATTGCCCATCCTTAAATGTTTGATTACGACGTTACTTGATACAACAACCTTTGTGTGGTGAAATTTCGACAACATCTTCTCACACTTCTCCAGTATATCCCTTCAAACTAACCTTAGCTAGATTCCATTTAGCCCTAAATTAAGGGCATCGCAGGAAACTAGATAAGATTAGTTAGTATACCGAAGAAGAATAGGAGGAAGCTACCGGAAATTCATCACACAAAAGTTACATGTAACAAGTAACGCCTAAGTTATGATCAAATTTTCAATGACGTTCTTTAGTCTGGTACTTCACCGAACTAAAGACGATCAACATTTATGGCATGTTACAAAGAACATGCATCGTACATGTGAGTGAGGTATACAAACTGTTACGACCTGGTTCCCGAATCCCTACAGGACACGAGAATCGGACCAACTCGACTGATCCCAAGACCCTGTCGTCCAATGAGAAAGTAACAAAAAGGTAGTAAAATAAACCACATTCACCATGCAAGTAACTAACAGTAACAAAAGTACAGCAGTAAAGAAAAGAACTACTACAGTACACACCACCACAACAGTAGAGACTTAAAAACAAGTACAGAAATATGAAGTTTACAATAAAAGAGTATAAAGGTGCAACAGAATACTCACTACTACAAAAAAATAGGTACAACAAAAGTACAACTACTGGGCTCTACTAGGCCCAACACCCTCTGCAGCCGTAGGCTCTGGCTGCTCAACACTTAGTCCTGAAAAAAAAAGTGACAAGTATGACACGTCAGCGAAACGCTGAGTAGAGTGGTAACCAACTAGCTAAGAAAGACAGTAAACGTGGACAAGTAGCTGTTGTTTTTAATTTCTTGCTTTATTTATCTATTTACTCTTTCTTGGTTTATTTCTCAGGTCTTTCTCTTGATCTCGAATGTTCCTCATGGGAACGATCTTGATTGCAGTCTTTTCCGAAAAGTAGAAGT
The DNA here is from genome assembly GCA_037157565.1 of Thalassia testudinum. NCBI lineage: Eukaryota > Viridiplantae > Streptophyta > Magnoliopsida > Alismatales > Hydrocharitaceae > Thalassia > Thalassia testudinum. Next base: position 94,545,205 of record JAZHRO010000024.1, read on the forward strand.
AGCACGTGGTGCTCTCCTGGCCGGGAGAGTCCCCTGTGGTGGTCCTACCCTCAATCAACCACCCCAAGGTCGTTGACAGACGTAACGGGGACTACGGCACGTGCGATAACTACACGGGTAGCTACCCCGCACTGGCCGGCGCGATAACCACCCGTTAAAAGCTGTGGAGGGGCTATCCGCAAAAGCAAGCAAAGGAGGGAAAAAATACGTACCTCTCAATCGTCTGGAGCTTCCTCCAGACGTCACCCGCGTCGTCTGGATGTAGGTCCAGACGTTTGATTCTGGGAGAAATTCCCAGAATCAGAACCTCCTTGTCTTCTTCTTGCTGCGTGCGGCCGCGTCGCGCTCGTCCGCCCGCTGCCCGAGCTACAGTAGCACCGGGGGAGACCTCCCCAACACAATGCTCCTCTCTCTCTCTCCTCTTCCCTCTCGTTGCACATCTCCTCTCCACCACTACACCCGGCAGCAGCTGCTACCCTCGCTCTCGCTCTCGCGCTCACCCTGGAGGAAGGAGAAGACGGCTAGGGTGGGTGGCGTGAGGGAGAGGAGAAGGGTATTTGTAGGCATAGGGGGGGCAATTTCTACAGGTCGGCGAGGGGAGAGAAAAAGAAGAGGGCGGCGGGTTTCAGTCTGCGCGCGGCACGCGTGCAGATTCGCGATCGTACGCATGCAAAAATTAATTTCCAGACATCTGGGAAGGCGTCCAGACATCTGGACCAACTCCCAGACGTCTTAAAGTGTTTTGATGTCACGGTCTTAACAACATAACAAACTCAAAGGAAGTTTCATCCCCGAAACTTGCACTAACTAGGGTGCGAAAAAAGAACAATAACGCATAACAAACTCAAAGAGGACCGAAGCTGGTCCGAAAAGACATACCCTCAAAGAGCTCCAGGTACCGCTCCCACATCGCCACCTCAGGCTCCCAGGTAGCCTCCTCGTACCGCTAGCTCCTCCACAAGACCTTCACCAGGGGTACTTGCTTCCGTCTTAGACTCCGGACGGCTCTGTCGAGAATCTGTACTGGCCGCTTAGGGTAGGTTAGGTCGTCTCCCACCTCGACGCTCTCGTGGCTCAGAACGTGATTGGGATCGGCGACGTATCTCCTGAGGTTGGACACATGGAACACGTCGTGCACATCAGAAAGCCGGGGAGGAAGGGCAAGCCTATAAGCAACGGGTCCAACCCGCTCCAAGACCTCAAAGGGTCCCATGAACCTCGGCGTGAGCTTCCCTCTCACCCCAAACCGCTGCAGGCCCTTCATGGGCGAAACGCGGAGGAAGACGTGGTCCCCAACCTCAAACTACACCTCTTTGCATTTCCAATCTGCATAGCTCTTCTGTCTGCTCCTGATAGTGCGAAGTTGCCTGTGAATCTGCTCGATCACCTCTTGACTCTGCCAGATCAGCTTGGGGCCAACCTCCCACTTGGTCCCCACCTCAACCCAACTCAAGGGTGCCGTACACCTCCGTCCGTACAGAGCCTCGTAGGGTGCCATGCCGATGCTCGAGTGATAACTGTTATTATATGCAAACTCCGCCAAGGGCAAGTGCTCCTCCCAAAAGCCCCTCCAGTCCAGTACACAAGCACGCAAAAGGTCCTCAAGTGTCTGTATCATGCACTCAGATTGTCTGTCTGTCTGGGGGTGGTATGCTGTACTAAATGTCAATCGTGTCCCCAAGACCTGTTGGAACTCAGCCCAAAACTGGGACGTAAAATCCCGGTCGAGTACGATCTCCCACGGAACTCCGTGTAGACGTACTACGTCGCGGATATACCTCTCTGCCAACTGTGCTGGTCCCAAGGTGACTCGGATTGGCAAGAAATGTGCTGTCTTCGTCAACCTGTCAACGATCACCCAGACTGCGTCATGTCCTCGCTGGGTAACGGGCAAGCCCAGCACCAAGTCCATGGTGATGCTCTCCCACTTCCACTCTAGCACTGGAAGTGACTGCAATGGCCCTGCAGGCCTTTGATGCTCGACCTTCACCTGCTGGCACACTAAACACTATAGTACGAATTCACCTACATCCCGCTTCATTCCCCTCCACCAAAAGTCGCGTATCAAATCATGGTACATCTTTGTGTTTCCAGGATGTATGGTGAACCTAGAACCGTGTGCCTCAGTCAGGAGCTCTCTCAACAGCTCCTCGTCTCTGGGAACGCACAAACGTCCCCTCATGCGCAGCACCTCCTCTGCAAAGGAGAAGTCCCCAAGGTCTCCTGACAGTACTCTGTCATGCAACGACTGCAAGTATGGGTTAGCCATCTGTCCCGTGATGATGCTGTCTATCAGCTCTGGCATCGTCTGTCGTGTTACAGTCACTGCCCCACAGTACCCCTGTAACTCTAGGGGTCACCAACTGCCCATCTCCTTCGTGAGGTTCCAACTCTGCTCCTGTAAACTGGCCAAGTGGGCGGGTGCCTTCCGACTCAAGGCGTCAGCCACCACGTTGGCCTTTCCCGGGTGGTAGGAAATGCTGCAATCATAGTCCTTCAGGAGATCCAACCAACGTCTCTGTCTCATGTTGAGCTCCTTCTGATCAAATAAGTATCTGAGGCTCTTATGATCTGTGAAAATCTCAAAGGTCTCACCGTACAAGTAGTGCTTCAAAGTCTTCAGCACGAAGACGACAGCTACCAGCTCCAGGTCATGGGTAGGGTAGCTATGCTCATGGGGCTTCAGTTGCCGTGAAGCGTAAGAGACAACGTGACCCCTCTGCATGAGCACACCCCCTAACCCCTGCAAGGAGGCATCCGTGTACACAACGAACCTGCCACTACTGTTTGGGATGGTGAGCACGGGAGCCGAAGTCAGCCCCTCCTTCAGCTCCTGAAAACACGCCTCACAAGCGTCTGTCCAAGAAAAGAGCACGTCCTTCCAAGTCAGCTGTGTCATAGGACGTGCAATCTGCGAGAAGCCCCTGATAAACCGCCTATAGTAGCCTGCCAGTCCCAAGAAACTATGGATCTCAATAACCGTACGCGGTCTCCCCACCTCAGCACTGCCTCAACCTTGGCTGGGTCCACAGCCAAGCCATCCCCGGAGATCACATGACCCAAGAAGGTCACCTCCCTCAACCAGAACTCTCACTTGCTGTATTTAGAGTACATCCTACGTCGTCTCAGTGTCCAAAACCATTCGCAAGTGTTGTCCATGCTGCGTCTGATCTCAAGAATAAATGAGCACGTCATCAATGAATACCACCACGAATTGGTCCAAGTACGGTCTGAACACCCGATTCATCAAATCCATAAAGGCAGCGGAGGTGTTGGTCAGCCCAAACGGCATGACAAAAAACTCGTAGTGTCCGTACCGGGTGCGGAAAGCTGTCTTGGAGACGTCTGCCTCCTTGATCCTCAGCTGGTGGTATCCTGACCTCAAGTCTATCTTGGAGAATACCGTGGCACCTCATAGCTGGTCAAACAAGTCACCAATCCTTGACATCGGATACCTGTTCTTGATGGTAACCCTATTCAGCTGTCAGTAGTCCACACAAAGGCGTAGGGTACCATCCTTCTTCTTCACGAACAATACCGAGGCTCCCCACGGAGATGTACTAGGCCTCACAAAGCCCTTCTCCAAAAGGTCCTGCAACTGAGACTTGAGCTCTCGCAGCTCAAGTGGTGCCATCATGTACGGTGCTGTAGAGATGGGGTTGGTCCTCGATACCAGTGAGATCTCAAACTCGATCTCATGCTCGGGCGGTAGTCCTGGCAACTCATTTGGGAACACGTCAAGGTACTCTCTGACCACTGGGATACTCTGAAAGTCTTCCACAGGGCTGGGCTCCGCCACCACACAAGCTAGGAAGCCCTCACACTCCTGGCCCAAAAGTATCGCCGCCCGAAGTGCAGAAATGCACCTGAAGCCTCCGTCCACTGGCTGCCCGTGGAACTTAAGAGAAGGCAACTCCGGTATGGAGAAGATGATCTTCCTCTCAAAGCAGTCCACCAAGGCGTGGTAAGCGGACAGCCAGTCCATCCCTAGAATTACGCCAAAGTCCTCCATCTGTATCATAATCAGGTCAGCGGGAAGGCTGTGTCCCCCAACACTGACCTCACAACCTGTGTACACCTCCTCAGCTACAAACAGCTGACCACTCAGACCTCTGATCATGAACGGATCCTTTAACCACATACAGTCCTGCCCCAAACTAACAGCAAAACTGGCAACAAAAAACGAGTGTGTAGCGCCGGAATCGAAAAATGTGTAAACAAGTCTACTGGAAACTGAAACCATACCTGCCACCACTGATCCTGAAGCTCTGGCATCCCTGTGTGTCAGGGCGTTGATACGCCCCTCAGCCCTAGGTGAGGGCGAAGCAGCCACACTCTGAGTCGGATGGGTAGCCACTGACCGGTACCCTCCCCGTGACTGCTGTCCTCCTCGCGCCTGGAAACTGCGACCTCCTACTCGCCCTCCAATGCTTAGCGCAAGGAGCATCTGCTGGCCTCCAGCCCTAGATGGGCAGTCCCTCCTGATGTGGCCCGGCTGGCCACACTGGTAGCAAAGGGGGACTCGACTGCCGCCCTCAGTGGGTCCCTGCTGATGGCTGGGCGGGGGTCTGGTGTTGGCAGCTGGCCCCTATCGGGGGCCCCCAAAGGCCACTGAAGGCCACGCAAAGCGTGATGGCTCTCTTGCGGGTACCACGTGCCTCCTCTCTCGTTGGCCCTGTGAGAAGTCTGGCTGATAGGGCCGCTTCCACCCGCTATCAGTGTCACATGCGAACGGGTTGGTCTCTTCATATGTCATAGCTGCCTCCACCACCCTCGAGAACATAGGTAGCTTCAGGGGTTTGACATACCCCCGAATAGCAGGTCGGAGCCCCTCGGTGAACCTCCAAAGGCGCTTTTCCTCGGTAGCCACGCTGTCACTGCGAAACGAGACAGCTCTAGGAAATGCGTGCGGTACGTGCTCACGGTCATCGTCCCCCGGCGAAGAGTGTGGAACTCCCGCCTCCTCTAGTCCTGCCACGTCTGGGGAAAGTACTGCTCGTAGAAGAGGGTGACGAACTGGTCCCAAGTCGGCTCGTCCCTCTCCTGACCTCTAACCACCCTCCACCACTTGTGTGCCGCGTTCTCCAGCTAGTATGTGGCAAAGGCCACGTGGCACTCCACAGGGGGGCGAAGGGTGTCAAACACCATCTCGATCTGCTCGAGCCAGTCCTCTGCCTCGGTCAGGTCCTCATCCCCCTTGAAAGAGGGGGGCTTCAGCTTCCGGAACTGCCCGAAAAGCTCATAGTGGCGCTGAAGTGGAGAAGCTGGTACACCTCCTGATAAGGAGGCCTCGTGCTCTAGAGTACCGGAAGAAGGTGGGGGCGGTGGAAGGACACCCCCTTCCCCATGTCCAGTGCCGTGTTCGTCTTGCTATCCCACAGAGGACTCCCCCTCCACAGCCCCAAGGAGAGGCGCTCGTGGCGGCGGGTGGAGCTCCTCTCGCACGATATCCCATATCAGCTGGGCGAGGTCCTGAGCCTGAATGCCCGAGAGCAGTGGCTGGTCCACTGAGGCGTCGGGCTCAATGCGCCCGCCCCTTCGACCTCGTCCTTGGCCGCGTCCGATGCCCGCCTCGCTACCTCCTCGTCGAGGCATCTCCTGGAAGGAGACGCGAACACGGAACAAAAAAGACGTCAATACTAATCGATATTCAATGAAGGAACCTTAAAACAGATGTGAAAAGGTACATTGTGGTGGCTACTCTAGTTACAAGCACATGAATTGGTTATTTTTCAGCCAGTTGGTTCACTTCTCGGGACGACCTTGCTCTGATACCATCTTGTTACGACCCAGTTCCTGAATCCCTACAGGACACGAGAATCGGACCGACTCGACTGATCCCAAGACCCAGTCGTCCAACGAGAAAGTAACCAAAAAGCAGTAAAATAAACCTCATTCACCATGCAACTAACTAAAAGTAACAAAAGTACAACAGTAAAGAAAAGAATTACTACAGTACATATCACCACAACAATAGAGACTTAAAAATAGGTACAGAAATATGAAGTTTACAATAAAAGAGTACAAAGGTGTAACAGAATACTCACTACTAAAGAAAAATGGGTACAACAAAAGTACAACTACTGGGCTCTACTAGGCCCAGCACCCTCCGCAGTCGTAGGCTCTAGCTGCTCAACACCTAGTCCTGAAAAAAAAAGTGACAAGTTTGACACGTCAGCGAAACGCTAAGTAGAGTGGCAACCAACTAGCTAAGAAAGACAGTAAAGGTGGACAAGTAGCTGTTGTTTTTAATTTCTTGCTTTATTTATCTATTTACTCTTTCTTGGTTTATTTCTCAGGTCTTTCTCTTGATCTCGAATGTTCCTCGTGGGAACGATCTTGATTGCAGTCTTTTCCGAAAAGTAGAAGTAGCACGTGGTGCTCTCCTGGTCGGGAGAGTCCCCTGTGGTGGTCCTACCCTCAGTCAACCACCCCAAGGTCGCTGACAGACGTAACGGTGACTACGGCACGTGCGATAACCGCACGGGTAGCTACCCCGCACTGGCACGTGGTTAGTCATTTCCGTTAACGGGTGTGGCCAAAGCACAACACGGAACCAGTATAGGGCAGAGCCCTCTCAGTAACAGGTGTCTAGCCCCTCCACAGTAACCAAACAGGGGTCTTGCCCCTCCACAGTCCATGCACCCTCGCCTGACTACCCTGGTTTGCCTAGTGGGCCTAACAAGTCGGTGTAGGACGGCTAGCTGAACCCCAGGCCCCGTAGGGTGGCTAACTCCCTCCCTACACTAGTAGCTCTCCCCGGTATGGTGTACGCGAGGGCCAAAAGTCGGTACAAAGTGGTCAGACCTAACCCTGGGTCCCTGGGGCGGCTAGCTCCGCTCTGCACTAAACAGGGGGACAGTCGCTCTCCTTGATACTCCGTACTCAAGGGCCAGCTCACTGCCCCATCCACTTTCCCAGTTCCATTGTATTTATTTTCCAAGAGCTCTACTCCTAATTCCCCGTAGGGTTCGTGCTCATATTTCTCAGGCCAAGCCATACCAGGTTTCATCATTTCTATTTTATTCGTATATAGCATATGTTTCCAACATTTAATCTTTCTTTTCCAATTTATATCCAAGCAGCTCGAATTTAAATTCCAAACAACAGGAATTCCATGTAGCAGTTATTAGCAACAGTACTCTACATTTTACAGGCAGCTGTTATCCAATTATAGGCAATTATCATTATTCTACCTACTTATCCAAGACTACAATTCAGGCATTCAATCCCTATGATCAATCATTCAATCTAGTTTTCAGGTCCTAGGATTCATGCCATACCCTAGGATCTATCATTCAATCTAGTTTTTAGGTCCTTGGATTCATGCCATACCCTAGGATCTATCATTTGTTTCAGATACGCATTTATGTTTGTAATTAACTAAGGGAAGCCACTCTACCCGCAAAATCAGGAGTAATGGGGGCGTGATCGGCAGGTCCACGTGCCTCCGCAACCCCCAAAGCCGCAACAAAACGAGGTCCTAACACAAGGAACCACTCAGAACAGGATAAAAGTATTTCAAACAAGTAGAGGAACTAATTCTGAGAAGAACAGAATCTTAAACGCGAAAATCAGACCTCGAACGGACCCTAAACAGGTCAAAAATGACAATTCTGACTCAAATCAGACGTCTGGAACATCTTCCGGATGTCTTAAAAAGGGATCCAGGTCATACCTCACTCTACGCTGCTCCTCAGACGTCCAGAGATCCTGCTGAACCATCTGGACCCAGTTACAGATGTCCGACCACCTCTTCGGACGTCTGGAGACGCTCTCTGCCTTCTGGTGACTCGCCCAGACATCTGAATCGCGTGGGAGGACGTGTCCCGCGCCTTCCCGAAGCAAAACCTGCATGCGTACGCAAAAATCCCTCAGCAAGGCACGCAATAGAGCTTCGGCGAAACAGCTTGCATGGCCGTATCCGCAAAAGCAAGTAAAGGAGGGAAAACATACGTACCTCTCAGTCGTCTAGAGCTTCCTCTAGACATCTCCCGCATCGTCTGGATGTAGGTCCAGACGTATGATTATGGGAAAAATTCCCAGAATCAGAACCTCCTCGTCTTCTTCCCTCTGTGCGCGGCCACGCCGCGCTCGTCCGCCTGCTGCCCGAGCTGCAGCAACACCGGGGAGACTTCCCCAGCACAACGCTCCTCCACACACACGCTGGCCGGCCTCAAACTGCTCTGGCGAGCTCTCTCTCTCTCTCATGCTCTCTCTCCTCTTCCCCCTCGCTGCACCTCTCCTCTCCGCCACTGCACCCGGCAGTAGCTGTTGCCCTCGCTCTCGCTCTCGCGCTCACACTGGAGGAAGGAGAAGACGGGTGGGGTGGGTGGCGTCAGGGAGAGGAGAAGGGTATTTGTAGGCACGGGGGGGGTAATTTCTGTAGGTCGGCGAAGGGAGAGAAAAAGAACAGGGCGGTGGGTTTCAGTATGTGCACGGCACGCGCGTAGACTCGCGATCATGCGTACGCAAAAATTAATTTCTAGACGTCTGGACCAACTCCCATACGTCTTAAAGTGTTTTGATGTCACGGTCTTAACACATACACTAACGCATTGTCCATATAACATAATCATAAGTCTCAGCAGGCGAGTATTTGGACACAATTTGACTATGACAAGTTTTACCCTAAGGCTTAGAATACCTAGTGTTTGGCCTAACATGATCTAAAATTGTGCAAGTGTGTGCATCTAACAATTATAATAAATTATTATTTAATTACAAAATAAATTAAATCACTAAAACCATAAGCAACCCAACCCTATTCCTAAACCCTAACACAACCCAACCGTCCTAAACCTAGCACAACCCAATCTCTAAATCCTAACCCAAACCAACCATCCTAACCCTAGCTCAACTCAATCCGTAAACCCTAGCCAAACCAAGGCACCTTAACCCTAGCCCAACTCAATCCCTAAACCCTAACCCAACCCAACAACCCTAACCCTATACCCAACCCATTACTAAACCTAAACAAGATATATTAAACCCGACCTGACACAAACCGATCATCATCTAACCCAAACCCAACCTTAAGTCTTAACCATCCCAACCATAACCTAACCATCCCAACTCCATCCCAAACCTAACCATCATCCTACCCAAATCTTAACATAACCTAACCAAAACCTAACTTAACCTTAAACCCCCAACCAACCAATACATTGAACATTAAAGAATTTTAAAACTTTTGACAGAGTTTCCCCTTAAATTTTTTTTTTTTTTCATGAACCTGCATATCAAAATAACACACAAAATAAAAGTAGGCACACCCCACAATAATAGTGCATCACACAAAAACATAAAAGTGCAGAAAAAGCCAATATATGTGGGCACATAAAATTGAGCGCACACCTCCATCCATTCAAATAAAAGATAATATGTGGGTACACCCCACATCTAATAAAATCCTAACAATGCATTCAAAACACATAAAAGTGGGCACACCCCACTATCCATTAAAAAAAAAGACAATATGTGGGCACACCTCACATCTAATATAGTCCTAAAATACTAGAAAAATAAATTATAAAAAATGAAATTGTACCTCCAATGTACTACAATCTCCAAGAATGACGGTCACTAACAACCTACAAATTCAATAACACGATAAATTAAATAACAAACTATTATGTTATTAATAACTTAAGTAATTAATTCAATAGAAGGAGAAGGAAAGGAAGATGAGAAAGAGATGAGGAGGAGGGTGGCAGTAGGGTGGAAGTAGAAGGAGATGAGGAAGAGGGGGCTACCAAGGAGGTGGAGAAGGAGGGGCAGGGAGGAGGAAGGGCAGGTGGAGGAGGATAAGGAAGGTAGCAGTTAGGGATGCAAGTTTCGATAAACCCGACCAAAACTTGACCCAATCCGACTTAAAAAGAATAGGTAAAACCTGATTTGAATCCGATTAGGTTTGGGTATGGGTTTTATCCAAAAAACCCGATCAGGTTTGGGTATAAGTGTGGGTATGAATTTATACTCGATTACCATACCCGAATACCTGAATAAAATCCTTATTTACTCGAGATATATAAATCCTACCCCAAATCCCTCATTCCCTATCCCTAATCTTCCTCATGATTCCCTCCATGATTTTGAAGGTTGGGAATGCTTCTCAAGTTTCCATTGAACATTTATTTCGAATATGGGTATTTTTTGTTTGAAAGGTACTTGTATTGTCTTTCCTAGTATTTTTTGTATTTTTATTTTTGATGTACTCCCTTGAGGGGCTCTTTTGTAATAATGTTAGTGGAGATCAATAAAATTAGAGTAGCCCGAGCTCTTATGTTTAGAGGTTGTTAAAAATAAACAATTAATGAATTGTATTATAGATTTTTCTTCTTCTTTGACTCTAATTTAGCATGATTTGATTGTAAGATCAAGTTATAAATGGATATCTGATGCTTTAACCACAAAGTCCAATAGTCCTTAGGATAGTTCTTGTGGGCCTTAAAAACCTTTGCTAAGGACTGAGGCTGAGGCTAGACAGATTTGGATCTTGATTGGTACTAGAGTACCTTTTAAGCCTATGGTCAGCATTCTAACCTAATCTAAGTTTAAATGAAAAAGCACTTATCTAAAGCTATTAAGAACTTCATGGTCTAGAACAAGGGTTGAAACCTTAAGTTTTTGCTAAGGGACTAGCAAAAGCTAGGCATGGGGGTACGATGAGAACCTCATCATAAGCCATAACTAGCTCATTTTGACCTAATACAGAGACTAAAAGCTCCTACATAACCTTAGAAAGGCTTGGCTCAGAGAGATTCTGAGTTTGCAAAGAAAACATAAACTGAGGGGTAAAAATACAATTTCACCAATCCAATCTAAAAATAGGGTAACTCAGGGTCCAAACATAGGTCAAAACAACCTAATAAGAAGAAAAGTGGGATGAAATGACTCAACAAGGGCTATAGCAACTCCGAAGAATTAAATGACATCCTGTAACCCTAAAAATAAACCCAATTAAATGCACGAGGTTCGAGGCAAAGTAAAAATAGAATAAACCCTCTAAAATTCATAGAAAAATAATCTCTAGGGCTTAGAACCTTCAATTTGGCCTTAGGAACCCATTTTGACCTACATTGAGAACCATGCCCAATTAACAACTTAATTTGGGTTTTTGCGTAAATGACCTGTCAAACAAGGTTTAATCTAGAAATAAAATTCACCATCAGAATCCTTAGGTCCTAATTAGTCATGTATAAAAACTCTAGCCTAAGAAGAAACCTTCTTGACCAACTTTACACTTTGGTCCTCATACATTTACTTTCTGGCCCTCAACTTTTGAACCCTCACATTTTGGCCCCTAACTCTCCTTCGTTCTTTGCGTTTAGGTCCCTCCTGCAAAACCTGAGCAGCACCATGCTCCGGCGACCTTGCGCGGAGCATGGCGCCGCGCAGGGTAAGGGAGGGAGCCTGCCAAGTCAAATGGGGGTGCCCTGCGTCGTCAGCCACCGCAGGAGCACCCCCCTGAGTGCTGCGACCGCCCATACCGCCCGTGTGAATGCACGGACGGTATGGGTCTCCTTCCTCCGGCATCCTCCGACGAGGGAGACACGTCGTTTCCCTCCGCCCTCCTCTCTGATTCTGCCCCTATAAATACCCCCGTCGCTCCGCCGTTCTTCCGAGCTCGGATCTGACGGAGATACCCCCTCACTTCCTCTCTTCCCACTCCGACAGATGCCCCCGTGCTCCGGCGGCTTCTCCTCCTCCTCCTCGTCGCCCTGCCGCAATACCAGCAGCAGAGACTTCTTCCTGATTCTCCTCCGCGTCGCGCAATACCGGCGCGCGCTGCCTCTGCCCCGTCCTCGCCGTCGCCCCTTCCTCTGGGCAGTTTCTTCTCCGGCGACAGTCGATACGGCTGTCGCCTGCTCCAGCCCCCCCTCGTCCTGCTAAGTAGGTATAACTTCTCCTCTTCCTCCCCTCTTTCTTTTCCATACTGAAAGCCCTTACTGTCGCCACCAATTTCCCACCGATCACCCTCACCTTCTCCACCTCCGGCCAAACTCCGGCGAACCGCTCCCATCGCTCCAGCACCCCACACGGCTCGCCGACCCGTGCATAACCTCCGCCTCCTCACCCTGATCCTCTTCCGCCCTTCCACTTCCCACCAAACGCCCTCTGCAGATCCACCGAACACACCCACTTCTCCGCCCGCAGTTTGACCTAGGGCGACCCTTTTGCTCCACCACGCCCCCTGCAGACCCCCCGACCACCTTCGTCGTGCCACGGCGAAGGTTCTCCGCGTATCTGATTAGGCCGAGAGGCCATTCCTCTGTGGACAGGTATCTCGACCGCCGTCGCCATTGCTGCACTGAAGAAGCACCTTCAACCTGCAGCTCCAGGTGCGCTTCGCCCAGGTCCAACTCCCAGGCTGCGCGGGGCATCTCCGCGAAGAGTCCCAGGCTCGCAGCTGGGGCGAAGGCCTCATGTGAAGCCGCGATTGCCAGCTGCCTCCTCCGCTGCAGGCGCTCAATTGGGGTGGGACATTTAGTCCCACCTCGGAAACGTTGAGAGGCACGCGGGCGCTTAAAGGCAAAAACTACCTTAAGCTGTTCGCCTCCTGATCACGAGGTGAGGTCCCTCTCACCCGCCTGACTACCCGACCTCGTCCGCGCTCACGCCCCGCGGACCTGGCCCGACCCGATTAGCCCGACCTGCACTCCTCGCCCACCACCGCACGCCGGTGGGCCTTGACCCGGGCGCGACCCGCGTACCCGATTAACTGGTTGCTCTGGAAGAGCTTTCCTAAGAGTGAATTCTGAGAGAGAGAGACGCAGGGGGAGGGTACAGTAGGTTTTTCCCTCTGACTTAAACCGTGAGTGTGCAGGCACAGGTGAAGAAGAAGAAGGAGAAGGAGACACACTGTAGCAGCAGCAGTTTAAGTCGTCTAATTGAAAAATCAGACGACGTCCTGAAGACAAAGAAGAAGAAGAAGAAAAGAAGGACAGAATTGCAACCAAGAAGAAAAAAGAAGAGGAAAGCAGCGAGCACTTAGCAGCTGCAGAACAGGAAGAGAAGACAAGAAGCAGAGAAGCAAGAAGAAAAGAAGAACACGAGGACAAAGAAGAAAAAGAAGATCTGAAGAACAAGAAGGAAGACCAAGAAGAAAAAGAAAGAGAAGAGAAGCAAGCACAGGTGAAGAACAACCAAAAAGACAAGAAGAAAGAAGAGAAGAAGAAGAAGCAAAATTTTCCCCTCTCTCTCTCTCTTTATTTTTGTAATAGAAACTTTGTACCTCTTAGAATACGACTTGCTCCCTGAGTTCGACCTTGGGAACTCTTTTATTTTCCAAGTAAAAAAAATATATCTGTAATGATGGCAATAACTAACTGTACTACAACGTAATTTCTACAACAAAAGCTAGTCACAACGCCGTCGTCAATATCCGATGGGTAAATGGGCACCCGATGGGTAGATGAGTATGGGTTTAGATTTTTTGTACCCAATGAGCAAATAAGTAGGATATGGGTATGGATTTTGTAAATGAGTATGAGTATGGGTTTAGCCAAACCTGATCCATTTGCATCCTTAGTGGTTGTGGGGAGGAAAGGAGGATAGGGGATGGCAGTTGGGAGGAGAAGGAGGAGGAGGCTGGTAGGGAGGTGGAGAAGGAGGAGGGGCAAGCGGAGGAGGAGGGGAAGGGTTAGTGGAGGAGGATGAGAAAGGGTAGGTGGAGGAGGGGAAGGGGTAGTGGAGAAGGAGGAGGACGAGGACGAGGAGGAGGGGAACAAGCAAGGAGGAAGGGGCAAGGAGGAGGTAGGTGGAGGAAAGGCAAGAGGAGGAGGAAGAGGATGAGGAGGAGGGGAACGGGCAGGGAGGAGGTAGGTAGAGGAAGGGTAGGCGGAGGAAAAGGGGCAAGCAGAGGAGTGGTGACGATTGATGGGGGGGATGAGGAAGGGTAAGGAGGAGGACGATGGGAATGGAGGAGGAAGGGTAGGTGGAGGAGGAAGAGAAGGTTGCAACAATTGGAGGGGGGGGGAGGATGTTGGGAAGGAAGGGGGTGCAATGGCAATGGGGAAAGGAAGAGGAGAGTGATGATGGAGGCGAGGAGGTTGCGGCAATGAGGAAGAGGAGAAGGACACACTTGAGGAGGAGGAGGATGAGAACGTTGATTGTGAGGGGTGACAAGGAGGAGAGGCGTGAAGCAGCGTTAAGGAAGGGCGGCGCACGCGAGTGAGGAAGACGAAGAGTGAAATAGAGTGGAAGGGGGGAGGGTTGGGGTAGCGTGTGTGCTCTTCTGATCTTCACTATCGCTTACTAAATAAATGACGACAAAAATGAATAAATTACATCCATTGAAAAAGTCATCAAACATAATGTGACTAACTATGCACAATAATTTTCATTGTCAATTTGCCATCGATTTTAAATATAAATGACAAGAAAGCTTTAATTTGCGTTGCTTTTGAAACTGATAGTGATAAATCGACGACATAGCCAATGTTTCTAGTAGTGTCTTGTACTTAGTTAATCGCCTTGGGGTCTCAACCTAGGTGAAGTGATGACTATGACTTGTGTGATATGCATGCAATGAGTTATCCCACACTACACACAGCCAGTCGTCTCCATTACAAGGTATGGAAGTAGCAACACCAAGATCCTTACAATAGTAACATGTACCCACTTCACCTAGCTACCCAGTTGGTTAAATAGCTGAATAAACAAGTCGCAAGGAGGCTAACCCATTCCCTGAGTTAGTCTCTACCTCTAAACAAGTATAATCAGTTGTGTTGTTGATGCCAGGCATGGGACTTACTGTCTAATGATCCTTATTGGTTCCATGTTTATTAGCCAATTCACTTTTCACCATTCCAATTATTTTTTGTACAATAAGGCATAATGATATAATTCCATTTCTTTTTATTTAACTCAATTTAGTACTGATGTCATGATATTCTTAAGTTTTATATTGGCATGAAAGGTTCATATGATTTCATATGCTCGCTAAATCTACGCGATTAAATATATTGAGTCATTGTAGTGCGTAAACAAAGCGGTCAATCAATATTTATAATATCAAACTAAAAGGAGTTTGGGTCGAACATAGGGAGGCAGTTGTCATTTAATACCTTTTGTAGTTATTATATAGTAGAGTAGAATATATATATATATTAAATAGATGCATAGATAATAATACTAGAGACACAGATAAATGAATACTGCAATTTATTTCTAATATCAAGAATATGTCACAAATATGATTCTAATCAATGATTACAATAATAGAACTATAAAAGAATAGAGAGAGAGAGAAGATCGGAGCCATTTGAGGGATGCTTGCGGAAGCTTCTGACGGAGCTTCAGATCCAGGGCGCTGAGAGGAAGAAGATGGAGTCTAGATAGGAACACTATGAGTGGATGTGCAGTAAGGTAGAGGAGGGCTAGGTAGGCTAATTCTATGAGAGACTAAGTGCTCTCTAAGGGTTAGAGGCTAGGTCTTTTTATAGGAATATAGGTGCTTCCTATTGGTTGATCTAGAGCTCCTAGGATCATCAATTTGGATGACTAAGATTCAATCAAAAGTGATGCCTAGGATTGGTTAAATAGGAACCTTAGGATATAGGTTGTAAGGCTAGGATAGGATGATGGTTTTCTAAAAGTAGGTGGTTGATGTAGCATAAGGGAATGGATAGGTTCTTTAGGTTTCTAAAATAGGAAGTGTGTTTTAGCCTTAAGATGGGTGATGGGTGGTAGGGATTGAGTAGGCTTAGGTTTGCTAAAATTAAGAAGGCCTTAGGCTAGCTTAGGACAAGATTTTTGGTAGAGAATTTTGTCTAAAAGGTGGAATAGGTTGTCCTAAGGGTATAGGTGGTGGAGGAAATTAGGTTGGGTCTAGTCTAATTAGGTTTCAACTGAACCCAATTGAAGTTGGATGCACCCAATCAAGTAAGTGTGCACCCAATTGGGTAAGGGCTTGGTCTGATAGGTTTAGGTTGGGTTTGATTAGACTCAAATGAGTCTAATCAATTGAGGGTTAATCTTGGTCTAATAGGTTTAGGTTAGGTTTGATTAGACTCAAATGAGTCTAATCAACTGAGGGTTAATCTAATCAGGTCCCATGGACCTAATTGACTAGTGGGTAGCCCAATTGATTCAGATTGAGTAATTAAGTATGGTATGGACCTAAATAAGTTTCTGGGATAGTGATAAGGTATTGGATAAGTGGATTGGAGTTAGGGATAATAGGATAGGACTATGGATATGGTGGATACGTTCATGGATAATTCTATCCATGTTTTTGGTTTTTAAGCTCAAATATCTAAGGTTGAGTTGGTTCAGGGATAGGTACTAGGATAAGATCATAATAAGGTTTCTAGGATAGGGTAGGGTTATTTATGGGAACACTATCATAGGCCTTAACTATCCACTTTTAGTCAAGTTTGATGAATAAATGCTCCAACATAATTATCTGAGGGTCATAATTCCATGTTATTCTGATTTAAGACGAAAATAGGAAATCAGGGTCTGTAATTTGAACAACACATCGTAAAGATAGGCTAACCACAGGATTTTTCAAGAGTTAAATAAAGGTCAAATTAGCATTAATATCCAGAATGTGGGTCCATATAGACAGAAATGGGATTTCACGCATTTAGAGAACCACAACAGCACACAAAACCCGCTTGAATTGAAGAGGTTCTAGATAAGATAAAATTCATCTAAACCTCATAAAATTCATAGAAAAATATTCTAAGAGGTTTGGTACCCTTAGTTTGATCATCTGAACCTATTTTGACCTTGAATAATCATATACGGAATTCTACCCTAATTTAGGTTTCTATGCAAATTGCCTAATCAAATATGGCCAAAACTCAAATCTGACTTCACCATTAGATTCCTTGGGTCAAACTTAGGTTTGTACCAAAATTTAAACCTAATCAGAGTTCATCTTGACCTATTTTGCAATTTGATCCATTAAGTCTTTATTTATTTTAGTCAAGCCCCTAACTTTCAAATTAATTGCATTTACCCCCTAACCATTTGTTATTTTCTTCAAATAGGTCCCTACCGCCATGGCAGGTGTGAACCCAAAGCAGCCAACCTTCAATCAGAGATTCCTCTCTGATTACTCAACTGAATCCCTCCAAATTTGGAGGGATTGTTCCTAAGGATCTTCCTAATTGATTGCGCCACCTCTTAAACCCTGATTCAAGCCTCTCAGATCAGGCGAATGCAAGAAACTTGAGGGATATTCTCCCCTAAAATGTCGAGCTTTTCAAGCTTCTTCCTAAGCTTGGAGCTCTTCTTGAGGCCTTTAAAAAGACCCCCTTTGCAAGGCCGTGCTTCTTAGCAAGTTTTAAGGCCAAAAACTCCTCTTCTTCTCCCTTTGGCCTACTCCGTCTTGCTTCGGTGACCCCTCTACTCCAGCTTCTTTGCCCTCTACTCTAGCTTTTTGACTGTGTTTCTTCCCAGTTCCACTTCTAGGCACCGTGGACTCGTCTCAAGAACACGCCTGCAGTTTCAATTGAAGCAGCAAGTGTTACCTTCGACCCCATTGTTAATGTTGTTGCATCTTTATTGAGTGTACTACAATGCACATCTTAACACTCGACGAAAACACATGCAACATTTTGGCGTCGTTGCCGGAGGGCAATGCGTAGTTTCATTCACTGATTACAATCCTGATTGATACTAACTTGCTATATTTTATTTGTTGTGATTTTACGAGGTATATGGGAGAAGATCAGCCGCACAACAGCCACTCCAGGGACAGGTAACTTCATTTCCTTCTTCTTAAGCCCCTCATTTTTTGAAAGAATTAAAAAGAAGAATCAATTACGATCAATTTGCATTCTTTCTTAGAATTAATCACTTGAGTTGCCTGCTTTGATTTATTTAGAAATCCCCATCCAGATATCTGCACCTATTAGGGACTTAAGGTGCCTAGGGCTACTCACCTTCTTGCTTGAGCCCTAGGTGCCAACTTTGGAAAATTTGAACCTAGAAAATAGAGCCAAATTAGGGTTTTCATCTTTAGGGTTTCAAGAAGACACACTTGCCTGATTTAAAAGAAAATTGATTTCCCGTATCGTGTGACACCCAAGCCTTGATTGAATTGATCTAATCAAGAAGACCCTAAAAGTAGGCTCTAACATTCACTTGAATCCTTAAAACTTGGGACTTAATAACCTGTTTACAAATCACTCAAGGTGATTCTGGGCTTCTTTATTCAATTCATCCTAAACTTTAGGGCGGGTTAGGTGAAGTTGACCCACCTTGTGGGTTAACCAACCTTCAAATTAGGTCACAAATCATAATCAACTCTAAAGTTCAAGTGAAATTCAAGGCACCATAATTCAGGAATAAAATTGGTAGATTTAGGGGTCAAGCTACTCATTCTGGTCTACTTGGATTCTCAGTGACAAGGAAGGTTGGGTGGGGGAAACCCTGTAACCCGTGGGGATGCACTACCGTGTAGGGGCCTTTGCGGGACTCTCCTTTCTTGGCTGCCCAAGTACTTCTCGGGTGAGTGACTTTCTAATCAAGAGGCGTCATCCGCCTCGAACCTCCTTAGTCATCGAAAGATTTTTTGGATGCCTCAATTGGGTTCATCACACATTTTGTCCCTCATTTGGCTCTGTAGTGCATATTCAGGAGGAGATCCTAAGACCACCCTTGAGGCCTCCACTAGCAGTTCATTCTCATCGAGGCCAAGCCTCGACCCATTTGTTTGTGATACCACCTAACCAGATTGCCATCTCTTCTGACTCATCTGCTTCTGAGCCCAAATCTCCATCTACATTCATAGAGAATCACGAAGAAGAATTCAATATCCAAGATCAGCTACAACACCTTAATGATCTAGTCCATGCATACATGAATCCGCCGCAGCGTCCTCAGATGCAAGATCACTATAATCTCGCTACGATGGAAATCGAACCAAGGGTACAAATCCCAGCTGGAGGGCCTAATGCCGAACTCAAGCCTAACCTGATTCATGCTATCCTAAAATTCCATGGCTTGAACTTTGAAGATCCCTTCCAACACATCAAGCAGCTAAAGCATTTGGCCCAAACCTTCGGGCCACCTGTTCAGAATCGAGATATCTTACTTATGAAGTTGTTCTCTTTCTCTCTCATGAATATAGTATCTATTGGTTTCATACTCTGACCTGTCTGATCAACACATGGGAGGAACTCCAAACTAAATTCCTACAGAAATTCTTCCCAATTGGTCGAACAAATACTTTAAGGCACCAAATCACGCACTTCTCGCAAAATGCGAGAGAGCCACTTCATGAGGCATGGGACCGCTTTTTGGATCTCATGCGGAAACGCCCCCATCACGGAGTTCTAAAGTGGGAACAAGTCTAGTCTTTTTACCATGGGCTCCGAGAGGATATCAAGCTCTTTGTCATTGCACCCTGTGGTGGAAGCATCATGGATCAACATGAAGATACAATTTGGGAGATTCTCGAGAACATGTGCGAGAACTCCATAAACATTGGATCGCTAGGTGTGTTCTATCGGATGACCACCCGTGCATTGACAAACACGCGAGGGGCGCACAAGACTCGAGGCCTATCAGCATCCGTTGATCTGGAATTGGTGTCCAGTTGCTTGTATAAGGTATAAATCATTGAGAAAAAGGTAGATGACTTAGCTAGACATCTGCAGAGAACCACCGCTGCTTAGCAAAACACATATGCGCAACCACCTTCAGAAAGGGAGGTTGTGCATAACATTTACCACCACTCTCACCAGGGGATGGACCCATATCCAACCCCGTCTGACCCTGGTTTCAAAGGACACTCCGAATCCACCTACTCTAGTTGGGGGAACTCTGAACCCTCGATCTCTGATTTTTCTAAAGTTCCTCAAACCTACGAGGATCTCCATGCCATCCAGAATGATCCATTCTCCAATACCTACAACCATGAATGGCATAATCATCCTAATTTCGCATGGTCGGGAAATAGTCAGAACGCCATATCTCAATTCCAACCCTGACCACAGGTTTCGCACCCATATCAGCCCACTCAGCCTAGGCCCAACCCAATTTATCAATCCAAATCACCAAGGGAAGATCACATGACTCTGATTCTACAAACCCTGGCTAACATCCAAAAGACTAATGCGACTATGCAAAAATAGCACAAAGACGATATCACAGAGGTTCGAAATTAGCTCACACAGATGGTTGGGTCTCGCCAGCCTGGTGCATTTGCATCTCTACCTCTGCCGAATCTAAATAACGTGCTGAACTAGAGGCGTGTTATGAACCCGAATCATGGCCAAGCTCATTATGTATATCAGGCCCCTTCTACTCCATCACCTGACAGGATGGAGGCTTTGACATCGTATTCAGGATATCAGCAGCAATCACCTATTTTGCCAACTCCGAACCAAAATTAGGTGAGTCTTAATTCTGTTACCACTCGTGGTGGCAAATCGACTTAGGATCCACCTTATCCTAGTCACCCGATGCTTGGTACTTTAGAGGCTAACCCTAAGATGGTTATATAGGACACCCCTATCCCAGATACTGAGCCTGAACCAATTCCAGAGGAGCCTATAAAGGTTCCATTTCCTGAGGCCTTGATGAAAGGAAAAAGGAAATCCAAGCCCGTGGCACTTGAGGAAGATCTGGTCAAGCTCTTTGAGTAAGTCCAGATAAACATCCCCTTGATAGATGCGATCTGCCACGTATCGGCTTACGTGAGATTTATGAAGGATTTATGTACACCAAAGCGTAAGCCGCCAAACAAAGATGAGAGTCCGATCATTTTGTCTGAGCAAGTCAGCTCAATCATCCTAAGAAAACTCTCGTAGAAAGCAAAAGATCCTGGCACTCCTTTGATCTCCTGTAGGAATGGTGATTTAGAATTTGATCGAGCATTTTTGGATTTAGGAGCTTCCATAAACCTGATCCCTACATCCCTACTAGACCATTTCGAGAAAGCTGAGCTCAAACCGACTGAGGTGACCTTGCAATTAGCAGATAGATCAATCAAGTCACCTAGAGGAGTTATTGAGGATGTTCTAGTATGGATCCGAGATTTCTATTTCCTAGAGGACTTCATTGTATTAGATATGGATACTTCTGAGAATCTGAGGAACACATCGATCATCTTAGGTAGACCATTCCTAGCCACAACTAGAGAAAACATCAACTGTGAAGAGGGTCAAATCGAGTTGAAATTCGAGAATAAGACTTTACGGATTGATATCTTTAAGGCCCAAAAAGAAATAAACTATGGGGCAATTGAAGAAGTATGCGACATTAGTTCAGTGGTTGAGGATCCAATTACAGAAGAAAACCCAATTATCCCTGATCCTCAACCTCAAGAAGATCTTGACCCACAGATAGAGGAGCCTAGAGTTGATCCTGATTCACCCATAGCTCCCACTTTATCTTCTGAGGACCATCCCAAACCCCCACTCGCTGCCGATAACCCGATTATGGAGCTGAAGCCCCTCCCAGGTCATCTGAAGTACGTCTTCTTGGGTTCTAATCGAATGCTTCTTGTGATCATCAATTCCCGACTCACATCTGATTAGGAGACAAAGCTAATTTCCGTTCTCCAGCATCATCGGAGAGCCATCGAATGGACTCTCTATGATATGACTGCTATAAGTCCCTTATATTGCACACACCGTATCTACACTGAAGAGAGCTCACGACCATCTCGAGAGATGCAGAGAAGACTCAATCCGAATTTGCAGGAGATCGTGAAGAAAGAAATGATCAAGTGGTTAGATGCCATTATCATCTACCCGATCTCTGATAGTCGTTGGGTGAGCCCAATCCAAGTTGTGACTAAGAAGGCAAGGCTCACCGTGATTACGACTAAATCTGGAGAGACCATCCCGACCCACATTGCAAATTCGTGGAGAGTCTGCATAGACTATCGAAAATTGAATGCCTCCATGAAGAAAGATCATTTTCCGCTTCTGTTCATTGATCAGATTCTCAAGAAACTGGCGGGAAATCAATTTTTCTATTTCTTGGATGATACTCTAGATATAATCAGGTGGCAATTCATCCCAAGGATCAGGAAAATACCACCTTTACTTGCCCCTATGGTACGTACGCGTTCCGCAGGATGTCTTTTGGGCTATGCAATGCACCCACCACTTTTCAGCGATGCATGCTAGCCATATTCTTAGATATGGTAGGTAATTACATTGAGGTCTTCATGGATGACTTCTTAGTATTCGGTGAATCTTTCGATGATTGCCTCTTGCATTTGGTCCAGATCCTTAAAAGATGCATCAAAGTGAACTTAGTTCTCTCTTAGGAAAGAGCCACTTCATGGTTCCTGAGAGCATTGTACTTGGACACCTCATCTCTAAGAGAGGTATCCAAGTCGACTAGGCTATGGTGAATCTAATTTCCAAACTACCTGTGCCTAACTCTGTCAAAGACATTAGATCATTTTTTGGGCATGTTGGATTTTATCATCGATTCATACCTAATTTCTCTAAGATTGCATGCCCCTTAAGGAATCTCCTTTCGAAGGACACGCCATTTGAGATATCGAGTGAGTGCATTCATGCATTTGAGATCCTGCGTGACCGAGTCACCCAAGCACCAATCCTGCAATCTCCTGACTAGTCTCAACCCTTCGAGATCATGTGAGATGGATCTGATTACGCAATAGGAGCGGTGCTGGGTTAGAAAATTGACGGAAAATCGATAGTCATATATTACCCCAGCAAGACATTGGATGAGGCTCAACATAATTACACCATTACGAAGAAAGAGCTGCTGGATGTAGTATTTGGCATGGAGAAATTCAGGTCATACCTCCTGAGCTCCAACATCATCATATACTTGGATCAAACTGAAGTGAGGCACTTACTCAGGAAGAAGGATGCGAAGCCTAGATTAATCTGCTAGATCTTGCTGTTGCGAGAATTCAATCTTGAAATTCGCGACAAGGCGGGAAAGCAGAATGTGGTAGCTGACCATTTATCCCATCTTCCTTCTTCAGTCATTGACCCTTCCGGACCTATCATGGAGCATTTTCTGGATGAGCACCACCAGATAGTTGATATGGAACTTCCTTGGTATGCTGATATGGTGAACTATTTGGCATCGCATCAGATTTCATCTAATTAGCCAAGGGCCAAGAAAGACAAATTACTTTCAGATACCAAATACTTTATTTGGGAAGCTCTGTACCTATTCCTCATTGGTGCTGATCAAATCATCAGAAGATGTGTTTTGGAATTGGAAATCAATGGCATCTTGTCCTTCTACCATGACCAAGCCTGCGGTGGTCACTTCTTGGGATGCAAAACTGCAACAATAGCCCTCCAGTGCAGTTTCTATTGGCTCAAAATTTTCAAAGATGCACACAATTACTGTAAGGCATGCACTCGTTGCCAGACCTTAGGCAACATGAGCCATCGTGACATGATAACTTTACAGCCGATTCTTGTGTGCGAAATCTTCGACATTTGAGGGATTGATTTCATGGGTCCCTTCCCAAAATTCGATGCTTTCGAGTACATTCTCCTAGTTGTGGACTACGTGTCCAAATGGATCGAAGCCATCCTGACCTGAACCAATGATCATAAAGTCATGATTAAATTCATTCATCAACACATCTTTTCTCGGTTCGTTGTTCCGTGAGCTATCATCTCTGATGGAGGGACCCACTTCGCGAATGTGCACTTCCATTCCGTGATGAGAAAGTATGGGGTGTTGTATCCTATTTCGACTCCTTATCACCCCCAGACTAATGGATTGGCTGAGCTATCCAACAGGGAAATCAAAAAGATCCTTCAGATCACTGTTCAGCCTGACAGGAAAGATCGGTCTACCTGCCTTCTAGAAGCCTTATGGGCTTATAAGACCACTCATAAGACCCAGTTAAGAATGTCTCCCTTTAGACTCATGTACGAGAAGGCATGTCATCTCCCTGTAGAAATGGAACACAAAGCCTACTGGGCAGTACGGAAGTGCAATTTGGATCTCATGGAGGCTAGAATCCATCGCCAATTGCAAATGAGCGAGATTGAGGAACTATGCAATGACACGTACAAGAACTCGCGAATCTACAAAGAGTGGGTCAAAGCCTTCCATGATAAGCACATTTTGCGAAGAACTTTTTATCCTGGTCAAAAAGTATTACTCTTTGATACCAAACTCAAGCTCTTCTCCGAAAAACTCAGATCAAAATGGATTGGACCATTCCTCGTGAGATGAGTGTTACGACTCGGTTCCCGAATCCCTACAGGACCCGAGATCGACTCAACTCGACTAATCCCAAGACCCAGTCGTCCAACAAGAAATAACCGAAAAGTAGGAAAATAAACCACATTCACTATGCAAGATAACTAACAGTAAATGAGTACAAGCAGTAAGGAAGTAAAAGCTGCTAAATAGTACATGCAACCACAACAACAGGAAAGTAGAAACAAAAGTACAGTAACAGAAACAATAACAACAGTCTAAAACTCACTAGTAGAAAAGAGAGTACAACTACAACAGGAAACTACTGCTGGGCTCGACTGGGCCCAGCGCCCTCTGCAGCTGGTGACTCAGGCTGCTCAACTCCTGGACCTGTAAAGAGTTATGAGTAAACGGAGTTAGCGAACGCTGAGTAGAGTGGTAACCAGACTATCTAAAGCAGTAAAAGCTAACAGGTAAATTTATCTTTTCCAATTATTTATTTTACAAGTAATTCCTTTTCATCCATTGGTTTACTTTCAGGTTTCTTTCTTGATCTCGCATGTTCCTCGTGGGAACAATCTTGATTGCAGTCTTGTTCGAAGAGTAGAAGGCACACGTGGTGCTCTCCTGGCCGGGAGAGTCCCCCATGGTGATCCTACACCCAGTCAACCACCCCGAGGTCACGGACAGACGTAGCAATGACTACAGCATGCGCGATAAGCACACGGGTAGCTACCCCGCACTGGCACGCGGTCAGTCATTTCCGCTAGCGGGTATGCCCAAAGTACAGCACGGAACAGTATAGGGCCTAGCTCTCTCAGTAATAGGGGTCTCGCCCCTCAGAACCAAACAGGGGTCTCGCCCCTCCATAGTCCGCGCACCCTCGTCTGACTACCCCGGTTTGCCCAGTGGGCCTAACAAGTCGATGTAGGGTGGCTAGCTGAACCCCAGGCCCCGTGGGGTGGCTAGCTCTCTCCATACACTAGTAGCTCTCCCCAGTACGGTATATGCAAGGGCCAACAGAAGTCGGTGTAGAGTGGCCAATCCTAACCCTGGGTCCTAACCCAAGGGCGACTAGCTCCGCTCTACACTAAGTAGGGGACAGTTGCTCTCCTTAGTACCACGTACTCAAGGGCTAGCACACTTCCCACTCACATTTCCAGATCTTTCCATTCATCTACAAGAGCTCTACTCCTAACTCCCCGTAGGGCTCATGCTCATATTCACCAAATTATTCCATACCAGGTTTCATCATTCACAATTCCATTCTTGTATTATACACATGCAGTTCGTATTTCCACAATTAACATATGCAACAAGTGATATCACAGGTAACTGTCTGGTTATCTCAGGCATTTCATATTCGAACAGGCAGCTCTTATTTATTAACAGGCAGTTGTTTACAATTCAGCTCATTCATGTATGATTGCAATCTCAAACATGCATACAAACAGTGCAACAGTTTCTCGTCCTATGATTCATGCCACATCTTAGATTTCTAGTTATCTAATTATCATGATAGCATTCATGTTTTATAAAAGGAATAGGGGAAACCACTCTACCAAACAATCCAGGAGTATTGGGGGCTCGAACGGCAGACTCACGTGCCTCTGCAAGCCCCGAACACGCAATAGATCGAAGTCGTATACCAAGGAACATAACATAACGGAACGTTCAGAACAGTATGAAAAGGTTTCTAACATGTAGAGGAATTCACAAGGAAACCACAGATATCTTTTTTGCGTAAAACAGACCCCAAACGGATCCTAAACAGGTCAAAAACAGAATTGCAAAACCAAATCAGACATCTAGCACAAAGTCCAAACATCTTAAAAGTCACTAGAGTCTCACCTCAAGTCCCTACATCGACCTCAGACATCCAAGACCCCTACTTGACCGTCTGGACTCAGCTCCAGACGTCCAATCTATCCTCCAATCGTCTAGGAGTGCCTCTGGTCGTCTAGTAAGCTGTCCAGACATTCGAAACGTGTGGGAGGGCGTGCCGCGTGCCTTCCCAAAGCTACTCCTACGCGCGATGATCGTTTCTTACCTCAACTCAATTAATTAAGTTAATTTTACTTGATTAAGAGTAGAAGAAAAGTCACTTGGGTTAACTCGAAGTTGTGTCGATTAGTAGTATAGGGTCGAATTAACCTAACATTTTAGAAAATTTTTACTGGTTGAGTTCAGGTCGTTCGCTGGGAGGTATAATTCATTCTAAATTCACTAGTTATCTTTATTTTTTTCTTTATAAGTATAGGAGGTATATTTAAATTAATTATGGAAGCAAGAATTTTGATAAAATTGGTTAAAATGGCATAACAAGCAAAATCCCATATGAACTTTTATTCACAACATTTATTTCAAATGATTAGAGGCAAATAAGATTTATACATTCAAAACATATGCCTTATTACAATTAAAAGCAAGAGATTAAAAATACAAGAAAATAAATCCTTTGTTATCTTTTCTTATTTCTTCAGCCTCTCTTTCTCTCTTTTCCTCTTCTTTCTTTCTTTCTTTCTTCTCTTTATCTTTATTCTTTCTCTTATATTTTCGTGCTCTTTTCTTTTTCCCTTCTATCTCTTCTTTCTTCTCTTCTTCTTCTGTTCCTGCCCTTCTTCTTAAGTATTTCCTTATGCCTGCCTTCTTTCTTCTTCTCTTTTCCTTAGTGAGTTCTTCCTCTTCCTCCTTAGCCTTCCTTCTCTTTTTCCTTCGACACTTAGCCATCAGAGCCTTCAGCACTTTAACTCTTCTTTCTTTCTTAACCTTTTGCTGAACCGAGTTAAATTTCTTTCTCAACCAAAAATTTGTTTGAGATTTGCAATGAGGTCCTTTCGAGGATACACAGCACCCTGAGATTAGGGTGGGACCAGACCCTACTTGGTCCTTGCTTGGTTTCATTAGGGGTTTATTTTTGGTTCTTTTCTCTTGAGCCAAACCAACTCTCTCTCAAGCCGAACCGGCTCAATGCCTCCCAGGCCTCGCCCTCCCATGGCCAATTGCACACACACGCCCACTCAGGCGCACACCCGCAGGCACACTCGCCCACACACACACACACATGCTCAAAGGTCAGATTTCATATTCGCATCGAGCGCTTGACGACTGGCATGCCTTAAACACAAATAGCTTTAATACTAAGGTGCATGCTTTGAATCTTCCGATGTGGGACTATTGTTCCCCCTTCCAGACCCAACTTCAATCGATGATTTCTCCTAGCTCAGAGCTTCAAATCAAGCGAGATAAAGCTTGATGGAGAACTCTAAGGTAGCTCTACAAGATTCCAGGGTCAATTTAAGTTTTAGAGGATGATTTCCTCTCCGATTTGATAGGTGAAATTAGGGGGTTCCTACAGGTTAAACATGCCAGGAAAATGAAATTAAATATACTGAGTCTATAGGATGGTCATTTTAGCTTATCTAAGTGTCTTAATAGATTATACATGTTATTTCGCAGCTGTTTGTGTGGGTTTCAAGCTCTCAAAAGCTTCAGGTGGAGCACAGAAGCTCAAAGCTTCTCTGAAAGCTTCAGAGAATGAAATTTTAAACTCTGAAAGGTACAACAGTCAGCTAAGGACATTTCTAATTGATTGAGATAGCTTCTAAGGATTATTATAAGCTTGTCTGGGCAGGATTTGACTTCAACATTCATCCAAAACTTACTATCATCAGTTTGGGTTCAAGGATAACCCAAACTAACAGTAATTGAATTCCAACTAAACTACAGGTCTGAGCTCAATAAAATCATTCTAAATTCATTCAACAGACTCTCAGAAATGATTCTAACTCCTCAATTCATCAGATTATGTATAAAACCCAAAGATCAGACTCAGGTTTGACTTGAAGGCTTCAAAATTTGACTTTCCATTTTGAATCTTTTCTCAAGAAATTAAAGCTTTAAATGTCTTCTCCTCAATCCCAGGAACATGCTTAGACCCTTCAATAGGAGTTAGAATTTGGGATTTTAGGGTTTCAGGCTCTTCACCTGAACTCCAAATGTGGTCTATTCATCAGAGTAATCAGGGGCTTGTTACACAGATTCGAAGGCATAATTAATTTCAGTGCATTGCACTGAAGCTTTTAGATCCATCAAATGCCTCTTTTAAACTTCTGTCAGACTTCTCCAACTCTACCGGAGTTGGAGAAGACAAATCACTAATCTAAGCTCCAAGTGATAAAATCCCAAATAAACAACCTCAAACAAATCGGAAATCAAAATTAAGTCATTCTAGAGCTTCTCAACAAGTTCTATAGGCTGAAGGTCGAAATTCACTTACCAGAGCTCTGGTGAGTCCAGTAAAAGGTGAAACTTGTGTATAGAAAGAAATTTATGTCATTTTTTATTTGAAAATGTTCCTGAGGTTGCAAGGAACCTTAGGATCATAATTAATTCTTTTTTAATTCGTTAAATAAAATATTAAACAGTGAATACAATGTGAATGAATTTTAAGTGGGTTGAGGCACAAGACTTGCTCTCCCACTCAGAAAAGTGGTTGAGACAAGTCTAAAGAGAATTGCGATCATAATTATATAGTTAATTAAGAGATTCAACTACTCCTGAGCTGCCATTGACAGCGAGCTCAGGAGCTTAAATAAATTTAGGTGTTTAGGTTATAGGTGGTAATTATTCAAATTGAAGTGATACTTAGGATCCTTAGATTGTGAATAGGTGGTGGACCCTATGGAGGTGAATCTAAGCTCAATTACTGTCGCCATGGATAGTGACAGTCGCTGTTGAAGGTGAAGGTGAATTAGGCGAAACAGTGATCAATTTTGTGTTTTAATGGATTAGAAATGGTTGTGAGGGTTAGAGGAAGGTGATCAGCGAGTTAAAAAGACAAAATCAAAGCTCTGGCCAGCTCAAGGAGCTCACTGGAGTCAAAGGAGATGAAGTTTGAAAATTCTGAAATTACTCTAATCTAACTATCTAACTAGCTAAACTATCCTACTCCTACTCCTATCTACTATTACCTGGACGAAGGGGTCAACGGGATTCCGCCGATGGCTCATAGCGGCAGACAAAATCAGAGGGTATAAGAAGAACCTCCGGCGGGCGAGTTTGGACAGAGCAGAGGATTTCCTTGGTCGATTCCTGTGTCCAAAGACGCAGCTGACCTTAGCGAATCTCCTCGGCTAATCAAGATGGATGGAGGAAGTCGGAGAGTGGTGTGGAAGGTCGCCGGAGTTGCAGACGAATAGCCTATTGGGTCAGCTCAGTGTTAGAAGAGGGAAGGGAGCCAACTTGAGAAAAATCGAAGGGGTGAGGGGGTATTTATAGTGAATGGCGACGAAGAGGACGGTGGAGTCTAGACGAAGAAGAAGCTTGGGGAGCTTAACCTCCAGCATCGTCTCCGACGACGGTGAGGTTAACTCCCACCAGAAATTAGGATTTCAGAGTAATCCAGACCGATGGATGAAGATGGAGTGGTGAGCGCAAGCTCCAAGAGCTTGGAGAAGGAAGAATGATGTCGGCAAGGCAGTGATCGCACGGTGGAGTCACTCTCCGTCGTCAGCTGTTCAATCGGATGAAGAAGAAGAAGAAGACAAAAGGGACCTAAGTGCAATGAAACTTAAGGACCTATATGAAAATTAAGGACCCGATCGCAATGATTAGTAAGGACCTAAATGTAAACTCAGGTTTTAAAGGTTTATTTTAACTTAGATCTTTTTCAACTTTTTATATATGTTAGTAAATAAGATAACTATTATGATTAGACCTTGAATTTACATCTTTGACCTTTTTAGGTTAATTTATTAGATTAAGTAAAATTACTTAAGTTATTATATACTTATGTATACATTATGTTTAAGTTACTTAACTTATTAATTAAGGTCATGATTAATAAGATTTCGAGTCCAATTATTAATTAGATTGTTAATAATGTTAATCAAATGATAAAATATCATTTTTAACTTATTTTAAGGTCCTTTACTAAATATCCCTTATTTTATAATTAACCCTTATATATTCATATCCTTAGCTAATTAACTAGGAAGACTAGTTAATTAGGGGTAATTAGAAATCATGATGAGTCTCTCATCACGTGACAGAGCAGCAAATCCCCTTTTAGCCAAACAATTCGGCTCTGCGGTACGGCCTGCATGGCCGTACTGCAAGAAGGACGTACTTGCGCGAAACCTTGCTTTCAGACGTCCGATGTCGTCACCAAACGTCCAACCCGTTGTTTGGAAGGCACTCCAGACGTCTAATATTGGAAAAATCCTAGTACTAGAGCGAGCTCCAACTCCTCTTGCCGCGCTCTGCCGCGGCTCCTCCCTCTCAGCTACAGCTCCAGCCGCTGCAGGAAGTCGAGGATGGTTCCCCCGACACACTTCTCCTCCCTCACGTGCCACGGCGGCTGTGCGCACTCCGGCGAGCCTCTCTGAGCTCGCGAGCTCAACCTCCTCCCTCTCTTCACACCGCTCCTCCTCCTCGCTCCTCACTCTCGCTCCCTCTCTCTCACTCGTCTCTCTCACAGCAGTGGAGAGGAAGTAAGGTGGTGGTGGTGGAGTAGAGAAGAGAGGAAGGGGGAGAGGACTCTTATATAGGGAGTGGGGTTAGGGTTCGGTGAGGGAGGAGAAAAGAAGAAGAGAGAGAAGGAAAGCTGTCTGCACGCAGCCAGCATGCAGAACCGACCCTACGTACAGATTTTTCAATTTCCAGGCATGTAGGAAGGGGTCCAGACATCTGACTATCAGTCCAGATGTCTTAAAAGGCTCATACAGAATGGGTCTTTACAATGAGTGTTTGGAAAAGGAGCTGTCAAAATCAGCAAACTCAGCCACGACTCAGAACCTTTTGTCCTGAACGGTCAAAGACTCAAATTAGTCTTCAAACTTACCGACTCAAACATGACTAAAGTATCTTTTGATCTCCATTCCCCCTGAGTTTCATTGCACCCAGCTGATGGCATTAACTTAGCGCTTAACAGGAGGCAACCCGTCATTTTTGAAAACTTGAGACCCTTCTGACCTCTTTCTACTGAAATCATATTGCATTTTAGGGCTCGTCCATTAGAATAGCCGATTCCACCTTTGATACTTGTATCAGAGCTAGAAATCATCCACAATAGTCATTGCGACCCGTTCACCACCCACCTATTCTAATTACAATCTGAGCTAAACTTGAACCTACTTAATTTACAATGAGGACATTGCAAATGTTAGGCATGGGGGGTATTAAAGTGCAAAACGCTGTGAGAATCAATTCATGGAGGGTTTCTCATTAAAAAAAAAAGAAGAAAGGAGAGGTCAATTTGAGCTCAATGAAAAACAATTGAGAAGAAGAAAAGAAAAGAAAAGAGAAAAAGGAGCAATCAAAAATAAAGAAAATGAGATAGTCCCTTATAATTGAGTATGGAATTTACCTAACTTCTAGGATGGATCGGATGATGAATTAAGACTTGGAAGGCTAAAACTTAAGAGAGTAGTGACGAGTACTGACCTTAGGCCTCTTGAGCCAATCTAGGGCTTAAACACTCAAGTATTCGTTAAGATCCGGATAAGTCCTCAAGAGGTTGAGGAAAGTGTGAAGCTGATGTTGTAGGTCTAAGGCTTAGGGATTATTCGACCCTGTTGCCTGCCCTTTGGTTTGTGGGACTTGATAACCTAAGCACCCAAAATCCACATGCTAGTTAGGTTCAGTGCGCTTAATAAAGAAATAATCCCAAAAGTGTTCTATGCTGAAAAATTATCTAGAAAATATAGCTTAGGTACGGCTCGAAGACACAAATTGATTGGACGAATTCCCAGCACAGAGAGGTACGAAATTCCCTTTGAAGATGCATAATAACATATCATCTCCTCTGTGCTTGTCTCCTAGGATATGTAAATATTCTACCGTGGGCATGTAAGCACCTTGTGCTGGTTCAGGTGCCATGGGCGAGATTATCCCTAAATGTCGATTGCAAGGGCCTAAATTTAACTATAGAAAACCATGGGCAGCATTATCCCGAAGTGTCGAAAGCCAAGGTTTTGGGGGTAGCCATGGGCGGTGCTATCCCAAAGCATGGAAAGCGATGGACCCTTCGAGGATTGATGGTGAGGATAAGGAATCCGATACAGATTGTGTTTAGGGCCAATCCGAGGTTGGATTAAGGGAAAAATAAAAAGAAAAGAGAGAAAACTCTCCAAATGAAAAATCTTTCTCTATCTCTCTCTTACAAAAATGCACTGATAAACTAAACCTAGACTTAATACATTCTATGCACGGGTGCTTCAACTGCTGGGGTCAACAAACCTCTAGGCAGTTTTTACAGGCCTTAGAAACCTTCACGGTAGACTCAGGTTGAAGCTGGTCAGGTCTGGATCTTGGCTAGTACTTGAGTACCTCTAGGCCTATTGTTGCTATTTTGATCTGATCTCTAGAGATGTAGCTTAGTAAAGCATCCTGACGGTTACATACAGTCTAGAGACCTAGTTTGATTCATAGGATTTTGCTAAGGGACTAGCAAAAGCTAGGTATGGGGGTATGATGGGAACACCATTATAGGCCCTAACTAGCCACTTTTAGTCAGGTTTGATGGATAAATGCTCCTACATAATCATCTGAGGGTTATAATTCCATGTTGTTATGATTTTAGAGGAAAACAAGAAATTAGGGTTAATTTTATAATTTTAACAACACATCATAAACATAGATTAACCATAGGATTTTTCAGGGGTTAATTAAAGGTCAAATGAGCATTAAAATCCATAATGTGGGTCCATACAGACAGAGATGGGGTTTCACGCACACAAAATTCTAATTTCAGACCCACTTGAATTGGAGAGGTTCTAGTTAGGATAAAATTCATCTAAACCTCCTAAAATTTATAGAAAAATATTCTGAGAGGTTTGGTACCCTTAGTTTGATCATCTGCACTTATTTTGACCTTGAACAAAGTCGTAGATAGAATTTTACCCTAATTTGGGTTTTTATGCAAATTTCATAGTCAAACATGATCAAAACTCAAATCTGACTTCACCATTAGATTTCTTGGGTCAAAATTAGGTTTGTAGCAAAATTTGTGTCCAGTCAGAGTCCATCTTGACCTAGTTTGCAATTTGGTCCATTAAGTCTATTTCTTTCTGTCAAGCCCCTAACTTTTGAATTAATCGCATTTACCCCCGTAACCATTCGTCATTTTCTTTAAACAGGTCCCTACTGCCATGATAGGTGTGAACCCAAAGCAGCCGACCTTCAATCAGAGATTCCTCTCTGATTACTCAACCGATTCCCTCCAAATTTGGAGGAATTGTTCCTGAGGAGCTTCATAATCGATTGCGCTGCCTCTTAAACCCTAATTTGAGCCCCTCAGATTAGGTGAATGCAAGAAATTTTGGGGATCTTCTCCCCTGAAATCTTGAGTTTCTCAAGCTTCTTCCCAAGCTTGGACTCTTCCTAAGGCCTTTAAAAAGACCCCCTTCGCAAGGTCGTGCTCCTTAGCAAGTTTTGAGGCCAAACACTCCTCTTCTTCTCCCTTCGGCCTGCTCCGTCTTGCTCCAGCGACCCCTCTACTCTGTCTTCTTCGCCCTCTGCTACAGTTTTCCGGCCATGTTTCTTCCCAGTTCCACTTCCAGGAACTGTGGACTCGTCCCAGGAACACTCCTGCAATTTCAATTGAAGTAGCAAGTGTTACCTTCAACCCCAATCAGAAGTAACCATCACCTGCAGCTGTTGTGCGAAGAGAAGCCAATGGGATAGTCCCACATTGTGGATTTTGAAGTCTGCTGTAGTGTATAAAGAGAATTTGTGACAGAAGCTGTTTACCTCAACACACAGGGTGAGGTCCCACTCACCGCACGTGCGCTCACTCCTCACCTACTACACCACGCAGGTGGGTCTAGTCCCTTGTATGAATACCCGTATACCCAGTATTGTACACCTAGATCTGAGCTGAGAAGATAGGGAAGAAAATTAGAGAGAGAGGGGGGAGGTTTTTGCTCTACATGGGATTCGTGCCCTCCCTCTCTCTTAACACTTAGCTGAATCTGAAGAGGCCTTGTGCCTCTATTGGTGCACTACTACTATGCCTCTTCTTTGAGGATTGAGGCAAGGCCTTTATGCCTTGTGTGGTTCTGATGGTTAAGGCATCTGCGCCTTAGTTTCGACAACTGATTGGATACATTGCCCTGGTTCTGATACTTAATTGCAGTTACTATTCAACTATTTAAGTGGTTGTATAGCTTTAAACTTAAGGGTTAATTTGGTGATTCAAAGTACCATTTTAACCCCATCTTTTTGCATTGACTCTCTGATTTTATATTGAAATATTATTTTGAGTATTTCATTGATTTCAACTGCATATTCTTCTTATGATTAGTGGATTGAAATTGCCATTTTACTTCCTGTGAACGACCTCGAATTCATCTCCTGTTTTCAATCTTTATAAATTATTAATGCTGTTGAGTCTTTATTGAGTGTGCTACAATGCACATCTTAACACTCGATGAAAATTTATGCAACGGTTATCTTACTTTCTCTCTTTCCTCCTTTGTTCTTGTGCCTGTAATATTTCTTTATTTCATCTTTATTACTCAATCAGCTCTTAGCTCAACTATAGCCTCTACTCCTATCCAGCTTTATTTCTCAATTCTTCAAATCACTTTGAGACTTACCACCTACATTATTCACAAGAGACTAGAATTAGGAGATAATTATTTATAAGATAAATACAAAGCTCAAATATGCATGCATGCTCTAAATGCAATATTTATAAACCTAATGCATGATTCTACTAAGGAATTAGCCCTAGATTAAGCCAATTAGGATAATAGATTAGACTGTTACCACACCCTCATGCCTAACTTTTGCTGGTCCTTAGCAAAATCAACATGAGAAAAACCTTTGGGAGTCATGCACGAATCATAATACTACTTTTTTTCTTTTTTTTTCAAATATGTTATCAAGGAATCGAGCCAGTTTCAATCAAAAATCCTAATAAGATTTTTCACTAATGAAAAAAAATTACAGACAAATCCTTAATGGTAAAGACTCAACAATTCTAAAATATCGACTCAAATCTAGACCTCCCAAATCAAATCAAAAATCTTATTAGCCATTAGACTTAGGTTGCCAAAGTGACTTTCTTTGACTAAGTCGACCCACACAAGATTTGAATCAAATCTGAGAAACAGGCATCTTGTATGTGACTTTTATGTGACTTGTCAGACGGACAACCAAGTTGATTCCTAGTATTTAATAAGACTTAGAATATTTCTATGCTTTTTCTGAGGCAATTTGTCTTTGGTTAGGCCATACTAGGACTTGGCAGCTTTCTCCTCACTACTTTTCTACGCCAAGGTCAATACACTAGGTGTATATCTCAGATGGACCTCTAGGTCTCTTATTCCTATTTCGTTTCTCTATATTTTTTTTTCTTTTTTTTCTATAGGATAAACACCCATATGTAGCGAGGTGTTTTTATTTTGGAAATGGAAAGGGTAGCACCCATATGTACTAAGATGCTTTTATTTGGTGGAATTATACCCATTTGTAGCGAAGTGTTTTATTTGGTAGTATATATATTTTTTCATATTTTTCTCCTTGTCATTTTTTCAAGGTTGAATATCTTTTTTTTTCTCCAAATCATTTTTGTAGATGAGTGTCTCTCCTTCATTCGTTCTAAATGCATTCCCCTACAAACAGGAACAGTTCTAAGAGCTAGAAACACGACAAGGTCTTTTGGATCTACTTGCCTTAAGACTAAATCTTATTAACCACTAATGACTCAAAAAAATCATCCAAAAGACAAGTCATTGCATGGTGCAAGTGAAGATGCTTGAAAATTAAAGACTATCCAAACCAAAGGATGAAACAATAAGTTCACTCGTCACCCCTTTGACTTAATACTTGTAGCTTTTTTAGACTCCTTTTAAAGTCTTGAGAAGATTAATCTAGATTTAGGTAAATTCTTGAGAAAATTAAGTCTAAAAAGAATTGAGAAGTCTAGGTAGAAAGACTTTGTTTTCCATTTCCTAAAGTTAGTAAATTGTTAAAATTGAGAATTTTGGACTGTACCTAGCTTGAATCTCAAGAACAACGCTAAAACACCCTCTTTGTTTTTTAACAGAAATGCATCTATATGTAGGAATACTGATAGGATTAGCTGACACAAAAATAAGACACGTAATGTCCATGCCCCCATGCCTATTCATTACAATGTCCTCATTGGAATATATGCAAAATAAAAATAATCAACATGCAATAAGCAAGAAGAGGGGATATCACTTGATTGAGCTTTTTGTTCTACGTCAACTTGGAAAAATAAAGATCTCAATATTTGTACATAATATTGGGTTGCCTCCTAGTCAGCACCAAGTTTTATGTCCTTAGTCGAACCAAAACCCCTAAAATAAAGGAATAATAAAATTAATGGGTTGAGTTAGAATTAGAGTTAAGATATGATCATGCGACCCAAGAATTAGTGATGTCGAGTTCTTCTACAATGGCTATACAACTTTATCCTTATGTAGCTAACAAGCTCGTCCAAGTGGAAGAGGATCTTCATCCCTCTGTGGTCTGTGAAGTGCTTCTTTTGTTCAAAGCTAATGCAAATGTCTTCGCCTGGTCCGTCAAAGATCTGCCAAGTGTTGATCCATCATTGATCAAGCATTGGCTCATCATTCAATCGGGACTTCAGCCAATGAAACAAGTGTGTCGACGTAAATCCGTGGAGTAGTGGCAAGTGGCTACTTTTGAAGTTGATAAACTCCTTGAAGCGGGCTTCATTGAGCAATCCCTCTACCTTGCCTGGTTGTCCAACATAGTTATGGTCAGGAAGGCAAATGGCAAGTGGAGGATGTGCATGAACTTTACCAACTTGAACAAGACTTGCCCTAAAGATGAGTTCCTTCTACCTAAGATTGACGCCCTTGTTGATTCATGTAGTGAACAGTCACATATATCCTTCCTGGATGCTTATAGTATGTATCATCAGATAAGTCTGGCTCCTGCAGATAGGCCTCATACCTCATTTATAACTAATAGAGGTCATTTCCAGTATCGAGTTATGCCTTTTGGCTTAAAGAACACAGGAGCAACTTATCAATGCCGTGGAAATATGATTTTTTCTCTTTTAATATGAAATTCATTTGCTAGTGAAGGGGTTGAGTTTTTTTGAACATTTGGCGAGTTTAGCCAAGGTGTTTCAAGTTTTGAGAGACACCTGGTTGCGCCTCAACTTTGAAAAGTGCACTTTTGGCATTTTCATGGCTGAATTTACTGTCCCAGATTCCCTTGCCATTCTGCCTTGGTGCCTTTACGTAGAAGGCTCCTCCATGTCAGCTGGATCTGGGGCTAGGATCATGTTGACTGCCCCAGGCAGTACTACTCAAAATTATGCCATCAAGTTAGCCTTCCCCACCTCTAATAATGTTGCTGAATATGAAGCCCTTTTAGCCGACATTCGTATAGCCAAATCCACGGGGGCCTTGACTCTAGAAATATTCACAGACTCTGAATTAGTGGCTAATAAAATTAATGAGGACTTTCAAGATAAAGATGCTAATATGAGTCTCTACGCTAATAAAGCCTGAGAGCAGTTATTGGACTTTGTGTTTGGCATAGTCAAGCTGGTGCCTCATTCTGACAACCCCCTGGTAGATGCTCTAGTCCGTTTGGCATCAACAATTCCTTTGGGTGAGGAAGAAGATGTAATCCTTTAGACATTAACTGAGCCAACTATATTATCCCCCCAGGTGTTGATCTTGCAACAGACCACTTCTTAGATAGTGCCTATAATAGAATACTTGAGCACCGGCAGTGTACCTTCAATTGAGACACATCCCAAAGCTTTTAGATTAAAAGCCTCTCGATACACGCTACTCAATGGGTAGCAATATAAGCGAGCTTATTCAACCCCCTTATTATGCTGCCTCGTGCCATACGAGGCTTCACAAGCCCTCCAAGAGGCCTACGGAGGCATTTACGGCAATTATGAAGGATACAAAGCCCTTATTACCCGATTACTCCAATCAAGCTACTTTTAGCCACAAATGAGACAACAATGTAAGTCTTTCGTGCATAAGTGTGACAAATGTCAAAAGTTTTCTGCCGTCCATCATCTCCCTCCAGGCGAGATGGTACCTATTTTCTCTCCAATCCCATTTGCTAGATGGGGGATGGATTTTGTGGGCCCATTTCTGCTAGCCCTAGCTCAAAAGTGCCTTATCTTAGTAGTAGTGGATTATTTCTCTAAGTGGGTTGAAGTTGAAGCTATGGCATGTCCGACTGCTGAGAGGGTGATTAGCATTGTTCGAAAGAACATTATCGCTCGTTATGGAATTTTAGAAGCTATTGTCATTGATAATGGTACACAGTTCACTTTTAAGAAGTTTGAAGAATTTTGCACCGATTGGGGCATCCGCCTGAAGTTTACTTCTATCGCCCATCCCCAGGCGAACGGACAGGCAAACGTGACAAATCGAACCATCATTGCCACCCTAAAATGGCAGTTGGACTCCTGTAAAGGCTATTGGGCAATGAATTGCCAAATGTCCTGGGGGGTTATTAGACTAGTTAGAAAACTTATACCGTTCACATACCATTTAGCCTGGTGTATGGTATGGAGGCCCAACTACTAGTTAAACCATTCTTCCCACGTATCGGTCGTAGTGCTACAATCCTTAGACTAATGACGATCAAGTCCGCCTTGTACTTGATCTTGTCAATGAATCAAAGGAGGAAGCTCTGGTTTTTACTTCGCACTACAAAGAAAAAATTACAGCAGCCTATACTAAGTGGGTTCGAAAGAGGAAGTTTGTTGGAGGCAATTTAGTCTTACGACGAATGGAAGCGTTTAACCCCTCGGAACTAGGCAAAAAACTTGCTGTTGTCTGGGAAGGTCCCTTTAAAGTCTGTAAAACTAGTGATAGAGATTATTATTAACTACAGACTTTCGGCGATAGGCTAATTCCTCGTACATGGCGTGCCACTAATTTGAGATTGTACCACATATATGACATAGTTAGATAAACTTTTCTTTTCATTCATTCCATTTGTGTACACCACCTCTCATTCATATCCAGCTAAAAAAGAAAGAAAGAGACAATCAAGACTAGCAATAGTAGCGATCACAATAACACTAACTACTACATTCGACAAGACAATCATTACATATCCTCTGATAGGTCAACTTTTGGAGTTGGCAACGTTTTTGCTTCTGATATTGGGTTGTTCCCATCAGGAAGGTTTCCACTAGTCTCAGTATCGGGCGGGGCATTTGAAGGGCTCATTTGTGCTGCCTCATCCTCTAGAGGAGGAATGCCATACTGATCCTTGGGCATGATGAGATAGGGGCATTATCTTTGATGAGGTTCTCCTTTACTTGGTGATCATGTTCAATATTCAATTTATCAATCAACCAAGTGCAAAGTTCCTCCACAGAAGTATGCCCACCCTCTAGTATAGATTGTACGGTTGCAAGGGTGGACTTCCTTGCCTCACTTGACACGAGATTTCAGCTATCTTCCATAGATGGATCTGTAGCAAAGAATTCCATAACAAAGTCTAGGTCCCTTTCCAGCTAAGCCATATTCTCAAGCTCCATAACTTTCTTAGATTCTTTCTTCTCCAGCTTTCGGGTTGTTGCAAGCTCCTTTAAGTCCTCCACCTTTGCCTTCGCCTCCACTCGTGCCACCTTAAATGTGGCAAGCTTGTCAATAATATTGCTTAGGAAAAGGTGCTATTCCTCCAAGACTCTCTCACATTCCTCCACAGTAGAGGAATGGACTACCTTGAACACCTACACTTCTTCCTTCAAGTTGGATACATTGTTGCAGGCAGACACTAGCTTGGCATCTAGCTTGCCTATTTTCTCGATATCCCTCTAATGAATATCACCGAGGGAGTCATTGAGCTTCATCACTGACTTCCTGGAATTTCTTAGAGCCAGGTGAGCTTCCTTTAATTCCCTCTGGGAGTTTTCTACCTACCCGAATAACTGGCTGGTCTCGGAAAAAAGTTTTCCCTTTGCTTCCTTCGCCTCCTTCTCTGCCTTTTGCCGGGCGAAATCTGCTTGATCAATTTGGCGGGCAAAATTCCTTCTCTTTTCCATTGCAGTAACGACCCATTCCGCGACCTTCTTGGTCGCTTGGCCTAAGACTGAAGAGTTAGTCCCAATACTGGTACTTGTGCTGGGGAGGACACTTGGGACAATGTTTGTCCCAATAGTCTCGACCTACAGAGAAAGTGGTATGAGGATACAATTGTTTGCCCAGATGAAATATAGCGAATCCTTAAAAGAGATCTTATCACTTAGGGATACTAGAAGTATATATTCTTCAAATTTGTCCTCCCTTAAGGAGGCTTGGCCCAGCTTAAGGCAGACTCTAGGTGCTTTAGCACCTGCCTCTCCACGTTTGCTAGCGACCATCTCCCAACAGAAGTTCTAGCTTTGCTCCGAGAGTCGGGCTCTTTTGATCCTCCTATTGGAACACTTTCTGTTGGCCTAGGCGAGCTGTCAATTATTATCAAGCACTGCTATTGGACTGGTCAAACTTCTTCTAGGACAAATCCTTCGATTCTTCCGAAGGTTTGCCCTACAATCCCATGGCCATATCGACCCTGAGGGTCATCCAATAGACAGTGATTGATGGTGCTCGACCTATAGTATGGATGATGAAAAGGTGATCTGCCAAAAGTTTTCCCTCTCCGCTGCCTCCCTCACCACTTGAGCGAAGGGACTAATGGCACCTCGAACAGGCTGTGGCGATTAAATATACTCCTCCCATTCCTCGACATGCTTTGCGAGCAGGCTGGTTTGCCCCTCGTCTACCTGACTTTTTGAGGTCGGTTGGATGTGGTGGAAGGGGCACTTTCTTCCTGAGCCCCGGCACTGTTGGTTGATAAACTTCTGTTTATCATCATTCTTAAGCTCAAATCACACTTAGTTCCTAGGTTTTCTACATTTGCATTATAGTATAGGCTGCATTTAGGCATTCATGTGCAATTAGGGTTAGTACATGCATTAGTAGGTTTCTTCTTGTTTTTTGTACTAATACATATCATTTGCTTGTTAGGGAATGAGGACATTGGAAATCAACAAAACCTTGGCATAATGAAAGGCAAATACTCAAGAAGAAGAGATAGATGCTCAAGTCAGCTGCATGTCAACTCATCCTAGCTCCTCTTCAGTTCATGAAGCTCACATCAGCTCATCTTCAGCTCTCCTCAGCTCAACTCCATCCAGGTTGGCTATTAGCTATGAGCTAGCTAGCTAAGCCAGCTAAAGAGTCTATAGGCAATTCATCCCCATCTCATCTTAGTTCCAAGCAAGCTTAAGCCAGCTCCTTTCAACTAACCCAACCCAGTGTTGATGCGGCTTGATCATGTTTTAACAGTCAATTGCGTCATAGTATAGGTGACCAAGCATTGTCAACAAATAAAAATTTATTACTCGAAAACCTAAGTATCCGAGGTCGAACACAGGGAGCAATTGAAATTTATTCACTAATCTCAAGAATGTAATTAAACACTTAATTACTCAAAACTTAATTCAGAATATATATATGCATGAGTTTGAAAGTTAATTGTGACAAGAAAAGAGAAATTGGACTTCTGATCATGGGATCAGACGTCTTAAAAAGATATTCTCTTCTAAATCTCTCTTATTTCTTTTCCTGTCTGCTTCTTGTTCCTTGTTCTTTTCTTTCTGTCTCTGCTTCCCTTGGCTTCAGCTTTTCTTCTTCTTCCTTGTTTCTTCCTTCTTATTTTCCTTTGTCTTCTGCCTTGCCTTTCTTCTGCAATGTCTTTTTCCTTTTCTCTGCAGGTCTTCTTCTCCTTCTTTAGCTTTACTTCCCTTGACTTCAGCTTTTCTTCTTCTTCTACTTCTTGTTTCTTCCTTCTTATTTTCCTTTGTCTTCTGCCTTGCCTTTCTTCTGCAGTGTCTTTTTCCTTTTCTCTGCGGGTCTTCTTCTTCTTCTTTAGCTTTGCTTCCCTTGGCTTCAGCTTTTCTTCTTCTTCTACTTCTGCTTGTCTTTCCCTTTCTTTCTTTCTTCTTCCTTCTTCAGCCTTAGCTCTCTGACTTCCTCTTCTCTTTGGCTTCACCTCTTCCTTCTGCCTTGTCTTTCCTTCTCTTTTTCCTCTGCGAGTCTTCTTCTTTCTTTAACCTTTCTTCCTTCTTCCTTTTGCAGCTAAGTGTCAGCTTCACTTCAGCTGTGCCTTCCTTCTTCTTCTTCCCTGCACAAACTGAAGAGCAAAACCTACCCGTCTACCCACACCCGCATCTCTCTCTCTGTATATCAGTCTTCAGTACACTCTCCCAGAGCCGGGTAATCCGGTCAAGTCGCATGCCCGGGTCCAGGCGCACCGGCGTGGGTGTGGTATGCGAGGAGTGCACGGTAGGATAGTCGAGTCGGGTTGCCAAGTCTGCAAGATCAATTCACGGATGAGGCGTATATAGGTGAGGGACCTCACCCCATGTGTGTCTCAAGGCAAACAGCTGAGAACACAAAATCCACCTAAACCACTCAGACAGCTCACGACTTACCAAGGTGGGACTAAAAGTCCCACCCGCTGCTGCTGACACCTGCAGGAGAGAGACTTCACGATTGGCGCAGCTGCAGGTCTCGCGGCACCCTCTATCAAGCTAGACTTGCGCACACTCTCAACCCACACAGTCTGGAAGCCTAGGACCTGACGCTTGTGACCTGGAGCTGGAGAACAATCGAGCTCAAGTTGTCGCTAATGGCGGCTGGGAGCTCAACCTTGCATGACACAAAAGGGGCCTTGCGGCTCTATCAGAGCACAGGAGGACCTTCGTCGTGTCACGGCGAAGGTGAGGCGATAGGTGGCAAGCCACGGGGCGGCCTAGGTGTGAGTGCCTAGGTCGCTCTGTGGCTGAATTTATGGGTTAGGTCGGGGGAAGCGTGGAGTGCGTGTGGCGACTTGTGGATGGGTGGAAGATTTTCAGTGGAGTGTGGCGGAGGTTGTGAGGTGGGTGGCGAGACGTGTGGAGTTGTGGAATGATGGGTGCATCTCACCGGAGGTTGGCCGGAGATGGGGAAGATGGCGGTGGACAGTGGCTGTCGAGGGGTGTTTTGTGAAATAGGTTGAGGGAAATTGAAGAGGGGATAGAGACGAGTGGTTCTAACCTAATTAAGTGGATGAAGGGGGAGAGAGGGCGGCTGGCAGTAGCTACTGTTGTCGGAGAAGAAGGTATCCAGTGGAGGGAGACGGCGGCGACGACGGGGCTAGGGATGCTCGCGCAGGTGTTGCGTGATGCGGAGGAGGATGGTAAGGACAACTCTGCCACTGGTATTGTGGCAGAGCGATGAGAAAGAGGAGGGAGGCTTGCCGGAGCTCGCTGAACCACTTGGCAGGAGGAGAAGAAGAGGAAATCGAGGTGGATCTCTGGCCAAGTCGAGCTGACGAGGTGCAGCCAGGGTTGGTGGTCATTTTATAGTCGCTGGCAAGGACTCCTATGCTTGGAAGACAAGCCTCCAGGCGCGGGAATCCTCGCCGGAGATGGAATCAGTTAAGAGACCTCGTGCGTTCGTGCAAGAGATTGGGTGCAAATCAGAGAGTAGGATCATGCTCAGATGGAAGAGAATTCCTCAGAGAATCTCCTTTCCAAATCTAGGAGGAGATCTCTAAGGAATCAGGGAGTATTCCCCCTCCATTCCTCGTCGGAGTAGGATTTCCCCCCATTAATGGTGTAGGGACCTGCTTGTAAGAGTGGCGAGGAAATTAGGGGTATTTGTGCAATGGTTTTCAAAAGATAGGGATCAAAATGTAATTGGGTGTACTAATTTGCAAAGTGGGTCAAGATGACCTCCCCTTAGGTCAAAATTTTGGTACAAACCTAATTTTGACCTAAGGAATCCAATGGTGAAGTTGGATTTTAGGTTTGACCACGTTTTACTGGATATTTTGCATAAAAACCTAAATTAGGTCAATTGAGGAGTTAGGACCCCAATATAGGTAAAAATAGGTTCCAAAGGACAATTTGAAGGTTCTAAACCCTAGGGGATATTTTTCCATGAATTTTAGAGGGTTTACTTAATTTTTATCCTAACCAGAACCTTGTTAAATTAAGCAAGTCTATTTT
Source organism: Thalassia testudinum (assembly GCA_037157565.1). Lineage (NCBI taxonomy): Eukaryota > Viridiplantae > Streptophyta > Magnoliopsida > Alismatales > Hydrocharitaceae > Thalassia > Thalassia testudinum. The sequence goes on from JAZHRO010000024.1 coordinate 94,589,363, forward strand.
AGGGTTAGAGAATGTCATTTAATTCCTTGACTGTACATTAACCCATTTCTGATTGAACCAACCTACTTTTCATCTTATTTAGACCATTTGACCTATGTTTTGCCTTTGAGAAATCCCATTTATGTACTGCAATGGTAAAATTACAATTTTAACCTTTATTTCATGTTTTCTTCTCAGAACACTTATTCCTTGAATTAGGTCCTTCTCTAGGTTATGTAGGAGCTCTTATTCTCTTTCTTAGGTCAAAATGAGCTAGTTATGAATCATGATGAGGCTCTCATCACCCATCTTAGCTACTAGTTGTGAGCTAGCTAGCTAAGTAGTTGATGAGTCTACAAGAAGCTCCACTTCAGCTCTTCTGAACTCTAAGACAGCTTAGTCAAGCTCTATCAAGCTCATGGAAGCTCAAGTTAGCTTTCAGCTAGGTAGCTAAGTTGAGTTATGAACTTCAAGACAGCTACACTTTAGCTCCCTCCAGCTCCCTACAACTCCAAACTAGCTCAAGGCAGCTCCATGCAACTCTCCTTAGCGACTAGTTAGCTTAAGCTAGCTAAGCTAACTACCAAGCCCTCCTGCTGCATGCCTTCCACCTAGCTACCTAAATGACGCCACCTTTTTCCCTCAAAAAATCACACCTACCACCCATAGGCACCTCTTCATTTCCCTCCAATTTTTCCCTCCAAAAATATCCATGCACTCATTCATTTCCCTCCAAAAAATCCACACACCCCGTCATTTCCCTCCAAAAATACCATAACCACCACCTTAGAACCATCCTTGGGTACATCTATCTCCACCAAACATCCACCTCAGTTCCTTGGAAGAAGACTTGTACGTGTGCACATTAGAAGGGTCCTACACGATGCCCTTCTAGTCTCTACACCATACTTTCTTCTTCCTTAGAACCAAGCCAAGGAGCAAGCTATTGGAGGATGGCTAGGCAAGGCGGATAAGGGTGGATGTCCACCACCCTTAGGAGCACTTTGGAGCACCTCATCTAAGGAGAAAAGCAGGAGAGAATCTTCTTCATGTGCGGGAGTAGCCACATTGGGAGTGACGATTATCTGTCTTCATTTTGAGGATTCTTCTATCCCTTTACCTTTCTTTTGTATTTGCTTATTTTGTAACAAGAATTTATCTACATTTAAGAGTTTACTTATGTGGGAATTTTCCACAAAAGTGAGCCTCAAATTGTGACTTTGTTATCTTTAGTAATATAAAGAAAATTTACCTTTCAATTTTTGCTTTCTTTTTAATTTTTAGATTTTCGTATTTTTAGTGCACACACTCCCTTCCTAATTACTCTAGGACACTGATGGTAACACCATCATGGGCCCTAACTAGCCACAATTAGTCGAGTTCAAATGGTAAACGCTCCTACCTAATCATCTGAGGCTCAGAACTCTGCAATGTTCCAATTTGAGGAGAAAATAAGGAAAGAGGGCTAATTTTGCAGTTTTAACAATACATCACAAATGCAGATTAACCACGGGGTCACTCAAGGGTCAATTAAAGGTCAACTGAGCATAAAATTCTAAAAAGTGGGTTTACACTAGTTGAAATAGGATTTCACGCATTTCAAGGATGAAAACAATACCAAAAATCATAATCATCAACCCCACTTAAATTGAAGAGGTTTTTGTTAGGATAAAATTAATATAAACCTCCTAAAATTCATATAAAAATATTCTAAGAGATTTGGTACCTTTGGTTTGACCATTTGAACCCATTTTGACCTAGAATAGAGTTTCAAACGGGAATTTGCCTAGATTTGGGCTTCTGTGCAATTTACCTAGTCAAACACGGTAAAAACTCAAATCCAAGTTTACCATTAGATTCCTTGGGTCAAAATTATGTTAATACCAAAATCTGGGCTCAATTATAGTCCATCTTGACATAGTTTGCATTTTAGCCCTTAGAAACTCTTTCTTACACTCAAGTCCCTAGGTTTCAATTTCTGGCATTTAGGTCCCTGACTTTATCTTCGTTATTGCAAATGGGTCCCTTTCGCCATTAAATGTGTGAACACACTTGCAACAGAGATTCAAAAGAAGAAATCTCTCTCAAATCATGTCTAAATCTCTTCAAATTAGAGGGATTGATCTTGAGGAGATATCCGATCATTTAAACCATCTCAGGAACCCTAAATCGATTCCTAGAGCTCAGGTGAGCTTGAGGAATTTGGGGAACTTTTTCCCCTAAAATCGTAACTCAATCAGGCCTATTCCTTGATTTAGAGCTCGTATTTGAGCTCTATAAATAGGACCCAAGATCCCAGATCTTCCATAACCTGGAAACAAGTGGATTCCCTCTCTCTTTGCCTTCTGTGGCCACCGTTTTTTGAGCTCCGACGAGCTTCTCCACCTCCTTCATTAGGTCGGCCAACAATCAAATTGACCGACCCATCTGTTGGTGCTAGAGCACCACGATCATTTGTTTTGATGATAACAAAACACGTGTTATTTAACATTTGCAATTTGAGTCCTAGATTTCAGGTCAATTGCAAATGAAGACGTGTTTAGACGGAACTCGAGCTCGCATCCAGGACGGATTGGAGGAGCTTGACGGAAAACAGAGGAGGTTCGCGTGGAGCGACAGATTGAAGATGGAAGGAAAAGAAGAATAGGATAGATTCTTTCTTCTGTACTTGTTGTATTTTTCATTTCTTTTGTTGCTCTTTATTTCCTTAGATATTTCATGTTAAAGAGCCTCAAAGTACCCTAACAAGTAGTCCTAGGAACACCGGCACAACCCTAGGATACTTAGGTTTTCTGTAGAACACTTAGAAAACCAATATAGGGTTAAAACAGACTTTCCAGACGTCTAATTCACAAATCAGACGTCTGATAAAGAATTTTAAGACGTCTGACTGTTGTTTCAGACGTCTGATAACTGTTAGGATGGACATAGTTAGTTCTGTCTGATAAATTCAGACGTCCATACCTTAGACCAGAGTCTTAGGAGACGTCTGATGGATTTGCCAGACGTCCAATTAGTGGACCGTTGGCTGGCTTAGAACACACTCAAGATTATGACCGTTAGAGCCTTATCAGACGTCCATAGGACTTTACAGACGTCTGATAAATGACCGTTTTGTCTCGGCTGACCCAAAATCTCTTCTCAGAGATTTTCTAGCCGTTGCAACGTTTGGAAATCAATTCCCACCGTAAAAGTAGGTTTCCAGACGTCCATACTTAGTTCCAGACGTCCTGTATGTCGTCTGATGGACTTGCACAAAAACCCTGTTTAGATCTGATTCAAGTCAGGGAGAAACCCGCATAGAATCAGACGTCTGACCTTGGAATCAGACGTCTTAAAGTGGCCTTCCAGACATCTGATGCCAGAGTTAGACGTCTGATAACCCTGTCAAATGCAATCATTGTCCTGATTTCGGCCTGATTCTCTTGGGCTTTGCACCCAACGGCTATGGAAGCTTTTCCAAGCCTTCCAAAGCCTTCCTAAGGCCTCTATAAATAGAGGGGAACCTTTGTAACACAAAAATACAAGACATACACCTAGAGAGACATATACACACTAAGACACACACCTTGCAATACACTTTCAATCCTTTTGTGTCCAAAGAAAAGACTCTCTTGCTCTCCAAGCTCAAGCTCCATTTTCTTGAGAGCATCAACCGTTGCGCACCCGCTCTCCCGGCGTTGATAACGAGAGCGACGTAGCGCCATCGCGTGGCACACGCACCGCGTCATCGTCGACGCACTCCTTGCAAAGGGGAGTTTCCTATTTCCTATAGAAGCTAGGTTTAATTATTTTGTTGGCTCTATAGGACTGTTGTTTTATTTTATCTTTGTATTTTGGTTGGGTATTCGCTTTGCGAATTCCCGTCTCCTTCGTGGGACAAAATCCTTCTCGTTGAGAGAAGGGGTTGAGGAACGCTACCCTCGTACTTGTAGCGTGGTTGTATTGAGGTTGAATCACCCTCGTTCAAAGTGATTCGGTTAGTGGATTTGATCAACTAGGTTGATCGGAAAATCCTAACTCGAGAGGGTTAGGTGGTGGTTTTTACCCGGTTTGGGTTTCCACCTAAAAATTCCTGTGTACATTGTGTGATTGCTTAATTTTTTGTGAGATTGCTTTATATATTTCATTCCGCATTTTTTTTTTTTACGCTGATCTCACTCCTCCTAGTACAAGGGTAGAACCTTCAATTGGTATCAGAGCAGGTCTTGCTGTTTCGGCGTAACAACCCGGCAAGAGATCAAATGGAGGGAAGCACATCAGCAATCAGGATCTTCGAGGGGCAGTCCACAACCCGTCCGCCGTTCTTCGACGGGAGCAACTACCCTTACTGGAAGTTGCGGATGAAGACCTGGCTTCAAGCCACCGACTTCACGGTCTGGGCCAGATGCGAGACGCTTTTCGACATCCCAGAAAAACCCGCGGGAGGCTACTCGTAGCTGCAGATTCAAGATCTTTCACTCAACGCAAAGGCAATGAATGCCCTGTATTGCGCGTTGAGTCCGAAAGAATTCGAACGAATCCAAGAGTGCACCACCGCTCACGAGATATGGAGGAGGTTGGAAGGCACTCATGAGGAGACGAGTTCGGAAGAAGATCTCGAAAAGAAGGAAACCACGTGCCTTGGTTTCATGGCAATCGGAGAAAGCGACATCGACAGCGAAAGCGACTCCGACAATGAGGTAAACCTGGATTTACAAGAAGCTTTTAATGAACTTTTTGAGATTAGTAAATCACTTAGGGTAGAAAATAAAAGCATTAAAAAGAACCTTAGTTTTCTTAGAAATGAAAATGATAGGTTAGAAAAACAACTTAAGGACATAGAAGCTAGTCCTAAGGATGATAACCTATTATTAGATAATCATAACCTCATCAATGAAAATAATAAATTGATTGAGGAAAATGTTAGTCTAAAATTAGAAATTTCAGATTTAAAGACTAAAATGAACATTATAGAAAAAGAAATTGCATGTCTTAGGGAAAGTTCTAACAAATTAATCAACAAAGTTGATAATTTTTATAGCCCTAAGGTTGAGAAAGGATCTCCATCAAGGAGACCCTCTAACAAATCCGGATCCAAGCCCACTTGGATACCGAAAAAAGAATTAGAATCTTGTTTTGTAGGATTCAGGGATAACTACAATACACAGGACTGGACCTACAAACTCAAGGCTGGTCAACTCGAATTGGGAGAACCAAGGAATAGACCAAGGAGGAGAACAAGAAGACCGATGAGACGGCGAACAAACGACGGACCCGCCGCACGTCGACCGCCAGATTGGAGACCGGCGCCAATGCCCGGGCCTCCAAGCTACGGATGGGAGCCCCATCCGATGTGGCATCCACCACCACCATTCGGGCCATTTTATTGGCCATGGTAGGTGAGGTAAAATTCTTAACCCTATCCTTTTTATAAGCATTTAGATAGAGGGAGTTAAAAATGATGAGCTTATTGTCAATTTTTAAGGGGGAGATACAAGTTAGCTAAATTTCCTTTAGTAAGGGGGAGAAAAATAATAGCTATCTTGTTGTTATAAAAAGGGGGAGGACATTACCTTTGTTAAAAATAAATAGAAGAGCATGTTTTAAGGGGGAGTAATAGAAAATTTAAAATTAATCAAACCTTTTTGATAATGTCAAAAAGGGGGAGGATTTTTATGCATTATTATTTACGGTTTTGTCATCATCAAAAAGGGGGAGATTGTTGGTGCTAGAGCACCACGATCATTTGTTTTGATGATAACAAAACACGTGTTATTTAACATTTGCAATTTGAGTCCTAGATTTCAGGTCAATTGCAAATGAAGACGTGTTTAGACGGAACTCGAGCTCGCATCCAGGACGGATTGGAGGAGCTTGACGGAAAACAGAGGAGGTTCGCGTGGAGCGACAGATTGAAGATGGAAGGAAAAGAAGAATAGGATAGATTCTTTCTTCTGTACTTGTTGTATTTTTCATTTCTTTTGTTGCTCTTTATTTCCTTAGATATTTCATGTTAAAGAGCCTCAAAGTACCCTAACAAGTAGTCCTAGGAACACCGGCACAACCCTAGGATACTTAGGTTTTCTGTAGAACACTTAGAAAACCAATATAGGGTTAAAACAGACTTTCCAGACGTCTAATTCACAAATCAGACGTCTGATAAAGAATTTTAAGACGTCTGACTGTTGTTTCAGATGTCTGATAACTGTTAGGCTGGACATAGTTAGTTCTGTCTGATGAATTCAGACGTCCAGACCTTAGACCAGACGTCTTAGGAGACGTCTGATGGATTTGCCAGACGTCCAATTAGTGGACCGTTGGCTGGCTTAGAACACACTCAAGATTATGACCGTTAGAGCCTTATCAGACGTCCATAGGACTTTACAGACGTCTGATAAATGACCGTTTTGTCTCGGCTGACCCAAAATCTCTTCTCAGAGATTTTCTAGCCGTTGCAACGTTTGGAAATCAATTCCCACCGTAAAAGTAGGTTTCCAGACGTCCATACTTAGTTCCAGACGTCCTGTATGTCGTCTGATGGACTTGCACAAAAACCCTGTTTAGATCTGATTCAAGTCAGGGAGAAACCCGCATAGAATCAGACGTCTGACCTTGGAATCAGACATCTTAAAGTGGCCTTCCAGACATCTGATGCCAGAGTTAGACGTCTGATAACCCTGTCAAATGCAATCATTGTCCTGATTTCGGCCTGATTCTCTTGGGCTTTGCACCCAACGGCTATGGAAGCTTTTCCAAGCCTTCCAAAGCCTTCCTAAGGCCTCTATAAATAGAGGGGAACCTTTGTAACACAAAAATACAAGACATACACCTAGAGAGACATATACACACTAAGACACACACCTTGCAATACACTTTCAATCCTTTTGTGTCCAAAGAAAAGACTCTCTTGCTCTCCAAGCTCAAGCTCCATTTTCTTGAGAGCATCAACCGTTGCGCACCCGCTCTCCCGGCGTTGATAACGAGAGCGACGTAGCGCCATCGCGTGGCACACGCACCGCGTCATCGTCGACGCACTCCTTGCAAAGGGGAGTTTCCTATTTCCTATAGAAGCTAGGTTTAATTATTTTGTTGGCTCTATAGGACTGTTGTTTTATTTTATCTTTGTATTTTGGTTGGGTATTCGCTTTGCTAATTCCCGTCTCCTTCGTGGGACAAAATCCTTCTCGTGGAGAGAAAGGGTTGAGGAACGCTACCCTCGTACTTGTAGCGTGGTTGTATTGAGGTTGAATCACCCTCGTTCAAAGTGATTCGGTTAGTGGATTTGATCAACTAGGTTGATCGGAAAATCCTAACTCGAGAGGGTTAGGTGGTGGTTTTTACCCGGTTTGGGTTTCCACCTAAAAATTCCTGTGTACATTGTGTGATTGCTTAATTTTTTGTGAGATTGCTTTATATATTTCATTCCGCATTTTTTTTTTTTTTACGCTGATCTCACTCCTCCTAGTACAAGGGTAGAACCTTCACCATCATCTTCCCCTCTTCTTCGCGACCATGACCAACCAAAGTTCAGCTGCTCTCAGCCCCTCTTCCCTCGTTGCCGTCTCGCTGTCGACTTCACCTTCTCTGACTCTGGCCGACCAATGTCGAATGTCACCTCCTCCGTCTCACCTCCTAAACTCCCTTAAACCCTCTCTATTCCTCTTTAGAGTCTTCCTATCCCCTTAATATCCCGATTCGACTAATGCACCACCGTCTCACCCTCCGTCTTCTCCAGCACTGGCCGCGCCTCCGGTGAAGCTGTGTGGTCGCCACACGCACACAAACACACTGCCACCACCTCCAAAACATTCACCATCACCTTACGACTAAAACCCCTAACCTAATTAGGGTAATTAGCCTCTCCTTTCCCTCACCAACCAAACCCACCTTTGCTCACCTTCTCTTACCTCAATGGGCCACCTCCATGCACCAAACTCCACAAAATCACTGCCATTGCACTCACCATCATCCAGTGAAGCTCCTGAGCTAATTTGATTGGGCTGCAAGGTCGTATTCTTGCATTTCAGGTTACGCCGAACTTCCGCCACTGCTGTCGTCTTCTCTAATGTCATCGCCTCTCTATAGCCACCATCCGACCTGCTGCTTCACGCAATAGAAGTGGCTTCAATTCATTAAGCCTTCCAAGCCCTCAATCGAAGCAGCACGCAGCAACAACTGCCTCAATTCGACAACAACAACAGCTGTTGTGGCAAGCGAAGGAGGCAGTCTAGATAGTACCACATCATGCCCGCCTAATTTGAAACGTGCATATATTGTTTTGCTGCCATACGTTGTTCGCCCAAGTCACGGGGGCCAGGTCCCCTCTCACAAGCTTGCGCACCCTCGCCAGCCACGCATGTTGGCGGGCCTAGACCTCGAACCTGTTTACCCAGTCACTATTCACCTAGGCTTGAAATTGAGAGAGAGAGAGAGATCTGAGGAGGGGGGTTTGTACTGTGGAGCCTCTAGATTTGTGCCCCCTGAGGTTTGTTCCTTGTGCTGACCTTGAGCTGTGCCTTGGGCTTGTGAGGGATAAGTTGTCTAAGCCTTGGACTTGGTCTTGGTTCTGAGCTGAGATTACTGTGGACACATTTGCTGACGTGGATTAATAGTTGAGGGTTACTATTCAAAAATTTGATTGGGGATCAGTGCTTAATTATAAGGTTAATTTGGTGGTTTCAACCACCATTTTTAGATCTTTCTTTTTACATTTTTATCCCTGACATTTGAGATACATTATTGCTTCATTATTGAATATCATTTTTGATTGATTCACTTGCATTATTAGTTCTGAATATTGTGATTAGTAGATTGATTTGTCATATTTGCTCTCTGCGAACAATCTCAGAAACTCACGTTTGTTTTCTTGAGCATTACAAATTTAAATGTCGCATTGATTTTCGTCACTGTGTTGCAACGTGATCTTTTTACAACGATTTTTGATGCAACAGATACATGTGGCTAGAGTGAGCTTAGGGAGGTTGGGTTTTTATCTTCATCTTTCCTCATTTCAATTAGCTACTTTTGATCTTCGTTGCCCGATTTTAAAAATCCTAAAAATCACAAAACCCTAAAAAAGACCAAAAAAAGAGGAAGTGAGAGAGTGAGAGAGAGATCTCTTGTCTTGTAACTAAAATCCACCTTCTTGGATGACCCTAGATACTCCCACTATCTAAGTTATAAATTTTAAAAGTTGACGAATTTTACATCTCAACAACATTAAAAACCTGCATTTACAAAACTACGTAAATTTAACATCATTGGTTGAGCCTGTCCCACCGGAGGATTGAAGAGAAGTTTGTTGAGAGGAGAGACCCCTCCTTAGCCTCTTTAGTAGGGCCACCTCCAGGCTGCTAGAGCCCTCAGTTGCCTCTTTTCTCTTTTCTTCCCAAGAATAAGTAGACCTGCTATGTAAGCCTTTCTTTTTCTCTTCCATTTTTGGTGCCTCCTTCACTTCCTCCTAGCGGGCAGCACCGCGTGATGAGATACCAAACACATGGCCACTCTTTTTTGGCATGTTTAGCAGCGAAAATTTCCAGAAAATTGTTGTTGTGTGATAAGGTGTGGCTCATCATAGCTAAAATGCTCAAGTTAAGCTAGAAACTAGTTTAAACACTATCTAATTAACGCAATAAATAGGTTAAGTGTGAGAATTAATGAGATTTTATTCACAAATGTAAATTGATGATCCAATTGCCAGTTGAACACATTTCTGAGCTCAAAAGTACAAATCAAGGGTTGAATTAACTTCTACTATGTTCAATTAAGCTATCATAAAAACTTGGTTACATTTGGACATCATTAGGACCTTGCATTAATGATTTTACACTTAGGTCCTCAGTCATTCACATCTAAAACCTTCAAGGACTTATTTGAAAATCGTAGGGGCCTCATTATAAGTAGTCAGGGACCGCTTTGACCTATTTTCAACCACTTATGGGCCTAGCTGCAAAACGTGCACCGTTTCAATATAAGGACCCCTATGAAATTTCACCAAACACTTGAGTTCATCGTGCATTCATTGTTCATGCAAAGAACATGGTGCACAGGTGTTGAACGTGCGAATTGCTACGCTAATGTGTTTGATTTTGGAAAACCTGTCGTTGTAGCTTGAAAGCGAAGAATTCGTGTTCAACAAATAAAATTTATACCGAAATGAAAATTCCGGGTCGAACATAGGGAGGCGGACGTTTGATTCAAAAACTACGCGTTTCTTTTTATTTGTCACGAAGTAATTCAATTTAAAACTATCTAATTATTTACAATAAATAGAAGAGAGAGAAAAGGTAAGAGAGAGAGAGAGAGAATATTATACATAGAAATCAAAATGAGATGTAGAATAAACAGAGAATTTATCATTAGGGGGATTTGTTCATTACAACTAGAAAGCATAAAACAATTGCACTAGAAAGCAATAAATTTACTCTATAAAGCATTAAAAGAATGGAAGGAGAAATGTCCTCGACGATTGCTTGGAGGACGAGCAAAACTACACTAGAAAGCAGTAAATCTATATTAGAAAGCAGTAAAAAGAATAGGGAGAGAGAAATCCTCCTCGACGGTTGCTTGGAGGACGAGCCAGACGGGAAGACGCCTGGATGAAGGAGAACGAAGCAGGACGAAGGAGGACGAAGCAGAAGAACGGGAACGGAGCAGCACGTCGTCGTCGTCGCGGGATCCACTTCCGAAGGGGGACGAAAATTTGGACTTTATCTCGCGAGAAGCATCTCGAGTGTGAGGCAAGCTTCTCTTGAGCTTTGGAGGGGTAGAGAAGAGAAGGGATGAGAATTTCATATGGAGGGGGTCTCCTTTTATAGTTGCAAGGAGTGGGGGCATATGGACATTACAACTTTAAAATAATAAATGAGGGGTCTTTAGTGACGGATAAATCCGTCACTAAAGCCCCCAACGTGGGCGTAGCTCCCGCGCCCACGCACGCCTGCTCAGCTGCTCGCGCGCGCAACGCATGCGCACGTTCAGCGATCCTCAGCCGTCCGATAGCGAGATCGGACGGCTTAAGTCGCGCCTTCACCCGCCGCGTTGCACGCTAGCCCGCATGGGATCGCGCATCCATGCTGCGCATTCAATCGCGCGTGAACGCTATCGGGCGCGCGCGGCCATCCGATCAAGATCCAACACCCACCCGCGCCCGATCGCCCGCGCCTTCCAACCCTTCACTACGGCTCAAACTCGTGCCCGCCGCTCGCGTAAGCGCGCTCGACCGCTGCGCTACGAGGCGCGGATGGTCGAGCGGATGCTTTTAAGCGCGGCTAACCACAGCCGTTGGATCAAGATCCAACGGCGGAGAGTGAGCGGGTGCGGGATCTTCAGAGGTTGCATGCGGCCGTTTGGGCGGTCGAGATGGCGCCACGTGGCGCCATCTTGGCCGTCCATCTTCTGGAAGTTGTAGATGGTGCCACGGATGTCGGATTGACTCGATTTTTGCGTCGTTGGGCTGCGATCGTCGATCCGAATTCATCTGTGCGGTCAGATTTGTCATTTAAAGTATGTATTTACACCATCCTGGCCCTTGATCTTCTAGGGTTCCCCGGTCACTATCTGATGCTACGGATGCCCGATTAGGGCAATCTTGGAGTCGTTGAACTCTAATCGTTGCCCTGATCACATCCATACGGTTGGATCTTTGATCCGAGGCCCCGATAAAATGTTTGCCCTGTCCAAGCACATAAAAGGAGACAATTAACCTCCATTTTATTCAAACTACTCTAAATGCAAGATGATGCATGTTATGCAATATTTATATCATGAAATGCAATCCTATGCTTAAGAACATGCATAAATAGACATTTTAAGTAGTGTAAATGTGTTTACATCATACCCTCATGCCTATCTTTTGCTAGTCCCTAGTAAAAACTATATGCTATTTATAAAAGAATTAAGTTGAATTATTTTGACCTAAGTTATTTTCAATCATTAAGAAATTGTCTACTTAGGAACTGAACTTTCAAAGACACAACAGTGCCCAGGTGTCAGCCAAAATGCAGATCGCCTCAAGCCCTCGCCTTATTAAAAGAAAATTTTCTTTTTCTCTTTTTCTCTTTTTTCTAATTTTTTGAATTTTCAAATTTTAGGGTTTAAGAGTGGCTTTCTACGGCCATTCAACTCACCCAAGATTTGATGAAAATCCTAAGCTTTAAGCATCTTATTGTGAATGTGATAGACTCGTTGACCGGTAGTTAAAACAGACTTCGGATTTTTACGCCTCTAGGTGACCTCAAAAAGAATTCTACCTAAAGGTGTATCTTTACAACCGGTAGCTTTCTCCCTACTTTTATTTTTTTACAGGGTCAACACAAGGGTGAATCCAGTGTATATCTCCCCAGTTTATTCTACTTCTCCGCTTCTTCCTAAGTGTTTTAGGAATTTTTAGTGCATTTACTGAGCTGGGTTCTGGACAACCAGTCGATGAGCTGTTACCACCGACAACTTGCCAACCATACTCGTGCGGTGAAGTGTGGCTTATTTCTTTTTTTTTCTTTTCTCCTTTTCTTTTTGATTTTTTTTCTTTTCTTTTTTTTTTAGGTAGGTGGCTTCCCTGGTCTAAGATTTACCTAAAGGTAGCAAAAAGAGAAAGGTCTAGTGATTGGGCTCTGGACAACCTACCTATGGGTTGTTACCCACGATAACTTGCCAGCCATATCACCCTAGAAGGTTCATTAGCTACCCAATTTCCGTTAAAATTGCCGAACAACGAGTCAGTGTAAAGAAAGTGTGTAGATACTTAAGACTCAAAATTCCCTCAAATCGGAGGGCGGGTTGATAAGTCGTGTACTTATCACCCAAACTTATTTACTCCAATTAAAATAAAATTCAGGTTGGCGAGAACTCGAAAAACAAATACACATTTTAGTGGATACACGGGCTGATTAAGTCCAAAGACCTGAAGGGTCTTTGTGTTCAGATCTTAATGTAGTATTTCCTAAGATTGAAAATTTTCTTAAACCCAAATTCTCTTTCCTAATTCCTTTTTTTTTTTAAATAAAAGAAAATAAAACAGATCTACGAAGCTGACGAATGAATTCAGAGATAAATATCCACCCCCCATGCCTATCTAATGCAATGTCCTCATTGTATTAAAAAGACATGAAACAGAGAGGAAAAGCGTAGAAAGTACCTGAATTGCGTGAATGTCAGGTCTACTCCGAGATGAAAATGAAAAAGAACTGTATATGTGCTGAGTTTAGTGCCTTCAGCTAGGCACACTATACAAAGAAAAGAAATGAAGAATTCACAAGTGCAGGTCAGAATTGAAATAAACAGAAGAATCCTCCGACCTGTCAATAGAGGTCCACAAATGTGGACCAGATTGTGGTGCAGACCCATCCCCCATAATCGAGAATATCTTAGGTTCTGGATAAAACTTACCCAAAACCTAAAATCAGAATGCAAGTGAAGTCAGGCCTGCAATTTATGAGGATGCAACCCAAGACCAAAAAGTCGGGTTACAGAGAATTGAGGCTCAAAAGGATAATCGTTGAATGTGTGCTTGGGTTTGACATCCTCAAAACAAATATCGTAAGGTTTCTGATTTGATGGTTTTAGCTTAAAAGGAACCCTTCGACTCAATCTTCTATTTCCTCCAAAATTAACTTCCCAAATCATAACTTCCAAGCTCCTATCCTCCTCATTCAGCATATCAAATTCCAGGACCTCTTGTATATTAATCACCCCATCTGAAATCTCCAAGTCTAAATGATGTGGTAGAATCAGAATTGACTTGGGTCTAATTATCTCAAAAACAGAATTATCGATAAGTTCAACGGGGTGTAACTGATAATCAGGGCATTGAATTGATTCCTCCAGAAAATGCGATTTTGGATCTGTAATGTGTGCTCTAATAAGATCAGTTTCCTTAGTTATTGGGTTATCAAATAATCTATCAGATTCCTTAGGCCCAATCGTCTCACAGAAATCGTGTTCAGAAAACTCGCGTGAGACTTCGCAACTTGAATCTTCACCATCAAAGAAATCAGGATCCATATCAATGTATGTCCCAAAATCATTTGTCACTTTTTGTTCCAAGGAGACATACGTTTCCTCGTAACCTGGCTCAGGGATCTCAGGTGAAGAAATCAGATCTTCCTTAATTGGTCGCTTTAATCCAATCTGGTCATAACACATGTCCCCCTCAACAGGTGCCTGAGCGGGTTCTGTCATTGGCTTTCCTGAAGAGGGTTTATCCTGGGAATCATCCCATGATTGAATCAAAGCAACCACGAATCTCATCCTCAATTTCGCTAATTTTCCAAGTAAAAACTCACCCAGGTTCTTATCCTTAACATCCTGGAGCAAATCCAACAAAGACTTGTTTAAATCATCAATCATTTTAATCAGAGGCTCCAATCTCTCAATGCAAGGTATTGGCTGAACTTCTAAAGATTGAATGATATTCCTCAAGTTAGCCAGAACCTTATCTTGAACCTGGTTAAGCTAAACCAAATGAGTTGGTTCAGGGTTGGGCGGGTTTGGGCTTAATGCAGGGGAATTAATGAATTGAGATTCATTATACCCTTCCTGATAATAGGTCATTTCATATTGTTGAAAAGATGGTGATGACCTAAAGGCAGTGAAATCAAAGGATGGGTAAGGATCGATGTATCCTTCTTGATTGTAGATCGTATTAGGTTGTTCATGAAAGGAAGACGATCTATAATCGATGTAGCTCTGAGAAGGATAGAAATCAGAATCAAAGTGTTCACGGTTAGACCCTAAACACGGGGGTCCGGAATTGTATCCCCAATCTGAATTATCCCAACTGACTAATGGTTGATTACAATATGAGTTGGGATAATCGTCATGTTGAGGATAATTCACAACAGAAGGGAAAGAGTGGGAATGCGTGAAATATGCGGAAGGATTCATGAGACACGGGAGGAAGAAAGGTGCCCTGCAATACAAACAATCAAACATATCCTTAAATGGGTTAGCCTACAGACCTATAGATTTCCAAAACCCGTCTTGAGATAAAGGAACGATTTGATCTGCTTCTGTCTGTTCAATCCAACCAGTTAGAAGGAGGGACTGGGGAGAAGGTTCCTCCTTCGGCTTGCGCCTCCGGTTCCTAGTGTACCCCCCAACCGTGATCATTTGACTCTGCTCCCCTAGCTAGACATCAGATTGAACAATAGAAATAGACTAATCGAAAATAATCTCGTTCTGAGTTCTGAAGAGCGAGTCCAATCCTTAAGGCTAACGTCTACTCTGTTTTATTTAGGGCTAGGTTTGAATGTGCTTTGGAATGTGATGGGCCCTTTAAATGGGTTGTGCCCTTAATGATTGATTGATTTGTGTGTGCGTGCACAACCAATTGTTTTCAAGCAAGATTATTTTTAATGCTGTAAATTTTAAGGTTCAAATCTTACTTAGTAGCTTTTAGGATTCAACTTTAGGTGTTTTCAAACAAGTTTCATTGGCACACCAGGTTTTGAAAGCACGGGTGAAGATGTTTTCCTTTAAAGTTTTAAAAAGAATGTGGAGTGCCTGGTAAATCCCTAAGAGTTGAACCTAATTGGCAGCTACTTAATGAGTTGATTTTATTTGAAGTGGTGCGGCCCAATCAACTCAAACAATTAGCCTGATGCACCACTTAATTAGGCACACAAATGATTACCTAATTTGATTTCTACTCAATTATGTGTTTGAATGTGTGTACCGGTTCCTGAGGTCGGTTTACCGGTTGAGTTTGAAAATTAGATGAGGTTGTGTACCTCTGTGAGATTTTTTTTTTAATTTTTTTCTTTTTAATGTGGGGGTTGGGGTGAGTATGGGTGTCAAACAACAAATAATCTAACCTTAGAGTTTATAAAAACACCTAGGTTGATTGATGTTTGAGTTATTATGTGATGAAATGAAAATTAATGGGTAGAAGGTGGGGGATAACTCACAAAACCTTCTACAGCACTTTACTTCGATCTACCGCTTTTGCCTGACTCGAAAGAGTACCTGCAATCACAATAAGAAAGGAGAAAAGTGAGGTAAATGATTTGTAAGTTAGAAAACGGGAAGAGAAACCAAAGAGCGTCGCCTCCCCGGCAACGGCGCCAAAATGTTGAACGTGCGAATCGCTACGCTAACGTGTTTGGTTTTGGAAAACCTGTCGTTGTAGCTTGAAAGCGAAGAATTCGTGTTCAACAAATAAAATTTATACCGAAATGAAAATTCCCGGTCGAACACAGGGAGGCAGACGTTTGATTTAAAAACTACACGTTTCTTTTTATTTGTCACGAAGTAATTCAATTTAAAACTATCTAATTATTTACAATAAATAGAAGAGAGAGAGAGGGTAAGAGAGAGAGAGAGAGAATATTATACATAGAAATCAAAATGAGATGTAGAATAAACAGAGAATTTATCATTAGGGGGATTTGTTCATTACAACTAGAAAGCATAAAACAATTGCACTAGAAAGCGATAAATTTATTCTAGAAAGCATTAAAAGAATGGAAGGATAAATGTCCTCCTCGACGATTGCTTGGAGGATGAGCAAAACTACACTAGAAAGCAGTAAATCTATATTAGAAAACAGTAAAAAGAATAGGGAGAGAGAAATCCTCCTCGACGGTTGCTTGGAGGACGAGCCGGACGGGATGACGCCTGGATGAAGGAGAATGAAGCAGGACGAAAGAGGACAAAGCAGAAGAACGGGAATGCCTTCTGATTTCCCCTCACAATTTAAATCACATATCACCCCTCCATCAAGGCCAAGGTCAAATCTGAAGCTTAGGCTCTTAGATCTGTCCACAAGATGCCCCCTTCTATTTTAATTGTGCTGATTCAATCAATCGCTATGGATTTGATTGCTATACCTGATTTGGAGATTAGTGATTCAATTCGATTTAAATTGTGTTTGAGTGAATTGATGGTTTTAGTGTTCACTTGAGCTTGTGGCAATGAATTTGAACTCATTGAAATGGATTTTAATCGAGTATGTTTTTCAAGCCCAATTTTAACTCGATTCACTGTTTTTGGGTGTTGTCTGAGGTAGCAGGAGCCTAGGTTTTCGATGCACTATTTTAAGGCTCCTGTGATGACCTAATGAGTCTAAGAGCATCACCTAGAGATCCTGAACACCGATCAATGGTGTGTAGGAGATCTAGATGCTCAAATCACTTGAGCGTGCTCATATCAATAACCACCTGGGTGATAAGGTGTTTGTGTGTCCAAAGGTTTTAATCCGCATATGAAGAGATGGATGTGGTTTAGGTTGTTTTGATGAAGATCTGGGAATGTTTTCAAAATAATTTAAACACCTATATTGATTTCTTCCCTTCATGTTGTCTATAAGATAAGGGAAGGGATTAGTTAGGGTTTCTAGGGCTTTTCAAGCTGCAATCTGATTTATATTGAGTTCTAGACCCTTGAGAGATGTTTTGTGACACATGAAATTCATATTTAATCGGTTTGATTTAGATCTGAAAAGTTTGATCCCATTCACCCAGATCTGATGTGATTTCTGGAATTCAAACACTCAATCAATGTGTCAGTGTTTTCAATGAGATTGCAAGATGGTTCTTGATAATTAAGTGATGGATTTTGAGTGATCTCTATAGAGTGTTGAGTTTTGATTAGATCTAAACTGAGCATAACAACAACAACTGCTTTATTCTTCTTTAATCTGAAGAACTTTTCCTTGGGCTTTGATTCCAAATTTGAATGATTTAAGGAGTAAATGAGTTTTTTGAGTTGAGCAATACTCAGATCTTGGTATTTTGGATATGATAGAGCTTCATTTTGCCTTAAGTCATATCTTGAATGTCTGATTTGGGCCTTCAGTCAGCTAAGCAGAACAGTAACAATAGCACTAGCTGCACTTGAGGGATTTTGAGAGTTTAAATTGCTTTCAGATGCTAAATGAGCTAGTGGTATCATATACTAGAAGAACTTCTTTCAATAACCTTTCATTTATTGTTATGGCTCAAATTTGAGTTGAAAATAACATATGAAACTTCATTTCAGTCATTGTCAGTAGCATGTTGAGTGTTATAATTGTTCAAAAATGATTTTTAATCAAATTGAAGCTGAAAATGATGTTTGAATGTTTAATCATGTTTCATTCTAATGTTTGAATATTATTGCCATATGTCTCATTTCAGACCTCAAAATCAAATTCTTAAGGCTTAGGTTCACTGTTACAACATCTTTGTAAGCCATGTTTGTGTTATTTTGTAATTACATAAAAAAAAGAAAAAAATCAGTCTTGAGTAAGATCAGGTATTTGTTTAAGTATGCAAAGTTTCAAAGTAATCTGAACCCTTTAACTAGTAGAACATACCAGTAGACGGTTCAGTATACTCTAAAACTCAATAAAAGAAACCAAATTCAAAAATACCAAAAAGAGTCTTTTTCTCATCATCTCACCTTCTCTCTCTTCTCCTACCTCTATATTATATAAAATTCCATAAAGACTTGAAAATACCTAAAAATACTCAAAAATACCTTGTATATAGTATTTATACTTCTAAATATAATTAAACACTAAGTTAAATATAAATTTTGTAATATATATAAATAATGTACATAAATAAATTATAAATGTAATATATATATTTAAATAAATATTTATGTTGAGTTATTGTATATATAACTTAATTATATAATTATATATTAATTTATCATAGATTATATGTACATGAACTAAGATAATTATAAATAAATATGTAAATGTGTATAACTATATATATTATTGTACATACATATTAAAGTAATTATTATATAACTATTTATACCTGTGTATTGATTTATTCATCTATTTATTATATGCAATTATATTATTAAGTTAATTAACTAACTTATTAAGTTAAAATAAAATAAATTAGCAATTTAACTTATTATTGAAGTAACTTATATTGTACACTTGTATATATTACTTTTAAATATTTTCAACTTCTTTATAATATATTTATACTCTATAATAGTATTTATAGCTACATTATATGTATATCTAATAAAAATGTGTATTTAAATGTATATAAATTAAACTAAATGTTCTAGAATAAATTTAAAATTTTTAATAAATACCTTATTATATAAATTAACTATTTATAAAGTCAATTGCATCATTAATTTAAAATTTTTTACATTAACTAAGTAATTAATCTCTACTTTAACTTGTATAAATCAGTAAATTTAAGTAATTTTTAAATATAATTAATAAGTTATAATCCTAAAGTAATTATACAATTATGTAGCCTTATATAAGAGTTTTCAAACCATATAATTTATTTGAAATTTGGTCATCTGTAGGATGCTCAAATCGAGGCCCAAAATCATCCTAGCGAACGTGCTATAGCATCAATTTGGCGCCTTCTTTTAGTCCTATCTCGTTAACAGGCGAGCATCCCCAAAATCATCCTAACGAACATGCTATAGCTTCAATTTGGTGCCTTCTTTTAGTCCTATCTCGTTAACAGGCAAGCATCCCCAAAATCATCCTAACGAACATGCTATAGCTTCAATTTGGTGCCTTCTTTTAGTCCTATCTCATTAACAGGTGAGCAGCCGGTTTCGTATAAAATGAATTCTCTCCATGCCCTCTTCAGTCGTCAGCGCATGGTGCACCCGTTACCCATTAGCCTTTGAGCATATTCGAGAATATTGTCTATTGAGCATATTGAGGGATGGGAGCCCAGTCTGGTTTGGGTTTGGTTCAGTTAAGCCGGACCTGGGCTGAAACAATACACTATAAACCACATAATAAAGAATTAGGGCCGGTTCATAGTAGCGGTCTAGTACCACCTGTGACGATGCTGTGTATTCCACGAACTAAACTAGTCCACCCATTAAAGGAACATATTTTTGTAAAGTGAGGGCTGAGTGTGAGAGAATTAATGGCTGAAAATTCGACTAAGTGTTGTGTGAGTGTGAGTGACTTAAGAAACAAAGTGTTGTGAGCTTTGCGAGTGTTAGTGTTCTGTGTGTAAGGTGTGTATATATGTATATGCATACTTGTATAGTATATAAGTATATGTATAGAATATTATATATATATATATATATAAATAGTATATGTATAATAAATAAGGTATACATATGTATTGTAGATGCATGTACACTGTATATTTATATATAAAGAGTAATGTATGTATATAAGTGTTTGTTTTAGCCTTTTATTACATAAGCCTTTAGTGACGTTTGTGAAGGCTTTAGCGACACTTAAGTTTGTCAGTGTAGCATTTTACAGTAGTTTAGTTTAGTTAGGTTGTATATAATTTGTTTAATGTTTAATATTAGTTAGTAGGTTTGTATATAGGTTAGTATAATATTTGTTAGTGAATTTGTTTATTATTTTTGTACCTACACTTAGGTATTGTTTAAGATAGTTGTATACAACTAACATAGAAGTAGTTTTACTTAGTTGTTTATGCCTATTTAGTTGTAAATTTGTTTGAGGCATTTTAGTTAGTAATTAATTGATTCTTTTGTACATTTTAACTCATTCATTCATTCTTTGATTCATTGATTCATTTTGTATATATAATTGACATTTTTTGGAATCAAGGAGTATTTTTGGAACATAGAGAGTGATGTATATCAATACTGCCTCCTAGTGAACGACCTGGAATAAACCAGTACAAATTATGTAAAAAAATAAAATGACACGACATCTATTTGCATTGTGACATCGTATTACGACAACGACATAATTAAAATCATGTTTTTATGCAACACAGATTGTTTTCGATCATTGTACCATTTAGATCGCTTGTTAATTATGGTTAATGAATCGCGTTGTAGTATAGTGTTGCAATCCAGATGGATGTCATTTTATTTATATACAATTTTTACTGGTTTTATTCTAAGTCGTTCACTAGAAGACAGTTATTGATATACATCACTTTATATTGTCCAAAAATCATATTTTATTCAAAAAATGTTAAGTTTACCTACAAATGAATGAATAACAAATGAAAGAATCAAAGAATGAATAATCTAAGTCAATTATGTACAACAATGAATAAATTGTGTTAATGACAATGCCTCAAACATATAAACATGTATAAAGGCATTAAAAACTAATCTAAACTAATCTAGGTTAATTATGTACACTAATAACTAAGTAATGCCTTAATATAGAGACAAAAAGACTTATCTATACTAAGACATACTATAGACTATACTAACATAAATATACTATATACACTAACATTTATAAATGTCACTAAAAAGCCTTAAAAACACTTACATACAAAATTAAGTCAAAAAGGATATGTATATACTCTATATACTATATATATATATATATATGAGGGTTGGGAGTGTGCAGGTGACCTGAACGTAAGTTATGCATAGGTGTGACAATATCTCCAACCACAAGTATTGTTTTGGATTGAAAATTTGGGGACTAAGATTACTCCATATGAACATGTTATGCACCAAATTTGAAGCCAATCCGACACTCCTATCACATACATCAAAGGGAGCTCATTTTTTACGACTTAAGTGTTAAGAAATTTGACCCTGTTGGATATATGTGTTAGGATTGTCGAATTGGCTTCAAAATTGGTGCATAACATGTTTATATGGAGTGATCTTAATTCCCAAATTTTTAATGCAAAACATTACTCATGGTGGGAGATATTGCCACATCTGTACGTAACTTCAGGTCACCTGCACGCTCCCTTTTCCCTATATATGTATATACACTAAACTATTATATATTCTAGCTATGCATACTTATGCACACACACAACTAACACACTACCAACACTTAACAACTCTAACGCTACGCATTTAACTTACACTACTAATACACTAACTCTAGCACACTACACTCAACACACCCCTAACACTTAGGCAAATTTAACACACCCAACTCACTCTCTCAGCACTTAACCAGATTTTAACCTAACTTAACCTCTATTTAACCCAAAAATTTGTTTAATGGGTGAGCCCAGCGGTTTGTGGAATCTACAGCCCACTAGGGGCTGGATCGACCACTACTAAGCCAGACCTAATTTGATTATTATTTGTTTGAGCCCAGACGAATCGGCTTGGCTTAGCCGGACCCCGGCTCCCAACCTTCTCCTCTCTTTTTCTCGCTAATAGTCATAGGATTATCTAGGCTAATGGGATCTGATCCCTTATCTTGGGATGGGTAGCCTACTTATGCATTTCATTTTATATGGGTGCAACGGTTCTAGAGTTAACGATGTGGCATTATCATAGTTGTGCCAAATTAGGGCGTCATGTGCGATTTCCAACTAATATTGGGGCTCAATTTGGGGATTAAATAAATAATTTATTTATAATTAAATTATATTTATATGAAGCCTGTATATAGGGCTTTCTATTGGTATAGTTTATTTATAATAATTAAATATATAAATATATTTAAAAATTCATTAAAGTTATAGATAAATACACATTGATTTTAGCCTTAATTCCTTAATTAAAGTATAAAGTAATAAATTAATGGTTCAATTGACTTAAAAAATTAGCTAGTATATATTATTAACTTATTATTACAGATTTTTAATTTATTTTTGTTGATTTATTTCTATTTATATACATTTAAATACACGATTTATACATATATGAATATTTATATAGATTTAAATACTATTTTGTAGTATAAATGAGTTATAAATATATTGAAAATACTTAAAACTATAATATACGAGTATACAACATAATTTATTTCATTAGTTTATTAATCTACTAATTTAAATTATATTTACTTACTGATATACCTAATTAACTTATGAATATAATTATATACAATATATAGGTAAATAAATAAATATAAGGCTACGTTACTGTACATTGTAATTATTTTAAGTTATATATACAGTTACAATTGTGTTTATAAATATATGCGTAGCTATTTGTATTTACACAAGAATTATGTACATATAATATAAATAAATATATATCGAATTATATCATTATAATACATACCATACGTAAGTAAATAGAATAGGTTTATAAGTTATATACAAACTTAATGTACATGTAATTATGATACTATATATATAATTTAGTATTATATACAAGTATAAATATTATATACAAAGGTATTTTTATGGTATTTTGAAGTTTTCAGATTTTTATCTTGTTTTTCTGTTTTATAGAGACAAAGGAAGAGGAGGGAAATATGAAAAGAAGGGGAAAGAAGACTATTTTTGTATTTTTGTGCATTTTTCTTTATTTCAAAATCAAAGAAGACCTAAACTTCTATTGGTATGTTCTCCTAACTATTGGACTCAAATCCTAAATCTAACAATTCACACACCTAAAACATAACCTAAGATAACTCATGACAGCTTTATTTTATTTATTTACAATTATTTTTGTATTTTTCTCATATTTACAAGTTCGACAAAATGAGTCTTTATGAAGTTTTGAATATGAAACCTAAAGCCATGAAACTCAGTCCAAGGGTCAGGAAAGTAAGAATTAAACATGATAAACTTCCAAACAACCAAACAGATCAAGTTCAAGCTTAAAAACATGATTTACACATTAAATTCATATCTAAAACATTGTTTAGACATATTTCCTATTAAA
This sequence comes from Thalassia testudinum, assembly GCA_037157565.1. Taxonomy (NCBI): domain Eukaryota; kingdom Viridiplantae; phylum Streptophyta; class Magnoliopsida; order Alismatales; family Hydrocharitaceae; genus Thalassia; species Thalassia testudinum. The sequence continues at coordinate 94,612,850 of JAZHRO010000024.1, forward strand.
TTTCTGCTAACAAAGAATTACAATAGGATCTTTGATGTAATCCAAAGTACATGAATGCTTCTAAAATCTTGTTTTATACTAAATTAGATTAAAACAAATATTTGAACTTAGAACAACAGTAAGATCTCTTTAATTCTCATATCCATCACCTCAATCAACTTTGGTAGTTCATGCCACTAATACTGTCAAACACCATTTTAGGCCAACTGATATCTTCCTTGAGTACTCCAAAACCTGCTTGAGCATCTGAACACAGAATTTATACAAATCTCAATTTTACAAACTCATTACAACCCTCAAATCATTCAGAATCCATTTTAAATCCATGATAGAATCACTATCATTCTCCACCCAGCTTTCAATAGTTGATACTCTCAAAATACTCAAAATCACTTTCAGAACTAATAAAAACTCACTTCAAATTGTCGCAATTATTCTCTGAAAATTTTGAATCTCACACAGAACAAAATCAGACTCTAGAAAACCATAAGTGGCCATCCTTCTTGCCATAGATAGCTTGAGAAGGTACAACTCAAGTTTCCAAATCAAGTTTAAAACATTCAAATCTCATTTTGAAGTGTCGCAAACATTCATAGAAGCATCTAAAACTCACTATGAACCCTAATCATATTCCCAAAACCTTAGAAACCCTAATCTAATCTTCACTTTATGCCATAGACAACATGAAGGTGAGAGATCAGATTAGGCAATGAAATCATTGGGAAACCACATAAAAAGCTTCATACTATAAATCTAAACCTCATTTGAGAATATGATTCGCAAATAAAACAAATTTAAATCAACTCAAGATGTCACCTACCTGGGCAATTGATGTAAGATTGCTGAGGTGATATGATCACCTAGGCATCCTGCACACCATTGATTGGTGTTTAGGATGTCCTTGCGATCATCTAAACACCCCTAGGTCATTGTAATAGCTTCAAATCAGTGCAACTGATTTTCCTCAGCCAGTGCTTCCTAACGAGGATAAAAACTAGAAACTGACATAAAAATTAAGCATGAGCTTAATAAGCGATTAAAAGCCAATCCAAGAAGTCACACCCATCAAATTAAACCCAATAATACAAATGTAAACTCAATTTGATCGATTAGAATCAATTAAAACATATTTACTCCCAAAATCCTTCAATCAACCACCAAATCCAAATTAACTCTGATCGATCCAATCAAATTCAATTCAGCACAAGGGGAGGGTCATTGTGATTTGTGGATTGTATGAGAAGACCCTCATTTAATCTTAGTGTGACATTAGATCTGGAAGCTAATGAACATAGATCTAATGGCTGCTGTGATGGAGGAAGTGAATTGTGGATTAAAATGGCAAGGAAATGGTGTGAGAGTGATCATGGAGTGAGGGGGAAGATAAATGAATCATAATGGGCGAGTGAATTCGCCTCTCTGATCTGAATTGATCAGAGAGGACTGATCGAGGGAAATTGCAATATAATCTATTCGACAACTAGATCACACACAATCAATTGATAAATTATGATCTAAACTATCTAACTAACTAGAAAAGTAGTAAATCTATCTAGTAAAGCATTAAATCTAGATACAAAATAGCAAATCTAATCTAATTGAGGAAGGAGACTCTCTGGGATCAATAGTCGGTGGTTGAAGAGGACGAAAGGGAAGAAGACCTCCTAGTGGACGAAGGTGACTCTCTGGGACCAACGGTCAGTTGCTGAAGGGGAAGAACTGAGGAAGCTACCACTGTCACTGATAGCTGAGGAAGGGGAAAATGGAGTTGCAGGGTTGGACGATGATTAGCTCAAGGGGGAGGGAGTTGATAAGGGTCGCAGGCGAGTGTAAAGGTGCTTTTATAAGTGTTCTGAACATGGATGTGATTGTGAAGAATCGCTTTTTGTCATAGTAAATGTGTACAGAAACTCTTGAATTTGTAAGTGAAATAGAACTCATAAGATTTTTTGAATAGAAATATGGGAGTCCAAGTCATTTGTATGTAGGCAAAACATATCAAAATCTCTTTCCTAATTAGAACTAGAACCGAATATCAAGTAGGATGATAATTGGAACTAATACTAAATCTAATGGCATGCAACTACTAGAACTATAATATACTACTATGAAATGACCTGGTGCTCTTTTTAGTTGGATAAGACGTCTGGAATGTCCGTCAGATGTCTGTCCAGACGTCTAGACATACGTCTGGACGTCCAAAAGTTGGAGAATATCGTACATTCTTTTCTCTACACGCGGCGGCGCGTAGAGTCTCTCTCTCTCTCCTCCACCCCCTCACCCGAACCCTAAAACCTCCCTATTTAAACCCTCCATCCACTCCACACCCCACCACTCGAGCCACTGCCACCTCCACCTTCTCCTTGAGTTAGCCATGCCCCACCAACCTCCCGTCTCTGCTGCAGCCACGGCGAGGAAGGAGAGGAGCCAGCAAGGGAGAACGGAGAAGAGAGAGAGTGAGAGAGTGCGAGGGAGTGAGAGTGGGGGAGAAGGACGACAGCCGCGGGGGCTCAATGGAGCTTGAGGAGGAGTTTGTGGAAGAGAGGAGGATGCCAGCGGGGAGCTTCTCAAGCTCCTGCAGTTGTTGGAGCTGCGCTGCGTCGTCTGAGGGTGGAGGTACGAGTGGGGCGAGCTATGCAGAGGAGTCCTGATACTGGAAGTTTTCCAGTATCAGACGTCTGAAGGGTCGACCAGACATCTGGAGAGGCATCAGGACGTCCGGAGCTGAAGCCGGACGCCTGAAAGCATAATATCACGCGAGGTACGTGTTTCCTACGCTACTTTCCGCCATGCAGATCATAGCACAGGAAATGTTTGTTTTTTAATGGGTCTATGTTTTCGTACGAAGGTGCGGAGCATTGGAAAGGCATGCAGTGTGCCCTTCCAAGCACTTTTGGATGTCTAATCTCATCGCCAGACGTCTAACAGCACTTTCAGACGACCGAAGGCATAGTCCGACATCTGGAACTTCCTTTAGACGGTTGCAGAGGGATCCAGACGTCTGAGGAACTCGCAAGAGACACAAGGTAAGATCTGACTTCTTTTAAGATGTCGGGGACTAGTCCCAAACGTCTGACTTTAGACAATAATCGTGTTTCTGGCCGTCCTAGACTAGTCTCAAACGGAATCGGATTTCTGTAAATGAAGTACCGTTGTTTTCCATTCGAGTTTCTCTACGTGTTAGTGTAGAGTACCTACTGTTTTGAGCTCGTCTGATGTAAATTAGTCGCTGGTACAGGTGACCAGCCGATGTCATGTTTGGGGCCTGCGGAGACGACGAGATCTACGGTGCAGGCCCCCATTCCTCCCGTGATACCCGGTAGAGTGGTTTACTACAACATTAAGATTTACACAATGAAAGAGCATGTTTAGAATACTTGAATAAACCTTAGGATGGAACATGAACCCTAGGGTAGAAACAAATGAGAATGGTTGAGCTACTCTGTTTACTTGAGATATATGTTAAAATACGAGTTTCCTGTATGTGAATGAGAAATTGAACTGTGAAACTACGAGTTGCATGTATACGATTGAGAATTGAATTGTGAAAACACGAGCTGCCTGTATATGGATGAGGAACGAGTTATGAACCATGAGATCTGAATACTGATAAATGGAACGAATACGGTACGTGAATCCTACGGGGAATTAGGTGGAGAACTCCTGAATATGGAAAGGAATCCCATGTGTAGACGGGAAGTGAGTTGGCCCTTGTGTACGTAGTACCAAGGAGCACAGTGGTTCTTTTAGTGTAGAGCGGAGCTAGCCGCCATTGGGTTCAAACATGGGGTTAAGATTGGCCACTCTACACCGACTCCTGTTGGCCCTCACGTACATGGTACCGAGGCGTGCTACTAGTGTAGGGAGGGAGCTAGCTACCCCACAGGGTCCGAGGTCAAGCTAGCCACCCTACACCGACTTTGTTAGGCCCGCTAGGTAAATCGGGGTAGTCGGACGAGGGTACGCGGACTGTGGAGGGACTAGACCTCTGTTTGGTTCTGAGGGCCGAGACCCCTGTTCTAAGAGGGCAAGACCATATACTGTTCTGTGTTGTACCTTAGGCATACCCGCAAGCGTAAACGACTGACCGCATGTCAGTGCAGGGCAGCTACTCATGTGCTTATCACGCATGTCGTAGTCACCGCTACGTCGCGACAGTGACCTTAGGGTGGTTGACTGGGTGTAGGACTACCACGGGGGACTCTCCCGGCCAGAAGAGCACCACGTGTACCTTCTACTCCATGAAAAGACTACAATCAGGATCATTCCCACGAGGAATAAGCAATATCAAGAAATACTTGGATCCTTGTGAAATAAATGAACCAGAAATACATAGATGAGATAAATAGAAATGAGAATAAAAACTGGTTGCTTATTTTACTTTACTTGCACATAAATAATGTAAACACCACTCTACTCAGCGTTCGCTGACTCTGTCTTTTCGTAACCCTGTCCAGGACTGGGAGTTAAGCAAGCCAAGTTTCCGGCTGCAGAGGGTACTGGGCCCAGCTGAGTTCAGCCGTAGTTGTTTCTTTCCAGCTTTTTCATTTTTCTACTATTGTAGTGAGTAATAGACATCTATTTTACTGTTCCTGTTACTTTCTGTTTCCTTTCCGCTGTTGTTGTTGTGGTGGCATGTACTATTTTGAGATAGTTACTCTACTTTCCTTTACTGTTTTTCCTTCTGCTTAGTTATAATGCATGTGTGGATGTGGTATTTTTTCCTGATTTTGGTTATTTCTCGTTGGACGACTAGGTCTTGGAATTAGTTGAGGCGAGCCGGTCTCGGTTCCTGCAGGGATCTGGGAATCGGGTCGTAACAAGATGGTGTCAGAGCAAGCTCATCCCGAGAAATGAACCAAATGGTCCGAGAATAACCACTCACGTGCATATAATTAAGATAGCCATCACCATGTATCACTTTGATATTCGTTTTCAAGTCTTTTTCTCGATGTAGTCCGGCATCGTTGACAACTCTTATTCTATCTCTTGTCCTCGTCGAGGAGTTCCCGAGGCGGGCCGTGGTCGTGGCCGTGGACGAGGTCAGAGGGGCAGACGTGCTGGACCTGGGGCACCAGTTGACCCACCTCTCCTTTCGGGTGTTTAGGCTCAGGATCTCGCCTAGCTGATCAGAGTCATCGTGCGAGAGGAGCTCCAACAGCCTCCTTGAGCACCTCTTCCTGAGGACGTGGAGGGGGAGTCCTCGGTGGGACTGAGAAATCGTCGCAGCATCGGACGAGCAGGAGGGGGAGGGGGTGATCCTCCACCACCCCCACCACACTCTGACACCTCTAAGCATGAGCCCTCCTTGCCTGAAAGCGTGCCCGTTCCCCCACTGCAGCTACACCAAAAGCTTTTCGGACAGTTCCGGAAGCTGAAGCCCCCCTCCTTCAAGGGGGATGAGAGCTCGTCTGAGGAAGAGGATTGGTTGAAGTAGATAGAGAAGGTGTTCAACACCCTTCACTCTCCTACGGAGTGTCGTGTGGCCTTTACCACGTACCAGTTGGAGAGCGCAGCACACAGGTGGTGGAGGGCAGTCAGAGGCCAGGAGGGGAGAGAGCTGACGTGAGACCAGTTCGTGGCTCTCTTCTGCGAACAGTACTTTCCGCAGACCTGGCAGGACTAGAGGAGGCAGGAGTTCCACACTCTTCGCCAGGGGACGATGACGGTTAGCGCGTATTGCACGCGTTTCCTGGAGCTGTCACGCTTTGCCCCGACAGCTGTGTCTATTGAGGAGGAGCGCCTGTGGAGGTTTACGGAGGAGCTTTGACCTCCCCTGAAGCTTCCCACTTTCTCGCATGTGGTCGAGGTAGCCATGACTTACAAGGAAACCAACCTGGCTGCGTGAGACACTAACGACGGATGAAAGAGGCCCTACCAACCAGAGTACTCTCAGAGTCATCGGGAGAGGAGGCACATGGTGCCCGCAGGAGAGTCGTCTCGTTCTGCGGGGCCACCAGTGGCCTTTGGGGGCCCCAGACCAGGGACAGTTGCCAACACCGGACCCCTGCCCAGCTACCAGTAGGGACCTATTCAGGGAGGAGGTCGTGTACCCCTTTGCTACCAGTGTGGCCAGCTGGGCCACATCAGGAGGGACTACCTATTTAGGGCCGGAGCATAGTAGATGCTCCCCGCATTGAGTGCTGGAGGTCGAGCTGACGGTCATGGTCACCAGGCGCGTGGGGGAGGACAGCAGTCACGAGGAGGGTATCGGCCAGCTACTGCTCGCCCAACCTAGAGTGTAGCTGCTTCGTCTGCACCGAGAGTTAAGGGGCATTGGCGTATCAACGCCCTAACACATAGAGACACCAGGGCTTTGAGTTCTGTGGTGGCAGGTATGGTTACTGTTTCTGGCATATTAGTGTATGTACTTTTTTATTCCGACGCCACCCACTCTTTCCTCTCTACGAGTTTTGCCGTCAGTTTGAGGCAGGGCAGTGTATTGTTAGAGGTTATGTTCCTGATCAGAGGACCAGGTGGATAGTTGTTTGTAGCTATGGAAGTCTACACGGACTGCGAGGTTAGCATAGGGGGACACTACCTCCCCGCTGACCTGATTGTGATTCAGATGGAGGACTTTGGCGTGATCCTAGGAATGGATTGGTTGTCCGCCTATCACGCCCTGGTGGATTGTTTCGGGAAGAAGATCGCCTTCTCCATACCGGAGTTGCCTCCCTTTGAGTTTCACGATCAGCCAATGGACGAAGGTTTTAGATGCATCTCCGTGCTTCGGGCAGCGAGGCTTTTTAGCCAGGGGTGTGAGGGCTTCTTGGCCTGTGTAGTGGCAGAGCCTAACCCTGTGGCTGACTTTTAGAGTATCCCGGTAGTTTGCGAGTACCCCGACGTTTTCCCAGAGGAGCTGCCAGGACTACCGCCTGAGCGTGAGATCGAGTTCGAGATCTCACTAATACCAGGGACCGGCCCCATTTCTACTGCACCGTACCGGATGGCAACTCTTGAGCTGCGGGAGCTCAAGTCACAGCTACAAAACCTGTTGGAGAAGGGCTTTGTGAGGCCTAGTGCGTCCCCGTAGGGATCTCTTGTACTATTTGTGAAGGACGGTACCCTTCGGCTGTGTGTCGACTACCAGTTGCTGAATCGGATCACCGTCAAGAACAAGTACCCACTGCCTCTTATTGATGACCTTTTTGACCAGTTGCGAGATGCTACAGTGTTCTCCATGATAGATCTGAGGTCGAGTTATCACCAATTGAGGATCAGGGAGACCGATGTCTCCAAGACAGCTTTCCGTACCCGGTAAGGGCACTACGAGTTCTTGATCATGCCATTTAGGCTGACCAATGACCCTGCTGCCTTTTTATGGATATGATGAGCCATGTGTTCAGGCTATACTTAGACCAGTTTGTGGTGTTATTCATCGACGACGTACTCGTTTACTCGTGGGATCAGGCACAACATGGACAGCATTTACGCATGGTCCTGGATACCTTGAGGCGACGCAAGCTATATGCCAGGTACAACAAGTGCGAGTTTTGGCTGAGACAGGTGACTTTCTTGGGTCGCGTGATTTCAAGAGATGGATTGACTGTGGACCTAGCCAAGGTAGAGGCCGTACTCAGGTGGGAGAGACCAAGCACAGTGACAGAGATACGCAGCTTTTTTAGGATTGGCAAGTTATTACTGGCGATTTATTAGATGATTCTCTCAGATTGCGCGTCCCATGACTCAGCTGACTCGGAAGGACATGCCCTTCGCCTGGACCGATGAGTGCGAGGCGTGTTTCTAGGAGTTGAAGGAGAGACTGACTTCAGCTCCTGTACTTACCATTCCAGACAGTAATGGCGGGTTTGTGGTTTACACCGACGCCTCATTATAGAGGTTCGAGGTGTGCTCATGCACCGGGGTCACGTTGTCGCATACGCTTCATGGCAACTGAAGCCTCATGAGCATAGCTACCCTACCCATGACTTAGAGTTGGCAGCAGTTGTCTTCCCGCTGAAGACATGGAGGCACTACCTCTACGGTGAGACTTTCGAGATTTTCACAGATCATAAGAGCCTCAGGTGCTTGTTTGACCAGAAGGAGCTTAACATGAGATAGAGATGTTGGTTAGAGCTCCTGAAGGACTATGACTATAGCATCTCCTACCACCAAGGGAAGGGCAATGTGGTGGCCGATGCCTTGAGCCGGAAGTCACTCGCCCACTTGGCCAGCTTACAGGCACAGAGTTGGAGACTCATGGAGGAGGTAGGTAGTTGGTGACCCCGGGAGTTACGGGGGTACTGTGGGGTAGAGACAGTGATGGGGCAGGCACGACCAAAGCTGATAGACCGTATCATCGCAGGGCAGATGGCCGACCCGTACTTGCAGACACTGCGGGACAGAGTACTGACAAGGGACCCAGGAGACTTTTCCTTCTCAAACGAGATACTGCACATGAGGGACACCTATGCGTTCCTAGGGACGAGGAGTTGTTGAGAGAGCTCCTGGCTGAGGCACACAGGTCCAAGTTTACCAAACATCCCGAGAACACAAAGATATACCATAATTTGAGACGTGACTTCTGGTGGAGAGGGATGAAGCGGGATGTTGGTGAGTTTGTTCAGCAGTGTTTGGTATGCTAGTAGGTGAAGGCCGAGCACCAGAGGCCTGCAGGGCCGTTGCAGCCACTTCCTATACCAGAGTAGAAGTGGGAGAGCATCACCATGGACTTGGTGGTTACCTAGCAGGGACACGACGTTGTTTGGGTGATCGTAGACCGATTGACGAGGACTGCACAGTTTCTGTCGATTCGAGTCACTTTTGGGCCAGCATAGCTTATAGAGCGATACATCAGGGATGTGGTGCACTTGCACGGAGTTCCTCGTGAGATCGTATCTGACAGAGATACTCGTTTCACTTCTCAGTTCTGGGCAGAGTTCTAGCAGGCCTTAGGGATGCGTCTGAGGTTCAGTACAACCTACCACCCCCAGACAGACGGGCGGTCAGAGCGCACGATACAGACACTTGAGGACCTCCTGCGTGCCGTGTACTAGACTGGAGAGGCTCCTGGGAGGAACATTTACCCCTGGCAAAGTTTGCATACAATAACAGCTATCATTCGAGCATCGGCACGGCACCTTACGAGGCCCTGTACAGACGGAGGTGTACTGCACCCTTGAGTTGGGTCGAGGTGGAGACCAAGTGAGAGGTTGGTCCTAGGCTGATTCGGCAAAGTCAGGAGGTAATAGAGTAGATTCACAGACGACTCCGCACTGTCAAGAGCAGGCAGAAGAGCTATGCCGATAAAAAGCGCAGAGAGGTGCAGTTCGAGGTTGGGGATCACGTCTTCCTCCATGTTTCACCCATGAAGGGCATGTAGCATTTTGGGTGAAGGGGAAGCTTGCGCTGAGGTTTGTGGGGCCCTTTGAGGTCCTGGAGCGGGTAGGACCCGTTGCTTACCGGCTTGCCCTTCCTCTTCAGCTTTCTGGAGTGCACGACGTATTCCACATGTCCAACCTCAGGAAGTACGTCGCCGATCCCAGTTACGTTCTGAGCCACAAGAGCATCGAGGTAGGGGACGACCTGACCTATCCTGAGAGGCCAGTACAGATACTAGAAAGAGTCGTCCAGAGTCTGAGACAGAGCAGGTACCACTGGTGAAGGTTCTATGGAGAAGCCAGTCGTACGAGGAGGCGACCTGGGAGCCTAAGGCGACGATGCGAGAGCGATACCCGAAGGTTTTTGAGGGTACGTATTTTCGGACCTACTTCGGTCATCTTTAAGTTTGTTATACGTTTTTATGTTAGTTCCGCACCCTACATAGCTCAAGTTTCAAGGACAAAACTTCCTTTAAGTTTGTTATGTTGAAATGACCCAGCGCCCTTTTTAGTCGGATAAGACGTCTGGAATGTTAGTCAGACGTCTAGACATATGTCCGGATGTTCGAAAGTAGGAGAATATCGTACATTCTTTTCGCTGCGCGCGGGCGGCGTGCAGAGTCTCTCTCTCTCCTCCACCCCCTCACTCGAACCCTAAAACCTCCTTATTTAAACCCTCCATCCACTCCACACCCCACCACTCAAGCCACCGCCATCTCCACCTTCTCCTTGCATCGGCCATGAGCCACCAGCCTCCCGTCTCTGCTGCAGCCATGGCAAGGAAGGAGAGGAGCCGACGAGGGAGAACGGGGAAGAGTGACAGTGAGAGAGTGAGAGGGAGTGAGAGCAGGGGAGAAGGACTACGACCGTGGGAGCTCGATGGAGCTCGAGGAGGAGTTCGTGGAAGAGAGGAGGACGCCGGCAAGGAGCTTCTCAAGGTCTTGTAGCTGCTGGAGCTGCCGCTGCGTTGTCAAAGGGCGAAGGCGCGAGTGGGGCGAGCTGCGCAGAGGAGTCCTGATACTGGAAGTTTTCCAGTATCAGACGTCTGGAGAGGCATCAGGACGTCCGGAGCTGAAGCCGAATGTCTGAAAGCATAATATTGCTCGAGGTACGTGTTTCCTGCACTACTTTCCGCCATGCAGATCGTAGCACAGGAAATGTTTGGCTGTTAATGGGTTTGCGTTTTCGTACGCAGGTGTGGGGCATTGGAAAGGCGCGCGGTGCACCTTTCCAGACACTTTTGGGCGTCTGATCTCATCGCCAGACGTCCGACGGCGCTTTCAGACGACTGGAGGCATAGTCCGATGTTTGGAATTTCCTTCAGACAGTCGCAAAGGGATCCAGACGTCTGAGGAACCTGCAGGAGACACAAGGTAAGATCTGACGTCTGAGACTAGTCCCAGATGTCTGATTTTGGATAGTAACCGTATTTTTGGCCGTCCCAGACTAGTCTCAAATGGAATCGGATTTCTGCAAACAAAGTACTGTTGTTTTCTATTCGAGTTTCTCTACGTGTTAGTGTAGAGTATCTACTGTTTTAAGCTCGTCTGATGTAAATTAGTCGCTGGTACAGGTGACTAGCCGGTGGCGTGTTTGGGGCCTGCGGAGATGACGAGATCTGCGGTGCAGGCCCCCATTCCTCCCGTGATACCTGGTAGAGTGGTTTACTACAACATTAAGATTTACACAATGAAAGAGCATGTTTAGAATACTTAAATAAACCTTAGGATGGAACATGAACCCTAGGGACCCTAGGGTAGAAACAAATGAGAATGGTTGAGCTACTCTGTTTACTTGAAATGCATGTTAAAATACGAGTTGTCTGTATGTGAATGAGAAATTGAACTGTGAAACCACGAGTTGCATGTATACGATTGAGAATTGAATTGTGAAAACATGAGTTGCCTGTATATGGATGAGGAACGAGTTATGAACCATGAGATTTGAATACTGATAAATGGAATGAATATGATACGTGAACCCTACGGGGAATTAGGAGGAGACTCTTGAATATGGAAAGGAATTCCATGTGTAGATGGGAAGTGAGTTGGCCCTTGTGTACGCAGTACCAAGGAGCACAGTGGTTCTTTTAGTGTAGAGCGGAACTAGTCGCCCTTGGGTTGAGCCCAGTGTTAGGATTGGTCACTCTACACCGACTCCTGTTGGCCCTCGCGTACGTGGTACCGAGGCGTGCTACTAGTGTAGGGAGGGAGCTAGCTACCCCATGGGGCCTGAGGTCAAGCTAGCTACCCTACACCGACTTTGTTAGGCCGCTTGGGCAAACCGGGGTAGGAGGACGAAGCTACGCGGACTCTGGAGGGGCGAGACCCCTGTTTTGAGAGGGCAAGGCCCTATACTGTTCCCTGTTATACCTTAGGCGTACCCGCAAGCGGAAATGATTGACTGCCTGTCAGTGCGGGGTAGCTACTCGTGCTCTTATCACGCGTGTCGTAGTCACTGCTACGTCGTGACAGTGACCTCATGGTGGTTGACTGGGTGCAGAACTACCACGGGGGATTCTCCCGGCTAAGAGAGCACCATGTGTACCTTCCACTCCACAGAAAAGACTACAATCAAGATCGTTCCCACGAAGAACAAGCAAGATCAAGAAATACTTGGATCCTTGTAAAATAAATGAACGAGAAATATATAGATGAGATAAATAGAAATGAGAATAAAACTTGGTTGCTTGTTTTACTTTACTTGCAAATAAATAATGTAAACATAACTCTACTCAACGTTCGTTAGCTCTGTCTTTTCATAACCCTATCCAGGACTAGGAGTTGAGCAGCTCTAGTTTCCGGGTGCAGAGGGTATTGGGCCCAACTGAGTCCAGCCGTAGTCGTTTCTTTCCAGCTCTTTCATTTTTCTACTGTTGTAATGAGTAATAGACATCTATTTTACTATTTCTGTTTCTTTCTGTTTTCTTACATTTGTTATTGTTGTGGTGGCATGTACTATTTTGAGATAGTTACTCTACTTTTCTTTACTGTTTCGTTTTTACTTCTGCTTAGTTATAATGCATGTGTGGATGTGATATTTTTTTCCTACTTTTAATTATTTCTCGTTAGACGACTAAGTCTTTAGATTAGTCAAAGCGAGTCGATCTCAGATTCTGTAGGAATCTAAAAATCAGATAGTACCCTTCTACTACTACAAGAAAAGTGATGTATGATGAGAGATAAACCATAATAACATTTTAAATACATTTCTATTGGTCAATCTTGAAATGTCACTAATATAACCTTTTTCCCATTTTCTTTTTTTTTTCCCTCCTCCCTCTCTTGATTTTTCACTCCTAAACCCACACGACCCCTCCTCCAAACCCACGATGTCGTGCACTACAACCCCCAACTCTACCAACCCCTCACCTGCGGCTCTCTCGCGATCGCCTCCACCATTGTGCGCCATCGCCTCCCCATCCTCCACTGCTCCTCTTCTCTCCACTTGCGTGTGCCCTCCCCTTCGTTGACTTGGGGGCTTCGACGGGATCTCATGGCATAAGAATCAGATGAATCAGGAGGTACCGGTGCTCGAGATCATAGTGCTTTGGATCGAGGTAGGATTTGCAAGGGACAGGGGATCGGGTAAGGATCTACATTTGTTATGCTTTTGATTTGGTGTTTCTTGATCCCTTCCTAGGGTTTGAATGACGGATTTCTCACTCCCCATTGCTCTGCCCCATTACTACCTCACCGATCTGGCCCCATCGTCACCTCTAAGGTACTTCAGTTCTTAGGGTTTCTGTGTGTGTATGCGCGGTTTAGGGTGGCTCTTGTGGTGGTTGGTTAGTTGTGGTGGTGAAAAGGTGGCTGTGATCTAGTGGTGCTGTCTTGGTTGAGGCCGTGGTTGCGGTGGGGGCGTTCGACGAAATGGCTATGTGGGAGGGTTAAAGTCGTGGTAGTGTAGGTGAAGTGTTCGATGAAATGTCACAATAGGCTAATAGGTTGATGTAATGTTTGCCAGCCGAGGATCTCCTGCTCCTACGTAGGTACCGGACTTAGGCTATAGATATGGAATTCACGGAACCTTGTGGTTATTACAGAAGTACGAGTTCCACTATAGACGCTAAAAAAAAATATCTCTTGCAAAACCAAATTAAGCGTGGGGCCAACAAGAGAGTGGTCGGATGTCCAGGGAAGGGGCAGCTGAGACAGGAAGACTTGCATAAGTGGGATGCAACGATAATGGGTTCGAACATGGCCATCCAGATAGTATACAATAAATAATACTTTTGAGTTTACATCAACTGCCATGTATATCTTGTGGGGTATGTTTTTTGTATAACAGTTACGTTTGCCACTTGTTAGGTTATTAACTACTTGACTATATGTACATAGAATTGTTTGGTTGCCTCTCATGGGTGCTACAAGAGTTAAGTCTAGATCCAGAAAACTAAACTTTTTAGTGTGTCCTTTGAAATTAAATAAAAGCATTCATAGTGCAAGCACCCTGGTCGGCTTTTTTTTTTTTGGACAAGGTTGTTTCCTTTTTTTTTTTCCCTTTGAGATGTTGAGATTTAATTTTCGAGCCTCATGTATTTGTGTATCTTCCAACTTTTGCAATATAAGGTGAAGTATTTAACAATGTTTAATATTTCCAGGAGCATGAGTGTTTAGTTGAAGGACCACTTAATAACTTGAAGCAGAGTATGGTACAATTTCAGAAGCCAAAGAAGGTATTTCCCTCTGTGCCATTGTCGATTCTTCTTTCTAGAGTGCTTCTTTTTGCCTTTTTCTTTGCCACACCACCAGATATTTGTTGTATCTGGATCTTATTGGGTTCAGTTTATTATGCTTTTCATATACTGTTTGTGTGGGTGCTCTCATGTCATGGGATACCTTACCTTTAAAGATGTTTGCCTTTCAATAGATATACAATGATCAGTCCTTCAAAAGCCAGAGTTATGGATCCACAGCAACTGCAATTCATTTTCTGACAGCTTCACCTGGATGTTCAATCTGGAGCTTACTTTGATTTTGGCAACCACATTGAGAAGGTAAGCATCGATTAGCTATTTTTTGGAACAAAGACAGAAATCTTTTACAATATATTTGAACTTTTCTTTGGATGTGCATATGAAAGATATAACTTGAACATGTATAATTATATCTTCCACGACCATGAAATTTAAGGAATCGTAGCCTATCCTCACAATGCTTGAAACGTTAGGTGGGGCTAAAATGGCATGAAAATAGGAAATGGTGACATTCCCAGGCGAGAGCTCCTTAGGGAAGTAATGGCAAATCCTCAATTGTCCTTAGTTTCTCATGTTGGTTATGTCAACCTTTTCCCTTAGTTTCTCATGTCAAATATCAATTAGACTTTCATGTAAGCACACTGCAGCAAACCAACCTATGCACTACAATTCATGCATTCACCCATGCATGCTCCTGCATGCACACACGTGTGCCTACTTCCCTGTAGCAGAAATTACATCTTGTTTAATCCCTAGCCATAAAAAAATTCCGGATCTCAATGTGGAATATATGCAATAGAAACATCTTTTTCCTTCTTGGACCAGCTCCTATGTTTAACGAAAAAGAAATTGGGCTCATCATCCTTTTCAACATCAATGCATATTGTAGTCTCTTGTTGGCATAAAATGTGATGTTGGAAATGGTAGAAGACTTCAACTTATCAATGTTGTGTATAGTGATATGAAAAGAAAGGCACTATGCTAGAATACTAGTGAATTTCAGTTGTTTTGTTTTCTACCTCATAGAAGACAAAAAATGAGTCTTTCATATAGTCAATTGCATGGCTTTGATGGGATTTTGAGGGGTACCTTTATGCTTGAAATTGCATCATATGGTTCTTTTTTTTCTCTCCTTATCAGTACTTTATTTGGTGAGGCTTTGCATTTAACCAATTGTAGATTAACTATTTGCATGGCCAGCATTCCTTTGGGATTTTTATGCATTTATGGGTTTAATGCAAAATAGATATCAGCACATAAAACTTTTCTAAAATTCAATTTGGGTGGTTATGTTTGATTGGTAGATTTTGCCTTAAAAATTAATTATTCATGGGTGTTTTGGTAGGGAGAAGATTGCTTCTTTCTTATTTGATTGCTTTTAAGATTATGCATGGACTTCTGATGTTGAGCACATGATACTCATTTAAAATATTTTGTTGTTTTGGCAAATGGAACTTATCTCCTATATGTCGAGAAAATGTGAAATTTTACTATCATATTTATATATTTTCTTTTCTAGTCTCCTTTTGCTATTTTTTTCCCTAAATTTGCATGCCTTGAACTTTAATTTGTCTATGCTAGGTGTTGGACATGAAGTGTCATAATCCCTAATACTTTGTATCTTCTTTAAGTTAGACTCGCAACGGAAGAACATTAAAGGTACTCTATGGATCCAAGGGTAGATCAAGAAGTTGAAGTCCGACACCAAGGTAAGTACATCTTGATTTATTTCTATGTCTCGTACATTGAATTTTGAACCTAGTTTATGTTGTCACCATGCTATGTTTATGTCTGAATGAATGGACATGCTACAAGTAGTCCAATGTGAATTTTCTGAAATGGTAGAGTCAGGCAGTATAACAATTTCCTGTTGTCACCATTTGTTTAGATGATTGGATCTAGGGGATAAATTATTTGTTTAGCCAATATAACAATTTTTGTTTTATTCTTCTAAGATATTTTTGCTTGCATCTTGGAATGACTAATCAGGCAGTCAAAACTGCTCAAGGGGTTGTTTAGAAGGCTAAAAGCTCAGTACCTGTTTGATAAAATTTTGTTTTAAATTTCCAATCTTTTCCTATGAGCTTGGCAAGGGTATAATTGATCGGGTGGATTGGACATCCTTGAAGAGTTCTTGGACAAGTTTCTTGGCGTTACGTACATATGCTGGCCCTTTGTAGGCATGTGGGCAAGGTTATTTTTGCATTTAACCTTTAGACTACTCTTGCTTGTTTGGTTACATCCTTGAATATTGTTTTCTAGATATCATATTGTCATGCATATATTATAGATTCCAAACTAAAAATTGATCTTTATCACAGAAGCAACTAGTTACTTTGTTTGGTTCGTAGTTGATGCCATCCATAGGTGTGACTGGAAGTCTATCACATTCTTGCTCTAGTTAGATAAAATGTTTTTGTCTCTATTCGGAGGTTTAGGGCGGAATAAAAGCACAGGGTTTCATCCACAATCCTATATTTCTTCCACTCAATTGTCCATTCAATAAAATTTCAGATTGAATTTTGCTTTGCATGCTTCATTTCACTGGCATATAACTTCAACCTTTAAGCTAAGCATTTTTACCGAGGCAATAGGTCATTTTTGTTGTAAGAATAATAACCATTTTTCACACATTTTCATGTTGTAAGACATCGCGTCTATACATTGAAGATAAAACAAGAAAGAGCATGCTATAGGATAAATAATTAATTGCAATTAGCAAACCTAAAGTATGGAGGCCTCGTGGGTCATCATGCTTTTCATTTGGCTTAGAATGGGACATCAAATTGTAACGTAAGTGGCACTTAATAATTGCAAATATTCCTTACTTGCTGTAGAAGAATTGTAGGGAGATCTGCCACGTCACACCCTAAACAATTCGATGAGTGTGATCCATTGGGCTGTTACCATAAGAATTAATAACATTTGGTGTGCCTTCTCCAGTTATACTAATAGTTCCATTGGGCAGTCACAACGACCTCAATGTGAAAATGCAAACTTGCCTTATTCTTGTTCCCTTTAATGTTAGAAATGAGAAAGGAGTCCAGATGCATCTACTGCTGATTGGCCTGCCGCTCGCAGTTGGAGGGTATGATGTTTTCCCTTTGCTTTAATTAACATATTCTCAAGGAACAGATGCTACAAATAAATTAGAAAACAATCCGGATTCGGGGCATTCAAACTGATAGCACTATTCCATTCTTCCACCTTCCCAAAGTTGTAAAGAGTCAAACAAGGAAGATTAGCCAGCCATGATGGGCACATGATGGCACATTCTCTTTATTTGCTTGACTACAAATAAATTAAGCCCATGGGAATTTATTGGTTTTATGCCTTATTCTGCACGGCGCTTAATCCCTAAATTGGCAGTTAGTTTCTCCCTATTTTGTGTAACTCATTTGTATCATGATGATTAGGCATTAATGAGACGCTGATGAGCCCTGGTAATCTTGTAATTTATTATTGCTCATGGTAATCTTATGCTCTAGGAAAAATCTTATGATTTCATATTATTTTTGTATCCCTTTTTATTTCTTAGGTTATATTCACAACCACCCACTTAGCAATTATTATGGAATATGCTAATGGTAGAGAACTCTTTGAATGCATATGCGATGTTGGCTGCTTTAGTGATGATGAGGTTGTTGAATGACCATTCTTTTTACATAACTACATAGATGTTTTGCCCCAATTACCTCATGAATTTGTTATGTCTTTTGATACTCTACAAGTTCAGTTCTTTTTCCAACAACTTATATTCAATGGTAAGTAAATCTAACATTCAATGTGCTGTTTAAACATCCACCTCAAAGACTTTTATGTCAAGTCTACCTTAGGTAAATACACATTCGTAGGTGAGCAAATCCGCACATAGACATGCATGTTGACATAAGGTGTTACGACTCGACCTCGACCCCTCTGGGAATCCGAAAACGGCTCGCCTCGATTAACCCAGTCGTTCAATGAGAAACTAACCCATATGTACAAAATCAACATAAACCACGCGTGCAAGTAGTTAGAAATAATTAAAGGAAGCAGCGAAAGTAACTGGAGTTCAAAAAGCATTAAACATAATCCGAAAACTAGCTATCACGACAATAAAAGTTCACACCATCAAGTTCAATGTGAAATAGAAACTCACTACAGTAGAAAAGGCTGAAAGAGAACTAGTACTGGCAGCTAAGGTTGGGTTCGACTGGATTCAGCACTCTCTGCAGCCGGTGGTGCTGGCTGCTCGACTTCCTAACTTGCACATGGTTATATATGATGGGGGTCAGCTTACGTTGAGCAGAGTGGTATATACAATACTTATATCATTTAAGAAATAAAGAAAACCACATATATACATGTAATCATCTAATTATCCAATCAATAGTTAACTTAACTAGTGTTTACGAGTCAGCTTTCTAGTAAAAGATTCACAATGTCTCTCAATCTTCCTATTCCCTAAGGGAACGATCTTGATTGCAGTTTTCCCGCGATGTAAGATGTACACGTGGCACTCTCCTGGCTAGGAGAGCACCCCGTGGTTGTCCTATGCTCGGTTTACCACCCCGAGGTCATGGTCGCGATAAGTGCATGGTCGCTACTCTACATTGGCACGCAGTTAGTTGTTTCTGCTAGCGGGTACGTCCAAAAGTACAACACGGAACAACACGGGGCCTTGCCATCTTAGAACAGGGTTTTCGCCCCTCCATAGTCCATGTACCTTCATCCGACTATCCCGGTTTGCCAAGTGGGCCTAACAAGAGTCGGTGTATGGGGGCCAGTCCTATCATCGGGTCCCGTGGGGCGGCTAGCTTCCTCTTACACTAAGTACAGTAGCTTTCCTCGGTACCGTGTACGCGAGGGCCAGCTACTTTCCATATCAAAGGGACAGTCGCTCTCCTTGGTACCGTATACACGAGGGCCAGCTCACTTCCCTTCGACATCCAATATTTATTCCGTACACGTGAGTTCCTCTTTTAGTTCCCCGTAGGGTTCATGCATAGGAATTTCTTACTTCCGTACAGTATACATGTCTCTATTCATATCATGATAAATTTAGGGTATAATAGGCAGCTCATGGTTTCACAATTCGACACTTATCTCATCAATCAAGTTAAACAGGATACATGTATTTCAGTTCAAGTCATGATTCAACGAATGTAAACAGACAGCTTGTAATTTAGCATATTCAGGAAAAACGGATGGAGGCTTTCCCGACGGCAGGCGGCTTAGGGTCAACGGCTGGTGGGAGTAGGGAGGGGGAAGGATGGCATACTTGGAGGCCGAAGGGTTGGAGGAGGAAGGAGCGGGGGGAATTTTGTGTGTACGGCAAAAGGAGGATGGAGGTGAGGTGGTCTAATAGAAGGGGAGCTAAGTTGCTTGGCAAGACTGTGTGTTTCCGATGCCGACGGTGGGGACATATGGCGGCCACCTGTCGATCTCCCGTGGTGTGTCTGGGATGTGGGGGATTTGGCCATAAAAGGGATTCGTGTAGGATTTTGGGGGGACAGATGAGTAATCGCCTTTTCCTGCGCTCGGGAAATTTGAATTCTAGGGCTGTCCAGATTCTGCCTCCGCCCCCTCTCTGCGTAAACCGGGAGGGCTTGTGGTTGATGTGGAGGTGCCTATGACGGAGAACATCAAAGCTGCAAAGATGGCCTTGCAGGGAGCTCTGGTTAGGGAGGTTATGTCTGGAAGATCGACGGCGGAGAATGTTCGCACCCTGGTAACCTCTCTGTCCCTCTCGACCAACTTCTGGCAAGTTTCTTTTTTGTCAAATACACGTTTTGTTCTCTTTGGGTTGGGTATGGGGGATGTCGAGAAGCTGCATTTTCAAACATCTTGTAACGATGGCTTCACGATGATCTGGAGACTGGTTTCTCCTTTTGATGGAGCCTTGCCGGAGAGATCGCCCTAGAGAGTGGGAATCAGGTCGGGAAAACTTGAGATCGAGGGACTGCCTCTGCATTTGAGGTCAAAGGAGGTTGTGTCGTCGATGATCTCAGGTTTTGCATCAGTGGCAGAGGACACGGTCGTCGGACTGCTGGAGGGGAATGGGCGTCTGCTGAGTGTGAAGGTCGATGTCTTCATCGTTGGCTCTATACCTGATAGTTTGATTTTGAGGTGCGGTGGAAGTTCCTGGATGCTAAGGCTGAAGTTCTTGGTGGGTGATATTGTAGCGGAGCAACTTAAGTTGTCTGGACCTACAGCCGGTGAGGAGGCGACTGTTCAGGAGCTGTGCACGGTTCATGGCGATGAATCCCTAATTGCCGAGACTTGTAAGGACTTATGTGATGGGGAGACGTGGGGGTCTCAGAATGAAGAAAAGGAGGAACTGGGCGGAGGGGAAACGGCAGGACCGTCGTCCACGGTGGTAGGGGATGTGCTGCCAGGTGGTATGGAGACTGAGGAGCAGGGGAATATGGACACGCAGCCTAAGTCTCTGAAGGATCAGCAGGACCTGCAGGAGAAGGAAAACCCTAAATGTGAAGGGGGATCTTGCGCAAAGATTGGTAAGGGGAGATCACCGTATAACCTCTGACAGAGAAAATTGAAGGCTATCATTCTGATGGATGAAGATGAGGTTGCGAAAGTTATGCAAGTGTGCAAATGCCAAACCCTCAGGAGAGAGGGATCCAGTGAGGATTGATGAGAATCCTCACTTGGAACGTGCGTGGGTTGCGCGACAAAAGTTGGAGGGCGTCTCTAATGAGATATTTGAGAGAATGGGGAATTGAATGTGCGCTCATTCAAGAGACACACATTGAAAGTAATTCTTATAGGCTTTGGTCCGACTTGATAGCTTCAGGGATGAACGATTGTGTGCAGATTAATGCACATGGGAGGTCGAGGGGCATTGCTATCTTGGTGGAGGAAGAGGTGGGCTCAGTGTTTGGAAGTTCACAAAGCCGGACATATGCTGACATGCAAATTTCAGATTCACCAGGGGTAGGAATGTATTTGGATTACTGGGGTATATGGACCTTGTTTTGCATCTTGCCAGGCAGGAGCTGTGGGAGGACTGGTCTGCTGTGGCTGAGTTGGTGCAAGGGGGAATGTGGCTGACGGGTGGGGATTTTAATTGTGTGTTAACAGGGGCTGATAGGCCTAATGGCAGCACGAACATTTCGGCTATTGGATTTCAGATGATGGTTCAATCTCTGCAGTTGAGTGAATATCCTTCCTCTGGTGTGGAATTTACTTGGCGCAATGGAAACGGGCTGGCATACAGGCTTGATAGATTTTTTGGGAATGTGGACATCCTTGTTAGATTTCAATTGTTGACTGTGAGTGGATTGAGCCGACCTTTCTCAGATCATACCCCTTTGGTATGGGATAGTGGGGAAGAAACTCAGGTTGGGTCCTACTTCAAACTGAAACGATCATGGCTGAGTGAACCAGGCTTCTACCAGATGATCAGCTCTTGGTGGAGAACTAAAAAGGTGCAGGGGTCTGCTACTGTCAGACTGTCAACCAAACTGGCTAGTTTGTGCATGATCTTAAAAGAGTATGGATCTTCTGTTAGCTTGATGAGGGAGCAGAGGAGAGGGGAAGCTCTGTTTAAAATTCAGGAGCTGGACTCCAAGGAAGCAACTGGCCCTTTGTCTGAAGATGAATTGGCTGAAAGGAAAATGTGGTAGGGTGTGGTCCTTGATGAAGACTTGAAAAAAGAAATCGATTGGAGGGAGAGATCCAGGCAGCTATGGCTTAAGGAGGGGGATGCCAATACGAAGTTTTTTCATCTTGCAGCTAGCTCTGGAGACGTGTTAACTTCATTTCCTCTATTCTTTGTGGTGGACATAGGGTCTTTTCTGATCAAGAGATTAAATCTGAAGCCATCAAATATTTTAGAGAGGCATCTTAGGTAGCTAAGAGCGGGAAATGGAGAATGGTAGGAAACGAGGGTCCTAGGGTGACAAGTGAACAGGCTGAGCAATTGACTGCACTTATTACTGAACAAGAGACCGTGCAGGCAATCAGAGAATTAAATGTGGAAGGCTCCCCGAGCCCTGATGGAATACAAGTTTTCTTTTACAAGGAGATGTGGAATGTGGTGGGTAAGGAGGTGATGGATGTTATCAGAGAATTTGAGGTGGAAAATGCGGGGTTTGAGAGGATTAACAAGTCCTATCTTTTTCTCTTGCCTAAATCAATGGGAGCAGAACACTTTTCAGATTTCAGGTCGATTTCCCTTTCAAACTCCATCTATCTTATCATCAGCAAGATTTTGGCTAATAGGATGAGAGTTGTTCTTCAGGACTTGATTCATCCGATACAGGTTGCTTTCTTGCCCAATAGATCACTTCAAGAATCCTTTATTCTGGCTCAGGAAATGGTTAATGGATGGCATCGAAGGAAATGCAAGGCCTTCATGTGGAAAGTTGATTTTCAGAAAGCCTATAATTCGATCTCTTGGCCGTACCTATGGGAGGTATTTAGAAGAAGAGGCTTCCCACCCCTCTGGATCCAATGGATGAAACGATGTATCACTACTGCTTCATTTTCTCCTTTGGTCAATGGGAAGCCATGTGGAGCCTGGATCCAGCCTCAGCGTGGGGTTAGACAAGTGTGTCCTCTAGCCCCATTGATTTTCAATCTTGCGGTTGATGGACTTGCAAGGTATGCTTGCAAATTGGCTGAGGTGGGTATAATTAAAGGGTACTCACTGTCTAACAGGAGAAACCTGGCCCCCATTTTACAGTATGCAGATGACACGGTGTTATTTGTGGAAGGGTCCAAGTCTGAGGCACATGCTCTCAGGTTATTGGTAAAGATATTTGGCGATATTTCAGGCTTGTGTTTGAACAAGGATAAGTCTGATTTGATTTGCTTTGGCATGAATGAACAGGAGCAGATGGAGTTGGAGGGTATATTGGGGTCACCTCGTGCTAAACTGCCACTGAGATACCTTGGATCACCACTGAGGGCCACAAAATTGAAAAAATTAGACTGGAATGTCCTGTTTGAGAAGGTGTCTAGAAAGCTAAAAGTTTGGAGTAGTAAATTCCTATCTAAGGGTGGAAGACTAATCCTGCTCAATTCGGTCATTACAGCCATACCGATATTCTATTTTAGCATATTTAGGGCCCCTAAATGTATTTGGAAGAGATTGAATGTTATGAGGAAGAGATCCTTCTGGAAGGGAGCAGGTCATGAGGGCGGGTTCATGCAGCCCATCAGATGGAGCAGTATCTGCAGACCATAGGAGATCGGGGGGCTGGGAATTAAAGCACTAAAAGAATTCAATCAAGCCTTATTGCTGAAATGGGCCATCAGGATTTTGGACTGCAAGGAGGGGCTGATGGATGATCTGATCAGGGACAGCTATGAGGTATCTAACAGCAGTTTGCAAAGTCTTCAGTCGAAGAAACCGTCCCCCTTTTGGCGATCAGTGATATCTGCAGTCACCAGCTACTGGCACCTGCTGCAACCTAAGCTCGGAGATGGTAGAAGTTTCAGCTTATGGAATGAGCGGTGGTCTGACTTGGGCCTGCTGAAAGAGATCTACCCGAGGGTGTATGACGCTACTGCAGATAAGGAAGCCACAGGTAGCAGTCTGTGGTCTCAGGCAGAGGGATGCTGGCGGCTGGAAGGGCTACAACAGTGCAGGCCGGGCACTCGACTTTGGGAGGAGAGGCAGAAATTGATGGCCAATCTACAACAGATGCATCTTATGAGAGATGTGACGGATACATACTGCTGGCAGGGCAGTTTTTCAGTGAAGCAGGCGTATGAGAAAGTTATTAAATCCAATAGTGAGGTGGAATGGGACCCTGTTGACAGAAAGATTTGGCTTTTGAGAGTTCCTCTGAAGGTTCAGATATTCCTGTGGCTTTGCAGACGAGAAGGGTTGATCACTGGCGATCTGAGGCACAGAAGGATGGGGACTATTCTGAATGCTTGCCCTCTTTGTGGGTTACATTCTGATAGTGCAACACACATCTTCTCTTGTTTGGTCACTGACAAGATTTGGAGGTTGGTCTGCTTAGAACCCCTCCCCTCCTGGGATTCTGTGTGGCAGAGGTTCATCATTCTTGGTCGACCCTTGGGGGCTATGGCAGCCGTTTTGTGGTGTGTGTGGAGGGCGCGTAATGATAAGCTTTTTTAGGAGAGACCGGTGAAATGTAAGAATATTGTGAAAGGAGTGCAGGTCTCTCATACATAGTTGGGCTTCTTTCTTGTAATACTTTTTTGATATGAAATATTCTATCCTCCAGATTGCTATTGGCTCTTGATAGCAATCCTCACTGTTCCAAAAAAAAAAAGAGCATATTTTGAGGAAACATTACCACAATTTAACATCACGGCATGTATAATTATTCTTTTTTCTCTATCTCAACCCTAGGGTTCATTGTACATCGTAGGGTTAAACCAATTAGTTTTAAATAACATGCACTTTTATCATTTAATTCACAAGGGATAGTAAAGACCACTCTACCAGAGTAACCGGGAGGTGTGGGGGCACGAATGGCGGACTGCGTATCCTTTGCGGGTCCCATGCACACCACAGACGGCCGTCCTATTAACAGGGACGGTCAGACCAACCATTTCAATATTTCTCGAGATAGGAAAAAGAGTTCAAAATAGCTAGAACAAAGCTCCATCACATGGGAATTTTCGATAGGAAACCAACGGTACCTTATTTACGAAAAAAATTGACTTCGTTTGGGCTTTGAACCAACCCAAACACCCTTCCCGGTTCACTTGAACTAGATCAGGCAGGCTAGTCCAGCTGGACCAGTCGCCTGGTTCCTGATTTCATCAAATCACACTATAATTAGACGCTTGGGAGAGGTCCCAGATGTCTTAAATGGCAACAGGAAGCTCACCTTACGTTTTGTGCTGAAGGCCAAATGTCTGGAACCTCTCACGGTCGTCTTGGGGTCTTTCCAGACGTCTGTCACAATGCTTGGACATCTGAGTCAGGTACCAGACGTCCGTAGAGGCGTCCAGGCATCCTAAAGCGTCTAGAAAGCTGCGCTTGCACCTCTTCCCATCGACTCTGCAGGCGCACAGGCTCGTACGGTCAAGTGGCGACAAAACGTACGCATGAATCGCACAGGGTCAGGACTTTACCGTTTGAAAACCTCTTCTTTGGACGTCTATCTAGTGGTACAGACGTCTGATGTGCGGAGAACTCCCAGGGATCTTTCCCCTGCCCTGTGCCGCACACGCACAACCCTCAATGCATTTAGGTCTACAGTGGGGTAAGGGGAGACGGTACGAAATGTACAGACCTTGAGTAGGGCATTATCTCCGATTTTTGTGTAGGATCAGACGTTTGGATGCGGCTCCAGACGTTTGATAAGATGTCTGAAGGTCCTCTTAGACGTCCGATTCTGCAGAAAAAATGACTTCCTAAATCGTTTGCGAGGTTTTTTCCTCACGCAGCAGACTCCCTTTGTGCCCACCTGCTCCCACCTCACGCAGGAGCTTCAATAGCAGCTAGCTCCCAACTCGCTCCCAGTTCCTCACGAACTCCTCGTAGCTAAGCTTCAGCAACTCCTCCATGCGAGCTCGAGCTCTAGTAGCTCAGCTCCTTGCACGACAGAGGAGATACGGGAAGAAAGGGGGAAGAAGGTGTAGCTGCAGGGAGGAAATGTGGGGAGAGGCAGGGCTCGACTTCCAAAGGATGGGGAGGTTTCATAGGTTTTAGCCTAGGGTTAGGGTTTAGGGGAGGGGTGGTGTGCGTGGGGTATGGTTGTGGGCCCAGGGAAATTGCACAAAGCATCCCCTAAGACTCCAAAATTTTCCTCATGTCCTTCCACTAAATAGTTAGGAGGTTAAAACTTGCAATGAAATCCCCAGTCTTAGGAAAAAACCTACCGACCTTTGGGAATGGTCATTTCACAAGGTATGCCCAAGAAAATGCATAATAGGTGATTCATTGCATTCTTTTGTGCAAAGTTTAGGCTATAGCCATATTTTCCTTAGGGAGGGATTTAAGCTTCAAACTTCACTAGAATATGAGATGGATATAGAGTTTAATTTTTTATTCTAGAAGGTAAGTTTGTTTTATAAAAGAACTTATTTTAGAAGGTGGAAAGTTTACAAATGATTTCAAATAATTGGAAATAGGGGCATGGAATCTAATTTATGGGCCTCAGTCCCAGCTAAATTTTCATTACTACTATGAATGATGCTATAGAATCTTTACTTGGTGTCCTCCATCCATTAGAAGAAACAAATTCAATGACCAATAATCTTGTGACAAGTTTGTTACCGATGATTTCATGATGAGGTTTTTTAACCTTTTGGCTTTCTCTTGAGCTATGGTGGAAGTGCATTATGTTTCTTGCCAAACTAAAGCTTTTTATTAAGAAGGGTGTCAAATTTCAATTCACAGAGAGAACTAGAACTGCTTTTGAACATTATTGTAATAGGTAACTCATCAGCTATGATGTAATAAATGTATTTTAAAAGAAATAAGTAGAAGATTCTTTAACTTGTGTTGCCCATACCATGGTCTTTCCTGAAATAGCTTGGCATCTTTAACTTGTGATGGTGCTGCATGGGAAAGAGTGTGCGTGTGTGTGATGGTGTTTTATTTATATGCAACCCACCCAACGCCTTTCAATGAGGGTGAGAGTGGCAGTGGGAGCACTATTGCAAACCTCTTTTCTCTTTCCTTCCTATCCTCCCTTCCCACCCACAAGACAAGAATGGGCTCCTTGCCCTGGAAGGGTGACTCCTCTGCCACCCTTCCACCTCGGCCAAGATAACGTAGCTTCCAGGGCAACCCAAGTGAGCTTCAACCACTTCTCTGGCTATGTTCCAGTGGACAATAGCAACCAGCAGAGGGCTCTCTTCTACTACTTGGCAGAGGTAGAGATGGATCCCTCTACCAAGCCTCTGGTCCTCTGGCTCAATGGAGGTAATGCAGCACCACCACCATTTGCTACTAATTTCCTCAAATGGGTACCCTTTTTTTTTTCATGGCAGGTGATGTAATGATGTGCATGATTTTGGAGATTTGTGGATGTGGGGGTAATGGTGGTGAGGGTGTTTGTTTCTTCAAGCAGGGCCCGATTGCT
Organism: Thalassia testudinum; assembly: GCA_037157565.1. NCBI lineage: Eukaryota > Viridiplantae > Streptophyta > Magnoliopsida > Alismatales > Hydrocharitaceae > Thalassia > Thalassia testudinum. The sequence continues at coordinate 94,639,891 of JAZHRO010000024.1, forward strand.
TGTCTCTTGGAGTGGGGGCGTTCTTTGAGAACAGACCCTTTAGACCAAGTGGGCAGGTAGCTGGTGAGGAATGAGTACAGCTGGAATAGAGGTGTGCAAATCACGGGGGGAAGAAGCAAGTGGAAAGCTTGCAACTTTGTGTTTGATGCACTTGTTTCTTGAGTTTTTTAAGTCTCCTCCTGATGATGTTATGTTTCCTCTTTATGGTGCTGTTGCGGTTGCCAACATGTTGTATCTAGAGATACCCACAGGAGTTGGTTTTTCTTACTCAGCTAATGAATCTTTCTATGGTGGCATGGATTATAGGGTGACTGGTTGGTGTTTGCCTCTTTTTTTGTTCTTTTCTTTTTTGTTACCTTGTTGTTAAGGATAGACATGAAAAGTTTCCTTCTCTCTTGGGTTGTTTTATGAAAAAAATACAAGAACTCTAATTTTTTAGTGTTACCTGGTGTTGAAAAAATGATGGCTTATTGACTTGTGAAAGATGTTTGCTTTTGTTATTTCTATGTTGTCATATGCAAAATAAGTATATAATTAATTTGAAGATTCTAGCTTGACCATTTATATGAAACATGAATAGTACCAGTGGTTTAGTGATAGAATAGTATCCTTTCACGGTACTGACTTGAGTTCGATACTCAGCTGGTGCATCCTTTTTTGGTTTCAAGTTAGAAAAAAAATATAATGCAAGGAAAAAATAGTCGACGATACCTAATAATACATTTGTATATTAGCATATTAAGAAACTATGACAGTAATCACCCTAACAGCAAAAATGGTGCTAGTTGTGCTCATCAAAACTTCATTTATCTATGGTTACATTTCTTGCTATTGTTAGATATTAATTTAAAGATGGAGCTCTCATCTATAGTGATTGTATTTTCGATGTTTTATATTGATAGAATTGCTGGTCTTAGCCTACGAAGATAGATAAAATCGTCACTATTGGTGTGAAAGTCAAATTGATCCTTTGGAAAGTTGACTCACTGTAGAATCAGGAGCAACATCGATGGGTTGTACTGTTGAGATAACATACAGCGACGCCTTTTAAGAGAACGTCAAAGTTGATTGTCGGAATAGGTCTTTGTAGCTATAGTGATGGTATTACCGTTGGTGTAGGTGAAAATTATTGTAGTGTATTAGAAAGCATACAACTTAAAGATAAGTTGAAAAATAAATATTAGAACTTTTATTGAATAAGATAAAAGTTTAACAGCAATAGAAATAGTAGTACAATTAGAGGAATGCTTGGAAAATTATAATTAGAATTAGATTACTACAATTAGAACTAGACTAAAGAAATGCAGAAATTATGGATTTTGAAGGCGAAGTCTGGAGTGTCGGTGTAGATGTCAATGCGAAGGCGTACTCACCAAAACCACTAGAGTTGGTGTGGACTAGTACTAGTTAATAGAGACTATGTGGAGTTAGGAAATTCTAAGTAGGAGATGATCCTAGGGGGGGTGAGCCTAGGTGTTTATATAGAAAGTAGGAAGGTTTCCTATTGGTTTGATCACTAAGGTGTAAGGTTAAGATTAATAGTTGGGGATTAATGGTAAGGATTGAAGGATAGGTGATAAGATTTAAATAACTAAGTGGGAGGATTTGTTGTGTGATTGAATGGCCTTATGTTGGAAAAAAAATTATAAGGGAAGGCTTCGGTTGAGGGGGGATGCCGTTGGGTTTTTAGGAAATATAATAGGATTAAATGGTGGGATTGGTTGGCGATTTTGTTGGGTATTATTGCATGAGTACGTGGATTTGTTGGAGAGATTTGGTCGGTTGGAATTAATTAAATGGAGAAGGTGAGAGAGATATTTGGTGGAGAGATCGGTGTAATTACGTGCATGAGATAGGTTGGGTTTGTAGGGATATAAGAGAGGATTTTCCGGTGATGCTGGTATTCGGTGGCTCAAGACAAATTACGTGGGTTGGTGTGTTGCATGGATTTTTCGATTTTGGGGTTGGGTACGTAGAGTTACGTTGGATGTTTGGTGGTATTGGATGTGGGATTTATTTGGTGCATGGAATGTTGGGGGTAAGTACGGTGGAGTATGGTTGGAGTCGGATTTACGTAGGTATCTGGTTTGCCTTTCGCATGGGTTAGATACGTGGGTTAGTCGGATATGGGAATGACGTGGTGTTTGCATGGGTTTTTGGACGCGGGATTATTTGGTGGGATTAGGTTTTGCATTGGAATAATGTTTGGTAGGGATTTATTTTGTGGGGTTATAAATGTGGGAATAGAAGTACATGAGATTGCATTAAGTGGAAATAGGTCATTTGGGTTTTATGTGGTTGCAGGTTATAGGTTAGCTAGGTTCCATGTGTAAAATGTTGGGTGCCTAAAATAGGTTATGACTTGGGACCAATTGGGCTAGGGTTTTTACTATGGTGTGGTCCAATCCTAAAATGGCCGACCATGTAGGTTGGCTATTTGGCTAGGGAATTAGGTGTTAGGCTAAGGATGATTAGGCTCTTAAATTGGGTTAGGGTCTAGGTTAATTGGGTCTTCAAGTAGGTCCACTAACTAGACTTAGTCCTCTTTCAAATGACCTCAAATTAAAAAGTCCAATCAATCTTGCTTCGATCAATATGAAATTTTGTATTTGCATGTATAAAAATAAACACATTAAGGTACCAGATACAATTGCAGGAAAAATTGCATAAAAGTCCAAAAGTATGCACTATTTACATAATACCCTAAAATGCCTAATCTGACCTATATAAATGCATTCTAACCCAAATTACCTTCAAACTAACATTAGTCAGACATTAATTACATAAATAGTTATGGAAATATCAATAGGTGTTGGGGAGCTCTGGACACCGCATCGGTGGATGGGATTCGTTGTGGATGAAGGGCTGAGATGGAGCCTGAGAAGCATGGGAAGATTTGGGGATGAAAGAGGATCGTGGGATGTGATTTGAGTGAGGGCGTGAAGGTGTACACACCGACGATCGGAGGATGGTAGAAGATCCATCATTGGATTTGTGGATCAAGGATGGACAACTAGTACTCTCCATGTTCATCGCAGATGAATAGTGCACGAGGTATGCCTCCTAGGTCTGTTGGGAAAATTGCGGTGACACCCAATAATCGAAACGATGTGATATTTGTAAGGAATCCCATTAGTGGTGAGGATTAGTTACCAAAAGGTCCCTAAATGCTTACAAATAAGCCCCTGATAGGTTTTATGCTTTAGAAATGTGAAGAACTTAATAAAAGGGAAGGACCTAAATATAAAACATTGATTTCAAGGCCTTAGTAAGGTCAAAACCCATTGAAGTTTTTATTGCATATTAATTGAATATAATAAAATATATTGCAACCCTTGATTTGTACTTTTGAGCTTACATTGTATTCAATTGACATTCGGGTTATCCATTTAGATTTTCGGTATAGAATATCTCCAAATTGACCTAATTATGCATTTTTAGCTCAAATTGAGTGTGTTACGTCTTTTTCTTTAATTTCCACACTTAACCCATTTCTTGTGTTAATTTGATAGTATTTAACTTAGTTTCTAGCCTAACTTAGGCATTTTAGCTTTGATGAGCCACACCTTATCAGCTGTAGGCAATAAAAAGAGGAAGTTATTCAATTATCATTATATATTGAACTTCCGAAAACTACTACCTTGTAACTTACTTGGAGTGGGGTATGAATTGACCACCCATGTTAGCGCCTCCTAGACATCTGGTCGCCTTAATTTAGGATAAGCTATTGGCCCAAATTCTACTATTTTCTCAGCATTCGCTTGCGCCTTTGGGTCAAGCTCGTATAGAGCTGGCGGTAAATCTTTTTCAGGAAGACTTTGGTAGCACTACAAGAAATTAGACTTTTGGCGACAAATACTTATCGACAATTTTAAAAAACTGATGGTAATTCTAACACCTTAGCGATGGTTATGTTGGAATTGTCGGCATACCTAAATATTTCTATTGTCGACGATTTTAAACCTTCGGCATAAGTTAACCGATGCCCACCCCAAACAAAAACAAAAAGCACCTTGAATCCCTTACGCTAAAAACCCTCACTTAAGCCAAAAACAAGAAAAACAAAAAGCACCCCACCCCAAACTGATGCCCCAGACCCTTACGCCCCAAACCCTCACCCGACCATCATCGAGAACACTTCTCCCTCACCCGACCACAGCCCTCACCCGTCCTCGCTGCTTCTTCCTCACCACGACGACGACAACACCTTCTCTTTGACCTCGTCATCCTCCGTCCACAAATCCCCCTTGCCGATTGCCTCTCCCTTACCTTTGCCTCGAGTTTAACCCCTGCGCGACCTTTGCCCCAAGTGTAGTGGAAGCCGCTGATCAGCTACGTAAGATCCTTGTTCCTTCTTCATCTTCGTGGATTTATGGTTGATGTAGTATGGTGGCGGTGGAGGTGGCGGCAATGGTGGTGGCGGTGGATTTATGGTTGATGTAGTATGGTTGATGTACTATTGCATATGGAGGGGAGGAGGTGGCAGCGGTGGCGGTGTTCCCGTTCGTGGAGGCTGCGAGGAAGGGGAATGTGGTGCCACTTTGCTGGTGCATCACGATCCCCACATGAATGATATATGTTGTTGTCTACTTTTAGATGTGTGTTTCATAGTTTCAATTGGCATCAGATTAAATTTAGTTGTGTTTTATATCCTGGATTGTGATTTTAAATAATCTAATGCACTTGCATTTGGCAAATTTTTTCTAGAACATTGTTACACTAGAAACAACTGCTCCTTAATCTTACCTCACCTCTCTAATGCGTAACAATGTGAAGTGCCACTTCTCTGTTGATCTTCCAAGTATTATGAGGAACATAATGAGTTAAAAGTTGAATCTGAGCTCTCAAACTTCATCTCAAGCAAGGTTCAGGCCACTACATTTTGCTATTTAAAAATTCATCCATTCCATATATTGTGCATATTAAAAGGTTTGCATGATGAGTTAAAAGTTTTGCATATTTTATGCTTAGTTGAGAAATTAGCAGTTATAGTATTCGTGCTACATATCTATTGGCCCAACCAATAGATAAGAAATAGAATGTTGTTATGTAAAAGCAGAAAAGCTCTATGTCAAGTTTGAGATCCCTTTACATCTCAAAAAGAATGTTTGAGGCACTTTAGGAATTTCTAATTTATTTCGGTTAACTCAGTTGTTTAGTGTTGGATTCTTTGCCATGTTACTAAAGAGTTGCCACAAATTATTATTTATTGATCTGAGATGAAAAAGAGAGCTTTCTAACTGGATAAACAAGCACTTCCTTCTTTTTTTTTCTTATTCTTTATTGTAGCATGTCAAGTGCCTCACCTTGATAATTTCAACAAGCTGGTCAACTCCGCTTTCCCCAGGGAAAATAGGCTGTAAAAGAGTCGGCACAATTGGATCAGGCTCCATATATTTTCCACTCCGTGATATATAGACAATAAATTCATAGAGTAGGAAACCTGTCCAAGAAGAAGTTCTGCGAGTACACAACCAGCAGACCATATATCAATTGCCGTAGAGTATTCAGTGGCACCAAAGATGAGCTCAGGAGCTCTATAATATCTGGAGCATATGTATGATATGTTTGGCTCCCCTTTCACCTGTAAGAATCCCAAACATCGAACTTAGACATATGCTTTCAATAAATAGCCAATTTCCCAGTGCACAACCGAGCCGTACCAACACTTTTGCACTTCTGAAGTCACATATTTTCGGCTGGTGGGTGTGTGGATTGCCCTGAAGAAGAATACCGGATCAATTACGCTTCTGAAAAAGAGGAAAATACAGATTGCAGTCTAAAGAACTATAATTCCAAGCACCCACCAGAAGATTTTGTGGCTTAGTGTCTCTGTGGCAAACTCCAACACTGCCATGAATATAGGCCAATGCTCTGAATATCTGTCAAAGATAATATCCAACTTTAAAAATCCATGCTGAAGGAGGGAAATGGAAGTGTTTCTAATCTGCAGGTGGCTGGCAATGTTGTGCCTTGTCAGCCCTTCGACTTTCATCAATGCCAAGATCTTTCTAACAGGATTTCTGCTGACAGATTCTAGGAAATGCTCATTCTTAGAATCAGAAGATAGGGCAGATTTCTTGGGAGGATCTGTCTTCATTCTCTCTTCCTGAGGATTGTCTCCATTTGAGCTATTGTGAGTATTGCGGCGCCCAGATCTGATCTACAACCCAGATCTGGTGCCGTAAATGTGGTTTGCTACAAATCTGCTGTGAGCGTGGACTGCTGCTACGACCAGATCTGTTGCAGATCGTCCTATGTTAACCCCTCCTTTTCCAAAAAAAAAGAAGCTGCTTACCATTTTTTGGAGTTAGAAAATTTTCAACTACTCTTATCTTTCTTAAAGGAACTTTGTAGCAACTCAATTGTTGTAAAGCAGACATTGTTTCTCTCTTTTTCTAGCTCAAAATCTTGAACTTTTTACCAACTCCTGATGTTATAGTTTTCTGCATGAATGATTTCTGAAAGATTAATATACATGAAATGAAGCCTTGAATGCATACAATTTTCTTTTCAACCGTCAATGTGGAATGCTTTTTGTAGTAGCCCTTCCATAATCATTTCTGTGGCAGCTCTGTTATATCTGAACTTAAACCAAGCAACCAACTTGTAATAAGATATTTTAGAGAATGGAGGGATAGAGAGGGGTGAGGAGAAACTCTGATAATAAGTAGAACATGAAGGGAATGGATCTAGAGTAACGTTTTCACATTGAGAGAGACAGCGTTGGAGTGTAAGGAGATTATACTTATTCTTTCTGAAAGTTTTACTTTTGTCAAGAGTTATCTCAAATCACACAAGTAAATTTCTTTTCAAAAAACATCACACAAATAAATCCTTTAAAAATTTACTAAGTGATATATATATATATATATATATATATATATATATATATATATATATATTTCCCTTCAACTCTTGTCTCGAAAGATGATCAGTCATGCTTGTCAATTTGTTCATGTGTTTTTATCCCCTCTTCATTTTCTTTTTCTTCTTATCCTAACCCATGCTAAATTTCAAAGGTCTACATACGGTATTGACAAGAGTTGATACTCCAACAAAAGGCCTTGTGGCTTACATTTGTCATTGAAACCTATGAATGAAAATAAATGAGAAGGTGAATGCACGTGGTTTGATCCTTTGAAGAGGGTAGGCAAACTTGTTCTTTTATGCCTGCATTTGTCTTGCCAATCGATTCTCCAATGACATCCAGTTTTGGTGGCTGCTCTTATTTTCCTTCCTGCCAGTGTGGTGGAGACATCAATAATTATTGTACTGTGCTCATGACACAATTTTCTTGTGGAATTATCTTCAGCAAGGGACCATTTAATATCAACATCTTGGTAGTGGTTGTCTTGGCCTTGAAATCAAACCATGCCTATAAATCAACATAAGCCACTTCTACAAATCCCTTGTCATTTTATGAGTAATTCTTTGCTTCTTATTTTGGTAGTTGTTTTTGTTCAAAAAAATAAAAAATTTATTTAGTGGACTTAGTTAATAAATTGACATAGTTGTATAATCTCACAGTATATTTTTTACAAAGTTCTCCATTTAAAATAACACATGATATATTTCAAAATGTTATAGCAAGACGTGTTAGAGGACACACTCAATGTAGGGATTTTTAGAATGCGAATTCAGAAGAAAGAATTAAAGTTGATATTTGTAATGGTGGTCAGGCAATGAATAAACCCGGCTTCATTAGTAGGCTTGGATACCTTATTCCTGCACACATTCCATTTGCCTCGTTGGAGGAAGGTGGAGCAACGTTATAAGGACAATCTTTTACGAGAGTTAGTGGTAATTAGTTAATTTCTTATTTAAATTTATGTTTATTTTGTATATTACTAACATAATGTTTATTATGTAGGGGATTTTTAATTGGGAAAATTATCCAATTGTGAAAATAGCTATACTCAAAAGAGCAAGGAAGATGCATAATAATTGGAGGGTAGAAATGAAAGAAAATGTAAAGATACATTTACATCTTCAAATATATAACTTTGAAAGTAATTACTAAGTAGTTTTACATTTGAAAAATAGCATTATGACACATATAAAACATGGGAGGAGGCAGTGGCTGATGCACATGAAGGCATCGATAATGATCAATGGAGGATAACATGTGAATATTGGACGACGCCGCAAGTGATGGTAAATTTTATAACCATCATTTATACATGTGTTCTATCCTTACAAATAATTAAATTTTATTGTGGTATTTTCAAGATCAATCGGAAAAGAAGGCAAATAGAGCCAAAGCTCCTAGTCCTACACATATTCTGGGAAGAAAAAATATAGATCAAATGAAACATGATTATGTGAGTTTATTAACTAAACACATTTTCATTTGATTAAAGATTATAATAACAGTTATCTTCTTTTTCTTCAGTCTAAAAGTCACGATGGTGAAACACTTGATCGGGTCAGGATATATGAATATTCAAGAATTAAAGTTACTTCAAATGCTTCTCAATCTTGGTGTCATTCGACTTATCAATAAAATCACATAAATATTAACATTCAATCTACAGGATCTTAGTTGATTTTTCATTTAATAATAAATGTTTTGAGCTCTCTCTGCTTAGCACAAAGTAGCCTCACTTTTCTTTGGTGTTAATCCAGAAGTTTAGATTGTTACTAGCAAGGCTTGTTGTTGTTGACTGCAATTTTATTTTATTGCTATTTAAAACTAATGACATTTTCATTCATATAACACTTCCAATGTTTACTAATAGCTTTGGTAGGTCTGCAAAATTCACATTTTCATTCTTCAGTTGTTTTTTAGGGGACTTGAGAAGCACAAGCTCTGATATGGTTCCCTTCAGCATCTAAAAGCATCGCAGCAACAACTGAAAAATTCTCTCCCACTGTTGCATCCACCTTAATCAAGTAGGAATCCTAAGGAACAATTTCAGGCTCCCTTCTGGTTTGCATTTGCTGCCCCAACCCATCAACATTATCCTTATGTATCAACCTGTAAGAGCTATAAAACCTCCCCATATTCATGGCATGTTCAACAACCTTCATCAGGGAAGGCTCAATTCCCTCATTTATCACCTTGCACCAATGGTAGCAGCAAATAGAAGACCATATATTCCAACTGTCCAAGATCAGTAAACTGCTTATCCATCAACTGAATGAAATCCCACCAGTGGCTCTCCATTGTAGTGATTCTAAAACCCTAAAAAAAACCACAGTGCCCTTACAAAATGGCACTCCCACAGAATATGATTGCACATTTCACGATGCAGTCCACATAAGGGGCACATAGTATCTTCAATTGTAAACCTCTTATTTAGTTCAGCTATAAGTGCTGGAGCTCTAACTAAGGCTTTCCAAAAGAAAACCTTTGTTTTAGGAGGTAATCCCTTAAGATTCCAAAGTTTCCTGCAATAAATTAAATCTTGCTTTGTTCGGCCAATAATGTCATGTATGCTGACTTAGTTGAGAATATACCCTTAGGGTGAGGCTTTTAAATAATAGAATCAGACTCATGATGCAAAAGGGTGGAAAGAATTGCATGGGCAGACTCATGAGAAAAATAATTAATAACAAGATTCCTATTCCATTGTGTTCCATTTTCATCCAGTAGATCAGCCACATTGGATAACTGCAACTCCTCCACCTCCTTTGGCAATACTGCTACATCATCTGAGGAAGTCCATATGTCAGTCCATATGTTAATATCCTCCCCATTTGCCACAAGCCACTTAGAATGCCTCTTCAACATGTCTTTTATATGATCCACAGCTTTCATGAAAGGAGAATCAATAGCTCTACTTACATATTCCCATAGAGGCCCCAAAGGGTAATAGATAGACTTAATACATTGCTGCCAGTAGCCATCACAATCAGTAAGCAACCAACACCTAGCCTTCATTATTAGAGCTAGATTCAGCTGATACATAATTTTGAATCTCATCCTCCCTAAATGCTTGGGTAGACAAATTTTGTCCCAAGCCTCAATGTAGCAATGTTTTTTGAAACTGGAAGGAGAGCTATTGAATCGCCGATAGCTGTTCGTGAGAGTTTTTATTTGCTATAATTTAATAGAAAAACAATTACAGGGTGGATCCCCACGTATGTATGAGAGATCAACAATTTCTCATTGTATGTTCCACGCACACCTGCCTCTCCTGAAATAAATGTTCATTTCTCGCTCTCCACACACACCATAGCACTGCCACCATACACGTGTGGCTTATTACATAATAAAAAAGAATCCCATAAACTTTCCCAGGTGGGGATTAGTTCCCTGCAAATAGCTCTCCATACATAGTCTGTAACCATACACGAAGAGAAAATGTGTCAGTTACTATCATTATGTAGTCCACAAAGTTGACAGAATTAGGCAGGAGTTCCCATCCTTCTATGGCGTAGGTCGGCCGTTGTCAAGCCATCTCTTCTGCACAACCACAAAAAAATTTGGACCTTTAGGTGAACCTTCAAATTCCAAAGTTTCCTTCCAATCGCGTCACTTTCGGCTGACCGAGATGAAATTATAAGCTTTTCATATGCTGCTGTTGGTGTGAAAATCCCCTTCCACTTATATGTATCTTGCTCCTCTGGTGTGGGCCTAAAAGTACTCAATTCCTACAACAATCGTTCATTATCTTCCCAAGTTCTCGTTTCATACTTGTAGGCTTCAGAATCATTGATTTTCCACTGGCCTGGTTCCACTTCCTAGTAATTGTCCATGTAGCGATGTTTCCTCTCCTCAGAATAATCCCACCATAAATCTCTAATTAATTTATCCAACTGGTAGCACAACATTTAGGGGATAGGTGGTTTGTCATAGGGGTTTTTTATTGACCAGGTTTTCTATTTATTTTTTGTAACCTCCAGCTTCCTCCAAGATTCTAACGATTTGATTTTATTTAATTCCACACTTTCGATTTGTTGTGAATCTGCACATGATCACATTCTTTTGATATTTCCAAATTTATTTCTCATCATTTTGATTTTTCTAGAATTTTTATGACTTCCAATGTCTACCACTTAGCCAAAAACATCATGCAAGAAATTTCATGCTTTAAATCTTCTCAACGGTTTTATTATGATATTTCTATGGTGATGCCTCTTAATCCCATCAAGTAATATATTTGATGAATTTTTTTATCAGATTACTCTTGATCATAGAGTCTGCAATTTTATATCAGAGCTTGTGCTTCTCAAGTTCCCTCAAAGTTTACTAATAACTTTGGTAGGCTTGCAAAAGTTTGACAAACTTTATGTATGAAAAGAATCAATATCAATCATTATACAAAGTGATTTTTATAATATCCAGGAAAGTAAAGAACTAGAAGATTTGAGTTTTCATTTGTTAGAATTTCTTGTTTTGTATTTTTTTTTTTTAAATTTCTTGTAAATGTATTTTGATCGAATGATTTCTCTCACTATATGCTGAATAATTGTTATCAAACCTTGTCATCTGTTGTTGAATCTATCCCCTTGCAAGAAAAACGGTAAAAGATCGAAAACTTGTAGTTTGTTGCAATAAATTATGAGGAATAAAAAAATAAAAAATAAACATCCGGAAGGGCTTAGCTACACACCTTATTTTTTGCCTCTAAATTTTGTTGTTTGTGCTACAAAAATCAAGTTTACATGTTGTCTTATTTCTGATAATATAATTTTGCTCCAAAATTATATTGAATAATATATAAACTAACATTTTTTAAATTAGGAACGAATGACACATCTCATGACTCCAGTAGAGAGTGGTGGTGAATGCTCATTAACATCGATGACTGTAGAGGATGCATTTAGGACAATATATCCAAAAGAGCATCCAGGTCGTGTCCTATGTGGTGGAGTAGGTGTCACCATTAGTAGCTGGTATGGTAGAAAAGATGGAGGAGCGACACAAGAGCAGTTTAATAATCTCACGACTCAGGTGGAAAATCTTGCAACTCAGGTGGAGAAACTTCGTGAAGATAGGAAGGAGCATAAATAATTAATCAAAAAATAAAATAAGAAGATTGACCGCCTATTCGATCTTGTTACTACATTTGTTGAGTATACACCACATTTTTGTCGTCGTGATGATGATGATGTGTCCCCTTGATATGGTTCGGTAGATCTGTAGATTTATTTATCTATGTTGGAAATTATGTTGGAAACTATGTTAGATTATTTGGAAACTATGTTGAGAAACTTATGTTCTAAAAGTTTTGTATATGCTATACTTTCATATGTTCGACTTTTATGTGTTCTAAATTTATTTTGTTGGATTATATTGTTTGTATGTTATTATGTGAATGTTATGTGATGGAATACATACTTGGTATACAAGTTATTATGTGAATGCTATGTGAGTTTCATGTAATTGTGTGAATGCTATCTGAATTTCATTTTATTATGTAAATGCTATATATTTGCATGTACATGATTGGTGTACAGGTTATTAAGTGAATGTTATATTACATGATGGTATATAGGTTATATATGTTATAAGATCTACACTAGCAGTTATGAAATTGTCGTGAAAAGAAACTTGACGGTCAACATCTTTACCGACGATTTTTATCATTGTCGCTAAATATTTTATCAATAGATTTAAAACTATTGCCATAAGTTATACTGGCGGTTATATAACTTATGGTAAAAGGTTACATTTACCAGCAATTGTTAAACCCTTGATAAAATGTTACATTAACCGGTGGGTAACAAAACCATTGGCAATGGTAAACATTTACCGGCGATTCGTTTTTGCGACGATTTTCAATATACGTCGGCGGTTCTTGTCAAAACTGATGGCAAAGATCTTTGCCGATGAGGGATTCGTCGTCAATTCTTAGTGTCGATTCTATACCATTTACTGACGATTTTGAACCTCCGCGAAAAGGCTGATTTCTTGTAGCATAGCTACTAGGCACCTCTAGTTTTTCCCCATTATAAATAAAGAAATGATGATCTTTACCTTTTAGGTTGTCCGACAGGTCGGTAATCTTATATTTCATCCTTTGGCTGTAAAGGGTATAGATTCCATACGGTGGCCACCCTTTTTTAACTTTTAGTGGCATTAGGCCAAAAAGAAGGTAGAACAACCCCATTCAGGGATCGATCCCCAAGTGAAAGTAGATCACAATAAAGGCATTTATAGTCAGCCAACAGTTAAGGCTTAGTTGAGAAGTGGCAAGATTATAGTAAGAAAAGAAGGAACTAATGAAAGGATTTAATGGCACCCTTTGGCCTTGTTCTATGGCATATCTACAGATAATGAAATAGTCCTTCCTAGCAGGGGAGCAAAGATGAGTGATTGAACTAGAAGCATGAAATTGGACTTCACCAAGTCCATGTTTTGCTAGGAACTATTGGATCACGAGCTTACTACGGAAGTACGAGCTAAATGTATACAGTGCTAACATCTCACCCAACAACTTAAGATGAGGAAGAGGTGGACTCACCTTTTCCCGTGATCCCTGACATCTTTTCGACGAAGATGAATAGTGCCTTCTTCTTCGACAAGTCTACTCTGAGGATGACGGCTCAAGCAATCGCCAGGGTTTTTCGCAGTGTGGGTGTGGGGGCATTTACTAACCCCCAATTTATAAGCTAAGTGCGGTATTCAATTTTTTTGATTCCCACCATTATTACGAGCATTTAATGTCCCTACGGGTAAATCATTACCCCACAATTCGCCTCTCATGAAAATCGTATAATCCGTACCGATATTCGTGGTGAAGATCTTACATCATTAATTACGACAATTAATACCCATCTTGTCGATATTAAACGACAGAAATAACTTACAGTTATTGACCACCACTTGTAGAAGACGATGCTTATATCGTACAGCATAAATGCCCAGGATCACGACTTCAAAAGTCGATAGAAAAATCAGGCGATGACATGCCTATTTATCCTAATTAATGGGCGATGATATGCTTATTATTTTTGATATGTGACGCCTTGTCTGCCACAATGATAACATGATAAGTGCGTCCTAAAAATGATCAAATCCCCTATTTAATTGCCAGCCTATCATTGAGGGTACCATATGCATGAAGTTTATTTCTTATTAAAGTTTATTACTCTCTCCATCGCTTAAATTGGCAAAGAGAGTGGGGGCAACTGATGAGGGAAGAAAAATCCTCCTGGTTGTGAAATAAACTTTGTGATTTAAATCTGTTTACCCGAAGATAGGACTAGATCCGAGTACCAGCACTTTGACGAGTTTGACTGTCCTACGTCAGGCTAGGTGGGTCTTTGCCTGCCTGCCTGACATCCTGACGGACTCGGTTACTCGAAGTTGGGTTCGTCAGACCCGTGTTCATCTACTTGGCAATATGGTGGATCCAACTACCTGAGAGTGGATCCGGTTACTCGAAGGCGAATCGATGAGCCGTTCCATTTTCAGGAGACTAACGGGTGTGGCAATTATGGAGTACATCCTTCATATTGATTAGATTGTGGGATTGTAGGCCAAGAAACTACGATACCCACGATTAAGGATCATTTAGCCTATAAATGCCTAGGTCACTCTAGGAAAAGGGGTTACACAACCAGAGAGAAGAGAGAAATTGAGAGTTTCTTTGTATTTAATATTCGAATAATGAAGCTTGAGAGGGAATACCTCTCCTTAGACATACACCCTTCAAGGTGGTGTTGGTGAAAATGCATTATGATAATTGATTTTGATGATAACAAAATACTTGTTATTTGATGTTTGCATTTAAAGTTAAGATTTCGGGATTAACGCAAAAAGAAACAAGTGTGAAGGAGCACAAGCTCAAGTCCATAAAGGTATGGAGGAGCTTGATGGAGGAGAAAAAGCATCAAGGAGCTTGGGAGGAAGAAGAATGCTAAAGCTTGAAGATGAAAAGAAGAATAGGGTAGTTTATTTCTTTTTATCTTGTATTTGTTGCTTTTTTATTTCCTTAGAAATATGTTAAAGAGCCCAAAATATAATAACCTAAGTCCTAGGCATACTCACTTAACCTTAGGACACTTAGGAAAATCTTAGAATTCAGTTAGAAAGATAAAATAACAAATAGTCTGTCTTATTGGACTTCCAGACATCTTCTTAGACTTCCAATAAGCCTTATCTAATGTCTAGACATTTTATCAGACGTCCAATAACTCATGTTAAGACATCCAATCATTCGATCAGACGTCTAATAACAAGAATTCCATAACTTAGTTTGTGGCATTTGCTTTCGAACGTCCATACCTTGTGTCAAACATCCAGAACCTCTTCCAAACGTCCAAATACAATCTTAGACGTCCTATAATCGAACGTTGTGATTAAATTTGACCCTAATTATAATTTGTTAGACCTAATCTAACTGTTAGCTTCCTGGGAATCAACTCTCGAGAGTGATTTTTGTCATCAGGCGTCCAACAGCTTGTCAAGACGTCAAGTAAGATGTCTGACCACAAGACACTAGATCCCTGTTTGGATCCAATTCTATTCTAAGAAGATCACCTTACAGAATTAGACGTCTAATTCTGTTGTTAGACCTAATTATGGCTTGATTTGATTGGACTTTGACCCAATCTCTTAGGATATGCCTTCAATAGTTAGGAAGCCTCTCCTAAGCCTTCTTGAACATTCCTGAGACCTCTATAAATAGAGAGGAACCTCTCCTTAGCTAAACACACACAAGAGATAATACTTTCCATTAATATACATATTTTGTGAGAGATCAAAGAAGAGATACTTTGCTATTACTCTCCAAGCTTCATATGACTGATCTGAGAGCACCAAATTTCTATGTGTTCATGCTCATCCACTTTCACCTTAAGGGAAGTAATCATTGACTATAGAAGCTTAGGTTAAACTTTATATTTGGGCTATATAGGTATTATTTTTGTATTTTATTTTTGGTTGGGTATTCGAGTGGCAAATTCATGTCTCTTTCATGAGACAAAATACTCTTTGTGAAGAAGAAATGTTTTGAGGTATACTACCCTTATTCAAAGTAGTGTTGTAATTGAGATTATATCACACTCGTTCAAGTGATATATTAGTGGATTTGATCTACTCGATTGATCAGAAATTCCTATGTCGAGAGACTTAGGTGGTAGTTTTTACCCTGATTGGATTTTCACTTAAAAATACTTGTGTATTTTGGTGAATGTTTGTGTGATCATTTTATTTGAATCATTTTTTTTATATCACACTATTCACTCCCCTCTAGTGTGTACTTTCAGGTGGAACTAGGTTAACGATTTCCTATGCTCTTGTGTGGTTGCATTTGAGTTGAGCACTCTATTCCAAGAGTTCTCGATTACTAAAGGTGTCTCTTCAAGAGTTAAACATTGCATTTCAAAACCAAAAAGTGATTGTTGTGCATAGAATGAAATTGGTCAATAAAATAAGATATTAGACTATTAACTTCCTTCTAAGACCTTTGTTTTATAAACTCGAAGAGGTGTGGCTATAATTAATCAATTAGTTCACGATATTAGTCCATTATTTACCCGCAAAGACATATTTCAAGAGTATTTTGAAAACCATTGAACTTAGGCAGGTTCTATTATTAATGTAAATATTTAATGAACTAAAATAGGGTAAGTAAAGTGCAACATAGAGCTCTTTGACAAATGATTTAAGAGAAAAACAAAGTATAATTTTGGAGCCTTCTTCTAGATTAACTCCATCTAGATTATGGCCTTTCTCTCTTATTATTTTCTTCAAGATATGGCCATCAAATTTGAGCATCTCTCCTTGATCTGCTTGTATAATTTTTTAGAATAGTTATATTCTTTTTATGAAATGTTAGGCTTCAAGTAAAAATATATAATCAAATATTTTATGAGCATCAAAATTAGAATAATTAATGCACTTGCACTGATACCTTCTTTCTCTTCTTGCAGTAACACCTTCTTCCTCTCTATAGCAACAGCTTCCAACACAACATTAGCAACTACAACAAAACCACCTGCATTCCCTTCCTCTTCCTTTGTTCCGCTCATTTGCTCATAGAGGAAAATAGCAGCTGCAGCAGCAACAGCAGTGTTTTTTGAGAAACGAGGTAGTATTTGGTGAGAAATAGAAAGGGGTTGGAGTTGGAGGGGAGATGACTAACCAATGGAAGGGAGAGAGAGGTGGGAGAAAGATCGGGTGAACAGGAGTTGGTAAGTGGGTGACTTAGAGGCAAAAATGGAAGTGGCTGAACATGAGGTGATCAAATCGATGATTCAGAGGAAAAAAAAAGGGTGAAAAATGTGATTATCCCATTTTATACATCTCCCAAATCTCTGGAGTATACAGCCCTCTTTCATGCAATTTGCCACGACCTTCACCATTTACATGTCTCCAGTGTCATAATTACCTTCTTAATCCCAGCATTTGCCTCCACTAACTCTCCCCTC
This sequence comes from Thalassia testudinum, assembly GCA_037157565.1. Taxonomy (NCBI): domain Eukaryota; kingdom Viridiplantae; phylum Streptophyta; class Magnoliopsida; order Alismatales; family Hydrocharitaceae; genus Thalassia; species Thalassia testudinum. The sequence continues at coordinate 94,657,219 of JAZHRO010000024.1, forward strand.
CCCTCCCCTCATCTATTCCCAAATCCACACGGTCATTACTCTCCATGTGGCCCCCACTCGTTGATTTATTCCTTCCTTTCGGTTTCAGCAACCGCACTTTGCTTTTCATCGCATGACACTGCATTTTGTGCCTTTTTATTTACGTCATTTTGCTTTCATAGCAATTGTTAATAGCGTTGCTTTGCAGCCGTATATTTCAATTTCGTTAACTTAATTTCTATATCAGTGCTAGCTTTTTAGAATGACACAAAGGTAGTTTAGAATTGGACTCTCGCACCTACTCCAACAAAACTAACCCCGGAGAAAGGAACTCCCAAAGTTCAGGGACCCAGACGAAACCTTAGAGGCACTAATGCAAATCATTCCGACAATTACAACTACCACCTTGGGAGCCTCACCATCCCGTCATCTCCCCGAAACCCTCGAGCCGCCTGCACCACCGACACCCCCGCAGATAGCTGCGGGGACCTACTCATTAAATTCCCCCATAGCCCGAAACAAACGCTGGAAATCGCCCTCCCCACGAGGATTCGCAACCAGCGGTCCAGATCTACCCATCAAATAGGCGTCCGCAGTTTTTGCAGAAAATAGAAACAGGTAGGTATACCTATACATATGCATGGAGAGAGAGCTCGAGGGAAGGGCCTATTAGGTAGTGCCGAACCTCCACTCAGGAGAGGAGAGAAAGCAGGAACACACACACACACGCACAGTGAAAAGAGAGAGAGATGGGACGCTTTGCAGAGTTGGGAGTGGTGGCGGCTCCTTTCACGTACATAGCGCACGTGTTGGCGGTGGCGGTGGCCGTCATGGTGCTCGTTTGGTGCATCCACTTCCGTGGCGGGCTTGCCTTCGAGTCCTCCGACAAGGCCCTCATCTTCAACGTAAGCCTCCTTCTCCTTTTCAAGTATTCTTCTCTTCTCTTCTCGTCTCATCGTATCACCTTCTGATTACGAAGCCACTTTCATGCTGATGATCCAGTACTCCCTACCCCTGTAATAACAGAAGATCGCGAATCCCCTTGTCTCCGATCATCCTTGTAATAGATTTTAATTTTAATCAAGTTTCTCCTTATCTTACCTCCTTACAACCCTACGTGACTCCCAAATATACTTGACATACAAATTTTTCTAGAAAAAGCTTACAAAATCCACATCAAAATCGGGATATGCTGTCGAGTCGTATATTTTTACCTGGTGATGGCTAATTAAGGGTTGGTTTGGTGGTGTGGGATAAAATATTGTAAGGATAGGTTAAAAATTTAAAAATAAAATAAATGGATATGTGTGTTTATTTAGGTAATGAAATAAAAGAAAGGTTAAATAAGAAATAAAATAATTGATATAATGATGTGATGTTAATGTATATTTGTTTAATAGTATAAATGAGAATAAAAAATATTGATAGATATTTATTTAAAAATAAAAATAAAAATGAAGAATATAGTTGATATTTATTTAATGGTAAAAATTAAAGTAAAGATTATTTTAATTAATTGAAATGATTCAAATAATTATATGTAAATTTATATTAAAATAGTTTTAAAAAAAACAAAAACAAGAAAATCATCAAACTCCACCAAAATAAAAAAAAAAAGGGGCATTTGACGAGGGTGGAATGTGTGAAATATACATACTTTTTAAAAAAATATGTACGGCAAACAGCGTCCTGTGACTTTGCCTACCTTAACTCTAATTTATAGCTCCGCCCAGGGAGTGTAACTGAGCTGAAATCCGGATCGATGAGAAATCAGTTTTGGCAGTACGATGATGGAAAGCTGTAAGCACATGTGGCCTACAGTCTGTGTTATGGTTCTTCCCGGCCAAGGATTATCCAACGTCCTGAATTCTGCCACCGGTCACTTTGCAGATGGTGTGTGATACGATTGAATGGGGCGTAACAGATAGAAAACTAACGAGTAAATTCAATTTAGGATAGGATTGAGTGAAATAAGTATAAAAATGTATTTGATTAATGAAATTGTAACTATTGATGGGATTATAATGAATGATTATGATTTTATGAGAGAAAAGATAGAGTTAATGAATATTGATGAAATAGATTATAATTATTAGTTAATAGTTTTTAAATTATATATATGAAAATATCTAACCTCATTCTTATCTCAACAGAGAATCCTTATTCCACTTTCTATTCTCGTGGCAAACGCGGCCTTAGTCGAGTAAGGAATAATAATTTTTTAAAGTTATATGTAAATCGGAGAGTCGTGTGGCTTTTGTTAGCTCTCGTTTGGGTGGAGTGGAAATACGGCCAGGTATCTAATCGTGGCCATACGAGTCCCTGCAGGGGTCGTTGTCATTACATTGCTGCGGTTAATTTGGCTTCTTTTTTTTTTTGCGTTGTGTGTTTGGTTTGGAATTGATATATTCGCGTTACGTTGATTTAGGAAGCTTGCAGCGAGCGATAACCGCTCCTTTTTCCTGTTTATTTGTTTGTATGCGCCCAGCCGGACTTGCCAAGATTGGCCAGTGAATTTTTTAAAACTTGTAAAGAAATATAATGCAAAATATAAATTATTTAATATTATATGATAGAATCTATCACTATTTAAAAAATTCCAATCACTTTTAAATCAAAACATACATGTATAAAATTAAAATTTGCCGGTACAAGATCAAAGTACATTGATGACTTTTTATTTTATATTGGTGAAATTTGATTTTAAATTAAAATATGTTGATGAATTTTAATTTTATATCAAGATAATTTGATTTTAAAATAATTTTTTAATTTTACATCTATGTATTTTAATTTTTTAAATGATCATAGATCGTATTACGTGATATTACTTACCTTATTTTTTTGCATAACTTTTTAAGTTTCTGTATCGCTAGCATTTTTTATTTTTTAAATTCTTTAGTGCCGATGACCAAATATCGTGGTATAATGAGTAACTTCACTTTCATCATATCAGAAGTTTCTCGACTACTTTCAATGTTTTTACTGGCATTTACGATATGGCATGTTTCAAGAAGGCCCTTTTGCATTGTTTATTTTATCTTTTCCCGATTTGAAAGGGAAAATGGTTAGTAGCCGATCGAGGCCGTTCTCCGTTGGATTATCAATTCCCTTACGATCAGCTTATCGAGAACAAGCAATTATTGCTGTTGATTTATGTCAATAAATAAATAAATATATGTTTACGACGTATTCTACAGTGCACAAAACGAAAGTGACGATTTTTAGATCAGTATATTTTAATATGTGGAAGTTATTTTTTTATAGATGAAAAATTATTTTTAAGTGAAAAATCACTTTAAATAAATAAAAAATTATGTTTAAGTGAAAAATTATTTATCTCTGATAAAATAAATAAGATATACTGATATATTTTCATTTTCAACTGGTGTATTTTAATTTTTAATTGTTGAAAGTTATTTTCAACCAGTGTATTTTAATTTTCAATCGGTTAAAATCATTTCTAACCTATGTGTTTGGTTGAAAATCATTTCCAACAGATATGTTTTAATTTTCAATGGATTGAAAGTCATTTTTAATCAACGTATTTTGATTTTTAACCTATTTAAAATCATTTCCGACAGATATATTTTGGTTGAAAATCATTTTCAATTGTTTTATTTTGATTTTCAACTATTTGATTTTGATTTCAAATCGGTTGATTCTGATTTTTAATTGTTTGATTTTGATCATGCGTTGCAAAATATATTGTAATGTGCGTTTTCGTACTATGTCCTTGATTTATAATATAAAAATATAGATGGGACCTTAGGATGTTTAAGGTTGTAGTCTTGTAGGTGTGGATGCTTTAAAATTGAGCCATAGAGTTAACACTAATTTTAAATTTTGGAATAACTTTAGCAAGAGAAAAAGTAAAGAAATGTATATTATAATATATTACATCGCACACAATGAAAGAATGTGATGGATTAGGTGAAAAGTTAATTTCTAAGTGAAAAAATATTTTTTATAAGTGCAAAATCTTTTTTCATAAGTGAACCGTGTTTTAAAGATCACGTTGTAGTATAATTGATAAAAATACAATTAACATTTAAAATTTATATCTTGAAATAAAAGCATCCATAGATCGTCTCTAGGATCAATTAAAATGCATGAATACCACTATCTGAATTATTTACCATTTACTCGGGTGAACTTGTAATACAGAGTCAAACTTGGAAACTAAATAAGTTCACAATTGCACATTACTACACAAATTAAAGGGATGTAATCAAGTGCGAGAAATATTATCACAAAAATTATTTAATGCTCAATAAAAATTAATAATTAAATAATGATCAAGTATTCACTTAATTAGGCATAAATGAGCATTAATAAGAATGATTGATAAGATAAAGCAATTAAAATCACTGAGAATAGACTTTGAAACAAAAATCAACACTATTTTTAGATCTGCCCTTGCATTGTTTCACTTTGGTCCCTGAAAATTATGATTAGGTCCCTAGGAATGTTTATGAATTGGCCCTTTTCCTACAAAAAGGTCCCTGACACTTTTCTTCCTCCTTTCTCCTTCACCTCCTGCAAGGGCGACTGAAGTTCATCGGAGAAGATGATCTAGCCGTTGGTTGACGCCAGCAAATGGAGGAGGACATTGGGGGCTTGCCAACTTGGTGGTGGTGGTGGTGGATCGACGATCGGAGCATCGGTGGAGGCATGGAAGCTCGCTGGAGTTGAGGATGACGATGCATTTCCGGTAATGGCCTGCAGACAAAATATGAGGTCGTTTGACCTCTAATCAGTTTCAAAAGACTCGGGGGGTCTCCCTGAGTCAAAGCCCTCTCGTGATTGTGAGAGTGGGTGTGTGCATGCCCATGGCGGTGAGCTCTGAAGAGCTTCTCGTCAGTGGTGGTTGGTGGAAGTGATGCGTGGTCGAAATATCAAGATAAGGAGTTGAGAAGATAGAGGAGGAGAGGGAGAGTAGAAACCCTCATGCTATTTGAAGGAAGGGGACGAGGATACCATTGGCGGTGGTGAGCCTTCGGCGATGAAATGAGAGAGGAATTGGGGTCGAGGAACTGAATGTTGCGAGAAACGCTCGAAGCAGCTTGCAACTGCCGTACCCGTTTTGACTAGAGAGAATAGGCTATAAATGAGGTCATCCTTGGTGAGGAGATTGTTGGCAGATGTAGAACGAAGAGTAGAAGACTTCTCCTTAAGGCTTCTAAGGCAGCTGTGGTCTGAGGAGGTCGTAATTCGAGCTCAAAGCTCGGCAAGGAGGAAGACGGCTAGCGTTAGCGTGAGGTTAGCTGGGGACTAGGATGCAAGAGAAAAATAACCTAAAAGTAATAATTTTGGATCGTTTTGAAAGGATTTTGAGAATTGAGGACTTGAATGCAAAGTAGGTGTATTTGAAGTCAAATTAGGCCCAACTTTTTATGGTAGCTTAATTAGAATCTAGGGAATATGTTTGTAACCTCAATTTTGGGTTTCAACATCGTTTGCATGGTCAATTTAAAATTTGACTCAAAATGTGTTAATTAATTACCTCGGTCTCTAATTGTAGTCTAAATGGGTTCCTTTGCCCTAATTAATTATCCTAATCCCTATGGAATATTTTTAGATGATTTATAGCAATGTTAAGTTATATTTATTTTCACTGGAACCTTATCAAATTGAGTTAGGTCAAAATTAGGGTTTAACTATTCATTATTTAGCCTGATTTTTAGAAAAATCGTAGATAGACTAGTTTGAGCCTATTTAGCTACCTTTTACGGTTCATTTGGTCATTCTTCTCTTCTAATCATTCAGGACTGAATTATACTCTTTTAATATATAAATTAAGTGAATTAAACTATGAAACATAGTCAAATTGAGTTAAAAATAAAGTATGACGATAATATCATCATTTTAATTTTCAATCGATATATTTTAATTTTTAATAAGTAAAAAATTATTTTTAAACTTATGTGTTCTTATTTACGATCGATATATTTTATTTCCTTGATATCTTCACCTTGTACACTAACATTTTACATCGGAGACCATTCTATGCGTTCACTTTTGAAATTGAGAATCACTCCATACATTAACTTTTAACGTAGAAGATTATCCCATACATTAACTTTTGAGTAACGATCCGCACATCTTGACCTAAGCGTTGCAAAACATAACCCCATGCACATTTCCTTAACTCCCGTCCTTTTAGTAATCTTGAACGTACCATAACAAAGGATATTTTGGACAAAATATTTCCGAAGAAGAGAGAGGTCCAATTTTTAGCCATTTACTTCCGTGTTTGTTTATTTATTATTTATTTTGTTAAACTACTGCAGCCAGCAGATGCATTGTTGTTATTTCTCACTTTCAAAAATATTTAGGAAAACGTGCTTTTGCGTAAATATGCTCACAATTTTAGGTTGGAAATCTGTATTCTTGTAAATCTTCAAAAATAAAAAAAAAAACGAAAGGCAAGTAAACATGCGCTTCACGCGCTTGACGAGCCTTTCCGATAGGTTGCCACCGTTCTTGCAAGGGATATTTGTTCAGCACCTGAAATTTGCTTTTTTCTTCTTAATCTACGGGAAGTGGAAAAAAATATTGTCAAAAAATAGATGATAGTTTCCCTAGAAGCGGACACTCACTGACATTATGATTTACGTGAAAAAATCTCCTCAGGGGAAGCGAAACTACAATAATGCATACCCCGGTAGTCATTGTCTCCTGGAATTTTTCAACTCTAAGACATAAACAATGGGAGGGTATTCGGTGGATCTACACCTGAGATCCATTTACCCAACTAATTGCAACCTAATACTCCCCCCTCGAGTTGGCATAGAGGCCAAAGACGTGCAATTTGCTACCAAGCTTTCCAAATTGTGAGGAACTAAGTCACTTGGTAAAAATGTCAATAACTTGACCGTCATTCTTTATGTGTAGGTCACTAAAGTCAATTGTCTCATGATTATAGTATCAATCTAGGTCCATAGGTTTAGTTTGGTCGTAAAGAATAGGGTTGTTACCAAGATTAATAGAAAATGTATTATCACAATAGAACACCATTCTATCATAGGTTGAAGATGGAGAGAGATTGAATTATTTTGCTTTCTTAATTAAATCATAGGTAAGTACATGTATTTTGAGAAAAACAAGGAAACGATTTTGATTTGAATTTGAAGACGTTGTCGAGTTGTTGGGACTTTCGATTGGCTTGAGTTGAGTCTTCCAGGCATCTTTGAGGCTTGACTGGCGTTGGGCTTTTACTAGGTCTCTTTGATGTTGTTGAGTATTGTTGATATTCCCCCCAATGGTAGGCACTATATAGTAGATTAGAGTTTGAGCTGATGTCGGATGCGAAGAAATTGTGTCTTTGGTAGAGGCTTTGTCATAATGTCTGCTAGTTGATCTTTAATGGATATGAGGCACATGAATAGGAGTCTATTGGCAACTTAATTATGGACAAAGTGATAGTCAACCTTGATGTGTTTCGCTCATACAAAAGGTGCATATGTTAACATATGCACCTTTCGTATGAGGGGTCCATTGTTATTTTATTTCTTACTTTGATGTTGTACTGCAACTTTTCCACATTTTCATTACATTAGGAGAGGTAGGGTTCAATAATAGAACCATCTCATTTCCTACAATTGAATGGAAAATTTGATTGGCAGTTAGATAGGTTGCGTCGATATCATCACACCATAGGATGGGTGGTTGTTTGGTGGTGATGTTTAATTCTTGCAATAGTGAACGCAACTAGATGAGTTCAATAGTAGTGTTTGCTAAGGATTTATATTTAGACTCCGTGGATGAATGAGACTTTGTTTTCTATTTACGTGCTGACCAAGAATTAAGACTATTCCCAAGACAGATGAGATAACTACTAGATGATTTTCTATTGTCAACAGATTCGGCCCAATCGACATCAGAATATGCCTATAGAGTATTGGAGGAGGAGGAGAAAAGTGATAAACCTAGATCAGCGGTGTGTTTGAGGTAGTGGAGAATCCTCTTAATATGATCCCAATGAGCTTCGGTGAGAGTGCTCATGAACTGACATGCTTTGTTAATAGTGAACAAAAGATCCGGTCGAGTCATTGGGAGGTATTGCATAGCCTCGACTATTTGTCAATAAAGGGTTAGATCATGAAAGGGTGCCCCTTGAGACATAAGCTTTGAGGTGGCAGACATAGGCTTTTGAATTGGTTTGTAGAACTCCATTCTTGATCGCTTAAGTAGATCAATAATATATTTCTGTTGAGATGACAAGAGGCCATTTGGGTTTATGCTAGACTTCAATTCCCAGAAAATAATGTAGATCGCCAAGATCTATCAGTTTGAATCCTTTGGTTAATTTAGAGATGATCATTTGTATGATTGAGGAATAATTTCCTATGATAATTATGTCATTTGCATAGCCTAGAATGTAATGATGATATTATCTATGTTGTACATAAATAAAGAAGAATCCATCTTGGAGCCATGGAATTTAAGGGACAGAAGATATGAGCAACGGCAATTGAGCCATGCACAAGGTGCTTGTTTTAGGCCATATAACGATTTTTCCAACTTGCATACATATTGTGGACGATCTGGATCACTGAAGCCTGGTGGCTGCATTATGTAGATATTTTCTGTCAGATGGCCATGTAGAAAGGCATTACTGACATCAAGTTGATGAATATGCCAGTTGTTGGATACGGCAAGGGCAAGAATAGTGTGAATGGTTGTGGCTTTGACCACAGGGTTGAAGATATCATTGTAGTCAACACCTTCATGTTGATTGTAGCACTTGGCGACCAACTACGCCTTATATCTATCAATAGTTTCGTCGGGTTTGTATTTTATCCGGAAGACCCATTTGTAGCCAATGACATTTATGTTTGGTTGTTTTGGTACAAGTGACCATGTGCCATTATCAAGAAGGGTGTTGTATTCCAAACTCATAGCATCCCGCTAGCATTTGTCCTTGTTGTCTTGTGAGAAGTAGGTTGGTTCAATTGATTGAGATGCAATGTTACCCAGAGCAACAAGAAGAGGGTGATGTTGCTGGTTTGTTGACATACCACCCAAGACCTAGTAATCGAAGTAGCTTCGTGGGCGTAGCTAACATTGAGAGGTGTCTTTCATAGGAATAGTGGTGGATGGTGCCTTGGGAGGTTGAAAAGGTGGTGACATCAATGGTGGAGATGCAAGAATTTGCATTGCTAGCCATAAATCATCAGGTGGTGTTGGTGGAGGTCCTAAAACAAAATCAGTTCTGAATGGAAAAATAGATTCATCAAACCGAACATGCTGCACAATGTAGAACCTCCTTTAGGTGGGATCATAACACTAGTAACTCATATAATCAAAAGCATAGCCTAAGATGATACATTTATTGGACAAAAAGGATAATTTGTGTGAATTATAGGGTCATAGTAAAGGGTACGTTGCACGTCCAAAGATGAAGAAAGTGGTATGTGGGAAGAGTGGTAAAGAGTACCTCATAGGTGGATTTTTGAGAATGGAGAGGGGTTGGCATGTGATTGATTAGGTAGATCACAGTTTCGATAGAGAATTCCTTAAAATGTTTTGGTGTACATGAGTGAGCTAGTAGAGTAAGGGTAGTGTCAACCACATGTCGTATATTTCTCTCAGCAGCTCCATCTTGTTCATGAGTGTGGCATGATGACATGTGGCAGTTTATCCCTTCTTGAAGAAAATGAGGCTTTAAGGCTTGGAATTCTCCACCCTTGTTATACTAAAAGGATTTTATTTTGCAAGAAAATTGTTGTTCAACATTCTTTTGAAATTGAAGGCATGAAAAACATCACACTTATTTTTCAAGGGATAAAATCATATATATTTTGAGTAGTCATCAATAAACAAGACAAAATAATGATAACCTAAAAAGGAATGAATAGAAGCAGGCCCATACATCGTTGAAAATGAGTTCTAAAGGTTGACTACTTCTTGTTCTAGTTTTAGGTAATGTAATGTGAGCATTTTTGCCCAATAGATAGGCAAAACATTTCTTTGAAGCATTGGGACTACAAGAAAGACCAAGATGTCAAAGAGTTTTATTGATGGTGGAAGGTTATAGATGCCCTAGAAGTTGATGCTAGATGTTAGACAACTGATAGGAGGAACTAAGTGCAGTAGGGGATGAAGGATCGGGAAGACGGTAGAGGCCATTTTCAGGTAACTCCAATAGAAGAATGCAATTCAGGTGGCAATCCTTTACAACAAAGAATTCATTGGTGAATTCAATAGAATAATTATTTTCATGACAATATTTGTAAACTAAGACAAGTGATTTGGAGGAAGCAGGGAGCACAAGATATTGTTCAAATGAAAATAAGTGGAGTGATACGGAAGGCTATACTTGTCAATATGGGTGATGTGCATATTTTGACCATTACCCACTTGAATGCGATTAGTACCTTTGTAGTTGTATGCTCATGTGAGATTTGTCATGTCATTGGTGACATGATGGGGAGCTTTGGAGTCCACATACTAAGCACTAGTGAGAGGGTGTGTTGGTGTCAGATAGTTTGCTTCAGGAGGCACGGTGGCAGGAGTGGTGGGTCAGAATTGGTAGTGGTAGGGACTATGTCCAAAGACACCACAGAAAGGGCAAGGTGACTGCTTCTGAGGGTTGTGTCTACATCCACATCCATGTTCGCAACCATGGCCGCATCCTTGTTGTGCTGAGAAGTTCTCCACAGCGGAGGTGAGCAAGTAGTGACATTGGTCGAAGGAGGTGCAATGGTATTTTGCTGTAACTCTATCTCATGGCTTTGGAGAATGCTGTGTAACTCAGCGTGTGGAACAATGGTGCCCTGTGTTGATAACACTGCAACAATATCACTATAATATGGACCCAGATTAGAGAAGATAATTGCATTAAAGTCTGCTAGGGAAATAGTATGGCCAGAGGCAGCCAACTCATCGCAAAGATATTGTAGGAAATTGGTGACAAACTCTTTTCCTCTTTGAAGGTTATGAAGCTGCATGCGAAGTTGGAGAAGTTGTGTGTAAGATGGAGCACTGTAGGTGGCATGGAGAATGGACCAGATCTCATGAGCATGTTCGAGGCTAATGATAGTTGGTAGTACTTCCTCAGAGAGTGAGGAAAGGAACCAACCATGTATGTCTTGGTCGCGTTTAAGCCAGTCTGCAAGTACGACAGTTGATGCTGATGAGGATGAATCTATGGTGGAGGTAGAGGTGCATGGCTTAGAACCATAAGCAATGTTGAGTAAGCCATGAGAGTGCAATAAGGGAATAATCTGGGTCTTCCATAAGAGATACTTGGTTGATTTCAACTTAATAGAGAGAAAATGATGTATACTCATCGTGGAGAGCATTGGGGGCTGTTGTGGATGGAGTTTTCATTGTTAGAGAGGACCGTATAATCGTTGGATTGAGTACGGTAAACGAGAATCGGCTGCGGGGAGGGGTGATGATGATCACTTGAGGAGGACTCAAGTGTAATATACTGAAGATGGGAGGGTGGCTACTATAAATTGGTGGGTCATGTGCACACATCTAATTGACCTAAAATACCTATTTATGCATGTTCCTAGGTCTATAGAAGCATCATGCATTATAAATATTGCATAATATGCATCATCATGCATTTATATTAGATTGTATAAATTAGAGGTTAATTTTCCTTTTTTTGTGGTTAGGGGATAAGGTAATATTTATCGGGGCCTCGGATTGAAGATCCAACTGTACGGATCTGATCAGGGCGACGATCGGAGTCCAACGCCTTTGAGATCGTCCCAATCGAACTTCCATAGCATCAGATGCAGTCTAAGAAAGATCAGAGGTCAAGGGGCAAGGTGGTGTAAAATCTGCACCTTAGATGACAAATCCAACCACACGGATGGGTTCGGATCGATGATCGCAGCCCAACAACGTGAAAATTGGTTCAATCCAACATCCGTGGCACCACGTAGGAGCAAAAGAAGATGAACAACCTATATTGCGCCACATGGCATCATCTGGGTTGCCCAAGGACGAACCACAACCTCCCCTCACCAATGAATGGCCTTCCCTCTCCACCATTGGATGAAAATCCAATGGCCTTGAGCGTTGGACCATGAATTCGCCTACTTGACAATCCATGGTTTGTAGCACACTGGACAAGAGCTTTATCCTTAATGGAGGTCATGGGTTCGAGTCTTGAGGACACCCCAATTTACCCTCCAAATCTCCTTTTTGCATGGCAAATGAGGCATGGCTACATGGACATCACTCCAACGCCCCATCATGCATGGCAGCATAAGATGTCCTCATGCATGCTTGGACGTCTTTAGCGAGAGATCATGAGCAACATTGCATGAAGGGGCTTTTTTCTTTATGTGAAAATTCAAGTGGCACCAGCAAATCCATGTAGCACGTAGTGCAATTGAAGGGTGCATGCACGTGAAATTTGGGGCCTCTTCTGATGGGTATTTAATGGCCATGAAATATCTTTGCAGTGCCAGTGTAGGAGACGTGTGAATGCAGATCACGAGCGGCATTGCACGGTTGGGTGTGGGAACGTGGGTGCCATTAAGGCCCACGTTTTCCTTTGTGTTTTTACCAAAATACCCCCTTCCAAAAGCTTATAAATGGACCCTATATTCCCTCCATTTTAATCATCTCTTCCTCTCTTCTCTTACCCCCTCTAAAGCTCTATGAGTTTGTCTCAAACCTGGGATGCTCCATTAGAGTTATAAAAACAAATTTTCCACCTTCTCACCCCCATTCGTGGAGCGCTCGCTATTGTCCTTTCATCGCTATTTGGGAAGCGGATCCTGCTGCGACGTCCCCCTGCTCCGTCCTCCGTCCTCCGTCTTCATCCTCTTTCGTCCAGCATCTCACCACCCTTGTCCGGGCGCCCCGTCAACGTGGCTCGTTCTCCAAGAAGCTGTTGACGAGGATAACTTCTCTCCTTCTCTTTTTACCACTTTCTAGATTAGATTTCCCGCTTTCTAATGTAGCACATAGATGTAACGAACATATTTTTATAATTATGAAATTCTTGTTCTTTCTCTCTCTATTTTCTTTTTATTTGTATTATTCTTTTCCTCTCTTCTATTAATTATTCTTTAAGTAGAATAGTTAGGGTAGATTTAATTCGACTAGCTACTTTACTTCATGACAATAAATCAAATGTGATTTTTGATCAAACGTATGCCTCCCCATGTTCGACCTGGGACTCACCAGAGTTTTAGTTAAATTATCTGTTTAACGGGATTTTACGCGACTATGATGACAGGGTTTTCAAAACTTAGACTCTTAGCATACAAATCCCGTCCAATAGTGGGGGAATAATTGGTGGGTGTAGTGGGTGAACAGGGTTCAGATCTCCGTGCGTGAGGAGCATCCACAGAACGATGTAGGAGGTGAGTATTGCGAGTAATAGGTTGAGAATGGTGGATGGCAGTGATCTCCACGGGCGAATGATTAGCCACGGGGGAGAGATAGCGGTGGTGTAGGGGGAGGTTGGAGGGAGATGGCAGCGTCTATCGGTGAGGACTAGTGACTGAGCACGGTAAAGAATCAATGTGCAGAGGGGAGTTGGGTGACGCAGTCATGTAGGATGCATAGACCTCGGGTGGGATGATGTGCAGGTGCGCAGTGGGTGGCTATAACACCCAGGAGGTGGAGATGATGACAACCACTAGATGGAAGGGATGATCGAGTCAAACTCATAAGCTTTTGTGTGATTATGTTGTTGGATCACTACAGGGTATGGAGGGAGGAGGAGGATGTACTCGTTTGGGGCGATCTGTGAAAGTAAAGGTGTGCGTGATGGATCTCCACCTATGTGAGTCCTCTGGTGACATGGATAGGTTGTGCAACTCGGGAGGGTCGACCATGGGGAGGGGGCTGGGTAGGGTGGTGGGCGGATGGTCAGAAGTCTTGCCTGCTCAATACCATATTAGAGGTTGAAGATGGAGAGAGATTTAATTATTTTGCTTTCTCAATTAAATCATAGATAAGTACATGTATTTATAGATAGTATACATGAGTAGATAGTTACATTAGTTGAGAAAAATAAAGAAATGGTTTTGATTTGAATTTGAAGATGTTGCTAAGTTGTTGGGACTTTCGGTTGGCTTGAGCCAGGTCTTCCAAGCATCTTTGAGGCTTGACTGGCGTTGGCATTTTACCAAGTCTCACTAATGTTGTCGAGTATTGATGATACATTGGAGTTTTGTTACTCTAAAATCTCATATCAAACAAGAAGATTTTAACTTAATTCCTACTGCTATAGCATGCCATTAAGCTTTACATTTAATCCTACCACCAAATGAAGAGACTCCCTCCAAGATATATGAAATGACTAGTGCAAAGGAATAATGACATGTGGTCTGCCATGTGGCACAGTGGCCCCGTGGACAATCCATGTGGACATAGTTTTGACTCCAATAAGGGCTACTGATCCTAGGTATTTTGGAGATTGCTTAGAGTCCAAGTTTTACCAATTGTGGCATCTTTATTTTAGGATAATTAGAGTTAGTTTTAGTTAATTATCTCCTTTTGTTTTTAGAGATTATTTAGGATTTGATTTACTACTTTTCATTATTTAGGATTAGAGTTATCTCTATATATATAGAGAGACACAATTATGTACTTGAGTTGAGTTGCAATAAACTATTTTCCACATTCAACAACTCCCTCCAACTCTCCTTTCTCTCTCGTAAATCACCAAACTCCCTCTTTCCCTCTTCTTGAGTTCCACGCATGGGATCTCCATGCTACATCAACCTCGCTTCGTTTTGTGCTCTCACATGGTATTAGAGTAGGTCTCTCTGGGTTTCTAGGTGTCACACGTGTGGAAGAAAAGGGGAGAAGAAGTCCATGTGCAAGACGTGACAAGGAGGGCTTGCGTTGGAGGTGTCTACTTTGAAGAAGTTTGCATTAGAACTTCCTGGAAGACTTTGGTACCATATGCAAGGCCCAGGAAATCAAGAAAAGAGTCGTTAGTTGCTATCTCTCTAATGTAACTTGCATCTTACGTGAGATGTAGAAGTAAAGAAAAGCCAATTTTCTGAGGAATAAAATGGCCGAAGTCGAAGCCTAAGCCTCTACTGGAGAGGTAAAGGTAGCCATTCAAGGGACTACCATCAAACTGCAAGGTGCGTCCAACTACACTCTTTGGGCGTGTGCCTATAAGCTTTTTGTAAGAGGCTAAGAGAAGCTTCACGTTTTCCTTGAACCGCCTAAGACCAAAGATGCTTCAATGAAGAAGGTAGTGAAAGACAACTATCTTGTGATGAATCGGCTGATGACCTCGGTTGATTTGTCAATCGCTTCAAATCTCCTATACAAGAAATCCACCTTCGAGATGTGGGACTCCCTGGAAAATAAATATCCAAGAAGTCCAATAATGCATGCATCATCGACATATGCACGTGCATTTGGACTACTAGTCAAGGGGATGGAGTCATTATTTGAAGACTTGGAGATTTATGAGCCCATTTATTGTGATAAACAAGAGATGATACATTCCAGGTGATAGGCAGCCAAGTTTTTATCTGGACTGCATCCTTGATACCATATGGCACGAGATTAGATTCTCTCCCTCGATAGGAAGATGAATCTCAAGACAATATGAAGTTATTTTGAGAAGTTGGGTGAGTTAGAGATTCAGGTGGCTGCATCATTTGACAACTCCTCTCTTGCCACAATTGACTCGGGGGTTTGTGTGTACGAAAGGTTGAGGCCGTGAACTAGGCAAAGTCTTCTCTCCATGTCCACATTGTGGAAGACCCAATCATGCTCATGACAATTGTTGGGGCAAATATGAAAGACCCACATGTGGGGCTACCAGCACCCCATGCGAGGCTACTCTTACACCTGCAGATCTAAAGAAATTTGTGATATGATTCTTGAGGAGTAGAAGACTATGACTGCCATAGCAATAACCATCAAGGTTGCCCAAGAAGAAACATCTTTAGAGGTTGCTAAAAGCTACGCCGCGACTTTGGAAGAAGGTCCCAAGTTCAAGCTTGAAGAAGAAGACAAGTGGTGGGGCATTTAATCTCACAAAATTGAAGTGCAAGTCATTAACCTCCCAGCCTACCACGTGGACTACCACGTGGCATAGTGTCCACTTGGACAGTCCACGTGGACATGGTTTTGAGTCCAATAAGGGTTGCAAGCCCTAGGTATTTTGGAGTTTGCTTAGAATCCAAGTTTTGCTAATTGTAGCATCTTTATTTTAGGATAATTAGGGTTGGTTTGAGTCAATTATCTCTTTCTATTTTTAGAGATTATTTTGGATTTGATTTACTATTTTTCCTTATTTAGGATTAGAGCTATCTCTCTATGTATAGAGAGGCACAATTATGTGATTGAGTTGAGTTGTAATAAACTATTTTCCACATTAAACAACTCTCTCCAACTCTCCTCCCTCTCTCCTTCATTGTCGAACTCCCTCTCTACCTCTTCTCGAGTTCCACGTGTAGGATCTCCATGCCACATCAACCTTGCTCTGTTCTGCACTCTCACAACTAGAATTAGAGAGTCTGTCATCCCTACAGGTAGTTCACTTTGCAAAGGCTACCTTAGATTCTTAGAGCATCCCCTTCTATTTACAAAAATGCCTTGGATTTTTCTTTAGAGAAGCTAGGATTCTACAAAACACTCTTGGGACAAACATTTGTAGCATCATGTATGAATTGGCTCATCATATTTATAGCACAGGCAATGTAAGGTCTAGTCAATATAAGGTAAAGGGGTTTCTCAACCAAGTTTTGATACCTATTCTTCAATGTTCCATCAAGAGGATTTCCATCCTTCAAGTTTAATTTGGAGTTAGCTTCAATAGTTGTTTCAATAGGTTTATGCTCCAATTTCTTAATGTCTCAATAAATCGAGCACATATTTTCTTTGGCACATAATGAGCCCATTCTTGGATTTGGCGATTTTAGTTCTCAAGAAGTATTTCAAATTCCCATGGTCTTAACTTCATAGTCTTGCACCAAACTTGTTTTTCATCCTATTAATTTCCTTTTTATCTTCTCCTCTAATCACCATGTAATCCATATAAACTATCATCAAGGTGACACCCTAAGTAAACTTCTTTATGAATAATGTAAGGTCTCCATTTCCCTGATCATAGCCTTCTTTGCATTACCCTGTTAGAGTAGAAGCGAGTGAGGTAAGATGAGAGAGAAGTATTTTCGATTGCACCTCACTTGTGCTTTCATTTTGGGTATTTATAGACGTAGGTTACAAGGTGTTGTTACAATGATTTACAAGAATCTCAGATTTGTTATAGAAGGTGTTGAATTTGATTTGTTTCAGTTCTTCCTTGGTCATCGGAGTGATTGGTTGTGAATCTGAGTTGGTTTAGTGTTCCTAGTTCGTCGACGTGGCTGTTGGAGTCGATGTTGGTTGTTGGTCGCAAGACTTGTGCGACTTGGTTGTTGTTTCTGTTAACACTCCCAACCACTCAAACGAAGCATGAGGTGATTGATTTGAGATCGTACAGAGCCTTCTTGAGTTTGTAACATTTCTCTTTTTGTTCATAGCTATGTGACATTTGCATGTAGATTTCCTTGCAAAGATCCCCATTGAAAAGAGTATTCATTATATCAAACTAGTATAATTGCAAAGAGAATTGGACAACCATGGGTAAAATGACTAATAGGATTCATTTTTGTGACATGCAAATGACGCTTGATAGCTGTTACCATCACTACATCATATTCGACTTTTGTCGTTGGTTAGAAACCAACGGCAAAACCCTATTACTGATGCCATTAAGTGACGCCATTATGATCGTCGCTGTTTCATTTTCTTGTCGGTTTAAGGGCACATCTGACGTCAAAATAGTGTCTAACCACATAACGAATTAGCCATTTCGACATCGATTAAAAATTGACGGAAAATACAATTGCCATCGGTTTATTTAGAACTGACTATAAAAAAAGTGTTCACCCAAGGTCGGCTTAGATGTTTCGCCGTCCTTTCAAAACTAATGGTAAGTGTATGTGCCGTCGCTTATTTGTCAAGCAACGGCATTCATCCATCCCTTTTTCCAACCTTTACGTGCCCTTTTCTGAAGTTTCCCTGTCGGTTATACATTTACTATCAGTTATATAAGTGACGGTAAAAATATTTTTGCCGTCAGTTTATTTATAGGCGATATAAAATATGTGACGCAAAGAATATTTTCGTCGTCGATTAGTCTTGAAAGAGACGAGAAAAAATATTTTTCCTGTCATTTATAAGCCATCGGTTAATTAAATAGCCGATGGCAAATGTATGAAATTTTCTTTTTAAAAAGAAATTACAAAATGATGGAACTACATACTAAATATATGTAAGACTTGCTAATGAAGAGAAGTTTATATTGCATAAATATAAAAAATCTAGTACATAAAAAAGTTTGAAAATGAAAAATTTACATAAAATGAAAATAAAATATTTACATGGAAAACATAAGAAAATAAAATGGATAAATATCACTATGCAACTGCCCCGATGCTACCAGCTCCACATATGTCGTCATTATCTCGTCTATGAATGTTGGGATCTAATGAAGACAGATGCTCTGATTGACCCTTCTTTAGAAGAAGGGTTAGAAGCTTCTCAATCTTACTATCTGTCTTATTCGTCTGTGATTGCATGGCATCCATCTGACTCTTCCTATATGTCTCTCTCTTCTCCCTCTCTTCCTCTCGTCTCTGTAGTGTGTCGATTTTTTGATGCAATTGATCAACGACACTAAATGAGACGGCACTTTTCCTCCCATATCAAGTAGATAACGTATGTGCCCTTCCTGTACTATGAACAAAACTACCGTGGTCTGTTGGCAACACTCTCCTAAATGCATTCTTTGGCTGCAAAGGTTGGTGGACGCTGTCGGACGTCTCGTCAGTGGGGGGGATGTACTAATTATACCATTTACTCCTACATGTATTAAAAAACATTATTATATATATATAAAGTTATAAATATTTTGGAGTTTAAGAAACTTACGTGTTTCTCCTGGTATGACTCATGAATCCACTTACGAGCACTCTCAGCTGCAACCTTACTGTGGGTGACCTCGTATATATCCATCCTACTCATTTCCATCCCATCATGAGTAGCAGACTGAAAATATAAAAATGATATGATTATATTAAGATAACATAAAAATTAAGTAATATTCAACTGAAAAGTAGTTCCAACATTTACGTAATGGCTTCTAACCATTTCGATATTCCTTCGACCCAAACAATGGGTCTGTAGTGGAGCTTTAGCCCTATTGGCTTTATTGTTTCTTGCTTGCTCCTGTACATATACATAATAATATTTTTTATGAATCAAAGATATATGAAATTAATAGAATAATTTGTAATTATTTACTAACTTCCGTTTTTAGATTTAGCCAATGCTCGGATGCCTTCTTCCAATTGTCAGGCATGACATCAGGAGGAGCATCACCCATTGCCTCTTTGGGTGAACTCTTATTCGAGAAAAACTAAATACCAAATATAAATTGTTAAAAATAATATAAGAAATTACGTATATAATAAAAATGTAAATGTTTAAAAATTTTTACATTTCTCTTTGTCTCCGTCCTTCAATCTTTGTGGATTTTGGAGGCGTGTTTAAGGATATATCGGAAGGCATTGGGGTCATCACCCCAATCGTAATTTGCCTACATTAATTTTAAAAAATATATGTCAATCTTACTTTATAATAATTTTAAGATAAAGTTATAAAGGAAATAACTTTTATAAATAAAATTACCTTCAACTGATGGAGGGACTGTCTTTTCAGCTCTACGGGCACCTTCCTTCAGTCGAAGTAGCAAATGGGCACAATGGACTTAACAATTGTGCCCACTCGATTGATAAAGCCCAGGTAATTCTACTTCTCCCCTGTGGTTCTAAGCCTAATTGTTATTCTTATGCCCTCGGGGATACGCTGAATGTCTAAATTTTTTGTCTTCTCCCGTCTTCTTGCTAGTCTACCTGCATAAACATTAATCATATTCATTATATATTTTTGAAGTTATAATAAACTTTAAAACATGTAAGTAATTTACTTCTTAAAGGTATATGATTTTTTACCAAAACTTGACTCTGCTGCTGAGGGGTTGACATGAACTGGGGACGTACTTCCCACCATCTCATCCTTCGCCTCGCCCTCCTCCTCTCCCTCCTCTCTTGCCTCCTCCCCCTTCTCCTCATCTGATCCTATATGATCTGAATCATCCTTTACTTGGTCTGGCAAGGTCTGAGCAATCTCCTTCCTCTTTCTCTTCCCCTCTGTATGTAGTAAACATGCCATCTCCCCAGGTTGTACGAAACATGACTGGGGGGGTGGCTGAACCTGTTGTCGAAGGGGTGGCTGAGCTTGCTGTGTGGTGGTGGCTGAGCCTGAGGAGACGAATCGGGCTACGTGGAGGGTTATGTTTCAGGAGGACCCTTTTTTTTGGATTTTTTCTTAAACAACTTCATCTATAACACATAAAAAATGCAATAATTAATATAATTAAAAGTAATTAATATATAAATCAATAGACATGAATTTCAATTTTACTCCAAACCCCCTTTGTAATGACATATATGCCCCTATAAATTTCAATTTTAATATGAATTTCATTTAAAAAGAAATAAAACAAAGCAAAGAAATTGTTATTAACCTTAGATGTCAACATCGGTTGTAACTAAATTACCTTCTTCTGTGAATTCTTGGTATGCTTTAGATTGTGCGTCAAAATAATTGCGTGGTACTGTTCTTATGGGTATAACACATCCTCTTTGGAAATTATCGGGGACATAGAAAACTTGTGCCACTTGACATGCCAATGTGAATGATTCACCAGACAAGAATTTGACGATTATAATTTAAACTCAAGAAATTATGTTTCTTGTCAATTAAACCGGTGCCCTCTTTAAAAACATCAAATCAATGACATTTAAATATGACAACTTTGCGATCAAATCTGAAGCCAATCTCCATAATTTCTCTGATTTCACCATAATAGCCATCTGAATCGGTGGAAAGATCTGAATAAACAACTCCGACTTGTGTAACTTTTCTATCATCAATTTCTTTTATTATGAATCTAAACCCATTTATTATATACCTAGAGTGATAATGTGCATAATGCAATGGTGAATCGACAATTACATCAAAATCTAGTATCCATCGTGGGTCCTTATCCTCTTTCAATTGATTAACCTGGTCTTTAAACCAATTTAAGAAGCCAAATTTAGTTGTCCTTGAAAGAGGTTATCATTCGAATTCCTCGTAAAATGAATCAATTTCAGGAATTTATTTTAAAATATATAAATGTACACAAAATCTGTCATTTTCTAAAATTGCTTTGTACTCTGTATGAAGAATCGACCTTCTTCTAATATCGAAAATTGACAAACATTCTTCATCACTGTCATTGTATTCCCCCTCATTGTTCCTTTAAAGTTTATTAAAGAAGTTTCCTGTTTCATTCATGTACATGGAAGTAAAATTTATGCATTCCTCCACGAGATACCCTTATACAATTAATCATTTCGGCTTTGCCTTGTTTAAAACATAATCTTTAAGCTTTTTCAAAAACCTCTCCACAAGATACATCCATCTGAATTGTATAGGTCCATTGATTCTCGCTTCATTTGCAAGATGCAGGGTGAGATGAATTATTACATCGAAGAAGGCTGGGGAAAGAATATGTTCTATCTTACAAAGAGTAATGACTGTTTGTTTATCCTAGTGATCCAACGTATCATTTTACAGCATTTTCAAACAAACAGCTTTGAAAAACCTGCTCATCTCTGTGAATGAATCAACAACTAGCTCTAGTAGTATCCCCCGAATCGCTAGTGGAAATAATACTTGCATATAAACGTGGTAGTCATGGCTTTTTAAGCTAGATGTCTTTTTCTGCACTTCATTCACACAACGAGCAAGTTGAGATGAAAACCCATCTAGCACCCGAATTTTTCTTAAGAACGAGAATAGTTTACTCTTCTTGTCTTGATTTAAGCTGTAAATAGTAGGTGGAAATTAATCATTATCCTCATGGATATGCAGCTCTTGACATATCCTTAAACTCTTCATGTCTTTCTTTATTTTCACCGTATCCTTTAGATCATTCGTTAGATTTAATACGTCTAAGATATTATCCATCACATTTTTTTCTATGTGCATAACATCTAAATTATGACATATTGTAATATCTTTCTAGTATGGCAGCTTCATAAAGAAAATACTTTTCTTTTGAAATCCAGAATTCCTCGAAGTCGTATGGTTTTGTTTGAATGGTTGGCCCAACCGTATCTCACCCATTTCTTGTAATCTCTCAATTATAACCTGACCCGGCAACCTAATAGAATCTGTACTAAGTTTATTCTTTGGATTTTTATTTGAATACCGACACGTCCTGCCATCAAATTTACTCCTGAACTGTGACGTTCTCCATCTATATTCAATAGGTAGAAATCTACGATTTCCTAAGTAATAGAATTTCTTACTTTTCGGTAATCGTAGGTGATGAGTGTCTTTCATACAAATTGGGCAAGCAAGCTTTCCTTTAGTGCTTCAACTTGACAAATTTGCGTATGTCAGGAAGTCATTTATGGTCCACAACAATGCTGCATGCATATTGTAAAATTCTTTCTTCTCTGCATCATACGTCTTCATGCCGGTGTACCACAATTATTTTAGTTTATCGATTAATGGCTGGAGATAAACATCTATTGCATTTCTTGGTTGTTTTGGATTGAGGATTAATAGGTCAGCATCATGAATGACAATCTCATACACAACCAGGGAGGTAAGTTATAAGTGACCATTACTACTAGTCATATAGAGTACGACAAGTACATACTCTTAAATGAATTGAATCCATCGCTTACAAGATCCAACTGCACATGCCTTGCTTCTAAAGCGAATAAATTATTTCTTTCGTCAAATCTCTTCTACTCCTCTGAATTAGTAGGATGACATATTCTTCCATCTTAAGATTTACAATCCTGGTGCCATGTCATCTACCGTACAATTTTAGTTGATATAAAAAGGCGTTGAAGCCTAGGTGTCAGTGGAAAGTAACAAAAAATTTTCTTAGGTTGTTTCCCCTTACTTTCATTTTTACCTTATATCTCTCATATCCACATTCGAGACAATTATTCAAATTTGCGAATTCATTTCTGAAAAAAATGCAATCATTCAGACATGCATCGATTTTCTGACAAAACAAATCAAGCTTAAAAATCTGTTTCCTTGCCTCATACCATGAAGCTGGAAAATCATTAGGGTTATTCAACAACTTAGCAATAAACTGAAGTATTTCTGATATGAATTTAGTACTAGCTATATTCATAATCTTTAGTTGAAACATCTTCAACAAAAATGACAACTTTGACATTTTTGTAACACCGGAAGCAATATGATCCTTAGCCACCTTAACAGCATCATAGAACGGATCACAACTGAATGGATCTTCCTCATCTGTATTTATATCCTCTCCTGCTCTCATCTCATTTAACATTTCTTCTATTTCTTTACCTCCGCTATCAGCTATTTCCTCGTCGATCTCTTGGTTAACAATGTTCTCATTGTTTATGACTTCCCAGTCAACTCCTCTCCATGAGCTATCCAAGTAGTGTAATGCTGTTACCACCCATTACAAATGTAGTGCTCGAGCATAGTATTACAATCATGCAAAGAAATATTTAAACATCTTCTGCATGAGCAGAAGATATTATCAAGTTGACCTCCTCACCTAAATATCTTCCTATCATTATGAAAGGCCCAATCTAGGAATGAAATTACTCCATCCTTATATCTGGTGTAATCTAAACCTCGCAATCTAATCCAAAATTTATCCTTTATAATATAAAATTTAATGTAAACAAATTACTTATTAGGAAGGGAAATTATCGAATGATGTGTATGTTGATTAAGATTTTTACTTTATAGCACATCCTCAAAGATTTGATGATAACTTAGTTTTGCTTGTTACATGTAACCTTAGTGCGGTGAAATTTCGGCAACATCTCCTCGCACTTTTCCAGTATACCTCCAATACTAACCTTAGCTAGATTTCCTTTAACACCTAATTAAGGGCATCGCAAGAACCTAGATAAGATTAGTTGGTATATCAGAAAAGAGAAAGAATAAACAACCAAAGTTTCATTGCACAAGGTTACATGTAACGAGCAAAACTAAGTTATCATCAAATCTTTAAGGACCTTCTTTAGTTCGGTACCTCACCAAACTAAAGTCAATCGAGTCTTATGGCATGCTACAAAGATAACACATCATGCATGTAAGTGAAGTATACATATACTTCCTACATTGTCCGTATAACATGATTATAAGTCTCGACAAGTGAGTAATTTGGATACAATTTCACTCATAAGACTTTTACCCTAGGAGTTAGAATACCTAATGTTTGACCTCGCGTGCATATATCTTCTTTAGCAAGTGTATGTATTTAAAATAATACTCATAATTGCAAAGAAATTGACATAAACATAAGCAATCATCTGATAAGAAATAAAATTATTTTTATTAAACGCTAAAAGGAAATGTACAATAAATCAAATAGAACTACAAAGTGGATGATGTAGCTTCAGAACAATAAATTATATGAACATAAGATCAAATGCTTTCCTGGGTGATAGCTTGAGCAATTGAAAGTTGTTTTAATTTGTCTATCAGAGTTTGAGCAATGCTTGAGAGATTTGAATGAAGGTCTATGATTGGTTTTGAGTTGATTTTAATACCTAATGTGATTTTCTTCCTTCATGTTGTCTGTAGCGTAAGGAGGGGGATCAATTAGGGTTTCTAGGACCTAAAGATTCCTAATAAAAGTTGGATTGAATTCTAGATATATCACAGATTATTTGCGACAAGTTAGAATGGAGATTTACTACTTTGAATCAGATCTGGATTAAACACTTTCATCACCCAGGTCTGAGGTGATTTATGGATTCAAGCATTCATTTAAAGAGTTAAGGTGTTGATTAAGGTTCAAAAATGGTTCAGAAGCTCAGATGGAGTTTTTAAATGGACCTTGAATTAATTTAATTGGAGATTGCAACTGGTTTTGATTAATCATACACATGAAATGGATTTTCTGGGCTTAGTTTTTTGTAGATTAACATCTAAAATGCTTGTAGGTGTCCATTTACTTCAAATTTGAAAAATCGTGGCTTATCGAATCAAGCTTTAATGACCTAGTCCAAGAAAAATGGAAGAAAGCACCACCTGAACTGACACCTATGAGGGTAACTTCTACCATTGCGCCTTCACCCCCACACCCCCATCCCCCCTCGGACCTCCCTCCTTCGCCCCTCCCACCCACCCCCTCATTAGAGCCCTAACAGGGACACCTCCACCCTTCGACCCCTCCCACTCACCCCCTCACCAGAGCCCTAATAGGGACACCTCCACCCTCCAACCCCTCCCCCACGCCCCCAGCAATAGCAACTCCTCCCACTAGACCCACCCCTCCTCCGACTCAACTGCCTCCTCACCATTCGCATCACCGTCATCATCTACCTCTTCAAGTGTGACCTTTCTCCACCATCAACTCTACCGCACTCCCCTACAAGCTTGAGGGTGACCACTCCACCACCCCTGCCAAGAGGGCTTTGGCTGGTAGATTGCGACACTTGAGAGCGAAGCTAATAAAGTATAATGACTTGCGGTAGATAAGGGAAGCAACTGGAAAGGAGGCTCTCACAGGCATCTCTCCTCGACATCATAGCCTTAACATGTCCATGTCTATCCCTCATTGTCATTCACTCCCTTGTTGACGTCTCTCCCTCTCTAACTCGCCTTCCTTCTCCTTCGACATCTCCACCGATCTCCAATTCCTCTCCCTCCCTTTCCCCCCTTCCCTTCCCCTCCCCGCATGATGACGACATCCGCCTCGATGAATTCCACCCCACCATCCACCTCAACAACAACTCACGAGACGGCAATGGCGGAAGAGATCCCCTTTGCGACAACAAGGATGGTGGTGCGAGGGGAGCTCGACGTAGTGGAAATCGGAGGCTGTGCACATAACCTAACCAAATCCTAACATAACCTAACCAAAGCCCAACTTAACCCTAAATCCCCAACCAACCAATGCATTTAACATTAAAGAATCTTAAAAATTTTGACAGAGTTTTCCCTTAAATTTTAAGTTTTTTCATAAACCTGCATATCAAAATAACATATATAATAAAAGTGTGCACACCCCACAATAACAGTGCATCACACAAAAACATAAAGTACATAAAAGTGGGCACATTCCACCATACATTCAAACAAATGACATTATGTGGGCACACCCCACCATACATTCACACAAATGACATTATGTGGGCACACCCCACATCTAATATAGTCCTAAAATATCATAAAAATAAATTTAAAGAAATGAAATTATACCTTCATTGAACTGCAGCTTCTGAGCATGACCGAACGTGACCGTCACCAACAATCTGTAAATTCAATAACACATAATAAATTAAATAATAAATCATTATGTTATTAATTACCTAACATATTAATTTGATATAAGGAAAGTAAGATGAGAAGGGGACGAAGAGGAGGGTGGCAGTAAGAAGGAGAGGAGGATGGGGGAAGGTGTAGTAGCATTAGTAGTAGCAGTAGCAGTAGCAGTAGGAGGAGGAGGAGGAGGAGGAGGAGGGAGGGCAGGGGCATTCCCTGCAAGATGAGGAGGGTGGCAAGGAGGAGGATGAGGATGGCAGGAGGGGGAGGAGGTGGAGGGGCGGCAGGAGGGCGCAAGGTGGAGGAGGAGGTTGGCAGGAGGGGCTCGGGCTGGAGGAGGAGGAGGAGGGGGTCGGGGAGGAGGAGGGGCGGCAGGAGGAGGTCGAGAAGGAGGAGGAGGGTGACAGGAGGGGTTAGGGAGGAGGAGGATGGTAGGAAAGGGAGGAGGAGGAGGAGGAGGGGCGGTAGGAGGGGGCAGCAGGAGGGGGGCAGCAGGAGGGGTGCTGGGTGGAGGAAGAGGTTGGCAGGAGGGGGTCGGGGTGGAGGAGGAGGCCGATAGGAGGGGTCAGGGAGGAAGAGGAGGAGGAAGAGGGGGTTGGGGAGGAGGAGGGGCAACAGGAGGGGGCGGCAGGCGGGGGGCAGGGTGGAGGAGGAGGCTGGCACGAGGGGTCAGGGAGGAAGAGGAGGACGATAGGAGGGGGAAGAGGAGGAGGATTACCTTGTCGGAGAAGGCAGAGGAAGAGGGCGCCGTAGAGGGGAAGGAGGTCGCCGGGGATGGCGAGGAGAACGACGAGCAGATCGTTGGAGGCCGAATAGGAGGAGGGTGTTAGGGAGGTTACCTAATGAGGAGGAGGAGGAGGGGGTGGCGTGCGTTGTGGGAGGAGGGGGTGGCATGTGTTAGGTTTTTGGGATGACGATGAACAGTGATGCGGAGGTCGGTTGTGCGCGATAGATGAACCAATATATGCCGTTGGTTCTATTATAAACCGACGCCAAAGGATCATTTCAGTTCACCCTCGTATGCGCCTAAAATTTTGGCCACTAAATATTACCAACCTTTCACCATCGGTTCTTTCACTAATTGATGGTATAGGTGACTAATCCTGTGCAAAATTTAAGTGCAAATTTTAATCGTCTTTTCACCGTCGCTTTTTAAGATAACTGACGGCAAAGGCTTACTTCAACAACTCTGCCAACGTGCCCAGATTTTGGCCAGTAAATTTAACCTACTTTTCGCTGTCGTTTCTTCCACTAACCGATGGTAAACGTTACTAATCCCTCCAAAATTTTTGGCACAACTTTTAAGGGTCTTTTACTGTCACTTATTACAAGAAGCGACAGTGAAAATATTTTACCATCGCTTGAATAATCGACAGTAAATATTTATGACCACCACGTGCCCATACCCTTTTCTTCAGTCAAGTACAAAACTTCGCCGTCACTTATTTTAACAACTGACGAGGAAAACACATTTGCCGTCAGTTTGGAAAATCGATGGCAAGTAACCGACGACATATCCCATTTTTCTAGTAGTGCATACTCTTGAACAAATCCTTTAGCAACTAGCCTTGTCTTATATCTATTCTCTTTTCTATCAGCTTTGTATTTGATTGTGTAGACTCATTTTGCTTCAATCATGCGACTATCTAGTGAGATATGGGTAACATTGTGTGTGTGGTTCTTCAATAGTGCCTTCATTTCCCTTTTCAAAGAAAAAAAAATAGTGCCTTTGTTTCTTTTTGCGTAGCCTTGGTCCTCAAATCCATTTGGGCCTCAAAATATGCCTTGGGATAGAGGATGCATAAATGAAGACAAAAAAAATTTATAATTTGAAATAAGATAGGTAAGAGATACATATTCGTGAATAAGATAATGAGTGCATTGCATACATGGTTGGGCACTTGCTCACTTTCTTTCATGTTTATGGACAAAACTATTATATCCCTTTTTTGCAATTTTCCCCATGGTATCTACATTTGCATTCTTGTCATTAATAGGTAGGGGAAGCTCAGAAGTCATAATTATCTCAACATGATCTATTTGTGGATCTGAATAAGGGACATGAAAATATCATAATTGATTTTTGGTGGTTTTGATTTCTTCTTCATGTTCAATTGTACGCAATCTTACACCTATTTGCTTTCTCCCTCCTAACTCATACCAT
Organism: Thalassia testudinum; assembly: GCA_037157565.1. Classification (NCBI taxonomy): domain Eukaryota; kingdom Viridiplantae; phylum Streptophyta; class Magnoliopsida; order Alismatales; family Hydrocharitaceae; genus Thalassia; species Thalassia testudinum. The sequence continues at coordinate 94,685,762 of JAZHRO010000024.1, forward strand.
CAGGCTCATCATTTACACATGATAGAGAAGGGGAATATAAGCTCCTTAAACTCATATGTAGCCATCCTTTGAGCTTTGTTCCCAAAGATTCAAAAGACTTCCATTAGGTTCTCAGCTCTCTCCTAGTGAGGGAAAGACAAGCTATGAAATAAGATTCTACCTTTGCTACTCCATAAATGCTACATCCTTAGTAACAAGTCTCTTTTTGGAGGGATTAGGGCATTTATACCCTTTCACAATATTGTTGGAGTATCCCAAGAACTTAGCTTTTATAGCTCCTAATTCAAGTTTAGGTCCCCCTACCATAAGAAGGAGATGAAAGGGTTTCTCCTTTTCAAGCAAGAGCATCGAAATGGGAGTCTTCTTCACAAGTGCATGACTTGACATTTGAATGATTAAATAAACAATGTGTAGCATTCTTAAAAGCTCTTCTTAACATTCCTACAAAGCATTAACACTCAAATAGCCTCAAGTATGCATGTCCTTTTGTTTTGCAATCCACTTTTGCTAAACTGTGTACTTGTGGGATGTTTCATGATTAATACCTTCTTTGTTCAAAATGAAGTTGTAATTGTATCTTCTAGGTATACTTTGGCGTTGCTAGATCAAGGAATCTTGACCTTGCTATGAAATTGATTTTCAATTTATTATAAAAAAATCCCTCTAAAAAAATTTTATTATAGAAAAGCTGGACAATTTGGGGATTTCAACTTTGGTTTTCATTGAATAAACAAAACTATGAAGAGGATATTCATCAATAAATGAGACAAAGTACTTCTAACCATTCATAGACTAGACATTGTGAGACCCCACTTATTAGTTCATACTAAAGAAAAGGAACTACAATTTCTATTTCCATATTCTCAAAATGAACCTGTGCATAGAAGCATGATCGATGCCTCCTAGCTACATCACTCGCTATGGCACCTTAAGTAAAAGCACCTCCCAAATTGCCCCACCACGGCTACTATTAAAGAAGATGGGAGAAGTACCCATCTTTGAGGGGCTTTATATAAATATTCTAGTACTCCCTAGGAAGCAATCCAAGACTCTGATACTGTGTGAATGGAAATAATCACATGATGACACTATTGGAGAAAATAAAGAGTTTTATTCTTATTATTTAAATCGGGAACCCAAACCCCTTTTATATTAAGAGTTGGGTTAGAAATAAGAAACTAAGAAACAAGAATAGGAAAAGAATTAGGACTCTTAAACTTAACCAAAGAGGCTAACCCAAATAAAGTTGGACTCTTTGCTAACTAATACTAATACTTTGACACTCCCACCTAAGTTGGAGCATGGATAATAATCATGCCAACTTGTTACAGTTGACAAAATTTAAATTCACCCCAATGAAGATGTTTTATGACTGGAGGAGCATGTAGGTAGCATAAGGAGGAGATCCCAAGCAGAAATAGTAGCTATAGAATAATAGACAATCCTAAATAGTAGAAGAAAATAGTTAGAATCATGAGATGATTCCAAGAAGACAGTAGTCAAGAGATGCTCTCAAGCAAGCAAGGGAGAAAAATCCCAAGCAAGTAGTAGCAGTAGGAGTAGTAGTAAGGCAGTTGTTGTAGCAGTAGTAGACAAACTTGCATCCACCATTGGAACAAGTCAGGGCCTAGATGCGAGGAAACAACTCTAGGGGGTTCAAACAACAATGAAGAACCCCATTGGAGGAGAAAAATTTGGCAACAAGACCTTCTCTTGGCTTGGGCACTATACACATGCTACATGTAGTCCATGCTCACCACATTAATCAATAGAAGTTGGTCCAATCTATTAGATCAGTCAAGAGGCAGTCAAAATCAAGCCAATCAAGTAGAACTGACCAAGATTAGAGATCCAATCCAGAGAGGGAAAACTAGTCTAGATAGGAGAATCATTGGGACAAGTCTCAATCGGGTGACAAATCAGACCCAAGATCTGTGCAACAGTGTAGATTGGTGAAATAGACTGATTTGGGTGAAAATCAAACCCACAATCAAGCCCAATATTAAGATCCGATTAGGATAATGCGCCTAGATTCAATTAGATGGTTTGATCGATTAGGTGATCACCACCTTATGGATCCTATGGCTGGGGATGATCTTATGGTTGAGTGACAACCTGTATCAATTTCCAAAGCAGTGGCTAGTTAATCTGAATGTTGGTTGTGGAGGCAAGAACAAAGATCGAGGCCCTCTAGTGAAGATCAACGAAGAAGAGAAGAATAGATGGAAAAAGTAAGGAAGGAGAGAGGAATTCTTGGCCTTCTTCCTTTTCTTCTTCTTCTTCTTCAAGCCTTTCCTTAATACCACGTTGGAGGTAGGTAGTCTTACTTTTATTATTGAAATCAGGAACCTAACCCTTTTTATATAGATAGTTGGGCTAGAAAAATTACTTAAGAGATCCAACTGAAATTAGAAACTAAGAAATAAGAATAGGAAAGGAACTCGAACTTTCAACTTAACTAAATAGACTAACACAAATAAAGTAGAACTCTTTGTTAACTAAGCATGATACTCTAACAACCACTATTATGATTTATGTGGAAAGCCCTCTTTGGCAAGAGGGAAAAACCATGGTAATGGACATCTTATTATCCATTGGCAGCTAGGATTTTCCTTCACTAAGACAAAAGCGATTGGAAGTATGTGTATGTGTGTGTGTATATAGCTCCACACATACATATATGCATATGTATATACACATATTCATACATAAATACATACATACATATCCATATATGCATTTATCTATATGTATATGAGGCAAGTGCTGGTATAATATATAAGACACCAGTTGAATGGACCACACTCGAGAAGGATTTACCCAATAAATTACAACACAACAATTTTTATTTCTTAAAAGGTAACTGTCTCACTTTGACATTTTCCTTCTATATTTTCACCATCGGCTTCTTTTCTTTTTTCAATAATATATATACGTCGGTAAATTATTATAGTTTCTCCTATAATTTGGTTGTTAAGGAGCTTGCACTCGTCCTTTTCTGCAGGTACATCCAGTGCTAATGCTTATTGGCTTCATCATCCTCGGGAGTGAAGGTAATACTCATTTACATATGTATCGATCCTTCTATTTCAGGCAACAAAAAAATTGTACGAAAAGGGAAAAACACCTTAAATTTTTATTTATACATCTACTCTAAAAACTAAAATAAATGGTACTTTGACATTGTGTTTTTCTGAAAAGTTGCCTTCTTTTTTCCTTTTTCTTCCCTACCTTTCTTGGATTGTTATCCCAAAAGAGGTTTAACTGGATATTTGCAAAAGCAAGAGAGAGAGGTTTAGGCAAGCTAAGTGTGATATAATATCCGCCTAAAGGTTCCGAGAAATTGCACATTCCAACACACCTTGAAACTATCCAAAGTCCAATTGTCAAGAAGCATTTTTCTAGAAACGCCTGCTTGTCTAGTTCACATTTGTACAACCAACATGTCAGCTTGGCAAGATGTTCACCATCAAAGTGCATGATGCTGGTGTTGCTAATAAGATAGATTTTGCACTAGGAGTAGGAGAGATCACATTGGAATATTTGACATAATGTGATCCGCAGGGATGGTTGCCTATGGATATTAATTTGGAGGTAGGGTGGTTTTGTATCACGAAAATTGTAAGCTTGATTTTTAGACAAAGTCACATTACGCTGTTGTTTTGATTCATTTCCTACTGTTAAAAAGTTTCCTTTTGGTGCAGCAATTCTGAGCTACAAAATCCTTCCATTCAGCAAAGAAGTGAAGAAAGTAGTTCACCTTACCCTTCATGCAATTGCTCTTGTGCTTGGGATTGTTGGGATATATGCTGCCTTCAAGTTCCACAATGAGAGTGGTATAGAAAACTTGTACAGCTTACATTCTTGGATCGGTCTAGGAACAATCTGCTTATATGGCATTCAGGTAACCAACTTATCTCAAAAATTAAAAAAAAAATGAAAAAAAATAAAAAAAATGCAATTACAAAATGAATAGCTAATCCATTTCACTTGGATGCACCGAATGAATAATTTGTCATACAAGTTCACATTCATACATGCACCGGCACAAAATCCATAACAATCACGTTTTATAAGGACCAAGTTGGCCACAATCTAGTAGCATTCCTTGGAATATTTTCTTCATATAGACTATATAGCAATGGAATTCCATTCCTAAATAATGGAACAACTATGATTGCTATGAGAAGTAATCTGAACAAATCTTCCAAATTTCTTACAATATTCTTGAGATTATCTAGTAAAATAAGGCAAAAATAAAGACATCAATCAACCCATTCACAATGGTTAGAGTTGCCTTGTGGGGTATCCATCTTACTAAGAATAGAAGGCTGGAATACTCTTCCTTTGCTTATCAATACTACTGCATCTAAAGATGTGGAAGATTGTGTGTGTGTGTACACAATGCTTGAGAGAAGGTCTTATAGGACTTGTAAAACGTGCCTCTTTATTCATATACAAAGAGAATTATAATCTAGTTTCAAAACTTCATCAAATTCATTTTTGAAGAGCCAATTGAATATGGTCTTGAAGATACAAATTCAGGTTGAAACCTTAACAATTTTTTATATGGTAAACAACAGTATAATATGATCTTTTTTAAACATACTTTAACTTAACAATTTGAATTCATGATGAATATTGTCAGAAAAACTTGTTCATTGTCCTGCAGTGGCTCTTTGGGCTGGTCACTTTCTTCTATCCTGGTGCACCCTTGACCTTTCGACACAATGCACTGCCTTGGCACGTGCTATTCGGTCTCCTAGTCTACGCATTCGCCATCTCTGCAGCTAACCTAGGATTTCTGGAGAAGTTGACTTTCCTTCAAAGCTCCTCTGGCGTCACGAAGTACGGTTCGGAGGCATTCCTTGTGAATTTCACAGCTCTGATCGTGCTACTCCTCGGCGTCTCGGTGTTCCTCTCTACAATCCTTCCAGTGCAGGTGGAGCAACCCTCTACATACACTGCCCTCGCTGAGAGTTAAGAAGGGAACAATTTCCATACTTGTAGCATATTGCATTGATGTGAAATATGTTGCCAAGGCATGTCATATACATACCTATAGTTTACTTGCTATATATAGTTGATTGGTGTGGGACACTTGATATAATTGAGATTAGTTACAAGTAAACTCTTTATCATAGTCAGATATACAGCATTGTTTGTCACAGTTATACCATGGTCATTCTAAGAAAACTCATGCTATAGGGATTTTTGAGTAACGTGATTGTAATCGAGTATATGGATTTTGGGTGTGGTTCCATATAACCCACTCCCATATAAATGTAAACACTCGATTCTCTTGAGCCTTTAGTGAAGAAAACCTAAACTTAAGGTCTAGTCTCTCGATTTTGTGGTTTTCTCCCTCCTGTGGTGGAGGGTTTCCACGTATATGGTGTGTTTGTGTGATTGCCTGTTCTTGTGATTGATGCCTCTTGTTGCTCATGATTTCGATTTGATATTAGAGCCCTCAATCTTAAGGGTGTTGTGTTCATAAGGGAGTCTTTGTGCTTGTTGCCATGTTAAGGAAGCCCAAATGTTTGTGCATGTGGAAGTCTTCGCAAAGTATTGAGATTTTGTAGTGTATTTTGGGTGTTTACCCACGAATACCAGTGATCGAAGGAAATTGTTCGTGGTTAAGAGGGATTAGTGGAGAAAGGCCTATAGACATTAAAAGATGCACACCAAGGCTTTTGTATAGTTTCGCTACAACGCAACATGGCGATTAGGAGTGTGGTGCTTTAGATTCACATCAATACTTTATTTTTTCCTTGGGTAGTTGATTTTCTACTTAGGCTTGGGGATCTCAACATATATGAATGCTCATAATATTTTGATTGCCAACAAAGTGTGCCTACCCTGTATCTCTTGATGGAGGAAACCATCTAGTGTAAGCCATATATGTTTTAATCCACATATTTTGGATTGTGGATATTTGAATTGACATCACTACATGTGGAATTTCTTTTTCCTTCTAATTGTTCCTCATTGAATTGGTGCTTGTGGATTTTTTCTTTTTTTGATTGTGTCTCATCTGTAGATTCCAATGTTGTAGACCTTGGCTTAAAGGTGCACGTGTCCATCATGCATAGTTTAACTTCAGTCAAGGCAATTTCATTGTGTGGGAAACACCGTTCCAACTTATCAGTACTTAATTTTTTGAAATGCCATTTTCATCAATTTTTTTGGTTAGATGGCTCAATTCTATCCAACTAGTTAGAATAGGCTTTAATTGGTTGGACTAAAGATTGAGGGTCTGTCCAATTGGTCTGAGGTCTCTCCCATTTGTTCATCTCATTGGTGCTCGAGTCTAAGTTGGTGGACCCTTTTACATTGAAGATTGGTTGATTGGCTTTGTGTAAGGTTTTAGCTTCACCACTTAAAGGTTGTTTTAACTTTTGGGTTGAGGTACACTCTTTCTCTTACTCTTTGTCTTGATGAGATTTGTACATTCGATATTCTCTTCCTTGTGAAGAGTAATGAGTGGTCACCTCTATGATCACATCTAGTTGTATTCCCTTAGTGTACAAGGGATATAGCTTGCCTTTTTCTTGTTAGTGCTTTTATATTGGTGCTTGTGATTGGTTTGTGTTGGTCTCTATGAATCTTGTGTGATTGTTGGTGATGGGGTTTGAGGCTTCTATAATGAATACAATGGAAGAAGTCTCCAACTATTCCTTCATTGCTAAGTAGTGGTCGTGCTTGGGACCAGTTTGTATTTGTATTTTATTACTCGAAAATAGAAAATCTCCGAGGTCGAACTCAGGGAGCAACACTTGATTCTAGAAGCGTACAAAATCACAATTTACAATATATAGATATATATTATTTTACAAAAAGATTAAAGAAAGGAAAATTTGTTCTTCTTTTCTTCTCTCTCTCTCTCTTTCTTCTTCTTCTGCCTCTTTCTTTCTCTTTTCAGACGTCTGACTCCAAGGGTCAGATGACTTAAACTCCACTTGCTACAGTGTTCTGCCTCTTCTTTTCAGCTGCCGCTGTTGCTGGTTCTTCTTCATCTTGGCTTCTTCTTCTTCTTTTCTGCTGCGCCAAGTCCCTCTGACTTTTTCTTTTCTTCTTCTCTGCTGCTTCTCTTTCTCTTCTTCCTATCTGCTTCTCTACTGTGCGAGGCCTTCTCTCCTAACTTCGTCTTCTTTCCTTCTCTTCTTCTTGCTGTTGCACTATCTCCTCCTTCTTCTCCTCCTACTTTCCTACACAGTGCAAGGTTAGGCAAAACCTAACCCCTACCCTCCCCACGTCTCTCTCTCTCTCAAATTCACTCCAGGGTTCGCTCCTAGAGCCTTAATCGAGTATGCAGGTCGGGTGACGCGCCCGGGATCAGGCGCACCGGCGTGCGTGGTGCGCGAGGTGTGCACAGGCAGGTTAGTCGGATCCAGGTGCCAGGTCCACGAAGGAAGTATCACGGACGAGGCGTGGTGGGGGCGAGGGACCTCACCCTAGTGTGTTTCGAGGCGATAAGCTTGAAACACTTTTGCAATTTATGTGCGGGCACCCGCCCGCAAGCTTTCGAGGTGGGACTAAAGTCCCACCCGCGTCTGCCTGTGCGCCCGCAGCTGATTGCTCGAGCAAATGCAGCTGCAGTTGAGACCCCTGACTTCGCGCGGGGATTCCGCACCTTCTGGACCTGGAGGCCTAGGTTGCTGGGACCTGCATGAAGCTTCAAGCAAGCTCCAAGCTGCTGCGTCAATGGCGGACGACGTTGCGACCCTGAAATCACCAATACGGCCTTGCGGCCCTGTCAGATCCTTCAGCAAGCTTCGCTTGCGCACGGTGAAGGTGACTTGAGGGTCAGCATGGCGTGAAGACGCCTATGTGGGTGAGCCTAGGGCTCACTGTGGCCGTGGAGTTGGGTGTGTTCGGTGGGTGAGTATGGAGATGTTGGTGGCCAGTGGAGTTGTGGATAATGATCAGTGGGTGAAGGCGGAAGTTCTGAGGTAGGTGGCGAGGCGTGCGGAGGAGTGGAGTGATGGTTTCACCTCGACGAAGGTTGGTCGGAGATGGGGAAGATGGCGGTGGATAGTGGCTGTCGGGTAATTTGTGAAATAGATTGAGGGGAATTGAAGAGGGGATAGAGAGCAGTAAGTCTAACCTAATTAAGTGGACGAAGGGGGAGAGATGGCGACTGGCAGTACCTGCTGTCACCAGAGAAGACGATGTCCAGTGGAGGAAGACGGCGGCGATGACGGGGCTAGAGATGCTCGCGCGGGTGCTGCGCGAGGCGGAGGAAGATGGTGAGGATAGCTCTGCCACTGGTATTGTGGCAGAGCGACGAGAAAGAGGACGGAGGCTAGCCGGAGCTCGCTGGACTACTTAACCGGAGGAGAAGAGGATGAAATTGGGGTGGATCTCTGGCCAAGTCGAGCTTGAAGGAAGCGGCAAGGGCTGCCATTCCTTAAATAGGTGCTGGCTGGGAGGGAATTGCGAGGAGGCGGTGTGGGCTCCTCGCCGGAGGCATGGCCGAAAAAAGACTCATACCCCTCGAGCATTCGCACAAGAGGTATGGTGGTCGGCAGGGCTTGGGAACTGGTCCATGCAGAAGAGGACAATGCAGGGGATCCTCCTTTCAAGTCTGGGGCCGGCTCCCCAGGTCTGTGCAGTGCCGTCCTTTGTGCAAAGTCGCCGGAGGTATGGCCTGCACAGTGCCGGGGAAGGACCTGTCTGCAGAAAGAGACAAGAAAGATGGGGGGTTTCTACAAGGGTCCAAAAAGCTAAGGGTCAAAAAATAATTGTTGAGGACCGTTTTGTAAAGTAGGTCAAGGTGACCTTTCCTTAGGTCCAAATTTTGGTATAACCCTAATTTGGACCTAAGGAATCCAATGGTGAGGTTGGATTTAGGTTTGACCATGTTTGATTAGATGTTTTACACAAAAACCCAAATTAGGTAAAAATTGGGTATGGTTCTCAATCTAGGTCAAGATAGGTTCCAATGGCAAAATTGAAAGATCTAAATTTTAGGGGATATTTTTTTATGAATTTTAGAGGGTTTAATTGATTTTTATCTTGCCTGAAACTTCGTGAATTAAAGCGGGTTTGTTTTAGGGTTATAGAATGTCATTTAATTCCCAGATTTTGTCATAACCCTTTCCTGATCGAATCATCCCACTTTTTCTCTTATTAAGCCCATTTGACCTGTGTCTAGACCCTTAGAAATCCCGTTTATGTACTGCAATGGTAAAATTACAGTTTTACCTCTTGTGAATTATTTTATACTCAGATTTGCAATCCCCTGATTTAGGCTTTCCCTTAGGTTTAGTAGGAGCTTTTGTACACTTAATTAGGTCAAAATGTGCTAGTTATGGTTCATGATGAGGTTCTCATCATACCCCCATACCTAGCTTTTGCTAGTCCCTTAGCAAAAATTTATAGTTTTAATCTCTATTCTAGACCATGAATTCCTTTCATCAAATTTGATAAGTGCTTTTTCTCTTGTATCCTTGATTAGGTTAGAATGACAACCATAGGCCTAAAAGGTACTCTAGTACCAACCAAGATCCAGATCTGTCTTGCTATAGCCTCAGTCTTTAGCAAAGGTTTTTAAGGCCTACGGGAACTAACCTAAAGTTTATTGGACTCTGTGGTTAAAGCACCCATGCTTGAGATATTTTTAGCCTTGGTTCAGTCTGCAATGCGTTTTGTAAGAGAGAGACAGAAGGTTTAATTGTTTGGAGAGTTTTCTCTCTCTTTTCTTTTTAATTCTATCTTAGGATTGGCTTCACAACCCGATCTGTATCGGATTCCTCGTCCCCATCATCAATCCTCAAAGGTATCTGGCAATCGATGCTTCGAGATAGCACGGCCCATGGAAACCCCCAGAACCCTGGCTTTCAAGATTTCGAGATAATCTCGTCCATGGTGTTTCATGGTCTAATTTAGACCCTGGCAATTGACATTTCGTGATAATGCCATCCATGGAATCTGAACCAGCAGAGTGCTTACATGCCCCCAATAGGATATGTAAATATCCTAGGAGACAAGCACTGAGGAGATGATATGTTGTTACGCATCTTCGAGGGGAATTTCCCACCTCTCTACGTCGGGAACTCGTCCAAATCAACTTGTGTTGATCGGCCGCTCCTAATCTAGGTGACATTTTCAGAATATTTGAAATGCTTCTGCGTGATTTTGATATTTATGCTCGCTGAACCAGATTGTGTGTGTGAATTTGGGTGCTTAGGTTACTGAGTCGTGTAAACCGAAGGTCAGTTAACGAGGCCGAATACTCCCTAAGCCTTAAACTTAATACTTAAGCTTTTCATTTTCCTCAACCTCTTGAGGAATATCTAGATTTTAATGGGTGCTAAGAGTCTAGCCAAGAATGCCCAAGGTTTACGTTCTTACTAATCTTGTTATGCACTTTCCTTTACTTTTCCTTAATGTGGTCTAGAACTTTGGTTAATTCCTTAATTTCTTACTAATGACTATCCCTTTTCTTTTTCATTTTGTGCTCCTTTTTAGCATTCTGCTCTTTTTCTCCTCCTCCTTCTGTAAAGTTTACCAGCATTTTCTTCCTCCTCCAAAGTTTATTTTTTTTTTGTATATGCGGATTTTTGTGTTGAAACCTTTTCTTGTTATGTCATTTCATTGCACTTTCATACCCCCCCCATGCCTAAGGTTTGCAATGTCCACATTGTACATTAGGTGGGTTTTTATTTGGTCAGGTTCAAGCATTAGGACAGATATTTAGGTGAGTAGATGGGTCGAGGTGACTGTTGCGGACGATTTTTAATCTCAGGTACGAGTACCTGAGGTGAAGTCAGTTGTCCTAAGGAATGAACCTATGGTGCAAAGAAATGTCAGAAAAGGTTTTAGTTTTTCAAAAAGAATGACGGGTTGCCTCCCATTAAGCACTGAGTTTTACGCCATCGGCTGGGCGCAATAAGCTCAGGGAGAATAGAGGATAAATGATGACTCAGCCAAATCTGTATTGGTTACGTCAATGAACGGTTTGAGTCTCTGACCATTCACGACGAAAGGTTCAGAGTCGTGGCTGAGTGGACTGATCTCGACGGCTCCATTTCCGAAAGTCTGTCGAACAAGATATGGTCCGACCCACTTGGATCACAGTTTCCCAAGGAAGAGTTTGAGTTGGGCATTGAAGAGTAGGACCTTCTGACTAGGGTGGAAGATCTTTCTAGATATGTGCTTGTCATGAAAGGCTTTAACCCGCTCTTTGTAGATTTGCGAGTTCTCATACGCATCAAGGCGTAATTCATCAATCTCGCTTATCTGAAACTTTCTGTGGGTTCCACCCTTAGAAAGATCTAAGTTGCAGCTCTGTACTGCCCAATAAACTTTGTGCTCCAGTTCGACGGGAAGGTGACATGCCTTCCCGTACACCAGTCTAAAGGGAGACATGCCTAATTGGGTCTTGTGGGCAGTCCTATAAGCCCACAAAGCTTCCTGGGAGTCGGGATGACCAGTCCTTCCTATCAGGTCGAATTGTAACCTGCAGAATTTTCTTGATCTCCCAATTTGATAGCTCAGCTAGACCATTAGTTTGGGGGTGGTAAGGAGTAGAGATTCAGTGAGACACCCCGTATTTGGTCATCAGTGACCTGAACTAAGCATTGGTAAAATGGGTCCCTCCATCAGAGATGATCACACGAGGAATCCCGAACCGTGAAAAGATATTCTGATGGATGAATTTGATGACAATCTTGTGATCACAGGTTCAGGACGGAATGACTTCGATCCATTTGGACACGTAGTCCACAACGAGTAAAATGTATTCGAAGCCGTCCGAGATAGGGAAGGGGCCCATAAAATCAATCCCCCAAATATCGAAAATCTCGCATACAAGAATCGGCTGTAAAGGCATCATGTCGCGATGGCTCATGTTGTCCAAAGTTTGGCAACGACTGCATGCCTTACAGTAATTGTATGCGTCCTTGAAGATAGTGGGCCAGTAAAAGCCACACTGGAGGATTTTTGATGCGATTTTATGCCCAGAAAAATGGCCACCGCATGCCTGGTCATGGCAGAAAGAGAGAATGTCATTCATTTCGACCTTCGGGACACATCACCGATGATTTGGCCAGCACCTATGCGGAATAAGTACGGGTCTTTCCAGATGTAGTACTTGACATCAGAGCGCAACTTATCTTTCTTGGCTTTCGGCTAATCAGATGGGATCTGGTGTGATGCCAAGTAGTTTACTATATCAGCAAACCATGGAAGCCTGGTACCAATAATCAAGAGTTGCTCAGTAGGAAAGTGCTCTATGATGGGTCCAGAAGGGTCAATGATCTCAGAAGGAAGGCGAGACAAGTGGTCAGCTACCACGTTCTGTCTTCCCGCCTTGTCACGAATCTCGAGGTCAAATTCTTGCAATAGCAAGATCCATCGGATTAATCGAGGCTTCGCATCCTTCTTTGCAAGGAGATGCCTCACAGCTGTGTGATCCGAGTAGATTATGACGTGGGAACCCAGGAGAAAAGATCTAAATTTTTCGAGGGTAAATACTACAGCTAGCAGCTCTTTCTTCGTAACCGTGTAGTTACACTAAGCCTCGTCAAGTGTCTTACTAGCGTAGTAGATGACCACGGGTTTCCCATCAATCTTCTGCCCAAGAATCACTCCTACAGCGAAGTCAGATGCATCGCACATGATCTCAAAGGGTTGAGACCAATCAAGGGACTGTAGGATTGGGGCTTGGGTGACTCGGTCACGAAGGATCTCAAAAGCTTAAGTGCATTCCTTAAAAATCTCAAAGGGTACATCCTTGGAGAGAAGAGTAGTAAGGGGGCACGCGATTTTCGAGAAATTAGGGATGAAACGACGGTAAAAACCAACATGCCCCAGAAAAGATCGGATGTTCCTGATTGAGCTAGGCATAGGAAGTTTAGAAATCAGATTAACCTTGGCTTGATCCACCTGGATGCCTCTCTCAGAAATTAAGTGTCCCAGGACGATCCCCTCAGGCACCATAAAGTGGTTCTTTTCCCAGGAAAAAACTAGATTTACGTCAATGCAATGCCTGAGTATGTGAACTAAGTGTTGGAGGCAATCATCAAATGATGCCCCAAAAATTGAGAAGTCATCCATGAAGACTTCCAGATAATCACCTACCATATCAGAGAATATGGCAAGCATGCACCGCTGAAAAGTTGCGGGTGCATTGCAGAGACTGAAAGGCATCCTTCGGAATGCGTATGTCCCGAAGGGGCAGGTGAACTGGTCTTTTCTTGGTCCTCTGGATGAATCACCACTTGATTATAACCAAAGTACCCGCCAAGAAAGCAGAAGAATCTATTTCCCACTAGTTTCTCGAGAATCTGATTAATGAACGGTAGGGGGAAATGATCCTTCTTCGTGGAGGAATTGAGTCTTCGGTAATCTTTGCAAACTCTCCATGAGTTGGCTATACAGGTAGGTATGACTTCTCCGGTTTCAATCGTGATGGTGGTGAGCTCTGCCTTCTTAGGCACAACCTAGATTGGGCTCACCCAACGACTGTCGAAGATCGAGTAGATGATCCCTACATCTAACCACTTAATGATCTCCCTTTTCACGACCTCCTACATATTGGGATTCAAACGTCTCTGCATCTCACGTGGAGGTCATGCGCCCTCCTTAGAATAGATGCGGTGTGTGCAATAAGAGGGAAAGTCAAATCATCGAGAGTCCAGCGAATGGCTCTGCGATGTTGCTGGAGAACAGCAATTAGACGGGATTCCTAGTCAGGTGTGAGTTTGGAGTTTATAATCACCGTAAGTGTCTGATTGGAACCCAAAAAGACGTATTTCAAATGATCGGGAAGGGTTTTGAGTTCAAGAATGGGGTTATCAGTAGCAGCGGGTGGTTCAGAGTGCTTGTGGGGTACAAGGGTAGGAGTTATAGGTTTGTCTAGATCAAGTTCTGACTCCTCTAATTGCGGTTTAAGATTTTCTTGTGATTGATGAGGGATAATCATGTTGTCCTCAATTTGCGGTTCATCAACCACGGTTCAATGTCACAAATTTGTTCAACGACACCGAAATTAATCCCTTGTTGGGCCTTAAAGATATCAGTCTTGAGAGTCTGATTTTCAAATTTCAGCTCTATTTGGCCCTCTTCACAACTTATATTGGCCTTTGCAGTGGCCAGAAAAGGTCTCCCTAGTATGATTGGTGTATCCCTTGGGTTTTCAGGTGCGTCCATATCTAAAACTATGAAATCTACAGGGAAGTAGAAATCCCGCACCCTAACAATAACATCCTCAAGAATGCCCTTAGGTGACTTGATAGATTGATTGGCTAATTGCAATGTCCCCTCAGTCGGTTTCAGTTCAGATTCTTCTAGATGGTTAAGTAGGGATGTGGGTATCAAGTTTATGGAGTCACCTAGGTCTAATAATGCTCTATCAAACTGGGTCTCACCAATCTTACATGAAATCAGGGGAGTGCCTGGGTCATTTGCCTTGGGTGGGAGTCTACTCAGGATTACAGAGCTGGCTTACTCTGACAGTACAATTGGACTCCTACTCTTGGTTTGCGACTTACGCTGAGGTGTACACATGTTCTTCAAGAATTGTGCATAAGCCGGTACGTGGCAAATCGCATCCATCAAGGGGATCCTTAGGAGCCACAGGTTTGGTTGTCCTTTTTCCCTTGGTCAAGGCCTTGGGAAATGGAACTTTGGTTAGTTCCTCTAGGATAGGTCCAGGTTTTTGATCTGGGACAGGGATAGGCACATCCTGGATGACTATCCTAGGATTTGGGTCACTACCAGGCTTGTAGTGGTCTGGATAAGGTGGATCTTGGGTTGCCTTACCACTACGGGTCGTTACCGAATTTAGTCCTGCCTGGTTCTGGTTGGGGGTTGGTAGGATGGGCTGTTGCTGTTGGTGACCTGCATAGGAGGTTGAAGCTTTCATCCCGTCAGGTGATGGAACAGAAGGGGCCTGATAGATCAAGTGTGCGTGGACCAGGTTTGGGTTTATAACGCGCCGCTGGGTCAGCACGCTATTTGGGTTAGGAAGAGGCTGAGAAGGAAGTGTGCCAGGTTGGCGAGAATTTGCCAACTGGGCAAGTTGGTTACGAACCTCTATGATTTCGTCCTTATGTTGCTTTTGGATAGCCGCATTCGTTCTCTGAATGTCAGTCAGAGTCTGGAGGATAAGGGACATTTGATCTTGATTGGGCCCGGATGGATAAGTGGGGTTGGGCGGAGGCTGAGGCTGCTGATAAGGACGAGGGGCTTGTGGACGGGGTTGAAAGGGTGGTCTTGGGTTCTGAGAATTTCCCGCCCACTGGAAATTGGGATGTTTTTGCCATCCAGGATTGTAGGTGTTGGAAAATGGGTCATTCTGGATGGTGTTGAGGTCCTCGCAGGTTTGAGGAGCCTCAGGAAAGTTGGAGAATGGGGGAGTTGGGTTCCCCTGGCAAGGATAGAAAGGATTGGAGGTCCCTCTAGTCCTGGAGTCAGATGGGGGTGGATAAGAGTCCATCCCAGGAGAAGGTCGGTGGAAAATGTTCTGCATAGTTTCTCGTGCGGGGGGTGGCTATGCAAAGGAGTTTTGCGTAGAGGTGGCTCGCTGCAAGTGCTGAGTCAGTTCGTCCACCTTCTTCTCAATGATTGAGACCTTGTCCAATCGACTGGCCATTAATTCCAGGTCGACTGATGTGGATAGGCCTTGCGTCTGATGTGCCTCCCTAAGGTTCGTCGCTGCGTGGGTATTCGTCCGGTCGAATAATCCCATGGAGTTCTCACACATATTCTCGAGAATCTCCCACACGGTGTCCTCATGTTGACCCATGATATTTCCTCCGCAAGTTGCATTGACGAACAGTCTAATATCTTCACGGAGTCCCTAGTAAAAAGACTGGACTTGTTCCCATTTAGGAACTCCATGATGGGAGCACTTTCTCATGAGATCCTGGAATCGATCCCATGCCTCATGAAAAGGTTCTCCCGTTTGCTGCGTGAAGTGAGTAATCTGGTGGCTCAAGGCATTTGTCCGACCAACGCAGAAGAACTTCTTCAAAAACTCGGACTGAAGTTCTTCCCAAGTGTTGATCGGGCGGGTATATGTTTGATACCAATGAGCCACCTTGTCCATAAGGGAGAAAGAGAACATCTTCATGAGCAAGATATCTCGATTCTGCGCATCTGACCCAAAGGTCTGGGCCAGATGCTTAAGCTGTTTAATATGCTGGAAGGGATCTTCAAAGTTAAGCCCATAGAATTTGGGTATGGCATCAATCATGTTGGGCTTTAATTCGGAATCAGGTCCTCCAGTCGGGATTTTGACTTGAGGCTCAATTGCCACCGCAGCAGGATTATAGTGATCTCGCATCATGGGGCGCTGCGGTGGGTTTATGAAGTTTTGGAAGAGATCATTGAATCTCTGGAGCTGGTGCTCATGATTATTCTCTTCTTCAACAAGCTAAGCCATTGTGGAAGAAGAAGGGAAATTAGGTTCAGAGTAGGAAGAGAGGTCTATGTGGAGTGGTTGTTGCACAAACAAGGGTACCGAGGCTTGGCCTCGGGGAGAGTGGATTTCTAGAGGAGGTTTCAAGGACCTCCTACCGAACATGCACCGATGGATTGGACGAGATTAGAAGGTGCTGGACCCAATCAAGACACCCAAAATGTTGGGTGACTATAGAGGTTCGGGGCAGATGGTACCCCTTAGTCAAAAGGTTGTCCACCTAACAATTACCTAGACAGTCAGAGAGGGTAAGTCCCGCAAAGATCCCTACACGGTAAAGCACCCCCACAGGTTACAGGGTTTCCCCTACTCGACCTCTCTTGTCACTGAGATTCCAGGTAGACCAGAATGGGGACCTTGACCTCTTAAGCCTACCACTTTTAATTAGGAACAGTGCGCTTAGGGTTTCACTTGAACTTTAACCTTTTGTGTACAAAAAGTGACCTAATTTAAAAGTTGGTTGATCCAAGGGATCAACTTCACCTATTAGTCCTTGTGAGAAGTTATTAGGTCCTTTCTTTTAAGGTTCAAGTGAACTAAGAGCCGGATTGCTTAGGGTTTCTCTTAATAGATCTTTTCAAGCAATGGCTTAGGCACACTTCTTATGGGAATTTTCAGTTCTTGATTAGAAGGTGTGTCTCTAAAACCCTAGCTTAGAATCTTAGGTTGGCTCTAATTGGTCCAGTTAGTTGCCTCAGGATTAGGTAACTAGGGCTCAAGCAAGAAGGTTTTAGCCTTAATTACCTTAAGTGGATATGCAGATAAAATGTGTTGAAATTTAAAAGCAGGCAACTCTGTGATTTACTATGTATAAAAGACAGGTAACCCTAGATTATTTTTCTTTTTCTTTTTCCTCTTTAGAATTTAAGGGGCTTAAGAGAGAGGATAGAAGATTACCTGTCCCTTGGTGTGGTTGTTGTGCGGCTGCTTGTTTCTTCTTGCCTTCCTATGCCTGCACAACAAAAGAGAGATTAAATCAGTAGTCAATCAGAAATTGTGATTTAATAGCTTCTAGAATGCCCATTGCTCCCCGACAACGGCATCGAAATAGTGGTCGTGCTTGGGACCAGTTTGTATTTGTATTTTATTACTCGAAAATAGAAAATCTCCGAGGTCGAACTCAGGGAGAAACACTTGATTCTAGAAGCGTACAAAATCACAATTTACAATATATATATATATATATAATTTTACAAAAAGATTAAAGAAAGGAAAATTTATTCTTCTTTTCTTCTCTCTATTTGTTCTTCTTTTCTTTCTCTCTCTCTCTTTCTTCTTCTGCCTCTTTCTTTATCTTTTCAGACGTTTGACTCCAAGGGTCAGACGACTTAAACTCCACTTGCTACAGTGTTCTGCCTCTTCTTTTCAGCTGCCGCTACGCTGGTTCTTCTTCCCTTTGGCTTCTTCTTCTTTTCTGCTGCGCCAAGTCCCTCTGAATTCTTTTCTTCTTCTCTGCTGCTTCTCTTTCTCTTCTTCCTCTCTACTTCTCTGCTGTGCGAGGCCTTCTCTCTTGATTTCTTCATCTTTCCTTCTCTTCTTCTTGCTGTTGCACTATCTCCTCCTCCTTCTTCTCCTCCTGCTTTCCTACACAGTGCAAGGTTAGGCAAAACCTAACCCCTACCCTCCCCACGTCACTCTCTCTCTCAAATTCACTCCAGGGTTCATTCCTAGAGCCTTAACCGGGTATGTGGGTCGGGTGACGCGCTCGGGATCAAGTGCACCGGCGTGGGTGGTGCGCGAGGTGTGCACAGGCAGGTTAGTCGGATCCGGGTGACAGGTTCGCGGGGGAAGTATCGTGGACGTGGCGTGGTGGGGGCGAGGGACCTCACCCCAGTGTGTTTCGAGGCGATAAGCATGAAATCATTTTGCAATTTATGTGCGAGCACCCGCCTGCAAACTTTCGAGGTGGGATTAAAGTCCCACCCACGTCTGCCTGTGCGACCGCAGCTGATTGCTTGAGAGAATGCGGCTGCAGCTGAGTCCATTGATGCTAAGTGATGGCCTGGTTGACTTCACGCGGGGATTCCGCACCTTCTGGACCTGGAGGCCTGGGTTGCTGGGACCTGCATGAAGCTTCAAGCAAGCTCCAAGCTACTACGCCAATGGTGGACGACGTTGCGACCCTGAAATCACAGATATGGCCTTGCGGCCCAGGCAGATTTTTCAGCAAGCTTCGCCTGAACATGGCGAAGGTGACTCGAGGGTCAGCGTGGCTTGAAGATGCCTATGTGGGTGAGCCTAGGGCTCACTGTGGCCACGGAGTTGGGTGTGTTCGGTGGGTGAGTATGGAGATGCTGGTGGTCAGTGGAGGGGTAGATAATGATCAGTGGGTGAAGGCGGAAGTTCTGAGGTAGGTGGCAAGGCGTGCGGAGGAGTGGAGTGATGGTTTCACCTCGCTGGAGGTTAGCCGAAGATGGAGAAGATGGTAGTGGACAGTGGCTGTCGAGGGGTAATTTGTGAAATAGATTGAGGGGAATTGAAGAGGGGATAGAGAGGAGTAAGTCTAACCTAATTAAGTGGATGAAGGGGGAGAGATGGCGATTGGCAATACCTGCTGTCGCCAGAGAAGACGATGTCCAGTGGAGGAAGACGGCGGCGATGACGGGGCTAGAGATGCTCGCACGGGTGCTGCGCGAGGCGGTGGAAGATGGTGAGGACAGCTTTGCCACTGGTATTGTGGCAGAGCGACGAGAAAGAGGACGGAGGCTCACCGGAGCTCATTGGACTACTTGACCGGAGGAGAAGAGGATGAAACCGGGGTGGATCTCTGGACAAGTCTAGCTTGAAGGAAGCGGCAGGGGCTGCCGTTCCTTAAATAGGTGTTGGCTAGGAGGGAATCACGAGGAGGCGGCGTGGGCTCCTCGCCGGAGGCATGGCCGGAAAAAGATCCATACCTCTCGAGCATTCGCACGAGAGGTATGGTGGCCGGCAGGGCATGGGAACCGGTCCATGCAGAAGAGGACAATGCAGGGGATCCTCCTTTCAAGTCTGGGGCTGGCTCCCCAGGTCTATGCAGCGCTATCCTCTGCGTAAAATCGTCGAAGATATGGCCTGCGCAATGCGGGGGCAGAAGGACCTGTCTGCAGAAAGAGATGAGAAAGATAGGGGGGTTTCTGCAAGGGTCCAAAAAGCTAAGGGTCAAAAGGTAATTGTTGAGGACCGTTTTGTAAAGTAGGTCAAGGTGACCTTTCTTTAGGTCCAAATTTTGGTATAACCCTAATTTGGACCTAAGGAATCCAATGGTGAGGTTGAATTTTAGGTTTGACCATGTTTGACTAGATGTTTTACACAAAAACCCAAATTAGGTAAAAATTGGGTTTGGTTCTCAATCTAGGTCAAGATAAGTTCCAATGGCAAAATTGAAGGTTCTAAATTTTAGGGGATATTTTTTTATGAATTTTAGAGGGTTTAATTGATTTTTATCTTGCCTGAAACTTCGTGAATTAAAGCAGGTTTGTTTCAGGGTTATAGAATATCATTTAATTCCCAGATTTTGTTATAACCCTTTCCTAATCGAATCATCCCACTTTTTCTCTTATTAAGCCCATTTGACTTATGTATAGACCCTTATAAATCTCATTTATGTACTGCAATGGTAAAATTATAGTTTTATTCCTTGTGAATTATTTTATACTCAGATTTGCAATCCCCTAATTTAGTCTTTCCCTTAGGTTTAGTAGGAGCTTTTGTACACTTAATTAGGTCAAAATGTGCTAGTTAGGGTTCATGATGAGGTTCTCATCACAAAGGAATGAATATGTGAACATACTTTGTCCTTAGATGATTGGATTGTTGACAGTGGTGCTGCAAACCATATGATGGGAAATCCTCATCGATTCTCTGAATACAAACTTGGTTCAGGGAAGGATACCGTTACTGTTGCTAATGTATCCAGTGTAAAAGTTACAGGAAAAGGGAGCATACATCTATCGAACAAGGTTAGAGTTGAGAATGCTTTACATGTTCTGGATTTATCCCTAAATTTGCTGTCAGTTAGTAAGATCTACGAAGAATTGAAGTGCGAGTTGATATTTTATGAGGATTGTTGTGTGTCACAATACCTTCAATCAAGAAAAGAAATAAGAGCTGCCATAGAGTGTAAAGGGCTATATAGGTTGCCAAGAAGGGTTACACTAGCAGTTTAGGTTGTATTACAATCACAAGGAGGAGACTCATCCACAATTCAAGATATTTTACTATGGCACGCAAACGATTTGGACATCTAGGTCTTTTGTCCATACAAAAGTTATTGCCATAGTTGTTTTCAGGTGTTAATCCACAAGATTTGAATTGTGGTATGTCAGTTAGCAAAGCATCATCACACTTCATTCCCAGAGTCAAAATAGAAGAGCAACATACCTTTCTCCTTGGTTTATTCTGATGTGTGGAGACCCACCAATATCAAATTTAAGTCAGGACATTCGTATTTTGTTACCTTTATTGATGGTTATTCTGAATATACATTCCTTTACTTGATGAAAAGTAGAGAAGAACTTCCTGGTATCATTAAGAGTTTCTCCAATATGAGAAAGAATCAATTTCGTACAAGGATTGAAGTGTTTAGATCGGACAATGCTCGAGAATATATTAAGGGCACTACATCTAAATTTTTGATGCAAAGGTAATTATACATGAGACGTCGTGTAGTTACACCCCACAACAAAATGGTATTGCAAAGAGGAAGAATAGACATCTTTTTGGTGTTAATTGGGCATTGTTGATTCAAGGAAGAATAGACATCTTCTTGCCCTTGCAGTAAAGACTTGAGCTTCTTGCATGAGATGAGGAGCCCAATCAATGTAGTAGAGAGCTCCATAATTGAGGCACTTCAACTTGTTGTAGAGGCTTGGTAAGCTGGGTCTGCGGTCATTGATCCATTTCATGATATGAGGATCCATGCCACCTGAGTCAAAATCTGCACTAGCTAGACACATCAAGGCATCATTTTATTGCAAATTTTGTGCAAAGCTAGCTAGATGCAAAATGAACTAAGTGCATGTATGAGTGCAACCCTAATTAACAAAATTGCTTGTGATACTAGCAAAAGGAAGGTAATGTGTTTAAAAAATTGGTGTTTATCAGCAGTTAGATATTTATTGAGCCATGCAGACTTTTATAGGCGCTTCATAGAAAACTTGAGAAGATTTTGCAACCACTTTGCAACCTCCTGATGAAGGATACTCCCTTCACCTTTGATGAGAAGTGTATCAAGGCCTTCCAAATGTTGAAGAAGGCCCTTGCGACTGCGCCTATCCTTAGGGCTCCTGATTGAATCCTTCCATTTGAGTTGATGTGTGATCCTTTTGACTATGCTGTGGGAGTGGTCCTTGGACAAAGGGTTGACAAGATACCCCATGTGCTTTACTATGACAATAAGAACCTGATTGTCCCTCAGCAAAAAATACACCATCACTGGAAAAGAACTCTTTGGTTGCAGTTTTCGCTTTAGAGAAGTTTAGATCGTATCTTTTGGGGTTTAAGGTTATGGTGTATACGGACCACTCTATGGTGAAACACCTCATTGCTAAGAAAGACACCAAACTGAGGTTGATCAGATGGATTTTACTCTCTAGGAGTTTGACTTGGAGATCCGGGACAAGGAGGTTGAAAATGTGGTAGTAGACCATCTGTCTAGAATTCCCCTTGAGGTTGAGATCTCATTAGGAGAGATCTAGGAATCTTTTCTTGATGAATCACTTGTGGTGGTACAAGCAGTGTCCCCTTGGTTTGCTGACATTATGATCTACCTGGCCACTGAAGAGACTCCCAATACTTGGGTTAAGGAAGAGAAAGATCGATTCATGGCTCAAATTAAGTACTAGCATTGGGAGGAACATGAATTATTTAGGATTGGGTGTGACCAGGTTCTATGAAGGTGTGTTCCAGAGGAGGAACAAGAAAGTGCCTTGAATTTTTGCCATACCCTTCATTGTGGTGGACACTTTGGTGCTAAGAAGATTGCATTTAAGGTCCTCCAATTTGGCGTTTGGTGGTCCTCACTATTCAGGGATGCACATAAGTATGTGAAGGCCTGCACTTGTTGCCAATAGATTGGAACAATTGGTAAAAGGGATGAAATGCACCAATAGTTGATACAACCTGTTAAAATTTTGATGTTTAGGGCATCGATTTGATGGGCCCCTTCCCAATATTCCAGGGCTATGAATACATCTTAGTGGCAATCATCTATGTGTTGAAGTGGGTAGAGGCCATCTCGACTAAGACAAATGATCATTCGGTGGTCCTAACGTTTATTAAGGTCAATATCATTTCTAGATTCAACTGCCCAAGAATGATCATTAGTGATGGGGGACCACATTTCCGAGATGTACACTTCACCTACCTTCTCAAGAGTTTGGGGGTCACTCATAAAGTGGCAACTCCTTATCACTCTCAGATGAGTGGACAAGTCAAAGTGTCTAATAGGGAGATAAAGAAGATTCTTAAGAAGATTGTTAGGCCTGATAGAAAAGGCTAGCCACAAAAGCTAAATGATGCTCTGTGGGCCTATAGGATAACATATAAGACCCATTTGGGTATGTCACCCATTCAGATTATGTACGGAAAGGTGTGCCACTTGCCTGTAGAGTTAGGACACAAGGCTTTTTGGGCTATCCAGAAGATGAACATGGATCTAGAAAAGGCAGGCAAGGAATGCATGTTGGAACTAAGTGAGCTTGAGGAACTTAGAAATGAAGCTTATGAAACCTCTCAAGCTTTCAAAGAGTGTACCAAGGCCTTCTATGACAAGCATATTCTTAGGAAGACCTTTGAGCCCAACCAATGAGTTTGGCTATTCAATTCTAGACTTAAGCTATTTCCAGGAAAACTCAAGTCTCATTGGGATGGGCCTTACATAGTCACCAAGGTGTTTCTGCATGGAGCGGTGGAAATACAGCATCACTCCTCTGGTGAGCCATTGAAAGTTAACGACCAGCATTTAAAACCTTTTACCACTTTATCCGATGGCCACAAGTTTGACACCTTCAACATTGAGGAGCCATAGCTCCCTCCACTCTCCACCTTAGGTATTATCTTTTCTTGCTTTATTTTTTATGCGGACATTATTAAGCTTAGGCATGGGAGGGTAAAAGCTGAGGTTTTGTTTATAACATTTATACATATCTGCATGCATATAGGTGAACTAGTAGTTTTCCTTTTCTCAAAGAAAAAAATGGTTTTCACTTTATTAAGCTGATTGAATTAGTCCCAACATTTGACTGTGGAAGAGTTCACCTAAGTTCTGGCTTGGTTGGAACAAATGATTAGATAAGACCTTCAGTGTCTTGTTTCAGGAGATAAGTGAGAGATATTATCCTTAGACCCCTAGGCCTGTTATAGCTTAAAAATATGAGTATTTGTTGAGATGTGGACTATTTCTTGAATGGTTGAGGATGTCACGAATCTAAGGTATTAAGTTGAGGGCTTTGGAAGTATTTGATGCCCTTGCCTGCCCTTTTGGTTGTGGGTCTTGGTAACTTAGGCATCCAACCTCACACACACTGTAGTCCTATTTAGAATGTCTAATAAAGTGATTGCCTTAACACTTTTCTCAAAGAAAATTGGTTCTCTAGTCTCTGACTTAGGTGAAGCTTGAAAACACAAGTTAATTGGAGGAGTTTGTGTTGCATGAGAGGTGGAGTATATACTTCCCTTGATGATGCAATGATAACATGTCACCTTCTCGACGCTTGTCTCTTAGGATATTTATCCTACCGGGGGCATGTAATCTCCATGTATGGTTCATGTACCATGGGCGGCATTATCATGAAATGTCAATTGTCAAAGTCCTGGATTTGCTTAAGAGCACTGCTGTTACGACCCAGTTCCCGAATCTCTACAGGACCCAAGACCAGCTCAGCTCGACTAATCCCAAGACTCAGTCGTCCAATAACCGAAAAGCAAGAAAATAAACCACATTCACTATGTAAGGTAACTAACAGTAAAAGAGTACAAGCAGTAAGGAAGTAAAAGCTGCTAAACAGTACATACCACCACAACAATAGGAAAGTAGAACAAAAGTACAGAACAATAATAGTAACAAAGTCTGAACTTACTAACAAAAAGAAGTGCTACAACAGTAAGAGACTACTATTGGGCTCGACTGGGCCTAGCACCCTCTGCAGCTGGTGACTTGGGCTACTCAACTCCTGGACCTGTAAAGGGTTATGAGTAGAACGGAGTTAGTGAACGCTGAGTAGAGTGATAACCAAACTAAGTAAAGCAGTAAAAGCTAACAGGTAAATTTATCTTTTCCAGTTATTTTAATTTACCAGTAATTCCTTTTTCACCCATTGGTTTACTTTCAGATTTCTTTCTTGATCTCGAATGTTCCTCGTGGGAACGATCTTGATTGCAGTCTTTTTCGAAGAGTAGAAGGCACACGTGGTGCTCTTTTGGCCGGGAGAGTCCCCCGTGGTGATCCTACACCTAGTCAACCACCCCAAGGTCACAGACAGACGTAGCGGTGACTACAGCACACGCGATAAGCACACGGGTAGCTAGCCCGCACTGGCATGCAGTCAGTCGTTTCTGCTAGCGAGTACGCCCAAAGTACAGCACAGAACAGTATAGGGCATAGCCCTCTCAGCAACAGGGGTCTCGCCCCTCAGAACCAAGCAGGGGTCTTGCCCCTCCACAGTCCATGCACCATCGCCTGATTACCCCGGTTTGCCCAGTGGGCCTAACAAGTCTGTGTTGGGTGGCCAGTTGAACCCCGGGCCTTGTGGGGTGGGTAGTTCCCTCCCTACACTAGTAGCTCTCCTTGGTACAGTGTACGCGAGGGCCAACAGAAGTCGGTGTAGAGTAGCCAATCCGAATCCCAGGTCCCAACCCAAGGGCGGCTAGCTCCGCTCTACACTAAACAGGAGACAGTCGCTCTCCTTGGGACCACGTACTCAAGGACTAGCACACTTCCCACTCACATTTTCAGATCCTTCCATTCATCCACAGGAGCTCTACTCCTAATTCCTCGTAGGGTTCATGCTCATATTCACCATATTATTCAATACCAGGTTTCATCATTCACAATTCCATTCTCGTATTGTACACATGCAGCTCGTATTTACACAAATTAACATATGCACCAAGTGATATCACAGGTAACTGTCTAACTATCACAGGCATTTCATATTCCAACAGACAGCTCGTATTTATTAACAGGCAATTGTTTACAATTCTACTCATTCATTTATGATTGCAATCTTAAACACGCATACAAACAGTGCAACTGTTTCTTGTCCTAGGATTCATGCCACATCTTAGGTTTCGAGTTATCTAATTTCATAATTGCATTCATGTTTTATAAATAAAATAGGGGAAAACCACTCTACCAGACAATCCGAGAGTACTAAGGGCTCGAACGGCGGACTCACGTGCCTCAACAAACCCTAGACGCAAAACGAGTCGAAGTCTTATATCAAGGAACATACCACAATGAAATGCTCGGAACAGTATATAGGGATTTATAACATGTAGAGGAACTCAGAAGGAAACCACAGATATCTCATTTGCATAAAACAGACTCCAAACGGATCCTAAATGGGTCAAAAATAGAACTGCAGAACCAAATCAGACGTCTGGCACAAAGTCCAAACGTCTTAAAAGTCACCAGAGTCTCACCTCAAGCCCCTGCGTCGACCTCAGACATCCAGGACTCCTATTTGACCGTCTGGACTCAGCTCTAGACGTCCAACCTATCCTCCAGTCGTCGAGGAGTGCCTCTGGTCGTCTGGTAAGCTGTCCAGACGTCCGAAATGCGTGGGAGGGCGTGCCGGGCACCTTCCCAAAGCTGCTCCTACGTGCGACAGAGCAGCAAATCTCCTTTTAGGGAAACAAATGGGCTCTGCGGTGCGACCTGCATGGCTGTAACTGCAAGAAGGACGTACCTACGTAAAACCTTGCTTTTAGACGTCCAATGTCATCACCAGACATCCAACCCGTCATCTGGAAGGCACTCCAGACGTCTGATATTGGAAAAATCCCAGTACTAGAGCGAGCTCTCGCTCCTCTCGCCGTGCTCCGTCGCGGCTCCTCCCTCTCGGCTGCACCTCCGGCCGTTGCAGAAAGTCGGGGACGGTTCCCCCGACGCACTCCTCCTCCCGCACGCACTGTGGCTGCTGTGCGCACTCTGGTGAGCCTCTCCGAGCTCACGAGCTCAACCTCCTCCCTCTCTTCACGCCGCTCCTCCTCGCTCCTCGCTCTTGCTCCCTCTCTCTCGCTCGTCCCTCTTACGGTAGTGGAGAGGAAGGAAGGTGGTGGTGGTGGTGGAGTGGAGAAGAGAGGAAGGGGGAGAGGGTTCTTATATAGGGAGTGGGGTTAGGGTTCGGTGAGGGAGGAGAAAAGAAGAAGAGAGAGAAGGAAAGCTATTTGCGCACAGTCAACGCACAGAACCGAGCTTGCGTATAGATTTTTCAATTTCCAAATGTCTGGGAAGGGTTCCAGATGTCTGACCAGACATCTGACTTCCAGTCCAGACGTCTTAAAAGGCTCAAACAGAACGAGTATTTACATCATAACAAACTTAAAGGAAGTTTCGTCCCCAAAACTGAAGCTAGCTAAGGTACAAAAAAGGAAAATAAAATGTATAACAAACTTAAAGAGGACCGAAGTCGATCCGAAAAGATGTACCCTCAAAAAGCTCCAGGTACTGCTCTCCCATCGCTGTCTCAGACTCTTAGGTAGCCTCCTCGCACCGCTGGCTCCTCCACAAGTCCTTCACCAGGGGTACCTGCTTCCGTCTCAAACTCCAGACGGCTTTGTCTAGTATCTGCACTGGTCTCTCGGGGTAGGTCAGGTCGTCGCCCACCTCGACACTCTCGTGGCTCAGAACGTGACTGGGATCGGTGACGTACTTCTTAAGGTTGGACACGTGGAACATGTCATGCACACCAGAAAGCTGGGGAGGAAGGGCAAGTCGGTAAGCAATGGGTCCTACCCACTCCAGAATCTCAAGGGGCCCCACAAACCTCGGCGCAAGCTTCCATTTCACCCCAAAATGCTCCAGGCCCTTCATGGGCGAAACGCGAAGAAAGATGTGATCCCCAACCTCGAACTGCACCTCTCTACATTTTCGGTCAGCATAACTCTTCTGCCTACTCCTGACAGTGCGAAGTCATCGGTGAATCTGCTTTATCACCTCCTGACTCTGCCGGGTCAGCCTGGGGCCAACCTCCCACTTGGTCCCCACCTCAACCCAACTCAAGGGCGTTGTACACCTCCGTCCGTACAGAGCCTCGTAAGGTGCCATGCCGATGCTCGAGTGATAACTGTTATTATATGCAAACTCTGCCAGGGGTAAGTGCTCCACCCAAGAGCCCCTCCAGTCTAGTACACAAGCACACAAAAGGTCCTCAAGTGTCTGTATAGTGCGCTCTGACTGTTCGTCCGTCTGGGGGTGGTACACCGTATTGAACCTCAATCGTGTCCCCAATGCCTGCTAAAACTCGGCCCAAAACTGGGAAGTAAAACGGGTATTCCAGTCAGATACAATCTCACGCGGAACTCCGTGCAGACGTACCACATCACAAATGTACCTCTCTACCAACTGCGCTGGTCCCAAAGTGACTCGGATCGGTAGGAAACGTGCCGTCTTCGTCAACCTATCCACTATCACCCAGACTGTGTCGTGTCCTCGCTGGGTAACAGGTAAGCCCACCACGAAGTCCATGGTGATGCTCTCCCACTTCTACTCTGGCATAGGAAGTGGTTGCAATGGCCCTACAGGCCTCTGATGCTCGGCTTTCACCTGCTAGCACACCAAACACTGCTGCACGAACTCACCCACATCTCGCTTCATTCCTCTCCACCAAAAGTCACATCTTAGATCATGATACATCTTCATGTTCCCAGGATGTATGGTAAACTTGGACCCGTGCGCCTCAGTCAGGAGCTCTCTCAACAACTCCTCGTCCCTGTGAACGCACAAACGTCCCCTCATGTGCAGCACCTCATCTGTAAAAGAGAAGTCTCCTGGGTCCCCTGACAGCACTCTGTCTCACAACGACTGCAGGTACGGATCTGTCATCTGTCCTGTGGTGATGCGGTCTATCAGCTCTGGTATCGTCTGTCGTGTCACCGTCATTGATCCACAATACCCCTGTGACTCTCGGGGTCGCCAACTGCCCAACACCTCCATAAGTCTCCAACTCTGTGCCTATATATTGGCCAAGTGGGCGGACGCCTTCCGGCTCAAGGCGTCTGCCACCACATTGCCTTCCCCGGATGGTAGGAGATGCTACAGTCATAGTCCTTCAGGAGCTCTAACCAACGTCTCTGTCTCATGTTAAGCTCCGTGATCAAACAAGTACCTGAGGCTCTTATGATCCGTGAAAATCTCAAAAGTCTCACCGTAAAGGTAGTGCCTCCATGTCTTCAGTGCGAAGACAACAGCTGCCAGCTTTAAGTCATGGGTAGGGTAGCTATGCTCATGGGGCTTTAGTTGTTGCGAAGCGTAAGCGACAACGTGACCCCGCTGCATGAGCACACCCCCTAACCGCTGCAACGAAGCGTCCGTGTAGACCACAAAACCGCCACTGCTATCTGGGATGGTAAGCACAGGAGCTAAAGTCAGTCTCTCCTTCAACTCCTAGAAACGCGCCTCACAAGCGTCTGTCCAAGCAAAGGGCATGTCCTTTCGGGTGAACTGAGTCATAGGACGCGCAATCTACGAGAAACCCCTGATAAACTATCGGTAGTAGCCTACCAGTCCCAAGAAGCTGTGTATCTCTGTCACTGTACATGGCCTCTCCCACCTGAGTGCGACCTCAACATTGGTTGGATCCACAGCCAAACCATCCCCTGAGATCACATGGCCCAAGAAAGTCACATGCCTCAACCAAAACTCGCACTTGCTGTATTTAGCATACAACCTGCGTCATCTCAAAGTGTCTAGGACCATCCGCAAGTGCTGTCTGTGCTGTGCCTGATCTCGCGAGTAAACGAGCTCGTCATCAATAAATACCACCGCAAACTGATCTAGATACGGTCTGAACACCCGGTTCATCAAATCCATAAAGGCAGCGGGGGCGTTGGTCAGCCCAAACGACATAACTAAAAACTCATAATGTCCGTACCGGGTGCGGAAAGCTACCTTGGAGACGTTGGTCTCCCTGATCCTCAACTGGTGGTAGCCTGATCTCAGATCTATCTTGGAGAATACCGTGACACCTCGTAACTGGTCAAACAGATCATCAATCCTCGGCAGCGGATACTTATTCTTGATGGTGACCTTATTCAGCTGTCTGTAGTCCACACAAAGGCGCAGGGTACCATCCTTCTTCTTCACAAATAACACAGGGGCTCCCCATGGGGACACACTTGGCCTTACAAAGCCCTTCTCCAATAGGTCCTGTAGCTGGGACTTGAGCTCTCGCAGCTCAAGTGGTGACATCTTGTACGGTGCAGTAGAAATGGGGCTGGTCCCCGGTACCAGTGAGATCTCAAACTCGATCTCATGCTCAAGCGGTAGTCTTGGCAGCTCCTCTAAAAACACGTCGGGGTACTCTAACCATCGGGATGCTCTGAAAGTCTGCCACGGGGCTGGGCTCTACCACCACACAAGCTAGAAAGCCCTCACACTCCTGGTCCAAAAGTCTCGCTGCCCGAAGCACAGAAATGCACCTGAAACCTCCATCCACCAGCTATCCGTGAAACTCAAAGGAAGGCATCTCCGATATGGAGAAGACGATCTTCCCCCCGAACCAGTCCACCAAGGCATGGTAAGCGGGCAGCCAATCCATCCCCAAAATCATGCTAAAGTCCTCCATCGGTATCACAATCAAGTCAGAGGGGAGGCTGTGTCCCCCAATACTGACCTCACAGTCTACGTAGACCTCCTTAGCTACAAACAGCTGACCACTTGGACCTCTGATCAAAAACAGATCCTCTAACAACACGCAGTCCCGTCCCAAACTGACATCAAAACTCGTAGCGACAAAAGAGTGTGTGGCGTCGGAATCAAAAAGCACGTAAACTAATCTGCCAGAAACGGTAACCATACCTGCCACCACTGAACCTGATGCCCTGGTGTCTCTATGTGTCAGGGCGTTAATACGCCCCTTAGCTCTCGGTGCAGAGGAAGCAGCCACACTCTGCGTCAGGTGAGTAGTCGCTGGTTGGTACCCTCCCCATGACTACTACCATACTCCACACGCCTGGGAGCCACGACCACCTGCTCGGCCTCCAGCGCTTGGTGCGGGGAGCATCTGCTGCGCTCCAGCCCTAGACGGGCAGTCCCTCCTGATGTGGCCTAGCTGGCCACACTGGTAGCAGAGGGGGACTTGACTCCCTCCCTCGGTAGGCCCCTACTGACGGTTGGGTGGGGGTCCAGTGCTGACAGCTGGCTCCTGTCGGGGGCCCCCAAAGGCTACTGACGGCCCCGAAAAATGAGTCGGCTCTCCCGCAGGTGCCGTGTGCCTCCTCTCTCGTCGGCCCTGTGAGTACTCTGACTGGTAGGGCCTTTTTCGTCCACTGTTGGTGTCTCGCACGGCCGAGTTGGTCTCCTCGTACGTCATGGCTGCCTCCACCACTCTCAAAAAGGTGGGCAACTTCAGGGGCTTGACATACCCCCGAATAGCAGGCCAGAGCCCCTCAATAAACCTCCATAGGCACTCCTCCTCCGTAGCTATAGCTGTCGCAGCAAAACGTAACAGCTCCAGGAAGTGCGTACGATACACGCTAACAGTTATCGTCCCATGCGGAGAGTGTGAAACTCCCGCCTCCTCTGGTCCTGCTAAGTCTGCGGGAAGTATTGCTCGCAGAAGAGGGTCACGAATTGGTCCTACGTCGGCTCACCCATCTCCTGGCCTCTGACTGCCCTCCACTACCTGTGTGCCGCACTCTCCAGCTGGTACGCGGCAAAGGCCATGCGGTACTCTGCAGGGGGGCGAAGGGTGTCAAACACCTTCTCAATCTGCTCTAGCCAGTTCTCTACCATAGATGGATCCTCATTCCCCTTGAAGGAGGGGGGCTTCAGCTTCCGGAACTACCCGAAAAGCTCGTAGTACAGCTGCAGTGGGGGAACGGGCACGCCTCTAGGTAGGGAGGGCTCATGCTCAGAAGTGTCAGAGTGCGGCGAGGGCGGTGGAAGACCACCCCCTCCCCCTCGTCCAGCGCTGCGTCGGTCTCTCAGTCCCACAGAGGACTCCCCCTCCACGTCGCAAGGAAGAGGTGCTCGTGGAGGCGGGTAGAGCTCCTCTCGTACTATGTCTTGGATCAATTGAGCGAGGTCCTAGGCCTGAACGCCCGGGAGAAGTGGCGGGTTAACTGGCACCTTGGGCCTGGCATGTTCGCCCCTCCGACCTCGTTCATAGCCGCGTCCGCGGCCCACCTCAAGAACTCCACGACGAGGCATCTTCTACAAGGAGAAGCAGAAGACAGAACAAAAGAAGTCAACTCTAACGGACTTCAGTGAAAGGAACTTAGAACATATGTCAAGCGGTACGTTGTAGTGGTTACTCTAATTACATGGACATGAATTGGTTATTCTCAAGCTAGTTGGTTCATTTCATGGGATGACCTTGCTCTGATACCATCTTGTTACGACCTGGTTCCCGAATCCCTACAGGACCCGAGACCAGGTCGACTCAACTAATCCCAAGACCCAGTCGTCCAACAAGAAATAATCGAAAAGCAAGAAAATAAACCACATTCACTATGCAAGGTAACTAACAGTAAAAGAGTACAAGTAGTAAGGAAGTAAAAGCTGCTAAATAGTACATACAACCACAACAACAGGAAAGTAAAACAAAAGTATAGAACAGTAACAGTAACAAAGTCTGAACTCACTAACAAAAAGAAGTACTACAACAGCAAGAGACTACCACTGGGCTCGACTGGGCCCAGCACCCTTTGCAGCCGTGACTCGAGCTACTCAACTCCTGGACCTGTAAAGGGTTATGAGTAGAACGGAGTCAGCGAACGCTAAGTGGAGTGGTAACCAAACTAACTAAAGTAGTAAAAGCTAACAGGTAAATTTATCTTTTCCAGTTATTTTCATCCATTGGTTTACTTTCAGATTTCTTTCTTGATCTCGAATGTTTTTCATGGGAAAGATCTTGATTGCATTCTTTTCCGAAGAGTAGAAGGCACACGTGGTGCTCTCCTGGCCAGGAGAGTCCCCAGTGGTGATCCTACACCCAGTCAACCACCCCGAGGTTGCGAAAAGATGTAGCGGTGACTACGGCACGCGCGATAAGCGCATGGGTAGCTAGCCCGCACTGGCACGCGATCAGTCGTTTTCGCTACCAGGAACGCCCAAAGTACAACACGGAACAGTATAGTGCCTAGCCCTCTTAGCAGCAGGGGTCTTGCCCCTCAGAACCAAACAGGGGTCTCGCACCTCCACAGTCCGTGCACCCTCGTCTGACTACCCCGATTTGCCTAGTGGGCCTAACAAAAGGTGTAGGGTGGCCAACTGAACCCCGGGTCCTGTGGGGTGGTTAGCTCCCTCCTTACACTAGTAGCTCTCCTCGGTACAATGTACACGAGGGCCAACAGAAGTCAGTGTAGAGCGGCCATTCCTAACCCCAGGTCCCAACCTAAGGGCGACTAGCTCCGCTCTACACTAAATAGGGGACAGTCGCTCTCTTTGGTACTACGTACTCAAGGGCCAGCACACTTTCCACTCACATTTCCAGATCTTTCCATTCATCCACAGGAGCTCTACTCCTAATTTCCCGTAGGGTTCATGCTCATATTCACCATATTATTCCATACCAGGTTTCATCATTCACATTTCCATTCTCGTGTTGTACACATGCAGCTCATATTTCCACAAATTAACATATGCAACAAGTGATATCACAGGTAATTGTCTAACTATCACAGGCATTTCATATTCCAACAGATAGCTCGTATTCATTAACAGGCAATTGTTTACAATTCTATTCATTCATTTATGACTGCAATCTTAAACACGCATACAAACAGTGCAACTGTTTCTCATCTTAGGATTCATGCCACATCCTAGGTTTCTAGTTATCTAATTTTCATGATTTCATTCATGTTTTATAAATAAAACAGGGGAAAACCACTCTACCAGATAATCTGGGAGTACTGGGAGCTCGAACGGCAGACTCACGTGCCTCAATAAACCTTAGACACATAACGGGTCGAAGTCCTATTTCAAGGAACATACCATAATAGAACGTTCAAAATAGTATATAGGGATTTATAACATGTAGAGAAACTTATAAGGAAACCACAGATATCTCGTTTGCATAAAACGAATCCAAACGGACCCTAAATAGGTTAAAAATAGAACTGCTGAACCAAATCAGACGTCTGGCACAAAGTCCAGTCATCTTAAAAGTAACCATGAGTCTCACCTCAAGTCCCTGCGTCGACCTCAGACGTTCAGGACTCCTATTTGATCGTCTGGCTCAACTCCAGACGTCTGACCTATCCTTCAGTCGTCTAGGAGTGCCTCGGTCATTTGGTAAGCTGTTTAGACGTCTGAAACGCATGGGAGGGCATGCCGCGTGCCTTCCCAAAGCTGCTCCTGAGCACAACAGAGCAGCAAATCCCCTTTTAGCCTAACAAATCAGCTCTGCGGTGCGGCCTGCATGGCCGTAACCGTAAGAAGGACGTACCTGCGTGAAACCTTACTTTTAGACGTCCGGTATCGTCACCAGACGTCTAACCTATCGTCTGGAAGGCACTCCAGACGTCTGATACTGAAAAAATCACAGTACCAGAGTGAGCTCCTGCTCCTCTCACCGCGCTTCGTTGCGGCTCCTCCCTCTCGGTTGTAGCTCTGGCCGCTGCAAAAAGTCAAGGACGGTTCCCTCGACGCACTCCTCCTCTTGCATGCGTCGCGGTGGCTGTGCGCACTTTGGCTAGCCTCTCCGAGCTCGCGAGCTCAGTCTCCTCCCTCTCTTCACACCGCTCCTCCTCCTTGCTCCTCGCTCTTGCTCCCTCTCTCTCGGCAGTGGAGAGGAAGGAAGGTGGTGGTAGTGGAGTGGAGAAGAGAGGAAGGGGGAGAGGGTTCTTATATAGGGAGTGGGGTTAGGGTTCGGTGAGGGAGGAGAAAAGAAGAAGAGAGAGAAGGGAAGCTGTCTGTGCTTATCCAGCGCACAGAACCGAGCCTGCGTACAGATTTTTCAATTTCCAGACGTCTGGGAAGGGGTCTAGACATCTGACTAGATGTCTGACTACCAGTCCAGACGTCTTAAAAGGCTCAAACAGAACGGGTCTTTTCTACCATGGGTGACACTCTTCCAAAGTGTCAATTACAAGGGGTTCTTGGGGATGCCTTAAGCAGTGCTATCTTAAATCATCTAATGCTAGGGACCATTCAAGAATTGGTGATGGGGACAATGAATTTGATATAAACCATGTGGATAACTGATCCAAGGTTAAACATAGATGGATCAAACAAAAAAATTAGAAAAGATAAATCACAAAAACATTTCTTAATTCGAAGAAAACCACGAAGATAAAATGAGCATTAGTTGTAGCGCATTTTTTTTTCGAAAAGAGAAATAATATAACCAATTGGTGACACCTGGGTCAAACACGGGGAGGCGTAGGATCTATCTAACTAAATGCAAAACACGAAGCAAATATGAACTAATTACTAAGGAAATCAGATCAGGAAAATATATAGAAAAGAGGGGTGAGGAGCGGGACTTGCAAATAATAGAACTCGAAATGAAACTTTTATTGCAACTAGAATACATGTCAAAGTTACACATAGAACTAACTAGAACAAGAACTTAAAAAATCACTAGAACAAGAACTAGAACTACTACTAGAAAGAGAGAAAGAGATGAGATGGAGAGTAATCTGTCGATGCAGTTGCCTTGAAGGTGAGATGGAGATGAAGCAGAGGCAAAGGATGAGGAGGACAGCCACCAGGAGATGCAATAGAGGTTGCATCTATTAGAAAGGCTAAGTAGAAAGGCAAAGGATGAGGAGGATGGCCACCAAATTAGCCGCCTTGGAAGCTTGCTAATGCAGGAAGGGTGGTGAGATGGTAGACTAATTAGAAAGGCTAAGTAGAAGGTGGTGAGATGGTGAAATTATTCTATGCTAACGAGACTTAATGAAGGGAAGGGAGGGGGGTAGGCTCCTATTTATAGAGTTTCCTAGGTCCTAGATGGAGGGCTAGGATTGAATGTGTTTAGGATCAAAGGCTAGGATGGAAGGATAGGTTAATAGGTTTCGCTGGAAATTATGAAAGGCTAGGATTTTTAGGAAAGGGATATGCACTTTTGTGCGTTAGGAAAAGGCTTAGGATAAGATCTAAATGGAGGCCATAGGATAAGCATTTAAAGGTCCTAAGAGAAGCTATAGTGAAAGAATAGGATTTGGGTTTTCTACTTTAGGATTAAGAAGTAGATAATATAAGGTTGTTTTGAATTTTTAGGATCTAAGTGGGTTCATTTAGCGAACATAAATAGGTCTTCAAATACGAACTATGTTGACCGAATTAAGTCACTAATTAGACTAGGTAGGATGGATCCTAGGTTGGGAAAATTGGGTCCCTTAGGATAAATACTAAATAGGTTAGGGTTCATAAAATTAGACTTTTCCTCTTCATGTAAGTGAGCTCAAACATAAAAGTCTAATATCCAAAGCTCAAAATTGCTCCATATCTGATACCTGCACATAATATAACAAAGACATCAAGCTACCAGATATAGATTTGGAAAAAATTACAGAAAAACCCAACATTATGTAATATTTATAAAATGCATCTATATGATTAAATTGACCTAACTAAATGTTTTTTACCCTAATCAACCCTTAGATTAGTATTAGTTAGGCCTAATTAATGTAAATATATATAGAAATATCATTTCCCTTCTCTCTCTTGTGTTGGCCATCATACCAACACAAAATGAATTCTCCTACAAACTAAAGGCTACTCACACTTATGCATGGATGCTTAAACCTCTGGGACCAACAAACTTTCGGGTAGGCTTAGGAGCCAGAGAAACCTCAATCGGTGACCTAAAACCTCTGCCGACCAAGTTCGTATCTTGGCGCATATTTGGATATCCTAAGTTCTAGGGTGCATATTTTGAACTAATCTCTAGAGGTGAGGTACAACAAGGTACCCTAATGGTTAATTCCGGCTTAGAGAATTGATACTTCTGCATAAGATTTTGCTTTGAACTAGCAAAACTTAGGCATGGAAGTATTTGATTAGGCCACTTTTGTGGACTTTATTTGTGCCCAAGTACTTGTATCCATCCAATTATAGTGAATTAAGGACTTGTTTTACAATGGGGTTTTTAATCTAGGTCTTAGATCCACTTGTTTATGTTTCTTACTTAATGCATTTGTTAGCTTATTTACATGCATTATTTAATTACAAGGATCAAGGGTGAGGACGTGCATGTTCCAAATTAATTTCACTTGCTTAGGGTCTTCACCATAAAAGTTCCTTGCCTCAGTCATCCCATACATACATATCATTTTCGAATCACCAGAATATCATAGATATTTACTTCCATCCTATATTCACGTTAAATTCATCCACCACCTACTCCCATATCACATTTTATGGATATAGCGCTCCTGAATCCCACTTCTGCGAACAATTTTTCCATTAATGCTGCCCCACTCATCACCATTGGAGAGGCAACCTACTTGGCTGACTCCTTTCACGCCTTCCCCCTTCTCCCTTTCTCTCGATTAAAAATGCATGCACCCGCTCTTCATAAAAGGTTCGTGCTCTTTCTCCTTCGGGGATGTTACCGCGAGCCACCCCCCACCACGTTGCTTTCTTCACCACCATCGCACCCAATCTCCTTCACAGGAGCCTTACTGCGATTACATCGCACACAACCGCGCCACCTCCAAAGGTCGGTGGTGACAACACCGACCACCGGCCTCACCACGACATACACATTTCCTTCCTCAACCTCCCATCACTGCGTGAAACACCACTACCACCTTTGACCAGGACCACTGCCCGCTCCTTGCTTCCACACCGTGACCTTCATCTTCTTCTTCCTCATCTCCTTCTCCTGTTACACACGTACAAAAACACATCACCACCACCACCATGCCTCTCATGTCGGCCATCTATGACAACCATTCTGACCTTCGTCATCACCGGAACGCTCGGCATACTTATGCCGATGAATCCACGCTGACCAGGTTTCCTCCGAGTAGCTCCACGTCGACGCTGAAGAACCCATCATTATCAGCCTCTTCCCTGCTGTTTGGCCGCCGACAGCCACCATCGACCACGCCGTCACCGCCAACGCAAAGCCCTCGACCAGAGAATCACCTTCAATAAACCTCGTGACTGGTCGAGACCTCCTCCCTCATA
Source organism: Thalassia testudinum (assembly GCA_037157565.1). NCBI lineage: Eukaryota > Viridiplantae > Streptophyta > Magnoliopsida > Alismatales > Hydrocharitaceae > Thalassia > Thalassia testudinum. Next base: position 94,723,477 of record JAZHRO010000024.1, read on the forward strand.
CTACAACTGCCCATTCCTCCTCCCCTGTTTCACAACAATGGGAGGAGCATAACTTGGCTGAGGGATTTATTGGTTGAGAGCATTATTTGTTCCAATTGCATGCTATGTCTTTTAGCATTCTCTTCCTCTCTTGTTTTATATAAAGAACAGATTGATGGATTCTTTATATTTTAAACGGGTATTTGGCATTTAAAAATGTCCCTAAAAGTAAAAATTTTTCTCTTGGCTATGCAAAAGAGATGATCTCATTACCGGTGACATGAGACACACAAGATTGAGTGCCCCAACCTAGAATTGCCCGCTATGTGACTTCCCAACTAATAGCAGCATACACATTTTTTCTACATGTCTGGTGATAGATTAAGCCTGGAGAATCATATTCTAAGAAGGCCTCCCCTCATGGGATGAACTATGGACGTACTTTAGAAATTCATCCAAACCTCATACATTGATGGCAGGAGTTCTGTGGTGTATCTGGTGTGCTTGTAACAATAAAATATTTAGAGGGACACCAATAAATGTGGGGAATATTGTTAGAACTTGTGGTGAGCTAGTGGGAGCGTGGAGAGATTCTTTGTGAACGTTGTTTTCTGTTATGACTTATAAATAAAATGCTCCTAGTTTACTATCGTTAACGATAACACTCTTTGCCTGTTCAAAATAAATAAATACATAAATAACAGATTGATTTGAGTGAGAGGTGAACATTTGATTAAAAGTAAAGAATAATCGTGCAAATTATTTCCTAAAACATGATTTCATGTGCAAACATTTGAGTTTATTGGATTTGTTTCTCCCTATGAATACGACCTAAACCAATGTAGTTAGATTAAATTGATTTTAGATCAAGGATTTCCACCGTATAAAACACAACAACGACATCTTATTTTTATTGTTATTTTGTAAAAGCGAAATCCTCTCGACCATCAACCACCTACCTATTAGGTTAGGGAGGAGACATAGTCCCAGCCTCCTCTGATTTCCTCCAAGTGTCCAGACTCAGCTCCCTCTCAGTATATCCCCACTCCTTCCCAGGGTACACCCACCATGGATTTTGTCCCCACCCCTTGGTATACCCCTAGGCAGACTTTTAGGCATCATCCTACCCTCGATACATACCTCCACACACTTTTTCCTAGGATAGTCACCTTCACAGTAGGGGTAAGGTGCTAGTCCCTACTCCCCCACTACTTCCTTGAGATGAATCTTCCTCAATAAGAACCCCAGTTCAAGGAGGATGACGGACACGATGATGGTGAGGATGAGGCTGAGGAGGTGGTAGACCAACTATCTGAGTAGCCTGGGATTGATGTAGGCACATCGCACCATTTTGATGCTGAGGCAGCTTGGTCCCAGCAACCTGCTACCAATGCAGGCCTGTCCTAGCAGCCTGCTATTGATGCAACCTGTCCTAGCAGCCTGCAACTATGACAAGCACCAGTGGTGGTAAAATTTCAAAGCCTTTCTTAATTTTTTAACTTTATTTTTCAAAGTCTGCTACTTTTTAACTTTACTTTTTGCAACTTTACTTTTAATTTCAAAATCCAGCTAGAGTAATAACACCTTTCTTAATATAATGTTTAATGTGTTTAGCTAAGAAAAACACGTGAGGTCTGACACGAAATGCAAACCTCGGCATACTATTATAGGGCACTAAGATCCTGGTGAAGATTACTCTAGCTGGGGAAGTAGAGCGCTACCCCAGGTTCAACAGCAGATGATGAGTCCACTTGAGTGGACTCTATTTAAGTCTAAGTTGGTTGGTCTCTACATTTTGGATGCATTAATATTTACATTTAACTATAAAATAAATGTATACATTAAGATTTAGATTTATATACATTTTTCTTGAGTTTTCTCTTCTGTTATGTACGTAAATAATCCTGTGTATTTCTTTTACAGGTACTTAGGTGTGATGAATACATTATTCCACACCCCAAAATAAATTCCTACATCTAATAGCATCCACACGTAAGTTGCTTCCCTATTCCTTAATTATCATTGCATCCTAATCTAAGTGGCCTTGGGTTTATGGTAAATTGCATGGGGAGACCACCTCTTTTTGACCAATCAACCTATTCTCGTCACTTACCATACCACATTTATTTTCGAATTCCCAATCCAGCGTCGAACTCTTAGCCAATTTCCCAACACTCAATCGTACATCCAATTTCCATTCCCAACTACATGTAGTAAATTCGATTTTCCCATCAATTCTAGTGCATGCATCGGCCTCCCCATTGAGAAGTTCCTCAGTGCACAACTTCAACCATTCAATCATTCACCAAGTTCCACATGCACGACACACATTAATTTCACTCCCTCCGGCGCACACATCAGACCCAAAGGCAAACCACGGCAGGCCCTAAATGACCGATCGCACAAGGGAGGGGGTATTTGATTATGCACAGTGCAAGCCCTAACGCCTAGTTTACAATGGGGGTAACCCCTCTTTTTGACATGGGTTAACCCAACCAATCCTTGAGTGGTTATCCTGGGTTGCCCCAAGGGTTGAGAGCCAACCTGCCTTCCAACCCTTGTTTCTCCCTCTTCTGCTTGCGCTGTCATGACTTATTTCTCTCAAAGATGCCCCTCTCACTTTGCTCCTATGACCATTGAAATGATTTTCAGAAAGGAAAGGAGAAATCTTTCCTTTCTCCCATTAGAGAAAACCCTTCATGTGCTTTGTCCTATTCTCCAGAGCTCCCTTGACCTCTCCCTTCGTTTTGGTGTTGAAACTCGTCCAATCACCATCGGAACACCTAAATCGCTATAATTGAGGTGAGGAGATTGAGATACCATCACCTTCGGATGCCTTTATTTCTCAGTTTATTTGCAAGTTCACTTCTATGATTACACCTAGGAAAGGAGTTTCAGTTGTCATGGTTAGGGTTCCTCTTTTTTTTTTTGATATTTGCGTATGAATTGGGAGTTTGATTGTTGTTAAGGTCCCTTGGTTTTTGGTATATCTCCTTCTAATGTTATATTTCCTACAGAATTTCTTCTGGTCTGCCGTTGCTTTCTGTTCGTACTGATCGTGTGTGCGTGAAGTTTTATGGATGCTAAAGTTACTGTCCTTGGGATTTCTCTGTGGCTAGATGGTTTTAAAAGTTGATAGTTGAGCAGAGTGGATCTTGGAGTGGGGGCAAACTTGCTTATGGAATACAGTAATTAGATTGTAATCTTTAGAAAGTCCATGAGATTGGTTATGAGTAGCATTGTTGAAGTTGGAACGAACTTAGAAACACCATGTGTGCATTTTCTTGTGAGATGGCTGAAATTGTTTATGAAAAATAGATAGGAATAGGAGCTTACAAATGCAAATTACAATGAATTAAGGTAGTTTGCTATTCTAAGGGGGCTATGCCGCAAGGTAATTAATTTAATTTTCATGACAGAAAAGCTTGGAGATGTTTGTCAATATTATTATTGTTTTATCTTCAGGTTGGCATTGAGCTAGCTCCTAAGGACTATGCATGATGTGCATTCTCCAACACCATTTCAGAAAATTAATATGATCCACTTGATAGCCATCCAGATGGTGAGAAATTCCACTCGCATAGGAAAGCATATATTTGGTCTTGCACATGAAACTGTCTAGGTTGACATGGAGATACTGGAATTTTCTTCTGTTCTATTTTCTCAGTTAGTGTCATGCTCTTCTACTGATGGTCGAAAGCTTCTAGAGTCATCTAAGACTACTCTTGATAAGGGAAAGCTTGAGGATGCAATCAATTATGGTTCAAAGGTCTAATTTATAGTTTTGAGTATTGTCGCTTTTTGGCATAATAATCTTCCTATTGTACAGCTCTTTATATTGTTCAGTCAACATTGATTTCTACAATTTTCATCAGAATCTAGCAAAGCATAAAACAGTTTGTGGTCTTTATAGTAGCTTATAGCAATGCCCTCCACTCCTAAAATCACAACCAAGAATTGGTAAATGAATTATGGACATTTACCAGTATACTCATAAATTAATTAAGTACTTCACACAATATTTTTGTCATCATTCAACCTTTTACATAATTTATTTCTTTAAACAAACCAACTAACGTACCATCCAAGGATAAATATATCTTTTGCCACTTTATCCCCCATTGTAACATTTATTCTCAAGTAAACACCCCCCTTTCACATTGTAGGATAACCTCTATTACTAACCCTTATTCAATAAACACAAATAAAGGCTAACCCCCATTTACAAGTAAACAAAAATAAGGGTTAGCCTCTGTTGCAACTTAGCTAACCCAGGTTAGCTAACCCATGTTGTAAACTAGCCCTAATAGGCTACGTGATTGCATCGCTTGATCCTTTCTTCCTCCTCTCCGATCCTTCTCCTCTATCGCCCTTCCCCTAACCTCAATGCACCTCCTCCATCAGCAGGTCATCATCGTCGTCGTGTGTTGCTCCTAGCCCCCAAGCAAGGCATCGTTTCGCACGTCGACTACAACTACAACTGTCCTCAGCGCGCATTGTTAGCTCTATTACTAACCCTCATTCAATAAACACAAATAAAGGTTAACCCCTATTTACAAGTAAACAAAAATAAGGGTTAGCTCCTGTTGCAACTTAATTAACCCAGGTTAGCTAACCCATGCTGTAAACTAGCCCTAACAGGCTACGTGACTGCGTCGCTTGACCCTTTCTTCCTCCTCTCCGATCCTTCTCCTCTATCGCTCTTCCCCTAACCTCAATGCACCTCCTCCATCAGCAGGTCATCATCGTCGTCGTGTGTTGCTCCTAGCCCCCAAGCAAGGCATCGTTTCGCACGTCGACTACAACTACCACCGTCCTCAGCGCGCATCGTTAGCTCTTCACAACGCCGCTGTGAGCAAGACCCTATCCCTCGTAGTGAGAGTGCGAGGGACACGCTAGCAGCAAACCATAGTCATTGTCTCCGCGTATCACCACTCACGCAAGTGGTTGTGCATGATTCTATCCACCTGTGCACGAAATCAAACATCTGCCAGCAGTCCCTGCCCGCATGTGAGTGCATGAGCCTCCTTCAATAGCACTTACGTGTGTGCTCCGACTGTAGCTCCGCATGCGAGGTTCACCTGTGCTCCAGCAGCCTACCTTGCTTGTGGAATACACCTGTAGCCACCACCATGACCTTAGCCTTTGTTTTCCGATGTTGTCGTGAGCACGTTATGCGTGCTGCCGCGCAGGGTTGTGAGATCCACTCTCCTTTCATTTGATATTCCCATTTTGCATTTCGTTTTGTTTTATTTCATGTGATATGTGAATGGTGCTTGTGCTTGATGAATGTGATTAAAACAAAATGAGATGTGAGTTTGTATAGCCTTCTTGTGGATCGACACTCAAGTCTGCTATACGTTGTTTTGATGCTAATAATTTTTTATTCGCTCAGTTTGCTGCCACGCACAACGATGTGTTTTGATTTATATCCATCGTATGGCGAATCCAACCAATCAGATGGTGCCCACATCTTGGTCATACTTAGTGTCCTATACGTAGCTATTAGATTAGTTAGCGCTTAGGTTAGTGGTTTTTTATTTAGACGTTTAGATTGTTGGTTTTCAGAATCTGATGTGAGGGTTGTTGCTGACAGACATCTTCCAGATTGTGTTGGACATCGATTTGTGCACTGGACATCGTGAATTTTTTTTTCTTTTATGATAGCGCTTCAAAAGGGCTTTCCAACGATATGGTGCATTTTCTGATTCTAAGTATGCAGCAAGATAAAAATCAATTAGTGACGGGTCAATCTAATTTTTAGACTGGCAAGAATTCTCTAGAGCTACACACTTCTCTGATTTACTCGGAACACATGCCAAAATTTTCCTTGTTTAGTCTAGTTTTAGTATAAAAAGTTTAAAAAATTTTGGATGTTGTTTGGACATTTGTTCTTGTGCATAATCGCCAAGGGGTCACTGTGAGCAGATTGAAAATTTTATATAAATTCTTTTTCGATCATATAAGTATTTTTTTCAAAATCTAGGATTGTTCTATTTTGCATATGTTACCTTCCTGTCGTGTTTCATTAATATCGAATCATTTGAACAATTAGTGTCCATTCACTCTGGTGATCTTTGTTGGAGTGTTTCGGTTCGTTGCAGGAGGAGGAATGAGGAGGATGGAGACAACCAACACTTAGGATTAGATTAGATTACTAGTGTAGAGACATCTAGACTTTTATTCCTATCTTATTGGACCCTTGTTTAGGGCATTTTTGGAAGCTTATCCCCATCTGATTTAATTTCCTTATTGCCCTTATATGTGGTGGCTATATTTTGGGGAGTTTGTTCTCATTTATTCTGACTTTAGGTTCCATTTAACTATGTGGTGATGATTTACTTGGTAGAATAAATAGGTAGAGTAGTTAGTTTGTTGTGTGACACAAAAGAAAAGATAAAAAAAAGTTCAAAAACAAAAACAACCTAAAAGATTCACAAGAAGATTTTTCTAGAAGTAACATATTTTAAGATATGCATCCTAGGATTGAATGAGCTGCATCTAGCTTGATTTTTTTACATCATTTTTACATGAAGAAAGCTGGAGTGTCTTCCACCTTTAGCATCCAGCATGTGCCATGCATTGCATTTGTGGACATAATTTCCAAGACCACTAATTTACTGAACTAATTAATCAAGTGATCACATAATTGAAAATTGGGGCTATTAAAAGAGGTTGACTTAAAAATTGGTGACCTAAAAGTGCATGCTAGAGGAATTGAATCGTGAGGTTTTCAAAATTCACACACATCTTAATGTGTTGCACACTTGAAACATCGGGCAAACCACACCTAGGATCACTAGAAAATTTCTACCTCTCCTCTTTGCACCATAATGACATTTAGTCGATAATCAACAAGTCTATCTCACCATGTTACTTCAATTTCTTGTGAGTAGGCTCTATTCGAGGCTTCTTTCCCTTATGAGTAGGTTTTTAAGCATAAGTGAAGGTTGGCTAGGACTTGTAATGTCTGCATAACTTTCTTAGCCACCAATTTGAACCTTAATTAAAGACCTAAAATCTACTAAAAATAGAGTGCCACTATGCTTGCGTTTGCATTGGCTATGGTGTGCGCATGGTGAGAGCTCTCTAGGAAGTTTTTAGAATTTAATCTGGATTTGACTGAACCCTAAGAGAGTTCAAACAAATCCATTAAAAGTAATGGACTCCCCTTACTCCTATCTAGACCTGGCCATGAGTTAGGGGCCCCATGACCCGTAAAATGGGTGGGCTTGAGCTATGATTTTTTTATCATGACTCGACCCGACTTGACCTTCTAATTGGCCCAATTTTAAATGGGCAGACATGGGTCTCCAATTTACAACCCGACTTGACCCGACCTGCAAATCATTAATATTTAAAATCAAGAACTCTAAGAGTCTTAACTTGGAACTCCAACAATTCCAATCTCACCTGTTGGATGCCAAATTTTTCATCTATGTAACCATTGTCTCGCTTCCCCAAAATCTCTACTCATCTCTAAGTACCACACGAAATGTCTAATAACCACCATCTAAAATTATGAATCCTCTATTTAACCTGAGGTACGAGAATCATCTATTGGACTAACAACCACCATCTAAAATTATGAATCATCTATTTAACCTGAGGTACGAGAATCATCTATTGGACCAACAACCACCATCCAACTCTTCCACCGTCTATTCCTTTATCTTATTTTTTTTAATTATGAATTAAATACCTTTAGCATACCCGTATAAGCACATTCAATCATAGGGAAACATGGGGCAGTATACCTAATAGTTAACATAGTATGAAGTAATAGATTGGAAGCTATTAATGAGGATTGGGGATTGAACTGCTAGCACAATAACATAGGATTACTTATATTCTCCCTAAATTCCATGTGATTTATAAATTTTCTAGGATGTGTTTCATGAAGGATTAATACTTTAGAAACTTTAGTAGTTTATTTTTTATGTGAATGATAAACCTTCGTGACTTTTATGGCATTTCAACTAAAGTAGATTTGGTTTTTATTGTTGTTTTCATTTATGACATTTTTTTAGCATAGCTATGTTTATGTTTTCGATCATTCATATTGTATCATTATTCATATTTGTGTTTAAAACTTTAAAGTACTTTATATTTGACCCATGGGTCAACCCAGGCCCAACCCGACCCTCAGAAATAGGGCTTGGGCCAAGCTTACAAGTCCATGGGTCGACCCGAGTAGGGCTTGGACCAAGGTTTTTGAAAGTTCGGTCTAATTGACCTGACCCATGGCCAGGTCTACTCCTATCCTTTAAATTTTCAGAGGTAATATTTCCCATCTCTACACAATGATCCCATGCCCCGTGCCTATCCATCCTTTAATGGATACAATGACAATTCATGTCATCTTAGGAGTATTGGTCAAATATCCCCAAATCAATATGAGTAGAGCCTAGGTGAGAGATTTCCTACCCTTGGAATCCCTTTTAGAATGCAAACACCTGACCCATCCACCCTTCATGATTTTTCCTATCAGGGTCCTAGGTTACATGAGCCCAAACTTGATTATCCTCCTAGATTTGACAATAGCCTCTCCTCTTTTATGTTAGAAATGAGGAAACAATAAATAGAAATGATGGAATCTATGGGAGAGATTTTAAGGAATAATAAAAAATTAAATGAGGGCATTAGAAACCTCAGCTACCCTCCCATGATTGATCTTGATTCATCCCTTTATACCCCCTATCTCCAACACAACCTTGAGGTCACATATGAAACTAGGGAATCACTTTTGAGTAGTTATCATGTTGACTCAACTCATGAGACTTGGCCACTAGCGAATGAGGACAATTACATTGATTATTGAACTGAGTTTTATTGGAGTCAAACAAAGGGGAAGATGGTACTCGTGGAAGACTTTGACCTTAACGACAGTGTTTGCTTCACCACTAAGGGGCAGGGTTGTACTCAATTTGTCATTCCTACTTCCCCTATTGATCAAGAGGTGGAACCTACTCCTACCTTTAGTGAGCCCAACCCCGAACCCACCCTTAGGGAACACACACCTAACTTCTATCTATCTGAGGAGACATCCATGATATTTGAAAACCTATCACCCCAAATGGATTTCCTTGAGGAGTATGACATGAATGATGAAATTGTTGATGAATCACCACTCCAAGTGAATGTGGAGTCTAATTTAGAAGAGAATGACGACATGATTGAGGAACCAGGAATTAGGATTTGGGGTGACTCTTGGGAAGATTATATATTATTTGAAGATTTACCCCTTGAGGAGGTTAAGGAATTAATGAAATCTGGATTCCTTCATGCCTTAAGTTTTGAGGTTAGTCCTCCTCTTGAAACAAAAGATAGTGAAGAAGCAACTCCTATAATTGATGTAGAATCACATATACACCCTTGTGAAGATGTAAGTGAAGAAAAAGAACTCAAGAATGAAATTAATGCTCCTAATCTAGTTGCTTCTAACCTGCCATCAAATGTATGTGATTGGGAGTCAACCATTGATTTGCCTAGGCTTGAAGGAAAAAATCTGGCTCCAATTCTTGAGGTGATCACTAGTGATTGGCAGCATGAGTTAAATTCATTCACACGGTCTAATAAGGAGGACATTAATGGTTGTTGGGAATGGAATTGAAGTGATTAGACCATCATTGGAGTTAATTATTACCCCCCAACCACCTAAGCAAACAATAGACTCCCTAACCATTCCCTAGCTCAAATCTCTGTTCAAGTTCATTCTCTAAGGGGAGAATATCAGGATAGTACATCCCAGGGTGGAATGGCAGGTTTGGATCGATGCTTGTAATTCTACTCTCGCCATTCAAGGGTTTGGATTAAATTGGCATAAGCTTTAGAAACCCTTATAGCTTGGAGTATCCTTTTTATCCTCCATTAGAAAATCTTAAAGAGGTCGTTTGCTATTCTTCATTTCTTAGACCTCTTAGGATAGCTCGCGAGGTTCCATGCATTCACATATGTTAGTTCAACCTCTCTCAATAAATGTTTTGACAATTTTACGAAATAACAAAAAGATAATGGATATATCCAAACCACTATTTTTCTATATTTAAATCATCTCTAAGTTGCAAGTCTCAAATTATATCTCAAAGGCTAAACTTAAAGAAGTAGAAATTTTATTCTAGGTCTTAGGAATATTCTACATCAAGTTAAAAGAATTGTATTTTTTCTTTCATTGAGTCTAGAAGTGTCGTAAATAGCCCCTAGCTAGATATAGGAATCTTCATCATAATCTCTTAACACTTAGGCAAAACCTAGAATAAAATCCAAATTTAAATCAAGAACATTCTTTAGCATCAGACATCTGACACTGTCTCTAAATGTTTCTCTAGAAAGTTAAGTTGTTTGATTAATAGATCAAACGTCCAATAGCCATATATAGAGCCTTAACATTCTGAATATATAGGCTTCAAATGACCCGTCTTCACTCCAGACGTCTAGAGTCCATTCAAGACGTCTGATCACACTATCAGGAATCCAATAATGGACCGTTAGATCCAAATCAAGCCTAAATCATACCTTTTCAGAACAAACTCATCTTGAACCAAGTTAGGAATATTTTATTAGCATCATCATTCGTCTAGATGCCCGTCCAGACGTCCAATAATGGAGAGTTGGGGCTAATCTTACTTAAAGATTGATTTGTCAAAGAAAATCTCAATTTTGAGATTCTCTACAAATCATAACACCTTGGTGTTTAACACACTGAATCGGGATTTTAAAATTACTTCGTTGTAATATAGCCGAAAATAGTGCGTTAACAAATATGATTTATAGCTCAAAAGAAATCTAAGATCAAATACAGGGAGCAAGTGTTGGAATAAATCTCAAAAATTGCAAGGAGCAAGTGTTGGAATAAATCTCAAAAATTGCAATTCTATCACAGGATAGCAATATATGATAAAATTTCTAAACTCAAATAATATGTATATAAGAACCAATTTGGATAGAGTAAAAAGATTAGGGTAAAATGGTGATTTGAATCACCAATTACGCTAATTACAATAATATCAAATATCTCAATAGTATCAATCAACTTAAAATCCACATAGGATAAGTGCACAGTGCAGTCCCTTCAGAGATCAGATGATGGAGCTCTCAACCAGACGACTTAACCATCCAACTGCTACAGTGCCAAGAGGGTACCCTTCCCTTTCTCTCTTCTTCTTCTGCCTCCTTAAGCTCAAGAGAAGGCACAACACAGAGCTCAGCACCAACACTAGCAGAGGCAAAGGCCTCCCTCAGAAATCCCTAAGTGTCGAGAGGTGGCAAGCAGAGCAAAACCCCATTCTCTCTCTCTCTCTTTTCTTCTTCCTTTCCCTTTCTTTCTCTTCTCTCAGCAACAATCGGATGTGGGTATACGGGTAAATGGTTCAGAGCCTAGACCCGCGTGGCATGGCCATGGGTGAGGGTGTGCGTGGGCACGTGCGAGGGGACCTCACCCCGTGCTACTGAGGCGAACAGCTGAGGAGTGAAATTCAATTTATGTTGAGCGAACGCTTTAGTTATTTCCGAGGTGGGACTATCCCACTCGCTTCCTTCGTGTGAAGCTGCAGAGGAGATTTCCTTCAAATTGGCTAGGGCGCTATAGCTGAGGCCTCCAATTAAGGTTTTGGAAGGAGTTCTAGGGTGCGTCTGTGTCTGCTGATGCCGAGACCTGGAGCTGCAGACTCAAGAGCATGATGAAAGCTCGCTTGAAGCTGCTGTGGCAATGGCGGCTAAGGTCCCAAACTTGAAATCCAAATAATGGTCATTCGACCCTGTTAAACCAGCTCAGTAGTGTCGCCGGACGATGACAAACTTGATGGTGGCCGTGCGGTGGTGTTCGATGGGGTGAGGAGGTCATATGACCTTAAAATGTGGGTGTGGTGAGTGTGGAGTTTGGTGGCGCTATAGAGCAAGCAAACCCCTCAATTTCTTAAAGGGTTTTGCTCGCGAGGATGAGACGAAGCTTTTTCGATAGGTGGCGAGTCTTTTGGTGTGGTGTAGCGGACAGAGTGCCTCGCTGGTGTAGTTGCCAGAGGCAGAGAAGACAGAGATGGATATCAGTGGTTGGCGGTTGCGTATGTGTTGTGAGTGTGGGACAGAAAAGTAGAGAGAAGTAGGAAGATGTAGAGGGCATTAGGAGCGGAGGAGATAGGTGGAAGGCTCCGGTTGTGGCTGACCGGAGCTAGAGAAGATGGAGATGACGACGAAGCGGTGACGATGACTGAGGTAGAAGAATGCCCTCCCTTTGATCGGGGAGGTGTGCGAGGATGAGGGGAAGAAGATAGGCCGTCCAATTTGATGGTTGGATGGCCGAAAGAGGGGGATCGAAGGTGGTCGCCAGAGTAAGATCTGAAGGAGGCCGGAGAGGGAAGAGAAGAGGGTTTCTCGAGCCAAGACTTGCTAAGTTACTTGAGTTCCACTGGAAGGGGTTTTAAGGCTTGGAGACCAAGATTCCAAGCTTGGTAGGCTTGCCGGCCAAGGATACCCACATCTCTCATGCATTCGCATGAGAGATTGGAAAAGAATTGGAGCCCACGAATAGGTTTGATTTGAAGTCAATTACTTGACGAATCTCCCTTTCAATTTTGAGAGGGATTCGTCAAGTAATCTCCAAGTTCTTGCCAATCAAAGCTCACTGGAGTAGGATTCCTTCGCGAAAATGGTAGAAGGACCTATTTGCAAAAAATGAAGACAAAGATAGGGGGCATTTTGTAATAAATTCAAAAGCTGAGGGGTTATTTAGGATAAAAAGAGTCAGACTTAAACTAAATTGCAAACTATGTCAAGACAATCTTTGATTAGGTCCAAATTTTGCTACAAATCTAATTTGGAGCTAAGGAATCTAATGGTGAAGTTGCATTTTGGTTTTGACCTAGTTTATCTGGGTAATTTATGTAAAAACTCGAATTAGGGTAATAGTCTGTCTGTGACTTTGTTTTGGGTTAAAACGGGTTCTGATGGTCAATTTAAGGATGCCAAACTCTAGAGAATATTTTTCTATGAATTTAAAGGGTTTATGTGAATTTTATATTGACTAGAACCTTAGTAAATTAAGCAGATCTATTTTTAGGGTTTCAGATGTTCATTAATTCTTGAAATACGCGAAAACCCGTTTCTGTCTGCATGAACCCACTTATTAGACTTTAATGACTAAATGGCCTTTAATAAACCCTGGCATACCCCGTGGTTATTCTGTATTTGTGATAAGATGGTAAAATTGCAGAAATAATCATGTTTTCAACTTTTGTTCTCAGAACAACTCTTCTTGCTCTAGAAACCTTCTGATTGATATCTAAGAGCTTTTATTGACTTTATAAGACCAAATTGAGCTTGTTATGGCTCATGATGGTGTTCCCATCATACTCCTATTCCTAGCTTTTGCTAGTCCCTTAGCAAAATTTTATGAATCAAACCAGTTATCTAGGTCAGATGTAACCGTCAGGATGCCTGGTCAGTTGCACCTGTGGACGTCGCTTAGTTGCGCCTGTCACCTTGTCAAATTCCTTGCACAGAAAAGATAAACAACTGGTCAGATCAATGTGCACTATAGAATAAAATATAATCATGAAAATTTATTGTGTTTGTTGCCTCCTCGGCAACGGTGCCATTTGATCGAGAGTTTTCGCTTGCAGAATAATGTATCAGAAAAATATGTCATCACAGTAAAATCACATGGTGGAAAATCTCCAATAAAAAATTACTAAAATATATTGACATTGAACCACAAAATCAGGTCGTATCCATGGGGAGGCATAAACCAATAAATTACCAATATTTGCAGTGGATTATTCAAATATGTTGTACGAGTCTAAATGATGCGAAATCTATTTGATGATAAGTTGTCGCATTAAATGAGACCAAAGATGACTTGAATGAGCATTCACACAAATTATATAGAAGCAAGAGGGTTTAAGAGCAATTACCCACAATATAAAGTATTATATCAAAAATAATAACTCTTCAACCATATTCATTTCATCTAATTCCCCCTCTCCTGTAGCAAAACAAGGGAGATAGATTTCCTTGCTTGTGCGCACACAGGGAGCCACGACTGGTGGTGTGGCTCATCGGAGGAGTAGGGCTGGCGGAGAGGAGCGCTCCAATGGTGGAACGGTGGTGTGCAGTGGCCAGAGCTGTCGCTAGCGACGAAGAGGAGGTGCAGCGGCGGTGGTGGTTGTTGCTGCTGTTTGGAGTTGTGCATGATTGAGGTGCTGTTGCGCGAGGGTGGAGCTACACACGTTGCCTCCGATGACGCAAGGGAGGTGCTGGAGGGTCTTGTTGGTGCTAGAGCACCACGATCATTTGTTTTGATGATAACAAAACACGTGTTATTTAACATTTGCAATTTGAGTCCTAGATTTCAGGTCAATTGCAAATGTTGACGTGTTTAGACGGAGTTCGAGCTCGCATCCAGGACGGATTGGAGGAGCTTGACGGAAAACAGAGGAGGTTCGCGTGGAGCGAAAGATTGAAGATGGAAGGAAATGAAGAATAGGATAGATTTCCTTCTTTTGTACTTGTATTTTTCGTTTCTTTTGTTGCTCTTTATTTCCTTAGATATTTTATGTTAAAGAGCCTCAAAGAACCCTAACAGTAGTCCTAGGAACACCGGCACAACCCTAGGATACTTAGGTTTTCTGTAGAATACTTAGAAAACCAATATAGGGTTCAAACAGCACTTCCAGACGTCTAATTCCCAAATCAGACGTCTGATAAAGTATTTTAAGACGTCTGACTGTTGTTTCAGACGTCTGATATCTGTTAGGCTGGACATAGCTAGTTCTGTCTGATGAAATCAGAAGTCCAGACATTATACCAGACGTCTTAGGAGACGTCTGATAGACTTGCCAGACGTCCAGACATTATACCAGACGTCTTAGGTGACGTCTGATGGACTTGCCAGACGTCCAGATAGTGGACCGTTGGCTAGCTTAGCAGGCACTCAAGATTATGACCGTTAGAGCCTTATCAGACGTCCTTAGGCCTTTCCAGACGTCTGATAAATGACTGTTTTGCCTCGGCTGACCCAAAATCTCTTCTCAGAGATTTTCTAGCCGTTGCAACGTTTGGAAATCAATTCCCACAGTAAAATTAGGTTTCCAGACGTCCAGACGTAGTGCCAGACGTCCTGTATGTCGTCTGATGGACTTGCGTAAAAACCCTGTTTAGATCTGATCCAAGTCAGGGAGAGACCCGCCCAAAATCAGACGTATGACCTTGGAATCAGACGTCTTAAAGTGAACTTCCAGACGTCTGATGCTAGAATTAGACATCTGATAAACCTGTTAGAACAATGATTGTTCCTGATTTCGGGCTGATTCACTTGGGCTTTGTACCCAACGACTATGGAAGCTTTTCTAAGCCTTCCAAAGCCTTCCTAAGGCCTCTATAAATAGAGGGGAGCCTTTTCACACCTAGATACACAAGACACACTTGGCTACACACTTTCACACTCTCTTGTGTCTTAGCTAGCTCTTGCTCTCCAAGCTCAAGCTCCATTCTCTTGAGAGCATCAAGCTTTGCGCACCCGCTCTCCCGCCGTAGTTCACGAGAGCGAAGTTGCGCCGTCGCGTGGCTCACGCACCGCGTCATCAACTCGACGCACTCCTTGCAAAGGGGAGTTTCCTTATTCCTATAGAAGCTAGGTTCATAATTACTTTGTTGGCTCTATAGGACTTGTTGTTTATTTTATCTTTGTTATTTAGTTGGGTATTCGCTTTGCGAATTCCCGTCTCCTTCGTGGGACAAAATCCTTCTCGTGGAGAGAAGGGGTTGAGGAACGCTACCCTCGTACTTGTAGCGTGGTTGTACTGAGGTTGAATCACCCTCGTTTTAAAGTGATTCGGTTAGTGGATTTGATCAACTAGGTTGATCGGAAAATCCTAACTCGAGAGGGTTAGGTGGTGGTTTTCACCCGGTTTGGGTTTCCAACTAAAAATCTTTGTGTATTCGTGTGGTTGTTTATATTTATTTCCACATTTTATTACGTCACCCCCTCCGAGTAGGACCGGAACCTTCAGGTCTCTATTGACGTCGAGGGGGAAAGTGGGCAACTGATGATGTTGGGTTCCTCCTTGGTTGCAGTAGGTGAAGAACGAAGACGAAGAATATGAGGAGGAGGCCGGGTGTTGGTTTGTTGGTCGTGAGGTGGGCTGCGCACGAGGTTTGAGGTGGCTGTTGGTGCTCACATGTGGCGAGGGCGTGGCAGTGGTGGCCGGTGGCTGCGCGTAAGCCGGAGATCGTGCAAGCCTGCAGGTAGGAGAATGAATGTAGGAGGAGGACTGTGCATGGTTTTGGATGGAGCACGGTCGAACGTCTGATGGAAGGGGTTGGACGACTTAAGTCCTTCCCTCCTTCGTCGGATGTTTAGGAGGCTTGCGGTGGCGGAGAGGTTGAGCATGGACAAGGGAGGTAGCACGGTTGCGGTGGCTCGTGGTCGAGGAGGCAGGGCGCACGTTGAAGGTGGAGAGGGAGACACAGTCACGAACATAGTATCGAAGAGCGTGCTATCACCATGCTTGTCGAGCATGAAGCGGAGCACGGTGGTGGTTCATCATCGTCGTCGTGGGTGAGATGCGGTGATGAACGTCAGGGGCGAGATGCAGTGGTGATGGCATACAGTGTTTGCTGTTCGTGGATGGATGGCCCTCCTCGTGAGGGGAATGAAGATGCTAAGAGAGGGAGTTTCCTCCTGTAGAGAGGAAAATGATGATGCAAAGGGAGTTTCCTCCCCCCCAGTGCAGAGGAAGAGATAATCCCCTGCGATTGCTCTTCATGCCTGTTATAAAGAGAAAAGAGAAAACAACATCGTCATTTTATGTTGCAAAAAGGGAGAGATTGAGAGAGAAATTTGAGGGAGAGAGATTTGTGAGGGAGAGAGGGTAGAGAGATAAGGAAGGTTTGCATATTTGTTTCCTTTTTTCTTCTTTCTTTCCTTTTTGTCTTGTATGAAACTTTAAAAAACTCCATGGGGAATCTTTTAATTAGGAGAGAGGCAACCCTTCAACATGGAAAGTGGAGAATTCTTCTTTTTCTTCCATGTGACAAATCAAATGTTATTCCAAATTGATGTAATGCATATTTCATCCAATTTTCCCTTTCATAATGATGTAATGCATGAAATGATGGTCGTACATCTTACATAATTTTGTAATATAATGCATACTCTAAATTAATTTCTTGTCTCAATGATAAAGTACTTAGGCTCTAATTGAGTCCACTAGAGTTGACCTATCAGATATGGTTCATCCCAAATATAGTACTTGGCCTCAGAAATCAGCTTGTCCCGCTTGGAAGTCACCCAATCTGGTGGGACTTTCCCCATAACCAAGTAGTTCACTATATCAGCAAACTAGGGGAGACCGTAAATGGCAAGTAAATGTTCATCCGGAAAATGCTCGGTGATCAATCCAGATGGGTCAATGACTGAAGAAGGAAGATGGGACAAATGGTCGGCTACTACATTCTGTTTTCCTGCCTTATCTCGAATCTCGAGATCAAATTCTTGCAACAGCAAGATCCAACGGATTAGTCGAGGTTTTTCATCCTTCTTCGCGAGTAACTGCCTCACAGCGGTGTGATCCAAGTAAATGATGACACGGGACCCCGGAAGATAAGATCTGAATTTCTCCAAGCCAAATACTGCAGCCAGCAACTCTTTCTCAGTAATTGTATAGTTACGCTGAGCCTCATCCAATGTCTTGCTGGCATAGTAGATGACCATAGGTTTCTCGTCGACTTTCTACCTAGGCACTGCACGCACTGCGTAGTCAGATGCATCACACATGATCTCAAAGGGTAGAGACCAGTCAGGGGATTGTATGATTGGTGCTTGAGTAACCCGATCATGTAGGCTCTCAAATGCGTGAGTGGACTCATCAGTGATCTCAAATGGGACATCCTTTGAGAGAAGATTAGTCAGGGGGTGCGTGATTCTCAAGAAATCAGGAATGAAATGGTGGTAAAAATCGACGTGCCCTAGAAAAGAATGGATGTCCTTGACCGAGCTAGGGATGGGTAGCTTGGAAATTAAATTAACCTTAGCTCGATCAACCTGGATGGCTTTTTCAGAGACGAGGTGACCCAGGACAATTCCCTCAGGTACCATGAAGTGGCTCTTTTCCTAGGAAAGAACCAGACTCATGTTGATACAACGCCTAAGGATTTAGATCAAGTGCAAGAGGCAATCATTGAAAGATTCCCCAAATACCGAGAAGTCGTCCATGAAGACTTCAAGGTATTCACATACCATATCGGAGAATACGGCAAGCATGCATCGCTGAAAGATAGTGGGTGCATTGCAGAGATCGAAAGGCATCTTACGGAATGCGTATATTCCGTAGGGGCAAGTGAAGGTGGTCTTCTCTTGGTCCTTAGGATGGATTGCTACCTAGTTATAACCGGAGTACCCGTCTAAAAAGTAGAAGTATTTATTTTCCGCTAGTTTCTCGAGTATCTGTTGAATGAATGGTAGTGGGAAATGATTCTTCTTTGTGGAGGCATTTAGTCTTCAGTAATCAATATAGACTCTCCACGAGTTAGCTATACGGGTTGGTATAGTCTCCCCAATTTCAATCGTAATGACGGTGAGTCCTGCCTTTTTAAGCACATGGATTGGACTCACCCAGCGACTGTCAGAGATTGGGTTTATGATCCCTGCATCTAACCACTTGATGATCTCCTTTTTCATGACCTCCTGCAGATTAGCATTCAGACATCTCTGCATTTAATAGGAATGTCGTGAGCCCTCTTTGGTGTAGATGTGATGCATGCAATATGAGGCACTGATGCCAGTCAGGTCATCGAGAGTCTACCCAATGGCTCTCCGATGTTGCTGGAGGATAAAAATCAAGCGGGTTTCCTGATTAGAGGTAAGGCAGGAATTGATAATCACAGGAAAGGTTTGATCGGAATCCAAGAAGACTTATTTGAGATGGTCAGGGAGGGGTTTCAACTCCATGACTGGATTTCAGTAGCAGCCGGTGGTTCAGGGTGAGGTTCAGGAGCAAGGACAGGAGCTAAAGGTACTTCTATGTCTGGTTCAGGCTCCTTTGAGTGTGGAGTTTGATCCTCTTGTGGTTGAATATCAGGGATAAGCGGGTTTTCCTCGACAAAGGGTTCTTCAACCACAGATTCAATATCGCAGATCTACTCGATAACCCCATAATTAATTCCTTTTGGGCCTTAAAGATGTCTATCTTTAGTGTCTTGTTCCCAAATTTTAACTCAATTTGGCCCTCTTCACAATTGATATTGGCCCTAGTTGTGGCCAGAAAAGATCTCCCCAAAATGATCGGTGTGTTCTTCAAATTCTCAGGAGCATCCATGTCCAAAACTATAAAGTCCACGGGGAAGTAGAAATCACGTACCCTAACTATGACGTCCTCGAGAATTCCTTTAGGTGACTTAATAGATCGATCAGCCAACTGCAATGTTATCTCTGTCAGTTTAAGCTCAAATTCTTCAAGGTGGTCAAGTAGGGATGTAAGTATTAGATTTATGGAAGCTCCTAGATCCAATAATGCATGATCAAATTGAATATCACCGAATGTACATGAGATTCGAGGGGTACCAGGATCTTTTGCCTTAGGCAGGAGTTTGCTCAAAATGACGGAGCTGGCTTACTCCAACAGTATGATTGGGTTCCTACCTTTGGTTCGCGGCTTACGTTTTGGTGTACATATATCTTTTAAGAATATTGCGTAAGCCAGTACGTGGCGAATTGCATCAATCAATGGGATGTTTATTTGGACCTAGTTAAAGAGCTTGACTAGGTCCTCCTCGAGAGCCACAGGTTTGGGTTTCTTCTTTCCCTTGGTCAAGGCCTCGGGAAATGGGACCTTAGTTGGTTCCTCTAGAATTGGCTCAAGTTCTTTATCAGGGATCGGGGCGTCCTGGATGACCAATCTAGGGTTAGGGCCTATAGTCCCAGGCAAGTTGTGGCTAGGAAAAGGTGGGTCCTGTGTTGCTTTTCCACTACGGGTGGTGATGGAATTTATTCCTGCTTGATTCTAGTTTGGGCTAGGGAGGATAGGTTTCTGCTGCTGAAATCCAAAATAAGAGGTTGAAGCACCCACCCTGTCAGGGGATGGAGTAGAAGGGGCCTAATAGACAAAGTGGGTTTGGCCTTTATTTGGATTCATAACACGCCTCTTGTTCGGCACGTTATTTGGATTTGGCAGAGGCTGAGAAGGGAGTGCACCTAACTGGTGAGCACTTGCCAGCTGAGCCAATTGATTTCGCAGCTCAGAGATCTCTTCTTTATGTTGTTTTTGCATGTCAGCCAGAGTCTGGAGAATCCAAGATGTCTGATCTTCTATAGGTGGTCCAAATTGGAAGTTTAGATTGGGCCTTGGTTGAATGGGTTGATAGGGACGTGAGTTTTGTGGTAGGGGTTGGAATTGAGGTCTCGGATGTTGGTTATTTCCCGACCACACAAAGTTTGGATGATTACGCCATCCGGAGTTGTAAGTATTTGAGAAGGGATTGTTCTAGATGGTATGGAGATCCTCGCAGGTCTGAGGACCCCCAAAATAATCAGGGTACAAGGGTTCAGAGTTCCCCTAACTGTGGTAGGCTGGCCCGGAGTTTCCTCCGAAGCCATAATCTGATGGGGGTGGATACGCATCTGTCCTCGGAGAGTGGTAGATATTGTGTGCAGCTTCCCTACTTGAGGGTGGTGGTGTATATGTGCTTTGTGATGCAAAGGTGGTTTTGCGTAGATGTCGAGTGATGTCGTCCACCTTCTTCTCAATGATGGAGACCTTATCCAATTGACTAGCTACCAACTCCAAGTCAACAGATGTGGAAAGGCCTCTAGATTCGTGTACCCCCCAATTGTTTGTTAATGCGAGGGTGGACGTCCGGTCGTACGCATCCAGTGACTCATTGTTCAAGGAGTTCTTGCACATGTTCTCGAGAATTCCCCAAATCTCATCTTCATGCTGACCCATGATGCTGCCACCATAGGTTGCATTGACAAATAGCTTGATATCATCACGGAGCCCGTGGTAAAAGGATTGGACTTGCTCCTACTTGGGACTCTTTAATGGGGGCATTTACGCATGAGATCCAAAAAATGATCCCATGCCTCGTGTAGAAATTCTCCCGCCCCTTGGGAGGAGTGAGTGATTTGGTGCCGCATAGCATTTGTGTGACCAATGGGATAGAATTTTTACAGGAAGGTGATTTGAAGTTCTTCCCATGTGTTGATCGCATGTCGATAAGTTTGAAAACAGTAGGCAGTTTTGTCGGCTAGAAAGAAGGTGAAGATCTTTAAGAGCAAGCTGTCTTGATTCTGCATGTTTGCCCCAAAGGCGTGGACCAGATGCTTTAGATTCTTGATGTGTTGGAAAGGATCCTCGCAGTTCAAGCCGTGAAATTTTGGAGTCATGTGATGCAACTGGGCTTGAGCTCCACCTCGAGTCCTCCGGCGGGGATATTGATTCGTGGTTCGATCTCCACTATCACAAGATTGTAGTGATCTCGCATTTGAGGATGCGGCGGTGGGTTGATGAAGGCATTGATATGATCTCTAAAATCAAAGAATTGTTGCGGTTCAAAGTTAGGTCGTTCTGGTTGATCCATGGTTGTGATTGGAGGTTCGGGCTTAGAATGAGAGGAAGTGTCAGTATGATCAAGTTGTTGCATAAACACGAAGGTCGAGGCCTTGCCTCGACGAGAGTGAATAACTAATGGAGGCTTCAAAGTTGGTCTTAAGGATCTCCTCCCAAACATACATTGATGGAGAAGATGAGAGATAGAATGTCAGACGGATCCAATGAGGCACCCAAAGATTTTTGGATGACTATAGAGGTTCGAGGCGGATGATACCCCTGAATCAGAAAGTCGTCTACTTGCGAATTACCTGGGCAGCCAGGAAGGGAGTCCCGCAAAGACCCCTACACGGTAGAGCGTTCCCACGAGTTAGAGGGTTTCCCCCACACGACCTTCCTTGTCACTGAGGGTCCAAGTAGACCAGAAAGGTGACTTGACCTCTTAAGTATACCAGTTTTAAGTTAAGAGCAAGGTGCTTATGATTCCACTTGAACTTTAAGATACTTTTGTGCAAGGTGACCTAATTTAAAGATTGGTTGACTCCACAAAGTGGGTCAACTTCACCTGTTTGTCCATTGAGATTATTAGGACCCGCTTTTTAAGATTCAAGTGGATTTAGGGCCTGATTTTAGGGTTTGCTTGATTAGGTAGATTCAATCAAGGCTTAGGCACACATTGTTTGGAAAGGTTGTTTCTTGTTTTTAAGCAAATGTGTTTTTCGAAACCCTGAGATGGAAACCCTAGTTGGCTCTAATTGGTCCAATTAATTGATTCCAAATGTGGTACCTAAGGCTCAAGCAAGAAGGTGATAGCCCTAGATACCTTAAACCCTAAGTAGGTGTAAGAGTTATGGTTAGGGTTTGTCTACTCAAAGAGTCAAATCAAATCAAATCGGGCAACTTCTGATGATTGATTCTAAGAATGGAATGCAAGTTGATCCTAATTGATTTTTCTTTTTCCTTTTTATCTTTTCAGAATCAAAGGCTTAATGAGGATGGAAAATGAGATTGCCTGCTCCTGGAGTGGCAGTTGTGTGGTTGATCTTACTCCTTGGCTAAATTCCCTACATAGATCACAGCAAAATAGATAGAGCAAGTTAGTATCAAATCAGATATTGCAATCAAGGGATCAAATTGCACGTAGCTCCTTGGCAACGGTACCAAAATGTTTAAAGCACTGAATCGGGGTTTTAAAATCACTTCGTTGTAATATAGTCGAAAATAGTGCATCAACAAATACAATTTATAGCTCGAAAGAAATCTGAGATCAAACGCAGGGAGCAAGTGTTGCAATGAATCTCAAAAATTGCAATTCTATCACATGATAGCAATATATGATGAAATTTTTAAACTCAAATAATATGTCTATAAGAACCAATGTGGATAGAGCAAAAAGATTAGGGTAAAATGGTGATTTAAATCACCAATTACCCTAATTACAATAATATCAAATATCTTAACAGTATCAATCAACTTAAATCCATATAGGATAAGTGCACAGTGCAATCCCTTCAGAGATCAAACGATGGA
The DNA here is from genome assembly GCA_037157565.1 of Thalassia testudinum. Classification (NCBI taxonomy): domain Eukaryota; kingdom Viridiplantae; phylum Streptophyta; class Magnoliopsida; order Alismatales; family Hydrocharitaceae; genus Thalassia; species Thalassia testudinum. Next base: position 94,746,525 of record JAZHRO010000024.1, read on the forward strand.
GCTCTCAACCAGACGGCTTAACCGTCCAACTGCTACAGTGCCAAGAGGGCACCCTTCCCCTTCCCTTTCTCTCTTCTTCTTCTGCCTCCTTAAGCTCAAGAGAAGGCACAACACAGAGCTCAGCACCAACACCAGCATAGGCAAAGGCCTCCCTTAGAAATCACTAAGTGTCGAGAGGTGGCAAGCAGAGTAAAATCCCCTTCTCTCTCTTTTCTTCTTCCTTTCCCTTTCTTTCTCTTCTCTCAGCGACAATCGGATCCGGGTATACAGGTAAAGGGTTCAGAGCCTAGACCCATGTGGCATGGCTGCAGGCAAGGGCGTGCGTGGGCACATGAGAGGGGACCTCACCCCGTGCTACTGAGGTAAATAGCTGAGGAGTGAAATTCAATTTATGTAGCATAGATGCTTCAGCTATTTCCGAGGTAGGACTATTCGACCTGCTTCCTTCGTGTGAAGCTGCGGAGGAGACTTCCTTCCAATTGGCGAGGGTGCTGCAGCTGAGGCCTCCAATTAAGGTTTTGGAAGGAGTCGTGGGGTCCGTCCGCATCTCCTGATGCCGAGACCTGGAGCTACAAACTCAAGAGCATGATGAAAGCTCGCTTGAAGCAGCTACGTCAATGGCGGCAAAGGTCCTAAACTTGAAATCCAAAGAACGGTCTTTCGACCCTGTTAAACCAGCTCAGTAGCATCGTCGGACGACGACAACTTGATGGTGGCCGTGAGGTGGTGTTCGGCGGGGTGAGGAGGTCGTATGACCTCAAAACGTGGGTGCAGTGAGCGTGGAGTTCGGTGGCGCTATAGAGCAAGCAAACCCCTCAATTTCTTGAGAATTGAGGGGCTTTGCTCGCGAGGATGAGACGAAGCTTTTGGGATAGGTGGCGAGGCTTATGGTGTGGTGTAGTAGACGAAGAGCCTCGCCAGAGTGGTTGCCGAAGGTGGGGAAGACGGAGATGGATATGAGTGGTTGGCGGTTGCGTATGTGTTGTGAGTGTAGGAGAGAGAAGTAGAGGGAAATAGGAAGACGTAAAGGGCCTTAGGAGCAGAGGAGATAGGCAGAAGGCTCTGGTTGTGGCTGACCGGAGCCGGAGAAGATGGAGACAACGACAAAGCGGCGACGATGACTGAGGTAGAAGAATGCCCTCCCTTTGACCAGGGAGGTGTGCGAGGACAAGGGGAAGAAGATAGGCCATCCAATTTGATGGTTGGATTGCCTGAAGAGGGGGTCAAAGGTGGTTGCCAGAGAAAAATTTGGAGGAGGTCGGAAAGGGAAGAGAAGAGGGTTTCTCGAGCCAAGACTTGCTAAGTTGCTCGGGTTCTTAACCCCACTCCTTTTATAAGCCTTTGGAAGGGGTTTTAAGGCTTGGAGATCAAGCTTCCAAGCTTGGTAGGCTTGCCAGCGATGGATACCCACATTTCTCATGCGTTCGCATGAGAGATTGGGAAAGAATTGGAGCCCACAAATAGGTTTGATTTGGAGGCAATTACTTGACAAATCTCCCTTTCAATTTTGAGAGGGATTCGTCAAGTAATCGTCAAGTTCTTACCAATCAAAGCTCGCCGGAGTAGGATTCCTTCACGAAAATTGCGAAAGGACCTATTTACAAAAAATGATGACAAAGATAGGGGTCTTTTTGTAATAAATCTAAAAGATAAGGGGTCATTTCAGATAAAAAGAGTCAGACTTGAACTAAATTGCAAACTAGGTCAAGGTAATCTCTGATTTGGTCCAAATTTTGATACAAACCTAATTTGGACCTAAGGAATCCAATGGTGAAGTTGGATTTTGGTCTTGACCTAGTTTGATTAGGTAATTTATGAAAAATCAAAATTAGGGTAGTAGTCTATCTGTGACTCTGTTTTGGGTCAAAATAGGTTTTGATGGTCAATTCAAGGATGTCAAACCCTACAGAATATTTTTCTATGAATTTTAGAGGGTTTATGTGAATTTTATCTTGACTAGAACTTCAGTTAATTAAGCAGGTCTATTTTTAGGGTTTCAGATGTCCATTAATTCTTGAAATGCGCGAAAATCCGTTTCTGTCTACATGAACCCACTTATTAGACTTTAATGACTAAATGACCTTTAATAAACCCTTAGCATATCCCGTGGTTATTATGTATTTGTGATAAGATGGTAAAATTGCAGAAATAACCATGTTTTCAACTTTTCTTCTCAGAACATCTCTTCCTTCTCTAGAGACCTTCTGACTGATATCTAGGAGCTTTTATTGACTTTATAAGACCAAATTAAGCTAGTTATGGTTCATGATGGTGTTCCCATCAGTTGGTCATCATTAGCATCAGATGTCGAATAAGAGTATTAAAAGTCTTACAGGCGTCTGATCCCTAAATACAAGATCCCTGTTTGGATATGATCATTTCTTGGAATCAACCCACTCATTTTCAGATGTCCAAATATACTACTAGATGTCTTATAATAAGTATTCAGACATTCAATACTTAGTGAGAAGTATACTGTTTAGATCCAATTTGTTCCAGGAATACTGACCCTTATTTTCAGACATCCAAATCTTTTATTAAGCATCCTGAAACCCTAGATCAGACATCTGACATATTTTTCAGTTGTCTGATTCTGCTATCAAACTTAATCATTGCCTGATCTGATTTAGATTTGGACCAAAATCTTTGGGGATTTATCTCTAATGGCTAAGAGAAGGCTCTTAAGCCTTCTTGAAGGTTCTCTTGAGGCTTATAAATGGCCCTTAACCTGTCATGCAGCAGAAACACCCATTAAGGATACAATTCAAGCTCTATACTCTTTATTGCTCCACTTTCTACTTGCCCTATCATTGTACACTTATTTCTTGTGGGCAAAACTCTGCCTCCCTCACTACTCATGTTGCTAGCAACCTTCTCAAGGAGTTTCTTTATTACCTATAATAGCTAGATCACATTATTATCTTGTTGGGGTGCTTTATAGGTTATGCTTAATTTTTGTTTTACTTTCTTATTGTTTTGCTGGGTATCTAGCTTGTTGGATCCTCGTCTCTTCCTAGTGGAAGGGAAAAACCTTCGTTTAGGGATTGGTGTTGGGTTTTGTAACTGAGGTACACCACCCTCATTTTGAAGTGGGTTGGATAATGCTTTGATCACCTAGTGATTGGTAAATCCTAAGTCAGGTTGACTTAAGTGATGGTTTTCTCCCTGATTTGGTTTCCACTTAAAAATAGTACTGTTCAATTTTTGTGATTTCCTTTTATTTATCTATTATTGTTCAATTACACTATTCACCACCCTTCTAGTGCATTTTTAACATCTGTTGGCAAGCATTTAGGATCACACCACATCACCAGTTGGCCAACATCCATGGCTATCTATTTTCTAGTCCTAGTCTGTTATGCTCATTTTTAAGGCCTAGCTCTCAGCTTCTGGAACCTGAGTTACAGGTCCACTGCGAGTTTGGCTACTAATAAAAAATGAAGTGCTTGTTGGGAGTCAACCCAACTCCACTTTAGGTAATATCTTCCCTTTTTGCACCATGAGGATATTGTACATCTTAGGCACGGGGGGGGGGGTGGGGGTAAAACCTGATATTCAATTTTTTGCATGCATGTAGGATTTTTATTTTCTTTAAAAGTTGTCGATATGGATTTTACACGATTTTGTAAATGTGTGTTTTTGTGTCGTTGCAATGCGTATAAATCGATCAAATTTTGAATTTATAACTTAGATAGCAGGACTATCTAGGGAAGTCAAAGGATGCAACTTTAGTTAAGAGAGTGATACTTTCTCATCAACTCAAATCTACTTTTTATATTTTTGATTTTGATATTTTTTAGGATTTTGGAAATAATAAGAACAATGGAAAGTGAAATTAAAAACTACACCTAAGTGAACAAGAAGCAATCCTCTTTTCTAAACTCACCCTAGGCAAGTGCACCTAGGATAATTAAAATGGAAGAGTGGGTGCACTGGAAGTTTAAAAGAACTTTAATTGGAAGCACAAAAATTAAAAGGAAAAAATCTTTTTGTATTGCTAAATAGAATAGAGTTACAGGTAGAAGAATGCTTATTACAAAATAAAGAAAATAACTAATGCAAAAAGAGAGGTAGAAGGAGATAGAAATTCTCCAAATGAATTTCTCGGAATGATCTTCACTCCAAGCTCAGTAGCTCTCGGGCTTCAAGAAGATGATCCCTTTCTCCTTTCCTAGATGATTTAGTGGTCCAAAGTTCCTCTCTTTCTCCTCTAAGGGTGAACGTCCACCACCCTTTTTCTCTTCTTGCCTGGCCGTCCTCCAAGAGCTTTCTCCTTAGCTTTGGGCAGAAGGAAGAGAGAAGAAGAAGATGCACACCAAGGGGTCATGATAGCCTCCTTGATCACCTTCAACCTTCCTCCTCCTTGGCCGATTATGTAAGGTAGATATAGGTAGAAATATTGCTAGCCAAGGATGGTTCTAATGTAGTGGTTATGGGGGCATTATATAGAAGTGTAGGTGGGTGGTGGTTATGATATTTTTTGAGGGAAATGAAGGGGTGCATGGATGTTTTGGAGGGAAAAATGGGAGGAAAATGAAGTGGTGCCTTTACTGGTAGTTATGTGATTTTTTGAGAGAAAAATGTGGCACCACTTTTTCGTGGAGGTGAGTAGGGTAGGGAGCTAGGTGAAGCAAACTTAGCTAGCTAGCAGGTGGTAGGAGCTAATAGAGCTAGGAGGAGCTTCTTTGAGTTGGTCTAAGTCTGCATGGAGCTACTTGAAGTTGATGAAGAGTTGCTTGTGAACTCAGCAACTATCTTAGCTAGCTAGTTCTTTGCTGGTAGCTAAGCTAAGTAGGGTTCAGTTGAATGGAGCTGACTTCAACTTATCTGGAGCTGAGGTTAGCTAGGGCTGAGTGATAAGTCCATGTTAGTGGACTAAATAAGTGCGTAAGTACTTCATTGTTGGAAAAAAACTGTAATTTGAATCATACATTGCATAGATAAAATTAGTAAAGCTACAGAATTATCATTCTGTGCATTGCATCAATTTTTACATCTTAATCAATTAAATTTAGGTCATTATGGAATGGGTAATCTGGATAATTTGGAAAGCCATTGATGAGAACCTCATCATGAGCCATAACTAGCTCATTTTGACCTAATACAGAGGATAAAAGCTCCTACATAACTCAAGGAAAGGCTTAACTCAGAGAGATTCTGAGTTCGCAAAGAAAATAGAAACTAGGGGTAAAAATGCAATTTCACCAATCCAATCTAAAAATAGGGTAACTCAGGGTCCAAACATAGGTCAAAGCAACCTAATAAGAATAAAAGTGGGATGAGATGATTCAATAAGGGCTACAGCAACTCCAAGGAATTAAATGACATCCTGTAACCCTAAAAACAAACCCACTTAAAAACACGAGGTTCGAGGCAGAGAAAAAAAAATCAACTAAACCCTCTAAAATTCATAGAAAAATAATCTCTAGGGTTTATAACCTTCAATTTGGCCTTAGGAACCCATTTTGACCTACATTGAGAACCATGCCCAATTAATAACTTAATTTGGGTTTTTGTGTAAATTGATCGATCAAACAAGGTTTAATCTGGAAATAAAATTCACCATCATAATCCTTAGGTCCAAATTAGTCATGTATAAAAACTTGAGCCTAAGAGGAAACCTTCTTGACCAACTTTACACTTTGGTCCTCATTTATTTACTTTTTGGCCCTCAACTTTTGACCCCTCACATTTCTACCCCTAACTCTCTTTCGTTCTTTGCATTCAGGTCCCTCCTGCCAAAACCTGACCAGCACCATGCTCCGGCGACCTTGCGCGGAGCATGGCGCCGCGCAGGGTAAGGGGGAGGGTCTGGCAAGTCAACCGGGGGTGCCCTGCGTTGTCAGCCGTCGCAGGAACATCCCCCTGTGCACTGTAACCACCCATACCGGCCGTGCGAACGCACGGACGGTATGGGTATGTTAACTCCGGCGTCCTCCGGCGAGGGAGACACGTCGTCTCCCTCCGTCCTCCTCTCTGTTTCGGCCCCTATAAATATCCCCCATCGCTCCGCCGTTCTGGGCAGCTCGGTCCTGACGGAGAAAGACCCCCACTTCCCCTCTTCCCACTCCGACAGGAAGCCCTCCAGCTCCGGCGGCCTCTCCTCTTCCTCCTCGTCACTCTGCCGCACTACCAGCTGCAGGGTTGCCCTCCCTCGCTCTTCCCGCGCCGCGCCGCACCCAGCGCACGCTTCTCCGGCCCTCTCCTCGCCGTCGCTCCTTCCCCTGGGCAGCTTCTTCTCCGGCGACAGTCAATACGACTGTCGCCTGCTCCGGCTCCTCCTCGTCCTGTTAAGTAGGTATAACTTCTCACCTTCCTCCCCTCTTCCTTTTCCTCACTTTGAACCCTTACTGTCGCCCTCGATTCCGACCAATCGCCCTCACCTTCTCCACCTCCGACCACACTCCGGCGACCCGCTCCCGTCACTCCAGCACCCCACACGGCTCGCCGACCCTCACAGAACCTCCGCCTCCTCACCCTGATCAACCTCCGCCCTTCCATTCCCCGCCATTCGCCCCCTGCAGACCCACCGACCAAACCCATCTCTCGTGCTGCATTTCGACCTAGGGCAGCCCTTAGGCTCCGCCTTGTCGCCTGCCTGACCCCCCCACCACCTTCGCCGTGCCACGGCGAAGGTTCTTCGCGTATTTGATTAGGCCGAGAGGCCGTTTCTCTGTGGGCAGGTACTTCGCTCGCCGCCGCCATTGCTGAGCAGCGAAGCTTCTTCAACCTGCTGCTCCAGGCGAGCCACGCCCAGGTCTGACTCCCAGGCTGTGCGAAGCGTCTTCGCGAAGTGTCCCAGGTGCGCGGCTGGAGCGAGTGCCTCGCGCGAAGCCTCGACCGCCGCTGTTTTCTCCGCACAGGCGCCAAATTGGGGTGGGACATTTAGTCCCACCTCGGAAGACTCCGAAGCGGCGCACTGATACAAATTGAAAAAGTGCTGGAGGCTTATCGCCTCAGCACACGGGGTGAGGTCCCCTTCACCCGCCCGATTACCCGGTCTCGTCCGCGCTCACGCCCCGCGGACCTGGCTCCGACCCGATTAGCCCGACCTGCACTCCTCGCCCACCACCGCACGCCGGTGGGCCTGGACCCGGGCGCGACCCACGTACCCGACTACCCTGTTGCTCTGGGAGAGCTTTCCTAAGAGCGAATTCTGAGAGAGAGTGACGTGGGGGGGGAGGGCAGAGTAGGTTTTGCCCACTGACGTAGACTTTGAAGTGTGCAGGCACAGGTGAACAAAGAAGAAGAACCGTGGAAGAAGAGAAGAAGAAGAAGGCCGACGAAGACTGAAGGAAGGAGGAGCACCGAGCTGCACTGTAGCAGCGGTGACTTAAGTCGTCTGAGTGAAAAATCAGACGGCACTCTGAAGGAAGAGAAGAAAGAAGAAGAAGAAGAACATCACCACTGCTGCAAATAAAAAAGAAGGAAGGAGAGACGACGTCCTGAAAGCAGAAGAAAAAGACCACAAGGAGATAAACAAAGAAGAAGCAGCTGAGACAGAGCTGAAGAAGGAAGACGAGAAGCGCAAGGAAAGAAGAAACAGGACCCGCAGCGAAGATCTGAAGAAAAAGACAGAAGAAGAAGAGCACGAGAGGAAGATCCGAAGAACAGAAGAAGAGAGAAGACAAGAAGAACAGGAAGAGAAGAAGAAGAAGCCAAATTTCCTCCTCTCTCTATTTCTCTCTCTCTTTACCTTTATTTTTTTTTGTAATAGAAACTGTATACCTCTAGAATACGACTTGCTCCCTGAGTTCGACCTCGGGAGAACTGTATTTTCCGAGTAACAAATATTAGCAAATGATGGCAATAACTATCTGTACTACAACGACTTAAGAAAAGTTAGTTGCTGCCACCGTTTCGCCAGCCATCTTTCGAGATTTAGCTTGTCACATATGAGAAAGGAAAGAGCCCTTTAATTCTCATCTCCAATTTTGGGAAGGAGATGACTTTCTCCAAATTAGAATCTTTCATATAAACTTTTGAAAGCCATGCAAAGAGGAAAAGAAAAAAAAGGAAAGAAACCCTCTGTCCCCGCACAAATATATATCTCTCTCATTCTCTTATTTTTCTTTATATAATAGGAGAGGACGGTGGGAGGATCATCTTCGGGGAAGAACTCCCTCTCCACGTCCCTACTGTAAAACAGACACCACCGCAAGCCTCCACTCCGACATCCGCCACGATGAGTTCTCCACGATCGTGCATCGACCTCGACCATGCCACCGCGGACTCCACTCGACTACAACCACTGTGCCATTCTCTTCGACCGTGCTCTGACATCACCCTCTCGACAACAGCTAGCGTGCAACCTCACTGGCCGTTCACCTCCTCCAGAGCAACAGCCACCTCAGATCATGTTCCCACTGGTTCCCCTTCGTTTAAGTCGTTTAGGAGCCTTCTCGGATGTCCAGACTACCACAACACCGTTCGCCACCGACGCTACATGCACCCTCATGCAGCCACGCCCATCGCAACCATGCCTCGCGCGACCACCCTTAGGTGCAGTGTTTAACACGCTAAATCAGTGCTTTAAAAAGTGTCGCGTTGCAGTATAGCTGAAATAGCGTGAAAACAAATACATTTTTTATTGCTCGAAAAAGGTTCTGAGGTCGAACACAGGGAGTAATATGGAATTCAGAAATCAAGATCACAATTTAAACTAAAAGAATTTGCAATAATATCAGGTATCAATGTGCAAAAAGTTGAGAGTAAAATGGTGGTTTAAATCACCATATTCTCCTACAATATTAGCTAAGGGACTCAATGTATATGTATGAAATGAAAACTCAAATTTGTTTGATTTGGAGATCAGACGGTTTAAAGTCGTCTGCTGATGTGATGCAACTCTTCTTCTTCTTCCTATCTCTGACTCTATCTTTCCTCTTCAGCTTCTCTTTCTCAGCTGTGGCTTCTTCTTCTTCTTCTTATTTTTCTCCAAGCCTTCACCTCTTCTTCTTCTGAGCCTTGCTTTGTAACTCCTCTTCTTCGGCCCTTCTTTTCTTCTTCAGAATTTGGCTAAGTGTCAGGGCCAAGCTTCTCAGGGAAAAACCCTCCCCCAACCCACGCAACTCTCGTTCTCTCTTTCTCTCTTTAGGATCCGATCTCCTAGAGCCACAGGTAATTAGGTTATTGGATTCAGGCGCATACCCAGGTCCAGACTCACCGACGTGCGGTGGTGAGCGAGGAGTGTAGGTCTAGGCGGGTTATCGGGTTGAACCAAGTCCGTGTGTACGCGTCACAGACGAGGCCGGGTGAGCAGGTGAGAGGGACCTCACCCCATGTTATGAGGCAAATGGCCTCTAACACAAATTCAATTTATGCGGGTGCACTGCTTCAGCACTTTTCGATGTGGGACTATCCCACTTCCTTCTTTGTGTGCGAACGACTGTAGAGGATGCGACCAATTGAAGGCGAAGAGGAGGTAGACTCCTCCAATTAGCAACTGGGTCACTTCCTAGGCTGATTCCACGCTACCTGGACACAACACCTGTAGTTGCAAGTCGCTAGAACACGCTTCAAGCTCCTTCTAAGAAGCTACGGCAATGGCGTGAACCTATATCTTGAAAATCATAAAGAAGGTCTCTCGACCGCATTAAAATGCTTAGGAAGTGTCGCTAGAGCACGGTGAACTTGTAGAGAGGATCGACGTGGCATATGGATGCGTATGGTGGTTGGTCGGAGTCGGACTGTATGCGTGAAGGTGGTTGTGTTAGGGGCTGAGTTTGGGTGGATGATGTAGCGAATGGAGTGAGGGAAAAGGTGCAGAAAAGTGAAGTGGAGGTTTTGGTGTGGTCGGTGAAGGATTTGGAGTTGTGGCATGAGTGGGGGACTTCACCGGAGGGATTGTCGGAGCAAAAGACGATGAAGTCGCGGAGGAGCATTGGTGGTCAGATTTGGAAAATAAAGAGAGAAGAAAGTAGGAGAGATAAGGAACCTAAGAATCTACTCTAAGGATGAAAAGGTGAAAGGATTCCCACGTCGGTGTGGTTGCGAGATGTGGGGAAGACGAATCTCAGTAGGGAGAGACAGTGGCGAAGATGGGGAAAGGACGGCGATGGCTGGTATTGCACGACGTGGAGGACGGTGAGAAAGACGACTCTGCCACTGGTTTTGTGGTCAGACGATGAGAGGAGTCGGAGAGAGACCGTCGGAGCTTGCGGAGATTTGCGGCCGAAGAGGAGAGAGGAAAAAGGGGACTTCTAGCCGAATTTCAAACTTGGGAAATCCGTTGTGATTTGGGGAGTCTTTTATAGGTCTTTAGAGGGTAGTTAGATCTTGGGAAGCAAGCTTCCCAAGCTTGGAAGGTCGCCAGATTTGGATTTTTTTTGATACCCAATTCTCTCATGCCTTCACATGAGAGATTGGGAAAGATTCGGTGCATAAGAACGGGTTCAGATTGGAGAGGACTTCTCAAGGAGTTTCCCTTCCAATTTTGGAATGGATTCACTATGAAATCAAGGAGAAATCTCCTGTCAAAGATCGTCAGAGTAGGTTTCCTCCGCGATAATGGCAGGGGGACCTAATTGTGAAGACAACGAGGAAGTTAGGGGGCTAAATGCAAGGATTTTTGAAAGTTGGTATAAATGTAATCAGACAGGATCATCTTGCAAACTAGGTCAAGACAAGCTCATCTTAGGTCAAAATTTTGGTACAAACCTAATTTAAACCTAAGAAATCCAATGGTGAAGTTGGATTTTGGTTTTGACCACGTTTGACTGGGTAATTATGCAAAAACCCAAATTAGGGCAAATATCTGTCTAAGACTCCATTTTGGGTCAAGATGGGTTCTGATGGTCAAGTTGAAGGTCCTAAACCCTAGAGAATATTTTTCTATGATTTTTAGAGGGTTTAGGTGAATTTTATCTTGACTAGAACCTTGTTTAATTAAGTGAGTCTGTTTTTAGGGTTTCAAGTCATTTAATTCTCAAAACATGTGCAAACCCTTTTCTGATTAATCTAACCCACTTGTTACCTTTTTAGGACCTTTTGACCCTTAATGAACCCCTAGGAAAACCCTTGGTTGTACTGCATTTATGATGAGCTGGTAAAATTATAGTTTTTACCCTAATTTCTTATCTTTCCCTCAGAATGCTTAAGCAATGAAATATGACCTTCAGTTGTTTATGTAGGAGAATTTAGAGACTTAATCAGATCAAATTAAGCTAGTTATGGCTCATGATGGTGTTCCCATCATGCAGCCATAGCCCGCGCGTCCGCAACCCCTCGTGCAGCCACGCGTAGCCACGGCAACGACCGCACGCCTCCTCCTCAAAGCATTGTTCATCATCTTCCCTGATAGAACCCACCCACTGTCGGGCTCCTCCACACATAGCCATCAACTTCAGCCATGAAGCTTTACGCCGCTGACGCCAACACGCCCCCTTCTCTCTCACGAGTACAACCACGCCCTCTGATAGGCCAACCGTGCTCTATGCGCACGTGAGAGGACCCACTGCCTGCGAGCTCCTCTTCACCGTCCGGCTGACTCTAGCCGTCATTCGTCGTGCCACCACCGCCATTGGAGCGGCTTTGCTCTCCTCGACCTCCTTTGAGCTTCCTATGGCCTGTCGTCCTTACTTCTTCTCCCACGTGTAAAGGGGTAAGGATCCCCCATTTTGCAATAATAGAGGCCCTATTAAAATTTACATCTAAATGCCATTGGAAACTCTTTAATTTTTTATTTTTATTATTATTGAGGTGAATTTGCAAAATGGCACTTATACTTTATCGTAATTGTTCAAGCCATATTGATCACTTTTGATTGCATCAATTGCGACTCAAATTTGTAGTCTGATATGCATGCAAGTGAAAATTGCATGGGATGCCATTGCACATGCAATATTCACATATTTGGAGCTTTGATTTCTTATGTGAAATTTACATAAATAACCCTTGACTTCTCTATAAATTGGGGGTTCACATTCAAAGCAACATATCCATTAATTGTTTTGACGAATATTTCTATGCAACCATCTTTCATCTCTGTAAACATGATTGTTACTTATCTGTGATCCTATTGGTCTATTCCTCCCCGTGGATACGATTTGATCCACCAAGGTTAGTTTTCACTGATATATATTTTTGATCTGGGATTTTTCCACCACGCAATTTATACTATGACGACACATCTGATTATATTTTTTGACTATCTTTATTTTTTGATATATCATCTTCCAAGTGAAATTTCCCGATCACTAAGCTTCCTAAAGACTCCTTAGCTATCTTAGCTAACTAGTTCTCAATCGGTAGTTAAGCTTGAAGGAGTTGAGTTGAGTTGAGCTTCTTGAGCTGGAGATGAGTTGTCTTGAACAAGAATTTAGCAGGTTGATGACTCTTTAACTAGCTTAGCTAACTAATTCAAGACTTGTAGCTAAGCTCCATGGAATTGAGTTGCCATGAGCTGGAAGGAGCTGAAGATGAGCTAGATGAGATGAGCTGGAATGAGCTAGGATCCAGCTAAGATGAGTTGGAAGGAGTTGGGATCTAGGCGGAATGAACTTCTATCTCCTCCTAAGGTTTGTGCCTTTCACATTGCTTGGGTTTAGATGATTTCTACAATATTCTCATCCCTGGAAAACAAATGGAACACATAAGAACATGAAATGATGCTAATGCATGCCTAAACCCTAGAATGCATGAAATGCTAAATGCAACCCAACACCATAATGCAATGCAGAAAGCCTAGGAACTAGATGTGATTTTTAGCTTAAAAATGATGATAAACTGGTGTTTATCACACCCCCATGCTTATCTTTTTGTTAGTCCCTTAGCAAAATTGTTTCGCAAGATGGTATTATAAAAAACTTTTTTTTTTTTGTTTTTGAGAACATTTATATGGGACTTTGGTTGATTTGAAAAGTAATGAAGGTATGAGATTTGTTTAAGATAAAACATTAGGATTTATCCTTGGATCCAAAGGTTAGCATAAAACATGATATGTGAATCTGCCAAAGAATTTGACAAATTTCTCCCTTCTGATTCCAATTATCCCACAAACAGTTTTCATAGTAAGGACCTCCTTGACTTAAGAAATTGATCCAAAATTTGCGTGACGATGAAAAATCAAGTGTCAGTGCCTTGTAAATGGCCAACACTCACTTGTTTTTGTTTTTTCTTGAAATTATATTTTGTGGCACCTTTATACAAGAACAAGGGAGAGATACAAGATTGTTCCAACTATAGAGGTACTAAATTGATGAGTTATACGATGAAACTTTGTTTGACAATAATTGAAAGAAGGGTAAAAAAAGTCTCTGTAGTAATTGAAAATCAGTTTGGCTTTATGCCAGGCCGGTCTACTATTGAGACAATACATCTCTTGAGATGTATAATAGAGACATATAAAGTTAAGAAGGATTGACATATGATTTTTTTTGATTTGGAGAAGGCCTATGATTTTGTCCTAAGAGATATCTTGTAGAGAATTTTGGAGAAAAGACAAGTGCCAGTTTTATATATCAACCTCTTAAAGGATATGTACTATGAAGCAGCAGCTTGTGTAAGGACTAAGGATGATTTAATGGACTACTTTGATATCACCATTGGTCTGCATCAAGAATAGACTTTAAGCCCTTATCCTTTTGCCTAGGTCATGGATGAGTTGGTGAAGCATATCGAAGCTGAGGTACCATGGTGTATGCTTTTTACTATTAACATTGTGTTGGTTGATGAGACAAAATATGGAGTGAACAGAAAACTTGAACTTCAGAGAGAAGCCTTGGAAGATAAAAGATTACACATAAGTAGGGTGAAGACTGGGTATATGGAATGCAAGTTTAGTAGTAGAGGAAACAATAAAGGGATTTATGTAAAAATTGAAGAAGAGTGCATTCCAATGAAAGATATTTTTTAAGTACATGGGATTCATTTTCCAACAAGATGGTGGAATTAATGGAGATGTTATACATAGAATTAATGCAGGTTTGTTGAAATGGGGGGGTGCGTCTGGTGTTCTCTGTGATTAGAGGGTTCCTTTAAAAGTCAAAGGAAACTACTATCGAGCTGCGGTAAGACCAACCATGTTGTACGGTGCTGAATGCTAGGCTATCAACTATAGGCATGTACAGAAGATGTCTGTGGAAGAAATAAAGATGTAAGATGGATGTATGGTCATACAAGAAAGGACCGTATTTCAAATGAGATTATTAGAAAAAGGTTAAGGTGGCACCGATAGAGGATAAAATGAGAGAGGCACGTCTAAGGTGGTTTGGACATTTACAAAGAAGGCTACTAGATGCTCCAATTAGGAGATGCGAGAAGTTGGAGGCTGAACCTACTAAGAGGGGGCGAGGAAAACCAAATAAGTGTTGGAAGGAAACTATCAAGCATGACCTCAATTACTTTAATTAAATTTTGAAATGGCTGAAAAGTGATCTGTGTGGGGGCAAAGAATCCATATAATCGACCCCACTTAGTATGGGAAAAGGTTTGGTTGTTGTTGTTGTTATCTTGAAATTATATTTTGATGTTTTTGTTGTTTTCCCCCCTATGCTTGACCTCAAATTAACCTTAACAGATGCCGGAATCCTTGTCCTTGTTACCAATCATCGAGGAGGCTCTTGCTCTGACGATATAAAAGCACCATCCAAGACACCTCCTAGAGCCCTACAACCCGACACCTCGTGGCGCCGTGAGAGGAACTCCCAGCGAATTCAGGCTCTCGCTTTAATACTTTAGGATGGTATTGTCTGAGACACTTTAACTGCAAGATGTGCTTATATGCTCTGTATATAGATATGGAGCAAGCACCGAGGGGGCAACATGTTGGCACCACTTCCTCAAAGGAGAGTTTTCTCCTTCTTTATGGTAGGAACTAATCCAATCAAGACTGCTTTAGATTTCACCTTAAGTTAAATACAAGGAATTATTTATTTATGTGTTTTTTGGCTTTTTGTTTTTGTTGGCTTGTGTGTGTGAAATTTTGACACTTGAGTTTCAAAAGAAATTCAAATTTCTGGGTCCAAAATAAAGTCAAGTACTATCCAAATTGCCAGACAGAATCAGCGACAATCAGTTTCTTCAGGGATTCAAGAGGATTTCTTTGTGAGATAAATTGATCGATTCTAAATTTTTAGACATAAGAAGTCTAACCAAAAGATCCTTAGATTCGTCCTTAAGTTTGTTTAAGATTGATCCCTTGCGTACCTTTTTTTGAAATAAAGTCACAACCTTGATCCCATGTTTTTGAAAGTCCTCAAAACTTTCTTTTTGAAAGGCAATTCATAATTTTTATGGGTTAAAAATGAATGTATGCGAAATGTATGTGAATGCAAGAATGCAAGGATGAATGCAAAGATTTTTTTTCTCTTTATAGGTTCTAAAAATCCTAAAATAATCAACAAAATTTAAAGCTTCTCCCCATGCTAAAGCTATGTAATGTCCTCCTGCATAAGGAAGGAGAAAGATATCAACTGAGTGAGAATAGGTTGAAATTAGGATGGTCAGAACCTAAGAAAAAGAATAAAAAAGGAAAGTAGGAAAAATGATGGGTTGCCTCCCGTCTATGGCTGTCTTTTATGCCTTTTCAACTGGCGTAGTGTGTAGCATGACAGGAGGAATGTCATCAAGGTAATTAGAAATGTGGATGCCCTCTGCAATTAAATCTTCCTCTTGTTCCCCAGAAAGATGAGAATTGAGAAAGAGGGGATAGGTGCGATCAATGGAAACATCACTCGATTCTAGCCAGGGTTTTAACTCTGCATGCAGGCCAAGCTTACGGGGATCAGGTGGAAGGTCCAAGGTATAGGGAAAGTTAGAGCAATCAGGGGTGAAGATTGGAGATGAGGTTAGGGTAGGACGGTGAGGTGAATCACAGTGGGGGGTCTGATAAGTCAAAAAGAGGGGTAGGGTTAAGGCAATTTCTCAATTGTGAAGTAATATGTTAAAGCGCTTTGATTGTGTTTTAAAATCGTACGTCGTAATATAGGTGGCTAAAGCGAATTAACATTTAAATTTATATTACTCAAATTAACAGAAAAATCTGAGGTTGTCTTTGGGAGCAAACATAGATGCGCGAATACCACTACATTTTTTACACATGATCTTGGTGAACTTGTATTAGAGATCAATTTTTAAAATCAAACAAGTTCAATTTCTACGCTTGGTTCTACGTAGAATGATATTAAATACAATTCAAGTCTAGGGGATAAATAATTACCTATTGCTCAATAAAATGGAATAATCAAGTCTTAACGAGATTAAGCAATAAATAATCATTAACAGAAATGTTTGAGCAGGTTAAAACAATAAAAGTTTATTTCAACCAAAGTATAAGCCAAGTCAATAACTACTACAAATCAGTCCTTAGACTGTTGCTATCAGGACCCTAAGATATTGCATTTAGGTCCCTGCAAACCTTTCTTCTCGCGGATGGGTCCTTCTTCTTTTCTTCTTCTTCTTCTTCTTCTTATACTTACTATGAAGCTTCAGAGGAGCCACAAGGAAACATTCACGACGAGATCTAACTGTTAGATCGCTCGCATAGGAGCTGAGGTGAATCCCGAGGGGTCGCCTGGCCATGCGGTGGTGGCCGATCTGAGATTTGCAAGGCGAGGTTGGCGAATGACGTCGTTGAAGGGGTCGACGGTGCCATGAATCCGACAAGTTGGTTGGATCTCGTCTGTGCATGAAACAACCCTGTGGAGGGGGCAAGATGTTCCTCGTGCCGTGGGGAAGCCTCTCGAGAAGCTTGGAAGCTCACGGACGCCGAAGTGCTGTGGTCGGGAACAAGGAAGAGGATGGAGGCGATGAAGGTCATCTGTGCGTTGGAGAGGGCTTCGGGCTCAACCGAAGGGTTAACGAGAATCGGCCAACCTTGTTGAAGGTGATGATGGTGGTGGATTGCTGCAAGAATGTCGGAGATGGGCCCCCGAATGCGTCGAGGCCGGCGGCGTTGGGTTGTGTTCGATGGGGTCGATGAGCTAATGAAACCTTAGATTAGGAGAGGGGTTTTGTTCTCCTCGTCGAGGTGAAGGTTGTGGGATGAACGGTGATAGGCGAGGGTGGACGGAGCAGTGAGGCCATGTCACCGGAGTGTGGCTGGCAAGGTCGCTGAAATTTGGCCGGCGAGATGAGGAAGATGATGGCGTAGAGTGGTATTTGGAGTCTAAACCTATATCTAAAGGTCCTAATCTAATTTAGAAGAAGATGGGAAGAAAGGGATATACCTAGAAGATGACGAGGAGGATGAGAAGGTGGCCGACATGACCACTAGTCATGAGGAAGAAGAAGAGGACGACAGAGAGATTTTGGAGTCGAGGAAGAGGGTAGGAGAGTCAATTTTTTGATGGAAAGCACGACGGCGACGAGGGAAGAAGCCCTCTATCAATTGCACAATAGAGCGGCTGACAAAGGAGGTTGAGAAGCTCCAAGGTCATCGTTAATGGTGGCATCGAAGATGAAGAAAGGGGGTAATGGTGCACCAAAACGTGACGAAAAGAAGTAGCGTTTGATGGTGGAGGATTAAAGCTTGTCAGCACACGAGGAGAGGGTCGAAGGTTACGGGAATGGCTCGCCGGAGTTGCATGGCCGGCGGATGTAGAGGTAGAGGTTGGAGGCGGTGCTGGCAGGGGCATAAACGCAAGAAAATCAAAGTTAAGGGGGTATTTGTAAGAAAATTAGGATTTAAGGGCCAAATTACAAAATTTACCAAGATGAAGTCTAAATGAGCCCAAATTTTTATGGTAGCCTAATTTAGACAAAAGGAAGTTGATGGTGACTTCAATTTTGTATTTTGATGTTGTTATGACCCGATTCCCGAATCCCTACAAGACACGAGAATCGGATCGACTCGACTGATTCCAAGACCCAGTTGTCCAATGAGAAAGTAACCAAAAGGCAGTAAAGTAAACCACATTCACCATTCAAGTAACTAACAGTAAAAAAAGTATAGTAGTAAAGAAAGAACTACTACAGTACACACCACCACAACAGTAGAAAATTAAAAACAGGTACAGAAATATGAAGTCTACAATGAAAGAGTACAAAAGTGTAACAAATATTCACTACTACAAGAACGGGTACAACACAAGTACAACTACTGGGCTTTACTAGGCCCAGCACCCTCCGCAGTCGTAGGCTCTGGCTGCTCAACACCTGGTCTTGAGAAAGGTGGTAAGTATGACATGTCAGCGAAACGCTGAGTAGAGTGGCAACCAGCTAGCTAAGAAAAACAGTAAAGGTGGACAAGTAGTTGTTGTTTTTAATTTCTTTCTTTATTTATCTATTTACCCTTTCTTGGTTTATTTCTCAGGTCATTCTCTTGATCTCGAATGTTCCTCGTGAGAACGATCTTGATTGCAGTCTTTTCCGAAAAGTAGAAGTAGCACGTGGTGCTCTCCTGGCAGGGAGAGTCCCCCGTGGTGGTCCTACCCTCAGTCAACCATCCCAAGGTCGCTGACAGATGTAACGGTGACAACGACACACGCGATAAACGCACGGGTAGCTACCTCGCACTGGCACGCGGTCAGTCGTTTCCATTAACGGGTGTGCCTAAAGCACAGCACGGAACCAATATAGGGCAGAGCCCTCTCAGTAACAGGGGTCTAGCCCCTCCACAGTAACCAAACAGGGGTCTTGCCCCTCCACAGTCCACGCACCCTCGCCTGGCTACCCTGGTTTGCCCAGTGGGCCTAACAAGTCAGTGTAGGACGGCTAGCTGAACCCCGGGTCCCGTGGGGTGGCTAGCTCCCTCCCTACACTAGTAGCTCTCCTCGGTACGGTGTGCGCGAGGGCCAAAAGTCGGTACAATGTGGCCAGACCTAACCCCGGGTCTCAACCCTAGGGCGGCTGGCTCCACTCTGCATTAAGAGGTAACAGGTGCTTCCCTTGGTACTACGTACCCAAGGGACAGCACACTTCCCAGTACATGCCTAGATTCATTTCATTTATTTTCAGGAGCTCTACTCCTAATTCCCCGAAGGGTTCATGCTCATGTTCCTCAGGCTAAGCCATACTAGGTTTCATCATTTCAGGTTTATTCGCATGTAGTACGTGTTTCCAATATTCAAACTTTCTTTTCCAATTTACATACATGCAGCTCATATTTAATTTCAACAATAGGAATTACATGTAGCAGTTACTAACAACAATACTCTACATTTCACAGGCAGCTGTTATCCGGCAATTATTATTATTCTATCTACTCATCCAAGACTGCAATTCAGGCATTCAATACAATCGTTCCAGTGTTTCTAGTCCTAGGATTCATGCCATACCCTAGGATCTATCGTTCAATCTAGTGTTTATGGTCCTAGGATTCATGCCATACCCTAAGATTTATCATTCAATCTGGTGTTTATGGTCCAAGGATTCATGCCATACCCTAGGATCAATCATTCATTTCAGACATGTAGTTAAGTTTGTAATTAACTAAGGTAAGCCACTCAACTCACAAAACTGGGAGAAATGGGGGCGTGATTGGCAGGTCCACGTGCCTCCGCAACCCCTAAATCCGCAACAGAATGAGGTCCTAACACAAGGATCAACCACAAGAAACCACTCAGAACAGGATAAAAGTATTTCAAACAAGTAAAGGAACTTATACGAAGAAGAACAGAATCTGAAACGCAGAAATCAGACCTCAAACGGACCCTAAACGGGTCAAAAATGATAATTCTGACTCAAATCAGACGTCTGGAACACCTTCCAGATGTCTTAAAAGGGGTCCAGATCCATACCTCACTCTGTGCTGCTACTTTGATGTCAGGGGTCCTGCTGAACCGTCTGGACCTAGTTCCAGATGTCCGACTATCTCTCCAGATGTTAGGAGACCCTCTCCACCGTCTAGTGACTCACCCAGACGTCTGAATCGCATGGGAGGGCATGTCCCGTGCCTTCCCGAAGCGAAGCCTGCACGCACACGCAAAACTCTCTCATCACGACATGCAACAAAGCTTCGGCGGAATGGCCTGCATGGCTGTATTCGCAAAAAGAAGCATAGGAGGAAATACATACCTCTCAGTCGTCTAGAGCTCCCTCCAGACGTCGTCCACGTCATCTGGATGTAGGTCCAGATGTCTGATTCTGTGAAAAATCCCAGAATCAGAACCTCCTATGTCTTCTTCCCGCTGCGCGCGACCTCGCCGCGCAGTCGCTCGTCCGCGGCTCTGCTGCAGCAGCGTCGGGGAGACTCCCCGACACACACTCCGCCTCGCGCACATCGGCAGGCCTCGAGCTGCTCCGGCGAGCTCTCTCTCTCACGGCTCACGCGCTCTCTTCTCTTCCCTCTCGCTACTCTTCTCCTCTCCGCCGCTGCACTCGGCTGTAGCTGCCGCGCTTGCTCTCACTCTCGCTCTTGCGCTGGAGGAAAGAGGAGACGGATGGGGTGGGGTGGCGTGAGGGAGAGGAGGGGGTATTTGTAGGCATGGGGGAAAAACTTTTGCAAGTCTGTGAGGGAAGAAGGAAGAGAAGAAGGCGGCTGGGGCTCAGCCACGCGTAAACTTGCGGTCGTATGCACGCAAAAATTTATTTTTAGACGTCTGGAAAGGTGTTCGGACGTCTGACGAGACTTTTGGCCCAAGTCCTAGACATCTTAAAGTGCTTTGATGGCACGGGTCTTAACAACAAAACAAACTTAAGGGAAGTTTCATCCTCGAAACTTGCGCTAACTAGGGGGCGAAAAAAGAACAACATACGCATAACAAACTCAAAGAGGACCGAAGCCGGTCCGAAAAGGCGTACCCCCAAAGAGCTCCGGGTACCGCTCTCGCATCGCCGCCTCAGGCTCCCAGGTAGCCTCCTTGTATCGCTGGCTCCTCCACAGGACCTTCACCAGGGGTACTTGCTTCCATCTCAGACTACGGACGGCTCTGTCGAGAATCTGCATTGGCCGCTGGGGTAGGTCAGGCCGTCCCCCACGTGGCTTAGAACGTGACTGGGATCGGCGACGTATTTCCTGAGGTTGGACACGTGGAACACGTCGTACACACCAGAAAGCTGGGGAGGAAGGCCAAGCCTGTAAGCAACGGGTCCAACCCGCTCCAAGACCTCAAAGGGTCCCACAAACCTCGGCGTGAGCTTCCCTCTCACCCCAAACCGCTGCAGGCCCTTCATGGGCAAAACATGAAGGAAGACGTGGTCCCCAACCTCAACCCAACTCAAGGGTGCCATACATCTCCGTCCGTACAGAGCCTCGTAGGGTGCCATGCCGATGCTCGAGTGATAGCTGTTATTATATGCAAACTCCGCCAGGGGCAAGTGCTCCTCCCAAGAGCCCCTCCAGTCTAGTACACAAGCACGCAAAAGGTCCTCAAGTGTCTGTATCGTGCGCTCAGACTGCCCGTCCGTTTGGGGGTCGTATGCTATACTGAACCACAACTGTGTCCCCAAGGCCTGCTGAAACTCAGCCCAAAACTGGGACGTAAAACGGGTATCCCGATCGGATACGATCTCCCGCGGAACTCCATGTAGACATACCACGTCGCGGATATACCTCTCTGCTAACTGTGCTGGTCCCAAGGTGACTCGAATCGGCAAGAAACGTGCCGTCTTCATCAATCTGTCTACGATCACCCAGACTGTGTCGTGTCCTCGCTGGGTAACGGGCAAGCCCACCACCAAGTCCATGATGATGCTCTCCCACTTCCACTCTATCACTGGAAGTGGCTACAACGGCCCTGCAGGCCTCTGATGCTCGACCTTCACCTGCTAGCACACTAAACACTGCTGTACGAATTCACCTACGTCCCACTTCATTCCCCTCCACCAAAAGTCGCGTCTCAAATCATGGTACATCTTTGTGTTTCCGGGATGTATGGTGAACTTGGAACCGTGTGCCTCAGTCAGGAGCTCTCTCAACAGCTCCTCGTTCCTGGGAACGCACAAACGTCCCCTCATGTGCAGTACCTGGTCTGTAAAGGAGAAGTCCCCAGGGTCTCCTGACAGTACTCTGCCATGTAATCACTGCAAGTATGGGTCGGCCATCTATCCAGTGATGATGCGGTCTATTAGCTCTGGCCTCATTTGTCGTGTCACAGTCACTGCCCCACAGTGCCCCAGTAACTCTAGGGGTCGCCAACTGCCCATCTCCTCCATGAGACTCCAACTCTGCGCTTGTAAACTGGCCAAGTGGGCGGGCGCCTTCCAGCTCATGGCGTCAGCCACCACGTTGGCCTTCCCCGGGTGGTAGGAAATGCTGTAGTCATAGTCCTTCAGGAGCTCCAACCAATGTCTCTGTCTCATGTTGAGCTCTTTCTGATCAAATAAGTATCTAAGGCTCTTATGATCTGTGAAAATCTCAAAGGTCTCACCGTACAAGTAGTGCCTCCAAGTCTTCAGTGCGAAGGCGACAACTGCCAGCTCCAGGTCGTGGGTAGGGTTGCCATGCTCATGGGGCATCAGTTGCCGCGAAGCGTAAGCGATAATGTGACCCCTCTGCATGAGCACACCCCCTAACCTCTGCAAAGAGGCGTCCGTGTACACAACGAACCTGCTACTACTTTCTAGGATGGTGAGCACGAGAGCCGAAGTCAGCCTCTCCTTCAGCTCCTGAAAACACGCCTCACAAGCGTCTGTCGAAGAAAAGGGCACGTCCTTCCGGGTCAGCTGTGTCATAGGACGTGCAATCTGCGAGAAGCCCCAGATAAACTGCCTGTAGTAGCCTGCCAGTCCCAAGAAACTACGAATCTCTGTAACAGTACGCGGTCTCTCCCACCTGAGCACTGCCTCAACCTTAGCTAGGTCCATAACCAAGCCATCCCCGGAGATCACATGACCCAAGAAGGTCACCTCCCTCAACCAGAACTCGCACTTCCTGTATTTGGCGTATAGCCTACGTCGTCTCAGTGTGTCCAAAACCATCCGCAAGTGCTGCCTGTGCTGCGCCTGATCCCGATAGTAAATGAGCACATCATCAATAAATACCACCATGAACTTGTCCAAGTACGGCCTGAACACCCGGTTTATCAAATCCATAAAGGCAGCGGGGGCATTGGTCAGCCCAAACGGCATGACCAGAAACTCGTAGTATCCGTACCGGGTGCGGAAAGCTGTCTTGGAGACGTCTGCCTCCTTGATC
Source organism: Thalassia testudinum (assembly GCA_037157565.1). NCBI lineage: Eukaryota > Viridiplantae > Streptophyta > Magnoliopsida > Alismatales > Hydrocharitaceae > Thalassia > Thalassia testudinum. The sequence goes on from JAZHRO010000024.1 coordinate 94,769,542, forward strand.
CTCAACTGGTGGTACCCAGACCTCAAGTCTATCTTGGAGAATACCGTGGCACCTCGCAGCTGGTTAAACAAGTCGTCAATCCTTGGCAGCGGATTCCTGTTCTTGATGGTAACCCTATTCAGTTGTCTGTAGTCCACACAAAGGCGTAAGGTACCATCCTTCTTTTTCACGAACAATACCGGGGCTCCCCACGGAGACGCACTGGGCCTCACAAAGCCCTTCTCCAGAAGGTCCTACAACTGAGACTTGAGCTCTCGTAGCTCAAGTGGTGCCATCTTGTACCAGTGAGATCTCAAACTCGATCTCACACTTGGGTGGTAGTCCTGGCAACTCATCTGGGAACACGTCGGGGTACTCTCTAACCACCGGGATACTTTGAAGGTCTACCATAGGGCTGGGCTCCACCACCACACAAGATAGAAAGCCCTCACACTCCTGGCTTAAAAGTCTCGCCACCTGAAGTGCAGAAATGCACCTGAAGCCTCCGTCCTCTGGCTGCCCGTGGAACTCGAAAGAAGGCAACTCCAGTATGGAGAAGACGATTTTCCTCTCAAAGCAGTCCACCAAGGCATGGTAAGCGGACAACCAGTCCATCCCCAGAATCATGCCAAAGTCCTCCATCTGTATCATGATCAGGTCAGCAGGAAGGCTGTGTCCCCCAACTCTGACCTCACAACCTGTGTACACCTCCTCAGCTGTAAACAGCTGACCACCTGGACCTCTGATCACGAACGGATCTTCTAACAACATACAGTCCTGCCCCAAACTAACCGCAAAACTGGCAGCGACAAATGAGTGCATGGCGCTGGATTCGAAAAGCGTGTAAACGTGTCTACCGGAAACTGAAACCATACCTACCACCACTGATCCCAAAGCTCTGGCGTCTCTGTGTGTCAGGGCGTTGATATGCCCTTCAGCCTTAGGTGTGGACGAAGCAGCCACACTCTGCGTCGGATAGGTAGCCGCTGGCCGGTACCCTCCCCGCGACTGCTGTCCTCCTCCTCGCGCCTGGAAACCACGACCTCCAGCTCGTCCTCTGGTGCTTGGCGCGGGGAGCATCTGCTGACCTCCTGCCCTCAACGGGCAGTCCCTCCTAATGTGGCCTGGCTGGCCACACTGGTAGCAAAGGGGGACTCGACTCTCGCCCACAATGGGTCCCTGCTGACGGCTGGGAGGGGGTCTGATACTGGCAGCTGCCCCCTGTAGGGGGCCCCCAAAGGCCGATGACGGCCCCGCAAAGCGTGATAGCTCTCCTGCGGGTGACACGTGCCTCCTCTCTCGTTGGCCCTGTGAGTAGTCTAGCTAGTAGGGCCTCTTTCGTCCGCTGTCAGTGTCACGTGCGGACGGGTTGGTCTCTTCATACGTCATAGCTGCCTCCGCCACCCTCGAGAACGTAGGCAGCTTCAGGGGTTTGACATAACCCCGAATAGCAGGCCGGAGCCCCTTGGTGAACCTCCAAAGGCGCTTCTCCTCGGTAGCCATGCTGTCGGTGCGAAACGAGATAGCTCTAGGAAACGCGTGCGGTATGCTCTCACGGTCATCGTCCCCTGGAGGAGAGTGTGGAGCTCCCGCCTCCTCTGGTCTTGCCATGTCTGGGGGAAGTACTACTTGCAGAAGAGGGTGACGAACTGGTCCCAAGTCGGCTCGTCCCTCTCTTGACCTCTGACCGCCCTCCACCTGTGTGTTGCACTCTCCAGCTGGTACGTGACAAAGGCCACGTGGCACTCAACACAGGGGTGAAGGGTGTCGAATACCTTCTTGATCTACTTGAGCCAGTCCTCCACCTCGGTCGGGTCCTCATCCCCCTTGAAGGAGGGGGGCTTCAGCTTTCCGAATTGCCCGAAAAGCTTGTAATGGTGCTGAAGGGGAGGCATTGGTACGCCTCCAAGTAAAGAGGCCTCGTGCTCGGAAGTGCCGGAGGAAGGTGGGGGTGGTGGAGGCCCACCCCCTCCCCCACGTCCAGCGAAGTGTCCGTCGCGTGGTCCCATACAGGACTCCTCCGCAGCCCTAGGGAGAGGCGCTCGTGGCGGCGGGTGGAGCTCCTCTCGCACGACCTCCCGTATCAGCTGGGCGAGATCCTGGTCCTGAATGCCCGGGAGCAGTAGCTGGTCCACTGAGGCGTCAGGCTCAACGCGCTCGCCCGTCCGACCTCGTCCTCGGCCGCGTCCGCGGCCTGCCTCGCTACCTCCTCGTCGAGGCATCTCCTGCAAGGAGACACGAACACGAAACAGAAATGACATCAATACTAATCAGCATTCAACGAAGGAACCCTAGAACGGATGTCAAAAGGTACGTTGTGGTGGTTACTCTAGTTTCAAACACGTGAATTAGTTATTTTCCAGCCAGTTGGTTCACTTCTTGGGACGACCTTGTTCTGATACCATCTTGTTACAACCCGATTCTAGAATCCCTACAGGACACAAGAATCGGATCGACTCGACTGATCCCAAGACCTAGTCGTCCAACGAGAAAGTAACCAAAAAGCAGTAAAATAAACCACATTCACCATGCAAGTAACTAACAGTAACAAAAGTATAACAGTAAAGAAAGAACTACTACAGTACACACCACCACAACAGTAGAGAATTAAAAACATGTACAAACATATGAAGTCTACAATGAAAGAGTACAAAAGTGTAACAAATACTCACTACTACAGGAACGGGTACAACACAAGTACAACTACTGGGCTCTACTAAGCCCAGCACCCTCCGCAGCAGTAGGCTCTGGCTGCTCAACACCTAGTCCTGAAAAGGGTGGTAAGTACGACACGTCAGCGAAACGCTGAGTAGAGTGGCAACCAGCTAGCTAAGAAAAATAGTAAAGGTGGACAAGTAGCTGTTGTTTTTAATTTCTTTTTTTATTTTTCTATTTACCCTTTCTTGGTTTATTTCTCAGGTCTTTCTCTTAATCTTGAATGTTCCTCGTGGGAACGATCTTGATTGCAGTCTTTTCCGAAAAGTAGAAGTAGCACGTGGTGCTCTCATGGCCGGGAGAGTCCCCCGTGGTGGTCCTACCCTTAGTCAACCACCCCAAGGTCTATGACAGACGTAACGGTGACTACGGTACGCACGATAACCGCACGGGTAGCTACCCCGCACTGGCATGCGGTCAGTCGTTTCCGTTAACGGGTGTGCCTAAAGCACAGCACAGAACCAGTATAGGGCAGAGCCCTCTCAGTAATAGGGGTCCAGCCCCTCCACAGTAACCAAACAGGGGTCTTGCCCCTCCACAGTCCGCGCACCCTCGCCTGGCTACCTTGGTTTGCCTAGTGGGCCTAACAAGTCGATGTAGGACGGCTAGCTGAACCCCGGGCCCCGTGGGGTGGCTAGCTCCCTCCCTACACTAGTAGCTCTCCCCGGTACGGTGTACGCGAGAGCCAAAAGTCGATACAAAGTGGCCAGACCTAACCCCAGGTCTCAACCCTAGGGCGACTGGCTCCACTCTGCACTAAGAGGTAACAGGTGCTTCCCTTGGTACTACGTACCTAAGGGACAGCACACTTCCCAGTACATGCCAAGATTCATTCCATTTATTTCCAGGAGCTCAACTCCTAATTCCCCATAGGGTTCATGCTCATGTTCCTCAAACCAAGCCATACTAGGTTTCATCATTTTAGGTTTATTCTCATGTAGCACGTGTTTCCAATATTCAAACTTTCTTTTCCAATTTACATACATGCAGCTCGTATTTAATTTCAACAACAGGAATTACATGTAGCAGTTACTAACAACAGTACTCTACATTTCACAGGCAGCTGTTATCCAATTACAGGCAATTATTATTATTCTATCTACTCATCCAAGACTGCAATTCAGGCATTCAATACAATCGTTCCAGTGTTTCCAGTCCTAGGATTCATGTCATACATTAGGTTCTATCATTCAATCTAGTGTTTCTAGTCCTAGGATTCATGCCATACCCTAGGATCTATCATTCAATCTAGTGTTTCTGGTCTTAGGATTCATGCCATTCCCTAGGATCTATCATTCATTTCAGACATGTAGTTAAGTTTGTAATTAACTAAGGGAAGCCACTCTACCAGCAAAATCGGGAGTAATGGGGGCGTGATCGGTAGGTCCACGTGCCTCCGCAACCCCCAAGTCCGCAACAGAATGAGGTCTTAACACAAGGATCTGTTGGTGCTAGAGCACCACGATCATTTGTTTTGATGATAACAAAACACGTGTTATTTAACATTTGCAATTTGAGTCCTAGATTTCAGGTCAATTGCAAATGAAGACGTGTTTAGACGGAACTCGAGCTCACATCCAGGACGGATTGGAGGAGCTTGACGGAAAACAGAGGAGGTTCACGTGGAGCGACAAATTGAAGATAGAAGACAAGAAGAATATGATAGATTCTTTTTAATCCTTTCATGTACTTTTATCTTTATTTTTCTTGCTCTTTATTTTCCTTAGAAAATTATGTTAAAGAGCCTCAAAGTACCCTAACAGTAGTCCTAGGAACACCGGCACAACCCTAGGATACTTAGGTTTTCTGTAGAACACTTAGAAAACCAATATAGGGTTAAAACAGACTTTCCAGACGTCTAATTCACAAATCAGACGTCTGATAAAGAATTTTAAGACGTCTTACTGTTGTTTCAGACGTCTGATAACTGTTAGGCTGGACATAGTTAGTTCTGTCTGATGAAATCAGACGTCCAGACCTTAGACCAGACGTCTTAGGAGACGTCTGATGACTTTGCCAGACGTCCAATTAGTGGACCGTTGGCTGGCTTAGAACATACTCAAGATTATGACCGTTAGAGCCTTATCAGACGTCCATAGGACTTTACAGACGTCTGATAAATGACCGTTTTGCCTCGGCTGACCCAAAATCTCTTCTCAGAGATTTTCTAGCCGTTGCAACGTGTGGAAATCAATTCCCACAGTAAAAGTAGGTTTCCAGACGTCCATATTTAGTGCCAGACGTCCTGTATGTCGTCTGATGGACTTGCACAAAAACCCTGTTTAGATCTGATTCAAGTCAGGGAGAAACCCGCATAGAATCAGACGTCTGACCTTGAAATCAGACGTCTTAAAGTGGCCTTCCAGACGTCTGATGACAGAGTTAGACGTCTGATAACCCTGTCAAATGTAATCATTATCCTGATTTCGGCCTGATTCTCTTGGACTTTGTTCCCAACGGCTATAGAACCCTTTCTAAGCCTTCCAAAGCCTTCCTAAGGCCTCTATAAATAGAGGGGAACCTTTGTAACACATACACACACCTAAGCAACATACTTTCCACTCTTTTGTGTCTTCCTTGCTCTCTAAGCTCAAGTTCTATATCTTGAGAGCTAAATTCAGTTTGCGCACCCGCTCTCCCGCTGTTGTTCACGAGAGCGACGTAGCGCCATTGCGTGGCACACGCACTGCATCATCGTCGACGCACTCCTTGCAAAGGGGAGTTTCCTATTTCCTATAGAAGCTAGGTTTAATTATTTTGTTGGCTCTATAGGACTATTGTTTGTTTTATCTTTGTCTTTTGGTTCCCGTCTCCTTCATGGGACAAAATCCTTCTCGTGGAGAGAAGGGGTTGAGGAACGCTACCCTCGTACTTGTAGCGTGGTTGTATTGAGGTTGAATCACCCTCGTTCAAAGTGATTCGGTTAGTGGATTTGATCAACTAGGTTGATCGGAAAATCCTAACTCGAGAGGGTTAGGTGGTGGTTTTCACCCTGTTTGGGTTTCCACCTAAAAATTCCTGTGTACATTTTGTGATTGCTTATTTCTTGTGATATTGCTTTATATTTTCAATTCTGCATTTTTTTTTGTTACGCTAATCTCACCCCCTCCTAGTACAAGGGTAGAACCTTCAATTGGTATCAGAGCAGGTCTTGCTGTTTCGGCGTAACAACCCGGCAAGAGATCAAATGGAGGGAAGCACATCAGCAATCAGGATCTCCGAGGGGCAGTCCACAACCCGTCCGCCGTTCTTCGACGGGAGCAACTACCCCTACTGGAAGTTGCGGATGAAGACCTGGCTTCAAGCCACCGACTTCACGGTCTGGGCCAGATGCGAGACGCCTTTCGACTTCCCAGAAAAACCCGCGGGAGGCTACTCGCAGCAACAAATCCGTGAGCTCTCTTTAAACGCAAAGACCATGAACGCCCTTTACTGCGCGCTCAGCTCGGAAGAATTCAACAGAATCTCGCAGTGCGCCACCGCATACGAGATTTGGCACACACTCGAGGTAACTCATGAAGGTACCTCTAAGGTAAAAACCTCAAAAATTAATTTACTTTCTCAAGAATTTGAATCTTTTTCAATGAAATCTAACGAGTCTTTAAGTGAGATGAACACTAGGTTCACTCTCATTGTAAATAACTTGAAAGCTTTAGGAAAGACTTTCATCAAGGGGGAGCTTCAAGGGAAGCTTCTTCGTTCCCTTGGACCGGAGTGGGAACAGAAAGTCACCGCCATCGAGGAGGTGAACGAAATGGAGGAGCTCAACATGGAAGATCTCCTAGGCAATCTGATGGCCTACGAGACTAAGTTGAAGCAGAAGAAGAAGGATACACCGGAGCCTAAACCAAAGAAGACTCTCGCCTTCAGAGCCGCGTCGGATAGCGAGGTAAGTTCCGACGACGAAGACTTTAGAATTTTACTTAAAAATTTTTCCAAGTTTTGTAGGGAATTAAAGAAAGAGAAAAAGGAGAAGAAGGAAAGCCCGTGACGTTGCTACCACTGCGACGGGAAAGGGCATCTGCGACCAGAATGCCCTCTTCTCAAAAAGGAGAAGAAGAAGGAAAAGGAGAAGAAATCTAAGAAGAAGGCGTTCCAAGCCACTTGGGACGATTCTAGCTCGGAGGAAGAAGAAGAAAAGACCATAGAAGAAGAAACCGCTTGCTTCGGTTTCATGGCCAGAGGAAGCGACAGCGAAAGCGAAAGCGACTCAGACAACGAGGTAAATCTCGATCTTCAAGAAGCTTTTAATGAACTTTTTGAAGTTAGTAAATCACTAAAAAGAGAAAATAATAGCATTAAAAAGAATCTTAGTTTTCTTAGAAATGAAAATGATAGGTTAGAAATAAAACTTAAGGATATAGAAGCTAGTCCTAAAAATGATAACCTATTATTAGAAAATCAAAACCTCATCAATGAAAATAATAAATTGATTGAGGAAAATGCTAGTCTAAAAATAGAAATTTCTGATTTAAAGACTAAAATGAATATTATAGAAAATGAACTTGCATGTCTTAGGGAAAAATCAAATAAATTGATAAATAGGGTAGATAACCTATATAGCCCTAAGGTTGAGAAAGGATCTCCGTCAAGGAGACCCGCTAACAGATCCGGATCCAAGCTCACTTGGATACCGAAGAAAAAATTAGAATCTTGTTTTGTAGGATTCAGGGATAACTACAATACACAGGACTGGACCTACAAGTTCAAGGCTGGTCAACTCAAGTTGGGAGAACCAAGGAGTAGACCAAGGAGGAGAACAAGAAGACCGACGAGACGGCGAACAAACGACGGACCCGCCGCACGTCGACCACCAGATTGGAGACCGGCGCCGATGCCCGGGCCTCCAAGCTACGGATGGGAGCCCCATCCGATGTGGCATCCACCACCACCATTCGGGCCATTTTATTGGCCATGGTAGGTGAGGTAAAACCCTTTACCCTATCTTTTTATCATAAGCATTTAGATAGGGGGAGTTAAAATTAATGAGCTAATTGTCAATTTTTAAGGGGGAGATGCAAGTTAGCTAAATTTCCTTTAGTAAGGGGGAGAAAAATAATAGCTATCTTGTTGTTACAAAAAGGGGGAGAATATCACCTTTGTTAAAATAAACTCATAGAAGAGCATGATTTAAGGGGGAGTTATAGGAAATATAAAATCAATTAAACCTTTTTGATAATGTCAAAAAGGGGGAGGATTTTTATGCATTATTATTTACGGTTTTGTCATCATCAAAAAGGGGGAGATTGTTGGTGCTAGAGCACCACGATCATTTGTTTTGATGATAACAAAACACGTGTTATTTAACATTTGCAATTTGAGTCCTAGATTTCAGGTCAATTGCAAATGAAGACGTGTTTAGACGGAACTCGAGCTCGCATCCAGGATGGATTGGAGGAGCTTGACGGAAAACAGAGGAGGTTCACGTGGAGCGACAGATTGAAGATAGAAGACAAGAAGAATAGGATAGATTCTTTTTAATCCTTTCATGTACTTTTATCTTTATTTTTCTTGCTCTTTATTTTCCTTAGAAAATTATGTTAAAGAGCCTCAAAGTACCCTAACAGTAGTCCTAGGAACACCGGCACAACCCTAGGATACTTAGGTTTTCTGTAGAACACTTAGAAAACCAATATAGGGTTAAAACAGACTTTCCAGACGTCTAATTCACAAATCAGACGTCTGATAAAGAATTTTAAGACGTCTTACTATTGTTTCAGACGTCTGATAACTGTTAGGCTGGATATAGTTAGTTCTGTCTGATTAAATCAGACGTCCAGACCTTAGACCAGACGTCTTAGGAGACGTCTGATGACTTTGCCAGACGTCCAATTAGTGGACCGTTGGCTGGCTTAGAACACACTCAAGATTATGACCGTTAGAGCCTTATCAGACGTCCATAGGACTTTACAGACGTCTGATAAATGATCGTTTTGCCTCGGCTGACCCAAAATCTCTTCTCAGAGATTTTCTAGCCGTTGCAACGTGTGGAAATCAATTCCCACAGTAAAAGTAGGTTTCCAGACGTCCATATTTAGTGCCAGACGTCCTGTATGTCGTCTGATGGACTTGCACAAAAACCCTGTTTAGATCTGATTCAAGTCAGGGAGAAACCCGCATAGAATCAGACGTCTGACCTTGAAATCAGACGTCTTAAAGTGGCCTTCCAGACGTCTGATGACAGAGTTAGACGTCTGATAACCCTGTCAAATGTAATCATTATCCTGATTTCGGCCTGATTCTCTTGGACTTTGTTCCCAACGGCTATAGAACCCTTTTTAAGCCTTCCAAAGCCTTCCTAAGGCCTCTATAAATAGAGGGGAACCTTTGTAGCACATACACACACCTAAGCAACATACTTTCCACTCTTTTGTGTCTTCCTTGCTCTCTAAGCTCAAGTTCTATATCTTGAGAGCTAAATTCAGTTTGCGCACCCGCTCTCCCGCTGTTGTTCACGAGAGCGACGTAGCGCCATTGCGTGGCACACGCACTGCGTCATCGTCAACGCACTCCTTGCAAAGGGGAGTTTCCTATTTCCTATAGAAGCTAGGTTTAATTATTTTGTTGGCTCTATAGGACTATTGTTTGTTTTATCTTTGTCTTTTGGTTGGGTATTCGCTTTGCGAATTCCCGTCTCCTTCGTGGGACAAAATCCTTCTCGTGGAGAGAAGGGGTTGAGGAACGCTACCCTCGTACTTGTAGCATGGTTGTATTGAGGTTGAATCACCCTCGTTCAAAGTGATTCGGTTAGTGGATTTGATCAACTAGGTTGATCGGAAAATCCTAACTCGAGAGGGTTAGGTGGTGGTTTTCACCCGGTTTGGGTTTCCACCTAAAAATTCCTGTGTACATTTTGTGATTGCTTATTTCTTGTGATATTGCTTTATATTTTCAATTTCGCTTTTTTTTTTTGTTACGCTAATCTCACCCCCTGCTAGTACAAGGGTAGAACCTTCAGGATCAACCACAAGAAATCACTCAGAACAGGATAAAAGTATTTCAAACAAGTAAAGGAACTTATACGAAGAAGAATGGAATCTTAAACGCGAAAATCAGACCTCAAACGGATCCTAAACGGATCAAAAATGATAATTCTGACTCAATTCGGACGTCTGGAACACCTTCCAGATGTCTTAAAAGGGGTCTAGATCCATACCTCGCTCTGCGCTGCTACTTTGATGTCTAGGGGTTCTTCTGAACCTTCTGGACCTAGTTCCAGACGTCCGACTATCTCTCTGGACGTCTGGAGATGCTCTCCGCCGTCTGGTGACTCACCCAGACGTCTGAATCGCATGGGAGGGCGTGCCCCGCACCTTCCCGAAGCGAAACCTGCATGCGCACGCAAAACTCTCTCAACACGGCACGCAACAAAGCTTCGGCGGATCGGCCTGCATGGCCGCATCCACAAAAAGAAGCATAGGAGGAAATATGTACCTCTCAGTCGTCTGGAGCTCCCTCCAGACGTCGTCCACATCGTCTCGATGTAGGTCCAGACGTCTGATTCTGTGAAAAATCCCAGAATCAGAACCTCCTACGTCTTCTTCCCGCTGTGCGCGACCTCACCGAGCAGCCGCTCGTCCACGGCTCTGCTGCAGCAGCGTTGGGGAAACCTCCCTGACACACACTCCTCCTCGCACATGCCGGCCGGCCTCGAGCTGCTCCTGCGAGCTCTCTCTCTCATGACTCACACGCTCTCTTCTCTTCCCTCTCGCTGCTCTTCTCCTCTCCGCCGCTGCACTCGGCTACAGCTGCCGCGCTCACTCTCACTCTCGCTCTTGTGCTGGAGGAAAGAGATGGATGGGGTGGGGTGGTGTGAGGGAGAGGAGGGGGTATTTGCAGGCGTGGGGGAAAAGCTTTTGCAGGTCTGCGAGGGAAGAAGGAAGAGAAGAGGGTAGCTGGGGCTCAGTCTGTGCGTGTGCCGCGTGCAGACTCGCGGTCGTATGCACGCAAAAATTTATTTCTTGATGTCTGGGAAGGTGTCCAGACGTCTGGCCTAAGTCCCAGACGTCTTAAAGAACTTTAATGGCACGGGTCTTAACAGATGTCGTTTGCATGATCAGTTTACGTTTAGACCTAAAATGTACCAAATACTTGCCTACAATTATGTTTTAGGTCGAAACGAGTTTCGATTGTCAAATCAACTATGTCAAATCTTATAAAATATTTTTAATTTATTTTTAAAAGGCTTATATTACATTTATTTCCATCAGAACTATTTTAATTGAAGCAAAGTTGAAATTAGCTAGTTTAATTAAGGATTAATACTCAATTTAAATGAAAATTCTAAATTACTCAATGACAACCCACTTTTAGGACATTTAAGCTCCATTGACCTTTGATTAATCATGATTTTTCCCTCCAGCTATTCTGCATTTATATTTGTTCATAAAAATTACATAATTAACTCCTATTTTTATCAAATCCTCTCTCTTCAGCCTTGATTGACTTATAACATTTTGATGTGCTTAATTAGATGAATTTAACCTTAGAACTTAGTCAAATTAGGTTAGATATAATAGATGACGGTGATGTCATCATAATCATTGTGTCTTCAACCAATCTTAAATTCCTCAAATAAAATGGTGAGGATGAGATTAACAGAGGTACTTAAATCAAGTAAGGTGTGATCAAAATTAGTGTCATTAGTGACATCCGAAATCAGGGAGCACCTGAGTCTTTCTTTTTGGGAGGCAGCCTACTTTGGATCACAGAGCTTACTGTCTAAGAAAGGTTACCCTACCTAGATTTTTTGTCTGCCTTTTTGGAGTACAAAGATCTTTGAAAATTTTGGCATAGGTAGGAATATATTTAATTGCATTTAGGGGAGGGATATTAATCTCTACCTGCCCAAATAATTCCATGAGTTCTTGATTTGTAGGCTCAGTCTTCTTTTTCCTGTTGTTCATGGAGTTTAAGGCTTGAGGGAAGGGAACGAGATTCTTGCCTTGTGAATCTTTTTTGTGTTCTTTTTCTTCTTGTGTCAGGGTGGGAGGAGAGTCAACTTGCATTTTGGATAGGTGGGTTTCGTGTATAGATTGAGAATGCCCAGGATCTTGAGTTGTTTTCTCGCTCCTCAAGGTGACTACATTAGCAGTATGATTGTTTCTAGAAGGAGGTCAGGGGGCTAATTTTGATTGAAACCTGGGGGGTGCTAAGGTGCTGGGTAAATAAGGGGTTGATTGTGGTTTCTGCTTTGATATGGGTTCCTTTGATTGTTATGGTTGGGAATGAGTTGAGAGGGTAAATTGCTTGCAGGTCTTTGGTTTGTAGTGACTTCGATTTGATTTTGAAGATTTGTAACAACACGGGTCACTTCAAACATTTGATTTTGCATTCCTTGCAGGGTTTTCGTAACCTAAGTGTTGATATCATTTTGAGAAGGTCCAGGTTAGTATTGATTCTGCCCAAAAACCCCAGGTTGAGTTTGTTTTTGATAAGGAACCTGAGTAGGAGCTTTCCAGGAGAAATTTGGGTTATTCACCCAATTTGAGTTGGAAGGATTTCTAAAATACTCCTGGAGAGTAGAAATATTCTTTGTTGTTGGGCCAAAGGTGTTAGGGTTCCCATAATCAAATGTCCCAGCCAAATCAGGTGTAGTTCAGGAAAATAATTATACTAAGCTTGGATGGCACCAACATAATGCAAGTTTTCTATCTTAAGAAGGTTAGGTGCGAGTGAGGGTGGAGTTAGGTGTGAAGTTTGTTTTTTAGTGAATTTTTTTTCCAATTTCTTTTAGTGAATCTGCATCTCATCCAATCTTTGTGCTATCATTTGGATATCATCCTGAGTTACTGGAATAGATGCAAATTTGGAGTAAATTTCATTTACTCCGAGTCTTGGGTTTGAGGCCCTACCAAAAGTGTCCATTTAAGTAAGATTAAATGAGCTTTCACTCATTTCCTCAAATAGTTGGTAGGTACTCTCAGTCTCCTCGTTTAAGAAGTTGCCACCACATGAGGCATCTACAAACCATCTCAATTGATCTTCTAATCCATGGCAGAAGATCTGCACTAGTTGCTAAAGTGGAATCTCATGATGTAAACAACTTATGAGCAATTCTTGAAGCCTTTCCCAAGACTCATGAAGGAATTCACCATGTTTTTGCTGAAAGGTCATAATGGATCTTCTCAATGCATTAGTACGACTGATTGGGAAAAATTTCTTCAAAAAGGCACTCTTGAGTTGCTACCAGGGTGTGATAGGTCTGCCAATTGTCCTGAACTAGTAGGCAGCCTTGTCTTTTAGGATGAGAGGAAAAAGTCTCATTGGCCATAAGTCTTCTTGCACATTGCGGGAATAGGTGATTTGGGTGAGGATGGGTTAGTTCCTCTAAATGGTTAAAATGATCCTCTTGGGGAATGCCATGGAAGTACTTAATCAAGTTTAGGATAGCTAGTTTGATCTCGAAGTCTCCATTCGGAATCACCACTCCAGGTCTGTCCTCATAATTGAAGGGATTGTAAACATTGATGAGAGGAATGACATGCCCCTCAGGTGGTAAATTCCCCTCTAGTTGGCTAGGTTCGTGACAGTTTTAGCCAATTGTTGCTGATTATTTTGTAGTCAAGCCAGTTGCTTGACAACCATAATTAGAGGATTGGGTAGGGGATTCTGATTTTGATTAATTTGCAACTCAAGGTTTTGAGGTAGTTCCAGGCCGAGGAAATTAGGAATGAGGATGTCAGAATGTGGGTCAACTTATGGATTTTGAATGGGAGGGTTAGGGTCAGGGTGTGAGCGAGAGGCAGAAGCAGCATTGGACCTATTTTGTATTTTTTCCATTTTTTATACAAAGAGGAACAAGTAAAATGAGAAGAAGTTGAAGTTTTGTGCAGGAGGTGAAATCAATTGGTTCCTCTAAGTATGAGTTTTGGGACTTGTGCCTGTGCATACACTTATGGAAGAATAGGATTAAGAGAGAAAGGATGAGATAAGAGAAGAAGTGTGCACTTTAAACAAGAAAATTCTAAGCCTATCTTAGAGTTGACTCCTTAGAAACCTAAGACTTGGTTACTTAGATTATTAAGAAGTTAGCAATGGGCAACCCGTCCTTTAATTCAACCTAACTAAGCTGCAAAGGAGGGATTGGGCACAAGCATGCTCGAAGAAAATCACTAGGGACTTGTATAAACTCACACCTGATCGTTCGATATTCGATGTGATCCCTCAACTAAGATTAACACTACAACAAAATAAGATTTTAATAACTATCTTTTAAGAATGAATTTTTTTTTAAGGACTAAAATTAAGTAAGTGATGGATAAAACGTCACCAAAAGAAAATTGAACTAATTTATCGAGACGGATAAACGGTCGTTAAAATTTAGTCACTCTTTTTCTCCTTTGTACTTAAATAATTTTGTATCCCGCCTTCGTTACCTAACAATTTCCACAGCTTCCCGCTCGCGTTTCCCTCACGGCTCTCGACGACATTAAACCCTACCTATACTACGCCCCCTCCTGTCTCGCCCTTCTCATCGCACACCTCGCACTTCGCCCTTCTCCTCCGTCGCAAGCCTCGCACTTCGCCCTCCGCCTTCCACAACTTGAAGCCTAGAACTGCACTTACTTGCAGCACACACCATGAACCCCAAGTAGTTAGTTCCCACGATCTGACCCCCTATTCCCACCTCTAGATCTCTTATTTCTATGTTACTTGACCCTTGGATTCGATATGAATGTTGGATCGATCGATTTGGGGGTTGTAACTGGTCAAAACGTTGAGGATAGGGCGGATCTACAGGAGTTAGGTGCAATTCTCGCCTTTGCTAGCCGTGCAGCAATCTCAACAGCTGATGTTCTGACCCCAAAGGTCTTTATTGGACTTGTTGCCGAAGACAGTTCAACACTATCAATGGCCTCATGGAGCTAACAACAAAACCCATTATGAAACTTGTGTAAAGATATCCACAGATGCCTCGATTAAGGAGATGATTCCTCCTGGTGCTCTTGTCATGATTACACCTCTGATTGTTGGCATTTTATTTAGTGTGGAAACTCTATCCGCGGTTTTGACCGATGCTCTTGTTTCCGGAGTTTAGGTACAAGAGTTTATTTGAAATTAGTTAAGCCTGTGTTTACATTAGCCATCTTTTTACAGGGGTTTTGTTAGCTTGCTTAAATTAGCCGTGATACTTGTTACTTTGAAGCTTGCCATCTGAGCTTCAAACACTGGTGGTGCTTGGGATAATGCAAAGAAATATATCGATGTAAGCTATCTCTGGGTCACACTTTATCTTATGACTAGTAAGAGTGCAAAAGCCTTTTATACTTCAAAGAGGTGTATAAGGTAATCTATGTCCGCGTCATGCCTTGTCTTATGATTAGTAGGAAGCACAAAATAAGCAGCGAAAGTTTTACGGTTGGAAATATAAAACATTCCATCGTAAGCCATTAGAAATATAAAACATTCCACCATCAACACTTAGAGAATCTGTGTCCCTGCACTTCCAGTTGAGAAAGTGTCCAGCCATTATAGTTCTTAATGGTAAGTACTAAACATGAAATGGTTGTGAGATGTGTCTATACTTTCTAGCTAGATCAACCCTTCATATTGACGTCTAACCAGGACAATCGAAGAGCAAAATCTGACTGTCTTTGATAGAAAGGAACCTACGTTCAAAGAATAGACCAGCAACGTCCGATGGTGTATGCTGCTTCACTTTGGACTATAAATAAGCAAGTATTGCCTATTAAAATATGACAGCAAAACCACTTTCTTATACTGGAAAACACTTAACTTTGATGGATGGATCCTTCTGTTAAAGCCTAAGAATTCACTCCTTGATGTAGCCAGTAAATGAGTCTCTATGCTTTTGAATGTAAGCTTTTTCGATGCTCATACTTGGAGATATATCATTTTCATTTTACAATGCTAATATCCAAATGCAAATCGAAAGTGTTATCCAAGAACATTTCAGATTCTGTATTACATTTCCATGCCAGGAAGATATTAAAATCCATAATAACGATTAAGGTAGTGAAAGTTTGGTGAGCACATCTGATTTGAAAATTGAAGCTAGAGTCTATTTCAAGTTTTTGTATAAATAATATCTCAAGATTAGTAGGTAAGAACGAAAAGTAAAATGGAAAAACATCTCTATGTGGTTTGTTTGTAGTCGTATTTTCTAAAGATTACAGGCAGGTGCTTCTGAGCATGCCAGAGCTCTTGGTCCCAAGGGGTCTGATTGACACAAGGCAGTTATGATCGACGACACCATTGGGGACCCTCTCGAGGACACTTCAGGCCCATCGCTTGACATCCTCATCAAGCTAATGGCTATCGAATCTCTGATGTTCATACCCTTCTTTGCCACACACGGAGGACTTCTCTTCAAGATCTTCTGAAATATCTGCATGATTCCTTCTTAAGGATGATATTGTCAACATTTCACCATGCTACTATCCAATCAGGTCCTATCCATGATCTCCATTTTGTTATTCATTTTATCACTCCGAGTTCCATTTTGTCATATATATAGCAGACGGAAAGAAGTCTGCTTCTCGCCATGAGTTAGGGGGTGATCGAAAATTTCCATCTTTTTTATTTAGTTGTGGTTATAAGGATGGATATCATGATGAAACAGCTATTGTACTGCGAAAACTTAAAAAAAGTATGATACATTCTTAGCTGGTTAATCCCTACTCCCAACTAGAAAAAGTGAAACAAATATTCTTATTGATTTCACATGTAGTTAATTTCCTAGAATTAGTTAAGGCTTAAAACTTGTTCTCTATTTTGCTAGAAATCTTGGGAAATTTTGTTAACTTTGGCAGATGGCTTTACGAAGTGAGGCTTCGGTCTTTGCGGGCAGAATAGGGGGACCATGTAACTTTGCAGGCAATTGTTGTTTTGGTAAGGCTTTCATTTTTTAACTGGAATTTTCATGTTGCTTTGTTATTAATATGCATCCACAAAGCTCGAGTCCTCTTTTGATGTTAGCAATGTATATATAGTGATAATGTTTCCCCTAATGCTGTGAATTTCAGCAACATGAAGCATTCCAGGGTTGGACAAGGTGTCAATGGAGAATCAGCTTATGCACACGGTGAAGATGGATCATAAAGAAGTACCCATGGCAGTCCTGGTAGAAGTGGAATTTTTTTTTGAACAGAGTCCTGGTAGAAGTGCAGTTTTTTTTTGAACAGAGTCCTAGTAGATCTTCAGTTGATAGTCCAACTCATGAATTTCATCAGACAAAATTTGATAATCATGATGCTTCACCACATCTTAACGGAATTGATAGGTAACTTTTGTTCTTGGTGCAGTTGATAGTCCAACTCATAAATTTCATCAGACAAAATTTGATAATCATGATGCTTCACCTCATCTTAACGGAACTGATAGGTAACTTTTGTTCTTGTTCCTTTTATATTGATAAAAAGCATTTGTTTTGACAATTATCAGTTTCTGGTTTTTGTTATATTTCTTATATACATTTTCATTATGTACCTAAATGTTTGTAAATTGAAGCAAAAATACTAATGACGCATGCCTTGCAGAATCCAATGCAAGGTTTTATACATTGCCGCGGGAAGTATTCTGAATTTTTTTCTATTTGCTGGTTTTTTTGCATGCTGTGTGGATCCAAGTGTTTTTGCATCAATCGTTGATACGTATAGAGGATGTTCGTGGCAGACATGATGATGAGATAGATGTGTGGCTATGCAAAAAGGATTAGATTTGCATAAAAATAAAATAAGATTGACTTTTAGTGTGGCTTAGGTATCTATGGATAAGACAGATTAATGTTCCATAGGAGGGGTGTGAAAATTAAAGTTGGATGTGGAGTATTTTATTTTAAAAGAGCATGACGAACTGTTGAGGAAAAAATTGGACACGATCTTGAATATTTGGATTTAAGTCTGGTAATGCCCCAATATAAATCTGAATGGAGATGAAGTGTTTGAATAGCCAACCCAACTTAACATGGGAAAAGGCTTGGTTTTTTTTTTTCTATTGTACATAAAACATATATGCCTTGATCCATTTATCATATCATGCATAAACCTGCAAATCACCTCTCCAAAATCATGTTACTTACATACAGTTTCATAGTTATAGCAAACATGAATATTTGACTGATGCATCCCTTAACGTGTGCCTCTTCAATTGGGTCCTATTGGAACACAATTCAGTTTCTAGTGCATCCTGTGATCTACATTGTGTTCATTGATTTAAATGTCGACGGCATGTCGTCGGCAAGGCCAGTTTTGAAGAACAGCCATGCCGATATGATTTCAGTGTCGAAAAACAGGTGTTTCGGCATGCCGACCATACCGGTCGGCATGCTGCCGTGCCGCCGCCGGCAAAATGGTCACTCTCCCTCGTCCCCCTTACCTGTATAGGAACTTGGCAGGGCTGTAGGGCGTGCAGCTACCGGAGAACACCGCGGAGTAGATCGCGTTGAGATCGCACACGAGGCACACGACCTTCCTATCGTGGCCCTCGCCGCCTGCCTTCTTCCTCTGCTGCGGCCTGCAGACGTAGGGGTTGTGGCGGTCGCTGAGGAAGTAGTTCCTCAGGGGCGGGGTGTGGAGCAGCGCCTGCAGTACGGAGTTCATGAAGCAGGTGCTGCCAAGGTTGTTGAGCCCCCGGAGGCCCCCGCGGCCCGACTCGGCGGCGGCAGTGTCGGGGCACCACAGTGGGCTGGAGCAGCAGTCGAGGAGGCGCTGCTCCTTGGGGGTGGGGGTCCAGGGGCGGAACTCGACCAGTTGCCTCCTCTTGGGGGGTGTGGGGGGAAGGGGGATGGAGGCGATCCGGTATTGGGAGGCGAGGAGGATGGCGGAGTCGAAGTCGGGGTCGTGACCTGGTCGCGGCAGGCGAAGCAGAAGAGTTCGACGCGGTGGACGTCGAGGGCAAGGGCGTGGGAAGGGGAGGAGGGGGACTGGTAGAGGTGGTCGGGGGCGTGGAGGGGGCAAGAGAGGTAGAAGTAGAGGCGGGGTGAGGAGGAGGAGGGGGGGCAGAGGGGACAGCGGTGGGGGAGGTCGAGGTAGAGCTCGGCGCAGCCGAGGGCGGGGGGTTTGGGGCGAAGGAGAAGGTGGAGGGAGCGGAAGGGGTTGGGGGAGGAGGAGAGGAAGAGCTGAAGGTGGGGGCAGGGAGGAGGGATGGAGGGGGAGGAGGAGGACATGGGGAGGAAGGTGGTGGTGGAGCCGCAGGGTCGGTGGGCCCCGCGGATATAGAGGGTGGGGAGGGAGGGCGGGAGGGCTATTTGATTTGGGTGTAGTGGGGGCCCCACCTTGTTAAGAGATGCTGTGTGCTTGTGCAGATATCTATAGGGTCGGCAAGCACTACCGATGTCGTAGGATGCTTAACATATAGGGACTTCCACCAAGGGCGTGTGCTTGTGCCGATGCCGATGCAGCCCACCTTGTTAAGAAATGCCGATGCCGATGCCGATGCTGTGTGCTTGCTGTAGACTGTCACTGCCATCTCTTCCGCTCCGCTAATGCCACTGTCACTGTCATCTCTGCCGCTGCTTCAGGCTGTAGCCTGCATCGTTACTTATGGAACTTCTCACCTTCTTGGTGGTGGATTAGTTGCCTGTTGGGAAGGTGGGGGAGCGTCTCCCTGTAGAGGGTGGCCGCCGCACGTTTAGGATTTCCTCCAATGATGACTCTTTTGGAGGGAAGGGGAAAGGTGACAAAGGTAACGGGAGGTCGTGCGGTGCCAGTGCCTGCACTGGCTGGTGGCATGATGCAATGGCCAATATGAATCGGGTGGGGTGGGAATTAAGGTGTGTGCACTGTGTGGTGGATGGTGGTGGATCTGGTGGTGGAGAACGGGTAAGAAATCCATAAAATATTTATCAACAATTTGCATAGGAGACAACACCGACGGACGTAATCGTAAATTTATCAAATCAAATATTTGCACAGTACGTCACCGACCGACTGACGTAATCACAAAAAATCCATAAAATATTAATCGACGATTTGCACAGTACGTCACCGACGAACGTAATCGTAAATATACCAAATGAAATATTTATACAGTACGTCACCAACCGACGGACGTAATCATAAAAAATCTATAAAATATTTGCACAGGTGACTGTTAAAGTGTTATCACAAACATCATCTGCTGGTGGGTGTGAAAGAAATTGGAGTACATTTAACCTTATCCATTCCAAAAGAAAAAACAAGCTTGGAATTGACAAGCTTAATGACCTTGTGTATATCCACTACAACACAAGGTTACGAATGAGGCACATTCAGGAGGGCTTTGATTTTAAAAACAAGGAAATGACTGATCCAATTGATCTGGCATACATTTTCCGAACCGGAGATAATGTGCTAGAAAGTTGGATAAATGACATTGGAGGAGAACCTGTGATGGATGTTGTAGGACATATGGTCAGATCTGGTCGTCATACATTTCTTATAAGAGTACTGGATGAAGAGGATGAAGAACGACAGTTATCACAGTCTACTTCAACCTCAAAGGATGACTCAGATGATGGCTCAAATGCAGATGCATTTGTAATGGTAGAAGGATCTAGATCAGAAGGATCATCCGACAGAGGGAGACATGGTGGTCAAGTGCAAACTCAGGGTGCTACAGAATATGACGAACGACACACCAATATCCATGGCGAACATATTCCAAGTCCAAGTCCACCAGCCATGGATTACGAGGGATATCCAAGTCACGATGCCTACATGGAGGATTTGAGCTTCTCAATTGGTTCCATGAGCATTAGTGATCAATTTTTTGGTTCTTCAACACCTAGATCTGGATATGACATGGGATCATACGACACAACACGTGAGACGGGATCTTCATATGCTCAACCATTCTACCCGCAATCATTTGCACCACCACCGCCTTCATATAATTATCCATCATATTCATACGTTGAGTCTGAAAATGTTGATACTTCTGGGATTAGGACTGGGAGTGAATATTCTTACCCATATGAGTATGGTATGATCCAAAATTACTTTCCTCAGCAGTTCCAACCTCAAGCTCTCCCTCAAATGCCAAGATCAGAATCATCACAAGATGATTCTAGAATAACAAGATTCTCACAAACATGTGCCACTAATCGTGCACGTGGGCAGCGTGACAGACCATACACAGATAGTAGATTTCCCCGTCTTAGGATTTTTGTTAGTATGAATGAACATGAATATAGATAGCACATAATGGATTACCAGACAATGTATTCATATATGTCTTGGAAGGATTACTGTGAATACATTCAAAGTATTCATCGACACAATAGTCAACAATGGTATCAATTAAGTAGTGATAGTATCCATGATAAAGATATGCATCCAGCAAGATATTCTTGGTTCTGGTGAAATCTGTCTTTCAAGTTCCAAGTCCTGTCTTCCAATACATCATACATCAAGACATTACAGTTTTAACTTTTACTTTGAAATTATACACTTTGATTCTTTCATTCTTAAATTCTTTGATTCTTAAATTCTTTGTATTCTTCTATTATTAAATTTTCTGTATTCTTAACATGGTAAGAATATTTCATCTCGTTATTGAATTTTAACATTGTATGGTCATTTTGTATATGAATATTATGATGTAACACTCTTATTGTTACATAATCAACATTTGATTTTCTTGAAACTGATATCATTTTGACCACTTCTACCATTTTTGTCGGCATGCATCGGCATGCCCTCGGCATGCCCTCGACGTGTCTCCGAAATGGCATTTTTTTGAGCCATCGAAATCATCGAAATCTGCTATCGAAAAATGGGCATTTCTCCGGCATGCCCTCGGCATGCCCACGAAATGCACACTTGCAATTTCATCGGCACGGTGTCGAAATCAGCATTTCGAACCTTGATTGTGTTTGAAAATTGAATCCTTTTGGCACTTGCAGGTAAGATCATTCACATTTGATGTGAAGGTGTGGGAGCCATTTGTCATTAATTTGTTCCAGTTGCTGGGTAATGACTTTGCAAACTTTGTTTGGGAGGAATTATTACCTATCACTGGCAATAGGATGTTGGACAACTCAAGGTATAGCTCGTTGCAACCAAGAAATTCCTTAATGTTGGTTAACCAACTGAACTTCCTATTGATGTTCTATATTTTTTATTTTCCAGTTTATCCAGTCATGAGAAAAAGCAACAGATGATTGTGTGCAAGCTCACTCATTCAGATCCAATTTTTGTCAAAGAGAAATTATTCGAGCAAAGGTACGAAAAGACAACCTTTGTCAAACATTTATTCTTTTTTAAACAGTATGATGCATGAATCAAGAAAGAAGTTTTACAATTCTTAGAAATAGTATAACAATCTGAAGATACTCCCTCTAAATTATCATGATATCATAAATATTTACCCTCTTAGGGCTTAGGGGTGTTGCCCCCACTACTGATGGTTTTGTTGGTTCATTCCACCCACATTTCCACATTTTGGTGTAAGATGTGTCTAACCCTATGGAAACAATTTTTATGTGGAGAATAAGCTTCACATCTCCACCTTTCTCACTATACTTTTACCCTTTCTTGCCACCCATCCCCCTGCAATTAAAGTGAGGAAAGCTATTCATCCTTATCCACTTCTCTTTCCACCATCCTCAGGACCTTCCTATATTTGCCCCTCCATCTTCCTCGATCTCCAATGTTGCCACCACCCAAAATCTCCTCCCACTCCCTCTTAAGTGCTTTTGACCCTCTCCATTCTCTCAAACATTAGAGACCAACTATGGAAATGTTTAAATTAGAAAGAAAGTTAGGTAAAAAACTTAAAATACATGACATATCCAACCTAGATTGTGAACTTTAAGTTATTGAGATGATTTGTCCTCTATGTCGTCCAAAAACTTGAAATTACATGAGTTTCTCACAATTTCAATGGCATTCTAATTTGTTTAATGATATTTATTTATATGTATTTCTTTTTTCCGTAACGTTGGGTCATGGACAACATTAACTAATGAGTAGACAACGAAAATGAGGAGCCAAGATGGGGATGGGTGCATACTAGAGAATAGTGAAGTGTAGTATAGTAGAAGTAGTTGCAGCTACAGTAAAGTAGCAAAAGCAACAACCAGTAGAGGATTCACCTCCAGTAGTAGTAGGGGATCAGGGGGGTTGTGCAGGGGTCAGAAAAGAACTACTCTAGGTAGACACTGTCGCTAAGCATCCCTCGAGAAAGAGCAAATTGGAAATTTCGTAGATATCTGAGTAGATGAAGATCCCTTATTAGAGCAATGACCTTCTCGAGCTTCTTCATGGTGTTAGATTGGAATAGTTTTAACTTCTATTGTAAAGAGGAAAAAAAGAGTTGAGTGCTTTATGTATTTTTTTATTATTCCTTTTTGTAATTTCTTCATAATAGTATTGTAACAAATACTTTATATTTTCATTTCAATAAAAATGTCTTTTGTCAAAGATCACTTTTGTCAAGTTACGCATGCTATATGTGTTACTATAGTTAAGAATGTTATGATGTTTTATCTTAATAATTAACATGCACAATTACATATTCCTTAAAAGATTATGAGGAGCACATATTTTTGATCCTAAAACTTGCAGAGACAGAGTAATCCGTCCCTAAAAAAAATCAAATGCCAAGTCATTATCTTCTTTTGTGTCTAATCTATTGTGACCTAATTTTTGTTACAATAGTTTTAAGGACAGAAAATCTGTGTCTAAAATTTTTAGCAACCCTCATTTAGGGGATAGATTTTTAGAGATGGATTTTCCGTCCCCAACCCTAAAATCTATCCCCATAGCCTTTAATTCCATCTCCAAAGGTTGTCACTACAAGTCTATTTTGTTGTAGTGTAGGTTAAGTCAAGGAGTTCGTGTCGATTGAGAGTAATCTAATAAACAAGTTTCAAGCTTAGGGTCAAATTGCTACAATTTTTAGATTAGGTGTAACGACCCGATTCCTAAGTCCCTACGAGACACGAGAACCGGATCGACTCGACTAATCCCAAGACCTAGTCGTCCAACGAGGAAGTAACCAAAAGAGCAGTAAAATAAACCACATTCAGTATGAATATAACTAACAGTAAGAAAATACAGCAGTAAGGAAAGAAAGCACTACAGTATATACCACCACAACAGTAGAACAACATTTATAACATAATATGAACTGCAGGTAAAGAAAAGTACAGCGAAAATAAGAACTACTCACTATAACGGAACAAAAAGAGGTATAAGAGAACAGTGGTAACTCTACTGGACCCTACTCGACCCAGCGTCCTCTGCAGTCGCTGATCCTGGCTGCTCAACACCTGGTCCTAAAAGGTAACGGTGTAACACGTCAGCAAAACGCTGAGTAGAGTGGCAGCTAAACTAAAGAAACAGTAAAGTGTACAGTAGCTGTTTTAAATTTTCTTTCTTCTTTTATTTATGTCTTTCTATTGTTTCACAATTTATCTATTTCTCAGATCCTTCACTTGATCTCGAATGTTTCTCGTGGGAACGATCTTGATTGCAGTCTTTTCCGAACAGTAGAAGTAGCACGTGGTGCTCTCCTGGCAGGGAGAGTCCCCCGTGGTGATCCTACTCTCAGTCAACCACCTCAAGGTCACTGACAGACGTAACGGTGACTACGGCACGTGCGGTAAACGCATGGGTAGCTAACCCGCACTGGCACGCGGTCAGTCGTTTTCGTTAACGGGTGCGCCCAAAGCACAGCACGGAACCAGTACAGGGCAGAGCCCTCTCAGTAACAGGGGTCCAACCCCTCCACAGTAACCAAACAGGGGCCTTGCCCCTCCACAGTCCGTGCACCCTCGCCTACTACCCTGGTTTGCCCCAGCGGGCCTAACAAGTTGGTGTGGGAGGCTAGTAGAACCCCGGGGCCCGTGGGGTAGCTAGTACCTCCCTACACTAGTAGCTCTCCTCGGTACTACGTACACGAGGGCCAGCAAGTCGGTACAGAGTGGCCAGTCTTAACCCCGGGTCCCTGGGTCGACTGGCTCCGCTCTGCACTAAACAAGGGGGAACAGTCGCTCTCCTTTGTACTCCGTACTCAAGGGCCAGCTCACTTGCCCAATTCTATTTCATTCACTTTCCAAGAGTTCTACTCCTAATTCCCCGTAGGGTTCCAGCTCTTTTAACTCAGAACATCCAGGTTTCACTTTCCAGTTTCACGTTCTTACAATCCATATTCTCAATCACGTTTATTTATTCATAACAGGCAGCTGTTAATTCAATTCACAGGCAGCTAGTATTTCCTTTCCACATTTTCCAAGACTGCAGTATTCATACATTTCACTAGTTTTCCCATCTTAGGATTCATACCATATCCTAGGATCTATCATACAATCTAGGTTTCCAGCCCTAGGATTCATGCAACACCCTAGGAATCTACCATTCAATCTATTTCTCATTCCTAGGATTCATGCAATGTCCTAGGTTCTATTTATGGTTTCATAATTTAACAGATTATACTTAAAGCCACTCTACCGGTTACAACAGGCGAACTAGGGACGTGGTCGGGAATCCTGCGTGCCTCCGCAACCCCCGAGACTGCAACGGAATGGGGTCCTATCACAAGGATCAAACACAAGGAACTTTTCAAAACAGTATACAGCTACTGTAGACAGGTAGAGGATGTAATTTTGAAAAGAACGCAACTTGGAATGCGGAAAACGGAGCCCGAACGGGCCCGAAACGGGTCGAAAATGACGAAACAGTGTAAAATCAAACGTCTGGAACTTCTTCCAGACATCTTAAAAAGTGGATCAGGGAATTACCTCGCTTTGCGTGGGCTCTCAGACGTCCAGAAGCCTGCGGGGGCTTCTAGCCTAGTTCCCAGACGTCCGATGGTCACCTAGGACGTCTGGAAGTCGTTCCTGCCGTCTGGCACTGGAGTCAGACGTCTGATTCGCGTTGGATGCGAATCTCCGACCCTGCGCGTACCCATTTCCTCTCTCTTTTAGTACGGTCAATCGAAGGGAAGGAAGAAGACAGAAGAACTCACCTTTCAGACGTCTGGACAGTCTTCCAGATGTCGTTCCAGTCATCTGGCTAGAAGCACAGACGTCTGATTCTGGAAAATTTTCCAGAACCAGGGCGCCACTCGCCCTCCGCTCGCGACGCACGGCCGCGCTGCGAGTGCTCCGCCTGCTGCTCGAGCCGCAGCAGTCCTCCCGCGTCGCTCCGCACATGTTGCTCCCCCCGCCGGCTGGCCCTAGCAGCCTCGGCGAGCTTGCCCTCACGGTGGAGCGCTTCCTCCCCCGCGCAGCACCTCCTCCCGCACCCATCGCGGCTGCACCCTCGCGCTCGCTCTCGCGCACGCTCTCACGCACTGGCTGAAGGAGAAGAGGAAGGAGGCAGAGGTGACGGGAGTGAGGGAGAGGTGTGGCCCTTTTAAGGCCGCGCGAGGAGAGAGAGAACGCGGCAGAGGCGTCTGCGGCCGCAGGAGAGAGGCAAAAGAGGGAGAGAGAGAGAAAACGCAGGTCTGCGCGTAGACGAACAACAGCGTGCCAAAATAACCGATTTCCAGACGTCTGGAAATGATCCGAGACGTCTGGTCAGGCGTCTGTAAGTGATTCCAGACGTCTGGAACGACGTCTGGGCCACCTCCCAGACGTCTTAAAAGACGTCTGGAGCGCCCGTTCGTAATAATATAACAAACTCAAAGGAACTTTCATCCTCAAAACTTGCGCTAACTAAGGTTCGGGAAAACGTCATAAAAATCATAACAAACTTAAAGAGGACCGAAGTCGGTCTGAAAAGACGTACTCGCGAAGAGTTCCGGGTACCGCTCCCGCATTGCCGCCTCAGGCTCCCAGGTAGCCTCCTCGTACCGCTGGCTCCTCCACAAAACCTTTACCAGGGGTACTTGCTTTCGTCTCAAACTGCGGACGACACGGTTTAGAATCTGCACTGGCCGCTCGGGTAGGTCAGGTCGTCGCCCACCTCGACGCTCTCGTGACTCAGTACGTGACTGGGATCGGCTACGTACTTCCTGAGGTTGGACACGTGGAACACGCCGTGCACACCAGAAAGCTGCGGGGGGAGGGCAAGCCTGTAAGCAACGTGTCCAACCCGCTCCAGGACCTCAAAGGGCCCCACAAATCTTGGCGCGAGCTTCCCTCTCACCCCAAACCGCTGCAGGCCCTTCATGAGCGAAACACGATGAAAGACGTGGTCCCCAACCTCAAACTGTACCTCTCTGCGTCTCCGATCCGCGTAGCTCTTCTGTCTGCTCCTGACAGTGCGGAGTCGCCTGTGGATATGCTCGACAACCTCCTGACTCTGCCGGATCAACCTGGGGCCAACCTCCCACTTGGTCCCGACCTCAACCCAACTCAAGGGTGCCGTACACTTCCGTCCGTACAGAGCCTCGTAGGGAGCCATGCCGATGCTCGAGTGATAACTGTTGTATGCAAACTCCGCCAGGGGCAGGTGCTCCTCCCAAGAGCCCCTCCAGTCCAGTACACAGGCACGCAAAAGGTCCTCAAGTGTCTGTATCGTGCGCTCAGACTGTCCGTCCGTCTGGGGGTGGTAAGCTGTACTAAACCTCAACCGCATCCCCAAGGCCTACTGAAACTCAGCCCAAAACTGGGATGTAAAGCGGGTATCCCGGTCGGATACGATCTCCCGCGGAACTCCGTGTAGTCGTACCACATCACGGATATACCTTTCTGCCAACTGTGCTGGTCCCAAAGTGACTCGGATCGGCAAGAATCGCGCCGTCTTCGTCAGTCTATCCACTATTACCCAGACTGCGTCGTGTCCCCGCTGGGTAACAGGTAAGCCCACCACCAAGTCCATGGTGATGCTCTCCCACTTCCACTCTGGCACTGGAAGCGGCTGTAGCGGCCCTGCAGGCCTCTGATGCTCGACTTTCACCTGCTGGCACACTAAGCACTACTGCACGAATTCACCCACATCCCGCTCCATCCCCCTCCACCAAAACTCGCATCTCAAGTCGTGGTACATCTTCGTGTTTCCGGGATGTATGGTGAATCTGGAACCGTGTGCCTCAATCAGGAGCTCTCTCAACAGCTCCTCATCTCTGGGAACGCACAACCGTCCCCTCAAGCGCAGCACCTGGTCTGTGAAAGAGAAGTCCCCCGGGTCTCCCGACAGTACTCTGTCGCGCAAGGACTGCAAGTACGGATCGGCCATCTGTCTTGTGACGATGCGGTCTATCAGCTCTGGCCTGGTCTGCCGTGTCACCGTCACTGTCCCACAGTATCCTCGTAACTTTAGAGGTCGCCAACTGCCCACCTCCTCCAAAAGGCTCCAACTCTGTAACTGTAGACTGGCCAAGTGTGCAGGCGCCTTACGGCTTAAGGCGTCAGCCACCATATTGGCCTTTCCCGGGTGGTAGGAGATGTTGCAGTCGTAGTCCTTCAGGAGCTCCAACCAACGTCTTTGTCTCATGTTGAGCTCCTTCTGATCAAAAAGGTATCTGAGGCTCTTGTGATCTGTGAAAATCTCGAAGGTCTCACCGTACAAGTAGTGCCTCCAGGTCTTCAGCGCGAAGACAACAGCTGCCAACTCTAGGTCGTGGGTAGGGTAGGTATGCTCATGGGTCTTTAGTTGCCGCGAAGCGTAAGCGACAACGTGACTCCTCTGCATGAGCACACCTCCTAACCCCTGCAAGGAGGCGTCCGTGTACACAACGAATCCGCCACTACTGTCAGGGATGGTGAGCACGGGAGTCGAGGTCAACCTCTCCTTCAGCTCCAGAAAACACGCTTCACAGGCGCTTGTCCAAGCGAAGGGCACGTCCTTCCGGGTCAACTGTGTCATAGGACGCGCAATCTGTGAAAATCCTCTGATGAATCGTCTGTAGTAGCCTGCCAGTCCCAGGAAACTGTGAATCTCAGTGACTGAACGCGGTCTCTCCCACCTGAGTATTGCCTCGACCTTGGCTGGGTCCACCGCCAAGCCGTCTCCAGAGATCACATGACCTAAGAAGGTCACCTCCCTCAACCAGAACTCGCACTTGCTGTACTTGGCGTACAGCCTGCGTTGTCTCAGAGTGTCTAGAACCATCCGTAAATGCTGTCCGTGCTGCGTCCGATCTCTAAAATAGACGAATACATCGTCTATGAAAACCACCACGAACTGGTCCAAGTATGGTCTAAACACCCGGTTCATTAGATCCATGAAAGCAGCGGGGGCATTGGTCAGCCCAAACGGCATGACCAAAAACTCGTAGTGTCCGTACCGGGTGCGGAAAGTTGTCTTGGAGACGTCGGTTTCCCTGATCCTCAACTGGTGGTATCCAGACCTCAAGTCGATCTTGGAAAACACCGTGGCACCCCCCAACTGGTCAAATAAGTCGTCGATCCTTGGCAGCGGATATCTGTTCTTGATGGTGACCCTATTTAGCTGTCGGTAGTCCACACAAAGGCGTAGGGTACCATCCTTCTTCACAAACAGTACCGGGGCTCCCCAGGGAGACGCATTGGGCCTCACGAAACCTTTCTCCAAACGGTCCTGTAACTGAGACTTGAGCTCTCGTAGCTCAAGCGGTGCCATCCTGTATGGCGCGGTGGAGATGGGGCTGGTCCCTGGTACTAGTGAGATCTCAAACTCGATCTCACGCTCGGGTGGTAGTCCTGGTAACTCGTCTGGAAACACGTCAGGGTACTCTCTGACCACCGGGATGCTCTGGAAGTCTGCCACAGGGCTGGGCTCTGCCACCACACAAGCTAGGAAACCCTCACACCCCTGGCTAAAAAGTCTTGTCGCCCGAAGTGCCGAAATGCACCTGAAACCTCCGTCCACTGGCTGTCCGTGAAACTCGAAAGAAGGCAATTCCGGAATGGAGAAGACGATCTTCCTCTCAAAACAATCCACCAAGGCGTGGTAAGCGGACAACCAATCCATCCCTAGAATCACTCCAAAGTCCTCCATCTGTAACATAATCAGGTCAGCTGGCAGGCTATGTCCCCCGACGTTGACCTCGCAATCCGTGTACACCTCCTCAGCTACAAACAGCTGACCACTCGGACCTTTGATTACGAACGGATTCTCTAACAGTGTATAATCCCGGTCCAAACTAACTGCGAAACTGGCTGCGACAAACGAGTGCGTAGCGCCGGAATCGAAAAGCGTGTAAACGAGTCTGCCGGAAACTGAAACCATACCTGCTACCATCGATCCCGAAGCTCTGGCGTCCCTGTGTGTTAGGGTGTTGATATGCCCCTCAGCTCTAGGTGCGGACGAAGCAGCCACACTCTGCGTCGGACGGGTAGGTGCTGGCCAGTACCCTCGCGACTACTGTCCTCCTCCTCGCGCCTGGGAACCGCGGCCTCCTGCGTGCCCTCCAGTGCTTTGCGCGGGAAGTATCTGCTGACCTCCCGCCCTAGACGGGCAATCCCTCCTGATGTGGCCCGGCTGGCCACACTGGTAACAGAGGGGAACCCGACTCCCGCCCTCAGTGGGTCCTTGCTGTCGGCTGGGCAGGGGTCCGGTGCTGGCGACTGGCCCCTGTCGAGGGCCCCCCAAAGGCCACTGATGGCCCTGTAAAATGTGACGGCTCTCCTGCGGACGCCACGTGTCTCCTCTCTTGCCGGCCCTGTGAAAAGTCTGGCTGAAAGGGCCTCTTCCGCCCATCGTCAGTGTCTCGTGCGGACGGGTTGGTCTCCTCGTAAGTCATAGCTGCCTCCACCACCCTCGAAAACGTAGGCAGCTTCAGGGGTTTGACATACCCCCGAATCGCAGGCCGGAGCCCCTCGGTGAACCTCTAAAGGCGCTCCTCCTCAGTAGCTACCGCTGTCGCTGCAAAGCGGGACAGCTCTAGGAAACGCGTGCGGTACGCGCTCACGGTGATCGTCCCTTGGCTGAGAGTGTGGAACTCCCGCCTCCTCTGGTCCTGCCACGTCTGGGGGAAGTACTGCTCGCAGAAGAGGGCGACGAACCGGTCCCTGGTCGGCTCGTCCCTCTCCTGTCCCCGGACCGCCCTCCACCACCTGTGTGTCGCACTCTCTAGCTGGTACGTGGCAAAGGCCACGCGGCACTCCACCGGGGGGCGAAGGGTGTCGAAAATCTTCTCCAACTGCTCAAGCCAGTCCTCTGTCTCGGTCGGGTCCTCATCCCCCTTGAAGGAGGGGGGCTTCAGCTTCCGCAACTGCCCGAAGAGTTCGAAGTGGCGATGTAGGGGAGGTGCTGGTGCACCTCCAGGCGAAGGTGCCTCGTGCACGGAAGTATCGGAGGAAGGTGGGGGCTGCGGTGGCCCATCCCCTCCCCCGTGCCCAGCGCCGCGTCCGTCGAGTGGTCCCACAGAGGACTCCCCCTCTGCAGCCCCAGGGTGAGGCGCTCGGGGTGGTGGGTGGAGCTCCTCTCGTACAATGTCTCGTATTTGCTGGGCGAGGTCCTTGGCCTGGACGCCCGGGAGTAGTGGCTGGTCCACTGGGGTGTCGGCAACAGCACGCCCACCTCGCCGACCTCGTCCTCGGCCGCGCCCGCGGCCCGCCTCACTGGTCCCACGACGAGGCATCTCCTGCAAGGAGACGCGAAACAAAACGGAATACGTCACTACGGAACGATACCGAACGGAAATGTCTAAGAGCTCATGTCAAAAGATATGTTGTGGTGGCTACTCTAGTTATAGACATGTGAATTGGTTATTTTCCAGTCAGTTGATTCACTTCTCGGGACGACCTTGCTCTGATACCATCTTGTAACGATTCGATTCCCAAGTCCCTACGAGACACGAGAACCGGATCGACTCGACTAATCCTAAGACCTAGTCGTCCAACGAGGAAGTAACCAAAAGAGCAGTAAAATAAACCACATTCAGCATGAATATAACTAACAGTACGGAAAGAAACCACTACAGTATATACCACCACAACAGTAGAACAACATTCATAACATAATATGAACTGCAAGTAAAGAAAAGTACAGCGGAAATAAGAACTACTCACTATAACGGAACAAAAAGAGGTACAAGAGAACAGTGGTAACTCTACTGGACCCTACTCGGCCCAGCGTCCTCTGCAGCCGCTGACCCTGGCTGCTCAACACCTGGTCCTGAAAGGTAACGAGTGTAACACGTCAGCAAAACGCTGAGTAGAGTGGCAGCTAAACTAAAGAAACAGTAAAGTGTAAAGTAGCTGTTTTAAATTTTCTTTCTTCCTTTATTTACGTCTTTCTATTGTTTCACAATTTATCTATTTCTCAGATCCTTCACTTGATCTCGAATGTTCCTCGTGGGAACGATCTTGATTGCAGTCTTTTCCGAACAGTAGAAGTAGCACGTGGTGCTCTCCTGGCCGGGAGAGTCCCCCGTGGTGATCCTACTCTCAGTCAACCACCTCAAGGTCATTGACAGACGTAACGGTGACTACGGCACGCGCGGTAAACGCACGGGTAGTTAACCCGCACTGGCACGCGGTCAGTCGTTTCCATTAACGGGTGCGCCTAAAGCATAGCACAGAACCAGTACAGGGCAGAGCCCTCTCAGTAACAGAGGTCCAACCCCTCCACAGTAACCAAACAGGGGCCTTGCCCCTCCACAGTCCGCGCACCCTCGCCTGACTACCTTGGTTTGCCCCAGTGGGCTTAACAAGTCGGTGTGGGAGGCTAGCAGAACCCCGGGGTCCGTGGGGTAGCTAGTACCTTCCTACACTAGTAGCTCTCCTTGGTACTACGTACACGAGGGCCAGCAAGTCGGTACAGAGTGACCAGTCCTAACCCCGGGTCCCTGGGGTGGTTGGCTGCGCTCTGCACTAAACAGGGGGGAACAATCGCTCTCCTTGGTACTCCGTACTCAAGGGCCAGCTCACTTCCTCAATTCTATTCCATTCACTTTCCAAGAGTTCTACTCTTAATTTCCCGTAGGGTTCTAGCTCTTTTAACTCAGAACATCCAGGTTTCACTTTCCAGTTTCACGTTCTTACAATCCATATTCTCAATCACGTTTATTTATTCATAACAGGCAGCTGTTAATTCAATTCACAGGCAGCTAGTATTTCCTTTCCACATTTTTCAAGACTGCAGTATTCATACATTCCACTAGTTTTCCCGTCCTAGGATTCATGCCATATCCTAGGATCTATCATGCAATCTAGTTTTCCAGCCCTAGGATTCATGCAACACCCTAGGAATCTACCATTCAATCTATTTCTCATTCCTAGGATTCATGCAATGTCCTAGGTTCTATTTATGGTTTCATAATTTAACAGATTATACTTAAAGCCACTCTACCGGTTACAACAGGCGAACTGGGGGCGTGGTCGGGAATCCCGCGTGCCTCCGCAACCCCCAAGACTGCAACAGAACGGGGTCCTATCACAAGGATCAAACACAAGGAACTTTTTAAAACAGTATACAGCTACTGTAGACAGGTAGAGGATGTAATTCCGAAAAGAACGCAACTCGAAATGTGGAAAACGGAGCCCGAACGGGCCCGAAACGGGTCGAAAACGATGAAATAGTGTAAAATCAGACGTTTGGAACTTCTTCCAGACGTCTTAAAAAGTGGATCAGGGAATTACCTCGCTTTGCGTGGGCTCTCAGACGTCCAGAAGCCTGCGGGGGTGTCTGGCCTAGTTCCCAGACGTCCGATGGTCACCCAGGACGTCTGGAAGTCGTTCCCGCCGTCTGGTACTGGAGCCAGACGTCTGATTCGCGTTGGATGCGAATCTCCGACCCTGCGCGTACCCATTTCCTCTCTCTCTTAGTACGGTAAATCGAAGGGAAGGAAGAAGACGGAAAAACTCACCTTTCAGACGTCTGGACAGTCTTTCACACGTCGTTCCAGTCGTCTGGCTAGAAGCATAGACGTCTGATTCTGGAAAATTTTCTAGAACCAGGGCGCCACTTGCCCTCCGCTCGCGACGCACGGCCGTGCTGCGAGTGCTCCGCCTGCTGCTCGAGCCGCAGCAGTCCTCCCGCGTCACTCCGCGCCCGCTGCGCCCCTCGTCGGCCGGCCCTAGCAGCCCCGGCGAGCTCGCCCTCACGGCTGAGCGCTTCCTCCCCCGCGCAGCACCTCCTCCCGCACCCGCCGCGGCTGTCGCCGCCGCCGCTTTACCCTCGCGCTCGCTCTCGCGCACGCTCTCGCGCACTAGCTGAAGGAGAAGAGGAAGGAGGCGGAGGTGACGGGAGTGAGGGAGAGGCGTGGCCCTTTTAAGGCCGCGCGAGGAGGGGAGAGAGAACGCGGCAGAGGCGTCTGCGGCCGCAGGAGAGAGGGAAAAAAAGGGAGAGAGAGAAAACGCAGGTCTGCGCGCTTAGGCGCGCAGACGAACAGCAGCGTGCCAAAATAACCGATTTCCAGATGTCTGGAAATGATCCCAGACGTCTGGTCAGACGTCTGGGCCACCTCCCAGGCGTCTTAAAAGACGTCTGGAGCGCCCGTTCGTAACATTAGGCTTCAAGTACTATAAGTGCATTGTTTATGAAGGGCATTGAGGGGGTAGTTGCCTGATTACTTTTTTGTTTTTGTGTGTGTTCGAATTGAGCGGGAAAATGATGCCTAAGCCAAAATAGAATATTTACAAGCAAATGATTAAAATGAATGTTTTTAGGATTTGATAATCTTAAAATTGCTTTTAAGATTGTTCTTGTTAAATCTTCAAACAAGTTTGAATTGTCACACAATCAAATGCAATCAAGTTATAATTGGTGAATGCCAATTTCCCTTAGATTGATATGCGACTAAGATGAAACCCTAAAGATGGAATTCTATGCAGGCAACTCCTAAGAATTGGATCACTTTTTCAAATATCTCTTTATGTGGTGATCTAAACAAGGCAAACAATACCATTGGCAAGGAAGTCAAACAAGGATTCTAAAAATGATTTTTTATGATTTTTGAATCTTATTTGATATTTTTTTGGGATTTGTTTCTACACTCATGTCAGAATCCATAAAATATTGATTCGAAAAATTGTTTCTGTGGAGTCCTTAAACAACCCTTTAAATTTCTAAAAATTTTATATCTTGTAGAGGTTTTTCCAAGGATTCCATAAATATAAACTGTCCAAAATTGATGAGTAGACAAATTTATAAAATTTGAGGACAGTAAGAAAACAATAAGAAATTAAGGTCTGACCCCTCTTCGGTCCATAAATTTTAGGATTCCACCACCCCAATTTTTCATGTTTTTGTTTGTTTTGAAGTTTTAAATATAGTTTTAGATTTTTTTTTTAGGATTGTGAAGGGTTTTGTGTTAGGCAAATACCTAATTTCTGCGGCAAGACAAGAATACTTAAAGCTTCTGCTCCAAGTCACTCAACATCTCGCTTTTGCTTCAATTCTCGCTTGTTTCAAAACGAAAACAAAACTAGTGAAGGTCTTAATAAAGCAAGAGAGAGATAAATAACAAATAAGACAACGATGCCAAAAAGTGATACGAAATTTATGTGGCTTCGTAAATACGAGTTTTTGTGTCGTTGCAACGTGTATAAATCAATCAACTTTGGAATTTATAACCTAAATAGCAAGAGTATCTAGGTTCGTCTAAGAAGGTAGCTTTAGTTAAGAAATTGATACTCTCTCTCTCACCAACTCAAATCTCCTTTTTATATTTTATAATTTGATATTTTTTTAGGGTTTTGGAAATGATCGGGACAATGGAAATAAGTGAGCAAGAAGCAATCCTCATTTCTAAACTTCCCTTAAGGACCCGATGTAAAATGTTACCATCTCAATGCTTATCTCTTAGGATATTTAAATATCCCATTGAGGGCATGTAAGCGCATCACGTGATTCAAGTGTTATGGGTAGTATTATTACGAGATGTCAATTGCTAGGGCCTGGATTGGCTTAAGAATACCAATGGCTGTACTATTACGGAATGTCAATTGTTAGGGTTCTTAGGGTTACCATAGGTGACACTATCATGAAGTATTGATTATCAAGGACCCTTCGAGTATTGATGAAGGGAACGGAGAATTTAATACAGATCGTGTTAAGAGCCAATCCAAGGTCAAATTTAGACGAATCACAAAAAAATGATTACAAAAGGAAAAATCACCAAAACATCCTTCTCTCTCTTTAATACACATTCAAGCTGAATAAAGACCACTTACACACATGAATGCTTTAACCTCAGGGGTCAACAAACCCTTGGGCAGGCTTGAGGATCGAAGAAACCTTTATTGGAGACCCAAAATAGCAACCTACCAAAATCCAATGGGATAAGGGAAGTCTATATCTTGGTTGGTACTTTAGTGCCCTTGAGTCTAGATCCTGAGATTTTGAGCTTATCCTTTGAGGGTTGAGCTAGACTAAGGCATCCCAACTTACGCATCCTTGGTTAGAGGATTGTTCCCATGGTCATAATGTTTTACTCGGGACTAGCAAAACTTAGGCATGTAAGCATTTGATGAGTCCACTTGAGTAGACTATATTTAAATCTAAGTTGGTTGATCCCTACATTTTGGATGCATTAATATTTGCATTTGACTGTAAAATAAATGCATACATTAAGATTTAGATCTACCTACATTTCTCTTGCATTTTCTCTTCTATTATGTACATTTTGCAGGTACTTAGGTGTGACCACTATATTATTCCACATCCTAAATAAATTCCGACATCCAATAGCCTCCACACATAAGTTGCTTCCCTATTCCTAAATCGTCGTTGCATCCTAATCCATTTGGCCTTGGGTTTATGGTAAATTGCATGGGGAGACCACCTCTTTTTGACCGAACAACCTATTCCCATCATTTCCCATGCAACATTTATTTCTAAATTCCCAATCCAGCATCTACCTCTCAGCCAATTTAATCTTACATCTAATTTCCATTCCCAGTTGCATGTAATAAATTTAATTTCCCCATCAACTCCCATTGCATGCACTGGTCTCCCCATCTAGAACTTCTTTGGTGCACAGCCTTGACAATTCATCAAAGCTCCACATGCGCAGCACACATTAATTTCTCTCCCTCCTGCGTGCACATCAAACTCGAAGGCAATCCACGGCAGGCCCTAAATGATCGATCATGTAGCAGAGGAGGGGCTATTTGATCACGCACGGCACAGGCCCTAAGGGGCTGCGCCACTTCGTCGATCCTCCCTCTCCTCCTCTTCCCCGATCCTTCTCCTCATCCATCGCCCTTCCTCGATCCTCGGTGCACCTCCTCCATCAGTAGGCCATCATCACTGCCACGTGTTGCTTCTAGCACCCCAGGCAAGGCACTTGGACTCCTGTCGACCACAACTACCACCATCCTCCACGCGCATCGTCACCTCTTCTCTACGTTGCTGCGAACACGACCCTATCCCTCGCAGTGACAGTGCGATGCGAGGGACACGGTGGCAACACACCGCAGTCATTGCCTCCGTGCATCGCTGCTCACGCAGCTGGTCGTGCGTCAATTTATCCTCCTGCACACTAGATCGGACGTCCGCCAGCAGTCCCTACCTGTGCGTGGGCACACGAGCCTCCTCTAGAAGCCCTTACGTGTGTGCTCCAACCGTAGCTCTGCATGCGAGGTTCACTCGACCTCCAGCAACCCAGCTTGCTTATGGAATACACCTGCATCCACGTCCACTATCGCAGCCTTCATTTTCCTGTGCAGTCGCGAGCACGTTACACATGCTACCGTGCGGAGTCGTGAGATTTGCTCTCCTTTCATTTGATATTCCCTATTTGCATATGATTTTGTTTTATTTCTTGTGATATGTGAACGGTGCTTTTGCTTGATGAATGTAATTAAATAAAAATGAGTTGTGAGTTTTTATAGCCTCCTTGTGGATTGATGCTCAAATATGTTATACGTGGTTTGGATGTTAATAATTTCTAATTTGCTCGATTCGCCGCCACACACGACGTGTTTTCATTTATATCTTTCGTATGGTGAATCTGATTGGTCAGCAGGTTGGCGATGATTGTGAAGGCAACTATGTCACCTTCCTGCTTTGACTGGAGGAAGGTTGCCAAGGAGTTGAAGGCAGCTATTATGTGAGAGTTGGAGGTAAATTTTGAATATCAATTATTTTTTATATACATTAATTATATTTGATTTATATAAGATCTTTAATATTATTATTGAATACATGGTTCTTTTGATTGGGCCATCGATTTGAATGTGTCCAAGTATATTTTACAACGTTCGAGCATGATACATTGTAGATGGAGATAGGAGATGAAGAGTAAGGTAAGAAATTCCTTAATTGTTAAAATAAGAAATTATTATCTTATGTGTATGAAATCTTACATTTGTGCTAATAAATTTTATAAATATTTTAGTTTTATAACAACAGGATGCATGAGGAGGCATGGAGGAATGTGCCTCCAATGATTACGCCTAGCATCTGAAGGAAGGCTGACGAGGTTTGGTTTATCATAGCTAAAATATTCAAGTTAAGTTAGAAACTAGGTTAAACAATATTAAATTAACACAAAGAAAGGGTTAAGTGTGAGAATTAACAGAAAAGACTTAAAACATCAAATTTATGTTAAAAATGCATAATAAGGTCATTTATTGAGATATTCTATTAATACAAAATGATGATCCAATTGCAAATTAAATATATAAATGAGCTCAAAACTTCAAATCAAAAGTGAAATTAACTTCTAATATGTTCAATTAAGCTTTAATAAAAACTTAGAATTTGGACATCAATAGGACTTTGCATTTAGAGATTTACATTTAGGTCCATTCATAATAATTATTCACATAAGAAAGCCTCTAAGGGCCTAATTGTAGGTTGCAAGGACCTAATTGTAAGATTCTAGGGATAGTTCTGCATTCATTCTATACCACTTATGGATTCTTCAACAACATTTCCATCGTTTCGCTGAAGGGCTCTCTTGTAAAAGCACCATTAGACCTGCAGGAAACAGTGCACCTCTTGGTGCACTGTTCACATGAAGAACACACCATATCCAAGCCGTTCACTCCTACCTCTTGATCTGATGGCTGATCTGAAATTGAAGCTTCACGCAACTCCTTGCATGGCTTCACCTCTACCCCCAGATCGTATCCAACGGCCCATCTTCGATTTGGCTCTTCCCACCCTCCTCTCCTCTCATCCTCGCCGCGCATGCCCTAATCGCCTAATCTCACCAATGCGGTGAGTGTAATCACTCTCAAGCTCTACTTAAGCTGACCCTCTGCTTGCATGCGTGCCATCACTCCCTCCTCGAGTGATTGTCTACCCCTCCAACAGCTCCCTCCTTCGGTGGTCTGTGACAGGGACTACTTTCTCCCTCATTTTGCCGCCTTTAGTCGCCAGCTGCTGGCTCATGAGAGTCACCTTCATCCGCTGGAGGTCTCCTTCCCTTTCGTCCTCCTTAGCCGCCGGCTTTAGATCCAGGAGAGTCCTTCATTTGATTAGATTAGTATTTCCTACTTTGTTAGAGTAGTTTAGATTAGCAAGTAGTATACTGTAGCGTAGTTAGGAGTAGATCAGTTAGTGAATCCACTGGTTTGATCGTTAGCTTATGAGTAGATCAGAGTAGAATTTACACACCCACCTCCTCAGATTAATTCAGATCAGAGGAGATGAATCCATTTCGTCCATTTGATCATTTATCTCCCCCCCTACATCACAATTTCATGTTATGAATTTCCCCACATTTTATTTCGTAAATCACCCACTCATCAGAGCATCAAATCAAATCTAATGCTCTTGAGCATTCAGATCTGATTTGAGCGCTCACTATCCATTTGAGGGACTCTCCATTCATTCCATTATTCCACAAAGCCCCTCTATTGATTTTGAATGTGAAATATGATAATTTGGGTTTGTTTTTAGTGCTTTTATTGTGGGATTTAGATTCTTTCCTTGTGCTGTCATGACATAAGAGAGATGATAAATCATATGTTTATATGGTTTTCAAGCTTTCCACAAGAGGGAATGAATCCCAAATTTTTCAGAATATATTTGAGATACTCTTGATGTGGTTTTAACACATTGAATTCTTAATTGGCATCCTTATCTTACATTGTCTATAATGTAAGGTGAGGTGCACACTTGGATTTCAAGATATTTTTGGGGAAAGGCTGATCTAAATTTCTCTTGGTATTCTCACTAATCAGAAAGTTTTTAGAATTAATTCGTGAGTTTCTGAAGTGTTGATGATGATTATATTGCTTGGATTTGCTTTTGAAATTATGTTTTAAATGGTTGCTTGAATTTGTGATTTTAGAGTTAAAATCTCCCCATTTCAGTACATAAAAAGGTTGCATAGCAGCAACATTTTCTTGGGTTGATTTCTAACTTCAAGCATTTGATGATTGGAGCATGTTTTCAATGGATTTTAAGTTCTAATTTAATCCTTTTCTTTATGTTTATAGTGTGAGAGGAGGAATAGATTGGAGTTCTTTTCTTTTGGTTGATAAATTTGATTTGGTGTTTTGATCCCTATACTTTCTAATGTGTAAGGGATGAAAACCCAATGAAGAATCATTTTGCTCCTTGAGTTTTGAGTGGAATTGTATTAAATCATGAATTTACAGAGAAAATGGGTGAACCTTTTGGATCTGAATAACTA
This sequence comes from Thalassia testudinum, assembly GCA_037157565.1. Lineage (NCBI taxonomy): Eukaryota > Viridiplantae > Streptophyta > Magnoliopsida > Alismatales > Hydrocharitaceae > Thalassia > Thalassia testudinum. The sequence continues at coordinate 94,809,589 of JAZHRO010000024.1, forward strand.
ATTTTGAATTACTCTCTTGTGTTGTCTATAACACAAGAGAGTGGATTAATTAGTTGTTTAGATCCTCTAGGTGTGATGATAATTTAGTATGATCAGAGATTTTGACTGCTGTAACTTTTGAGACATGTTTAAGACGTCTGGAGCAGCTTAAGAGCTGCTGATCCAAACACTGGAGCTGCTGCAGTTACTGCTGCTGCTCTATTGAATCCCACCAGCAGTGTTGCAGCTGTTGTTTGAAGCTGATGCTACAACTGTTGCTCCTGTTGAATGGTCTGAAATTATTAGGGCAGTAGGTGTTGAATTGAGATTTTAAAGAGCTAACATGTGTTATAATGTGTATTTAACATGTACAATCTTTCATGTATGGTTAATTGTCCTTAGATCTGATTAAATTGGCTTGTAATTCTTTTTCTAACCTCTTTTATCAGCTATACTAAGATGTAAATTGCCCAACTTGGAAATTAATGGAATTTGAAGTGAAATTCATATTTATCTGTTTGAACACATTCTATATGATTTGTTAAACACCTCTAAGGCATTCCATTTCACATTTAGCCACACACCTCCATTCTAGTGCCTTAGGTTTTCATTAGAAATATTCTTCAAGGCCTTAAATGTGTTTGACTTGTAAATAAATAAAAACCTATAACAAATCCAAAAATAAAATAAATGTGTAGTGAGTAAGAATAAGTATATGCAAAGTTTGAAGGTCATCTGAATCTCTGGCTTGGTAGAACATGCCAGCCGATGGTTCAGTATACCTTTAAATTTAATAAAAGAACTAAACTTGAAAAAAAATCCAAAAACATTCTATTCTTCTCATCTCTCACTTTCTCTCTCATCTCCTACCTCTATTAAACTTAGAAAACTCATAAAAATAAGAAAAACTTAAAAAATACCCAAAAACGTTATGTATACTATGTAAATACTTGTATATATAAGCTATATACTAAGTTATATTTGTAAAATGCAAAGTTTGAAGGTCATCTGAACCTCTGGCTTGGTAGAACATGCCAGCCGATGGTTCAGTATACCTTTAAACTTAATAAAAGAACTAAACTTGAAAAAAAATCCAAAAACATTCTATTCTTCTCATCTCTCACTTTCTCTCTCATCTCCTACCTCTATTAAACTTAGAAAACTCATAAAAATAAGAAAAACTTAAAAAATACCCAAAAACATTATGTATACTATGTAAATACTTGTATATATAAGCTATATACTAAGTTATATTTGTAAAAAGTGTATAATATGTAAATAAACTATATATATAACTTATGTATGTATTTTATAGTACAAATTAAGTATTTAGGATAAATTATTATATATATAACTTTATTATATAAGTATCTATTAATTTAATTAATTTATAAGTACTATAAGCTATATAATTATAGAAATCCTTATAAATCAACTTATAGAAAAAAAAGGAGGGAGGGGGAGACCCTAACCCCCTAAGGGTCCCCGAATTTCTTGCTTGCCACGGAGAGCTTCCGTGATCTTATCCACAGCCACTTTCCGGCATCGAGTCAAGGCGGGGACAACATCAGCAATACATCCCCATGAGGTCACTATGCACGTCTGGGCATGCTGCAGGGGATCGAATCCGCGCACCCTGCACATGGGGTGCCTTATAAGGAGCAGGTGCACCACTGTGCTACCCCTGACCCCTCTTATAAATAAAATTATTCATCAGTAATACCATACATACGTATTTATATACTTATTTTATACATTATAATACCTGTAAACTAATTTAATTATATTTATACAATAAATAATTAATTTATTAAGTTACTAACTTAAATTAAAATAAATTAGTAAATTAAGTTATTAATGAACTAATTTATATTGTACATTTATATTATAGTATTTTTAGTAATTTAAACTAATTTAACTATATTTATATTGTGTTATATTATTTATACCTAATTTATGTATATAATAGCCTGAAAATAAATATTTAAATGTATATAAATTAAAATAAAACGTGTAAAATATAATAAAAATATGTATTAATTAATTTAATATATATATTAACTCTTTACAGGGTCAATTAGACCATTAATAAACTAATTTAAATATTAAGAAATTAACCCAAATATCAATGTGTATAAAATGTAAACTTTAACTAATTTGTTTATATAGTAAATATAATTATTTTTGTAAATAAATTAAATAATTATGTAGCCCTATATAAGGGCTTTACAACCTAAATTTAAATTAAAATATATGGTTGTAAAGCCCTTATATAGAGCTAAATTGGGCCCTCCAAACCTGAGCTTTCGCATGTAGCCACACTGGAGTAGCAGTGCCTAAGAAGCGCATTATTAGTGCCACATCGGTGGCTGAGGCACACCCTCACCTCCTTTTATATATTTTGTGTTATGGCCAGTTCAGTCGTCACGGGCGTCAGGCGCCCGAACACATACTTACCCCTATAAAAATTTGAGCATTTAGAATGGCACGAGATTATGAGATGAAATTGGTGTGCGATGCATGGTCGAGGGATGTGCACTGTGCGTGGGTCTAATTAGGCCCATTAATGAGTCATAAATCGGTTAAAATGCATCCAATTAAGATTAGGGTGGCCTTAGTAGAGGTCTAGTCCCACCCTTAGGGGTGCTGTGTATCCCTCAAAAAGGCTGCCCGCAAATTGGACCCATTTTTGGTTAAAAACCAATCTGAACCGATTTTGAACCAGTCTGAAGCAGTAGAGAGGAGACAATAGCTTAAATACGGTTATGTGTTAGCTTGTGTGCCTTGCCTATGTTGCAGAGTGCGTGCATGTGTGTGTTAAGTGTTCTATGTGAGTGTATATATCTAAAAGTATAGAGTAAATATATGTATATATGTATATGTATATATGTAAATAAGATATATAATGTAAATAGTATATGTAGAATGTATAAGAGTATAGTAGTAATGTTTGAATTATATATGTATATAAATAACATAGCTTTAGTGACAGATATAGATGTCACCGTACATAGTATTAAATGTTAGCATAGATAATAGTTTTTACCTTAGCTTATGTAAATAGTTTTTCTAAGGTTTTAGTGACACTTTTATATGTCGCTGTAGATATATTATATGTTACTGTAGATATTAGTAAGTTAAGTTAATATAGTACACATTATTACTCATTATCATACCTATAGCCAAGTATTATTATTATAAGTTGTAAATAAATAATATAAATTATTTAATTATAGTTTTTGATGCTTGTTTGTAAATCAATATTTGCAAGCATTGTAATTCATTCTTTTATATATAATTGATTTATTCTTTCATTATTTGATTGATTCATTCATTATTGTATATAAAATCAATTTTTTTGGAATTAAAGAATATTATTGGACTTAGAGAGTAATGTATATCAATAACTGCCTCCCAGGGAACGACTTGGAATAAACTAGTAAAAATTAAGTATATAAATAAAATTGATGTAACAACAGTTTGTATTTGTGACATACTACAACAACGACATTTAAAACTCCTTTTTAGTACGAACTGGTAGTCGTCGATCATATTTTTGGCATCGTTGCCAGGGATAAAAGCCCAATAACAGTGCTTTATTATGATCGTTGACAAATGTCGTAAAAAGTTGATTACTTTTTGCGCCATTGCCAGGGACAAAAACTCGACAATTGTACTTTCTTATGATTGTTGACGAGTTTTTCATCATAGGCTTGCAAGCTTTGAAGAGATCTAACGATTGAGGTAAATAAATAATTATGCAATTAATATTTATAATTTATAACAAGTAATATAATTATTTACTAATAGAAATTCCTTTGCTATAGGAGCAAGCCAAGAAGAACAAAGACAACAGGGTTCAAGCTCCTTCACTGACCAACTACTTGGGTCGAATGAGTATAAATTCATTGAAAGTTCGATATGTAAATATAGTTGATCATTAATTATTAATTTATACATACATCAAAGATTAAGAGCAGCTGATACCTTTATTAAACTTTCAATCGGATGCGCATGAGGGTGCTGAGTTAGATCAAGTGGGAGTTTATAAGCAAGCTCATAGCATACAAGCACTTGAGGGCCCCTATGCATGTATACATAAGACATACCAAGAGGAACATGTAAGTTACTAAATTCACTGTACTTTAAAGGTTTTTACACTAATTTCATATCAACCAATATAAATTAATTATAATTATTTATACAGGGTTGTATGATGGACTTGATCCATCCTCTTAAGGTCATGGACGAAAACTTCACGACTGTTCCATAGCCTGTTATGACACTAGAGGAGTCATTCTGGACTGTGATGCCTCTAAAGTATGGAGGCTTCGTCTATAGCAGGGCAAAGGAGTATGGCCATCCCTTCTTACTATGGGAGGAAAGGATTGTCATTGTTAACATCCAAAGTGGAGCACCTGCACAAGAAGATAGAGACGATGGAACGTGGAGAATAGGAGAGGGAGAAGCTTGAGGAGGTAACCTTTATGTTACAGGTTGCCACTTGCAGAATGTAGCATCAAGTTGATTTATTACAATGGAATCAGCAGTGGAATGACTTGATGTCATATCTAAGATGGAGTGGACCTGACCATTCGACATTTCACATTTCACACTGTAGGGACGACGATAATGATCATATGGTGGATCTGGGGTGGGCAGCGTAGGTGCCACAGCATAGTGTGTATTTTTTAACATTTCATTTGTATTTTGTAATGTTTAAACAAAGTAGTTTATATATATATATATATATATATATATATATATATATATATATATATATATATTACATGTTTATTGTGCTCTCTTTAGATTTTTATGTGTTAATTTTAGTTTTACGTGTTTATGTTTACGTATACGTTTATGGTAATTTTAAATTTTTTGTAAAAGAAGAAATTATATATTTGGCTGATGGTTATCGTTACATGCATGGCAAGTTGAATAATATAATGATTTAATAATCATCACTAGAAAGTAATGACCGTTGTTAATGACCGAAATTATTCTCCATATACATTGTGAGGTGCGAAGTTGGTGACATTTATTTTTTTAGTAATTATTTAAAAATCATTGCTAAATATGAATTAACCATCGTCAATTATATAAATTTCACACCATTTAAAATCTCTCCCATAAAATTGGCTATAATTGAACATTTAGTGATGATTTTTTAGTCGCCACCAAACTCAAAATTTTTCCGCCATTGTCAATGTCAGAATGCAATTTTCATTTATAACATTAGTTAGAACTATTGCTAATATCATTCTACTGTGGGTATTTCACAACGTCCATACTATACATACACAACGACGATTATAAAATGTCGTGAAAGACCAACAACTTGGATGCTTGGACTCGAATCAATGGTGACAATATGTACATTATAACTATTGCGGAAAGTCAACGATGACAATTTTTCACAACAATGTTTAGAGACAATTTACGAGCATTTGGTGATGATTTTGAATCACCACTAATAACCTTAAGGATGGAATTGTAAAAGTCACAATCCAAAAGAAATGTATTATATTATATATTTATTAAAACTCGACCCAATCCAACCCTTAAGTACCCCAAATTAATGAAACTTGAGCCTTAAAGTCCCCAAAGTTCCTCAAAGTTAGTTGTGGTTGCCCATTTTATGGCCGATCATTGTTCGTGTATGGGTTGTGAAAGTGTTTAGCTTGCCTAATTTTCACTGTAATCTTTTTGGTCAATAATTAATGGTTCTTTATCTTGGGTAAAAAAATAAGGGAATCACTTAACAACTTTTGCATGGATATTTTTGTGAAAACATCAAGGAATGTCTTCCAACGTACATTGCAAAACATACATGTGGTTGTTCACTTTCCTTAAAATGTGGGCTTGTTGGGCCCTCCTATGCCCTCAGTTATACTATAGATCAAATCAAATATCATGAATAATTTTTATAATATTATATGTAAATTTTAATTTTAGATTAAATATCATAAGCAATATTTACTTTTAAATTAAATATCATTATTCGAAGATATTTGAATATATCGATATAGTTTGTTGACAGATATTGCCTAAGTGCATGAAAGAGATGCGTAAGGTAATCTTCACTTCTACGTCAACATAACGCGTTTCCCTATGTCGGCAACTCGGAATCCTGACATTCATCTCCATGTCAAACACGTCATGGTTTCCGGACGCACCTTTCGATGACCCTTTCGCAGCACCAAACCGAAGGGCATCTCCGACGCTTTACACTTTCCGTGCAAGCGTGGATTAACATATTCTAGACTTTCCTTAAAAAAACAAACTAATTCGTTGTGGCGTTAAATCAAGCAAGCTACATTTCTTTCTAGATCAACTCAATTTTCGGTCTCTTAACTTAAATAATAAAGAAATGGTGAATTCTTGAGATTGGCTGACATCTCGATGGTCATTGATGAGATCAAATTGAGAAATTCCCCCTTACATAAATTGTTCAATTTAAGAAATCAACTCATATCATATCAAAATAGAAATCTTGCAGCATATGTCAAACAGGCAGTTAATTCGAAAAAAAAATAAAAAACGAAGAACTAGCGAGAAAGCTTTTATATGTATGGGGGAAGGGAGAAGATATTTTATCCTGTAAACTTTTCCTCAATTTGTTCCTTATCCTGCCGACATGGATGAAGACGAATGAGGGAATAGTTTCCCTTGGCTTTTTAATTTTTTAAAGAATTTTATGCTTCGACTTTTAATTTCAATCGTTTTAGCTTGATATTCGTTAATTCAAATATCGGACTTCCACCTGTGTCCACCGATAAAAGTTATTTTTTGACATAAATACAGAAAGTTAAAGTACACCGATTTCCGGGCCAAGGTACGGTTAAGTTACATTTGATTCATCGACTTAAAATTCAAAGTCGAGTCTCATAACATATCTCATTAATTTTATTTTTCTTCCGATCAAAAAGTTGTTTATTAGTTAGAATTTCTCTAAAATTTTTTAGGAAGTTAATTATAATTTCACGGCCAGAACTTGGAAAAGTACCGGCTGCCTTAATTTGCACGATGAGAAGCATGGCTTAAAAATCTGGGGATTAGTGCAGTCCTGCTATTTTGTATTTGCTAATATCATGGTTGCATAATTTTTGAATTGTACCGTAATCTCGAGGTTATACAATTTCACCTTTTACGTGAAATTTTGGAGCTTTGTTCAGAATTGCTCCACCACACGAGACGTAGGCTTGATCGAGATTGTAAAGTAGGTCAACCAACGTGCTTGGGAGTCAAGCCACAAGGAAAAAGACAAATGAAAAATGATATATGGTTTGTCAGAGTCCTATGTCATTGATGTGGTTTCTTAGCCCATGCTCCTCTCTCCACTTCCTATGATCTTTCCGCTTAGGCCCTTGACAACCTAGGTAGGTGAGTCAATTGAGTAAGCTAGGCAGCTTGAGTGGGGAATGCTACAGCGAGGCTTTGACTCCATCACAATAAATAGATCCAACTAAGGTTGCTTGGAGACTTTTGTCATGGCATTAATCTAACAATCATGTCAATTACTTGCACTTGACTTGTATAGTTGGGGCTCCATTGTGAGCTTTTGGGTTCTAGGCCTGTTTTTGTTTGGGTCAAAGGTTTTGTAAACCTTTTCCTAATGGGATAAATTTTTCCTCCTTTATTAGTTGCCTGCACTCTCTTAATCTGTTGCGTAGACTATGGGAGTGAAATATAGTTTCTTTTTTGTATCGCTCGGCCTTGCTTTCTTACCCCCTTCAGTTATTTTTGTCTATTTGAGAAAGTTCTTACTTTAAGGCGTTATGGTAAAGATATTGCTTTTGGTTCTACTACTCCTGGTGGTTTATATGAGTAGGATGATTGTGAGTCCATTATAAATGCTTCGAACACTACAATAAAGGGCAACTGTCGCCAATTCCGAAAAAATTATTGCCATTGACCATCGCGATATGTGTCGCTGTTGTTTTGAATTTGCAATGGTTTAATTTCAATATTGTTGCCCTTTCGTCGCATGCGAGCGTGAAGGAATCCAGGAGATGGTGATGGTTATTAAATCGTTGTTGAAGTAATTTAGCGACGATTTTTTTTATAACTGTTGCCAACTCTTATGGGACCTGGTTCCCGAGTCTCTACGAGACACGAGAACCGGATCGACTCAACTAATCCCAAGACCTAGTCGTCCAACGAGGAAGTAACCAAAAGAGCAGTAAAATAAACCACATTCAGCATGAATATAACTAACTGTAAGAAAGTACAGCAGTAAGGAAAGAAACTACCACAGTATGTACCACCACAACAGTTGAACAACATTTATAATATAATTTGAACTGCAGGTAAAGAAAGTACAGCGGAAACAAGAACTACTCACTACAACGTAACAAAAAGAGGTACAAGAGACAGTGGTAACTCTACTGGACCCTACTTGGCCCAGTGTTCTTTGCAGCCGTTGACCCTGGCTGCGACAAACGAGTGCGTAGCGTCGGAATCGAAAAGCGTGTAAACGAGTCTGCCGGAAACTGAAACCATACCTGCTACCACCGATCCCGAAGCTCTAGCGTCCCTGTGTGTCAAGGTGTTGATACGCCTTTCAGCTCTAGGTGCGGATGAAGCAGCCATACTCTATGTCGGACGGGTAGGTGCTGGCCGGTACCCTCCTCGCGACTGCTGTCCTCCTCCTCGCGCCTGGGAACCGCGGCCTCCTGCGCATCCTCCAGTGCTCTGCGCGGGAAGTATCTGCTGACCTCCTGCCCTAGACGGGCAGTCCTTCCTGATGTGGCCCGGCTGGCCACACTGGTAACAGAGGGGAACCCGGCTCCCGCTCTCAGTGGGTCCCTGCTGTCGGCTGGGCGGGGGTCCGGTGCTGGCGACTGGCCCTTGTCGAGGGCCCCCAAAGGCCACTGATGGCCCTGCAAAACGTGACAGCTCTCCTGTGGACGCCACGTGTCTCCTTTGAGTTCTCCTAACACGCCTAGTGTGACAGCGGAAATCTCGTTCCACCACCAACTCCCCTGTCGTACGCTCGGAAGGGGGAGGGGGTGGCGATGTGGATGGAAGCTGAAATTCTTCCCGAACCACCTCTCGAATTAGTTGGACGAGGTCCGGAGACGGTATGGTCAGGAGAGGAGGAGGGGTAGTATGTACTCCAAGCCCGACACATTTGTCCCTCGTGCCCCGACCTCGGCCGCGCCCGCGGCCCACCCTCCTAGTTCCACGATGAGGCATCTCCTACAAGGAGACGCGAAACAACGAAATACGTCAGTACGGAACGGTACCTAACGAAAACGTCTAAGAGTTCATGTCAAGAGATATGTTGTGGTGGCTACTCTAGTTATAGACATGTGAATTGGTTATTTTCCAGTCAGTTGATTTACTTCTCGGGACGACCTTGCTCTGATACTATCTTGTAACGACCCGGTTCCCGAGTCCCTACGAGACACGAGAACCGGATCGACTCGACTAATCCCAAGACCTAGTCGTCCAACGAGGAAGTAACCAAAAGAGCAGTAAAATAAATCACATTCAGCATGAATATAACTAACAGTAAGAAAGTACAGCAGTAAGGAAAGAAACTACCACAGTATGTACCACCACAACAGTAGAACAACATTTATAATATAATTTGAACTGCAGGTAAAGAAAGTACAGCGGAAATAAGAACTACTCACTACAACGTAACAAAAAGAGGTACAAGAGACAGTGGTAACTCTACTGGACCCTACTCGGCCCAGCGTCCTTTGCAGCCGCTGACCCTGGCTGCGACAAACGAGTGCGTAGCGCTGGAATCGAAAAGCGTGTAAACGAGTCTGTCGGAAACTGAAACCATACCTGCTACCACCGATCCCGAAGCTCTGGCGTCCCTATGTGTCAAGGTGTTGATACGCCCTTCAGCTCTAGGTGCGGACGAAGCAGCCACACTCTGTGTCGGACGGGGAGGTGCTGGCCGGTACCCTCCTTGCGACTGCTGTTCTCCTCCTCGCGCCTGGGAACCGCAGCCTCTTGCGCGTCCTCCAGTGCTCTGCGCGGGAAGTATCTGCTGATCTCCTGCCCTAGAAGGGCAGTCCCTCCTGATGTGGCCCGGCTGGCCACACTGGTAACAGAGGGGAACTCGGCTCCCGCCCTCAGTGGGTCCCTGCTGTCGGCTGGGCGGGGGTCCGGTGCTGGCGACTGGCCCCTGTCGAGGGCCCCCAAAGGCCACTGATGGCCCTGCAAAACGTGACGGCTCTCCTGCGGATGCCACGTGTCTCCTTTGAGTTCTCCTAACATGCCTAGTGTGACGGCGGAAATCTCGTTCCACCACCAACTCCCCTGTCGTACGCTCGGAAGGGGGAGGAGGGGGTGGCGATGTGGATGGAAGCTGAAATTCTTCCCGAACCACCTCTCGAATTAGTTGGACGAGGTCTGGAGACGGTATGCTCAGGAGAGGAGGAGGGGTAGTATGTACTCCAAGCCCGACACATCTGTCCCTCAGGCCCTGACCTCGGCAGCGCCCGCGGCCCACCCTCCTAGTTCCACGACGAGGCATCTCCTACAAGGAGACGCGAAACAATGAAATACGTCAGTACGTAACAGTTCCTAACGAAAACGTCTAAGAGCTCATGTCAAGAGATATGTTATGGTGGCTACTCTAGTTATAGACATGTGAATTGGTTATTTTCCAGTCAGTTGATTCACTTCTTGGGACGACCTTGCTCTAATACCATCTTGTAACGACCCGGTTCCCGAGTCCCTACGAGACACGAGAACCGGACCGACTCAACTAATCCCAAGACCTAATCGTCCAACGAGGAAGTAACCAAAAGAGCAGTAAAATAAATCACATTCAGCATGAATATAACTAACAGTAAGAAAGTACAGCAGTAAGGAAAGAAACTACCACAGTATGTACCACCACAACAGTAGAACAACATTTATAATATAATTTGAACTGCAGGTAAAGAAAGTACAGTGGAAACAAGAACTACTCGCTACAACATAACAAAAAGAGGTACAAGAGACAGTGGTAACTCTACTGGACCCTACTCGGCCCAGCGTCCTTTGCAGCCGCTGACCCTGGTTGCTCAACACCTAGTCCTGAAAAAGGTAACGAGTGTAACACGTCAGCAAAACGCTGAGTAGATTGGCAACTAAACTAAAGATAACAGTAGAGTGTACAGTAGCTGTTATGTTCGATTACTTTCTTTATTCACATCTTTCAATTGTCTCACTATTTCATTTATTCCTCAGATCTTTTTCTTGATCTCGAATATTCCTCGTGGGAACGATCTTGATTGCATTCTTTTCCAAAAAGTAGAAGTAGCACGTGGTGCTCTCCTGGCCGGGAGAGTCCCCCGTGGTGATCCTACCCTCAGTCAACCACCCCAAGGTCATTGACAGACGTAACGGTGACTACGGCACGCGCGATAAACGCACAGGTAGCTAACCCGTACTGGCACGCGGTCAGTCGTTTCCGCTAACGGGTGCGCCCAAAGCACAGCACGGAACTAGTCCAGGGCAGAGCCCTCTCAGTAACAGGGGTCCAACCCCTCCATAGTAACCAAACCGGGGCCTTGCCCCTCCACAGTCCTTGCACCCTCACCTGACTACCCTGGTTTGCCCCAGTGGACCTAAACAAGTCGGTGTAGGAGGCTAGCAGAACCCCGGGGCCCGTGGGGTAGCTAGTGCCCTCCTAACACTAGTAGCTCTCCTCGGTACTACGTACACGAGGGCCAGCAAGTTGGTACAGAGCGGTCGGTCCTAACCCCGGGTCCTTGGGGTGGCTAGCCCCACTCTGCACTAAACAGGTACAGGTACTTCCCTTGGTACTACGTACTCAAGAGACAGTACATAACTACATCTCAGTTCCATTCCTTTCTCTTTCCAGGAGTTCCACTCCTAATTCCCCCGTAGGGTTCCATCCCTTTTACTCAAACATCCAGGTTTTACTTTCCAGTTTCACATTCTTACAATCCATGTTCTCAACCACGTTATTTATTCATAACAGGCAGCTGTTAATTCAAATTACAGGCAGCTTTATATCTCTTTCCATTTTCCAAGACTACAGTATTATACATTCCACTAGTTTTCTCATCCTAGGATTCATGCCATATCTTAGGATCTATCATACAATCTAGTTTTCCAGCCCTACGATTCATGCAACACCTAGGAGCTATCATTCCATCTATTTCTCATTCCTAGGATTCATGCAATGTCCTAGGTTATATTTATGGTTCCATAATTTAACAGATTTTATTAATAACCTAAAGCCACTCTACCAGGTACAACGGGAGTAATGGGGGCGTGGCCGGGAATCCCGCGTGCCTCCGCGACCCCCGAGACTGCAACGGAACGGGGTCCTATCACAAGGATCAAACACAAGGAGTGTCTCAAAACAGTGTATAGCTACTCTAGACGGGTAGAGGAATTAATTCCGAAAAGAACGCAACTCGAATCGCGGAAAACGGAACCCGAACGGGCCCTAAACGGGTTGAAAACGACGAAACTGTGTAAAATCAGACGTCTTAAAAAGTGGATCAGAGAATTACCTTGTTCAGCGTGGTTTCGCAGACGTTCAGAAGTCTGCGGGGACGTTTGGCCTAGCTCCCAGACGTCCGATGGTCACCCCGGACGTCTGGAGGTCGCTCCCGCCGTCTGGTACTACAGCCAGATGTCTGATTCGCGTTGGATGGCGAATCATCGAGCCTGCGCACACCCATCTCTCTCCCTCAGTACGGTCAGTCGACAGGAAGGAAGAAGACGGAAAACTCACCTTTCAGACGTCTGGACAGTCTTCCAGACGTCGACCCCGCCGTCTGGCTATCAGCACAGACGTCTGATTCTGGAAATTTTTCCAGAACCAGGGCGCGACTCGCCCTCCGCTCGCGACGTCGCGCCTCGTCGCACCTCGTGCGCCTGCTGCTCAAGCCGCAGCAGGCCTCCCGCGTCGTTCCGCGCCCGCTGCGCTTCCCACCGGCCGTCCCTGGCAGCCCCGGCGAGTTCGCCCTCACGGCTGAGCGCCGCTCTCGCACGCAGCACCCCCTCCGCGCTCACTGCGGCCGTCGCCGCCGCAGCAACCCCGCTCCTGCTCTCGCGCTCGCTCTCGCGCACTGGAAGGAGAAGAGGAAAGGGGTGGAGGCGACGGAAGGGAGCGCGTGGCCTTTTAAGGCCGCGCGAGGAGGAGAGAGAATCGTGGCAGGGCGTCTGCAGCCGCAGAGGGAATAACGAATATGCGGGTCTGCGGGTTCAGGCGCGCAGACGATCCGCGCGTGTCGAAAATAATTGATTTCCAGACGTCTGGAAACGATCCCAGACGTCTGGTCAGACGTCTGGATGTGATGCCAGACGTCTGGTCTGACGTATGGGCCACCTCCCAGATGTCTTAAAAGACGTCTGGGGCACGCGTTCGTAACAAAATGTGTGCCAAAATTTTCCACTTTGGGTGACGGTTATTTTTGAAACTGTCATCAATACAAATCGGTGACGGTTTATCAAATTGTTGCCAATGATATATAACTGTTGCAGAATAAGATGTTATACTGCACGCGGGAAATTAACGCATTGGGTATGAGACATTTAGCAACTGTTTACAAATCGTTGCAAATTACTTTTAATAACAGTTCTAGAAATAATTGTTGCTAAAATTGTGTAATTTTTTTTAAAAGCAATTGATTTTTTTTAGTGTGATAATTAATAATATAGAGGAACTAGAAAGTCATAAAGAAAATATTCAATCACAAAGAATTATATTGTCAAATAATATATATATATATAAGATGTTCAAATATTACAATAAAAGTAATAAAATATAGAAACATAAACACTATGCTAGGGTACCTATGTCACCAACCCCAGATCCACCCTCATCGTCATGTCGCGGTATGTGGAACGTCGAATGATCATGTCTAGATCCTCGAAGATAAGCAAGACCTCCTATTATTTGTTGTGTCACTCCAATAACTCTTCTTGCTACTCCATTCTGCGAGTGGTAGCCTGCAGTTGTGAGGTGACCTCGTCCAACCTCTTCACCAACTCCACATCTTGACGCTATAATGTCTCAATTTTCTGGTTGGTACTGTCGACATGGGCAAACAAGGAGGATCCTTTCCTACCATACCTGGAGGAGATCCCTGCACTCCTTTCATAGCTATGGATGAAGCCTCTGTGCTCTAGAGGAATCACGGTCACGAAGTTCTCGTCTACAACCGTAGGAGGATGGATCAAGTCTACCATATGACTCTGTAAATATATATATTTGCAATTATTTTTTATCTATTCGGAAATTAATGTAAGTTACTTACAATTGCTTACATGTCACTCCTGGCACTACAAGAAAAACTACTTTTGGTGAGAGTTGAAAACCGTCGCCAAAAGTAACAAAACCGTCTCAATTTGATGTCACGGACGGTTGTGAAGCGAATAGTGGTTATTAATACTAACCATCACTAATAGTGTTGACCCTATCTGTCGAGATTAGCATCCTTTTGCGACGACTTATACTCATCTTAAAAACACTTTAGCGACAGTTATTTAATAACCGTTGCAAATTCAGAATAACTATCGCTAAATATAAATTTGCCACGGTTGTGTAACCGTCGTGAAAAACAGCCTGTTAGGAGGGGATTTTTTTGTTGACCTTTTCGTGACGATTTTAAAACCGTCGTAAAAGGTTATTGGCGACGGTTATTAGAATAATTGTCGCCAAATATATATATATATTAACTAGATTTTACTAATGATAATTAAAGGTAACATTTAAATTAACCTACATAACATCGAATAACACATATATAGCATTCGATAAAATAAATATAATAAGAAATAAATTAGATTAATACAAATTAACTTAGAGAATCTTACAAAAGAGTAACATTACATAGATAAACCCTAAACATTTCCTAAGTAAGAATAAGAAATATAAAGAAAAGATGCGAGCTAAACTCCCACACCAATACCATGACCAGCACCTCCTGTGCCAAAATCGTCGTCTGGCCCACAACGTGTAGGATAATGGAAGTTGTTGTGATCAGGTCCACCTCCACCTCGAAGTATAGCCATCAACTCTGCCCATTGCACCTATTGCTGTGCCATCTACTCCTTAAAATCTAGTCTCTGCTGGCGGATCTCATCTCTAGCAGCCTGGCGTTGTCATTAACTTCGCCAAACATATAATATAGTCCAGCATTACCAAATTACTTGTTCTGAAAAAGCAATATCAATGACTTGTCATATTTCATCTGTACCTACCGACCAACCATTTAACTACTTCACCTTTTAGTAGTAGAAACATAAAGAGCAAAGTAGTGGCAGACTCTCAGTACTCACCTTTCTCGCTAACAAACCCTTCTTCCTTGTGCCTCCCCATCTTGGTCGAGTAGCCCACGTTGTAGATTGATTCCACATTCCCACTAGAGAAGCCCACCTCATTGTTGAAAACAACCAAAGTTTCCTTCGCCCCCGTCCCGGTGATGTCGTTGTATATATATATATATTAAAACTTGAAGTTGTAATCAAATCTTCAAGGGCCCCTCTTTGTTCAGAACTTCGTTGAACAAAGGACGATGACTCTTATGGCATGATATAAAGACAAAACTTCGTACATGTAAGTGAGGTATACACATACTCTGTATTGTTCGTATAACATGATCATAAGTGTTGTCGGGCAAGTATTTTGACATGATTATCCCCTCTCAAAACCTATAACCTAGGGGTTAGAATACCTATTGTTTGGCGTCAAGTGCATCTAGATTTATGCAAGTGTGTTTATCTATATAAATTCATAAAACACACAATTAATCATATAAATATTTATAAATTAAGTTGATACATCACATTCATTCACAAATGAAAATAACAGAACATTCATAATTACCTATGTACACTCCACATATATTCATTCACAAAAATAACAAAATTTCACATAATTAAGTGGATACATGTTGTTCGCTCCAAAACAGGTTTTAAAATCGTCGCGTTGCAGTATAGTTTGAATCAATGCGAAAAACAAATAAAATTTATACTCGAAAGAAATCCGAGGTCGTTCGATAGGAGCAAATGGCATTTCAATCTCAAAATCACAATTCTAGATAAAAGATATGAGCGATTGCAATCAATATTGATTCAAAATGATATAGCAAAAAATTTCCAATAGTAATGTGCAAAAGAAGAGGGTAAAATGGTGATTTGAATCACCAAATTACCTTATAATGTTAAGCTTTGCAAGCTACTCAAAGTAATAGAATCATATAAGCCAAGCAAATCTCAATTTAACCAATAGAACCAAGGTATCAGTAGATATCAAATGACAGAATGGATGCTCAGACGCCTTAATAGAGGCAAAGGCCTCTTCCTTCCTCTTCTTCAAGCCTCAGGGAGAGGCACAGGCACAGCAGCACAGAGGAAAAGGCCTCTTCAAATTCTCTAAGTGTAGAGACTAGCAGAGGGCAAAACCCCCCCACTCTCTCTCTTCTTTATCTCTCAGAATCAGGTGAACCAAATCGGACTCGGGTATCCGTGTAAATGGACCAAGGCCCAGACTCGCGTGGTGTGGCTGCGGGCGAGGGCAGGTGTGGTGTGCACATGTGGAGAGGGACCTCACCCGATACTCACTAAGGCAACCCAGCGAATGCACAAAATCAACTTAAGCCGCGCATGCGCTTCAGCAACCCATGATGTGGGACTAAAGTCCCACAGCTTCTTCGTGTGTCAACAGCAGCAGGTCGAGCTTGCAATTGTGGGTGAGGAAGGCATTGGATGCTT
The DNA here is from genome assembly GCA_037157565.1 of Thalassia testudinum. NCBI lineage: Eukaryota > Viridiplantae > Streptophyta > Magnoliopsida > Alismatales > Hydrocharitaceae > Thalassia > Thalassia testudinum. Next base: position 94,826,278 of record JAZHRO010000024.1, read on the forward strand.
AAATCAGGAGTCTGGAACTGTAGTTGGAGGGATTCTGCCCCACCTGGGTGTGGAGGCGAGGAAGAACACTGCGAGAACAATGTCGTTGAAGTCAGAGAAGGTGAAGGCGGCAACGGTTGTTCGGCGAACACCTAAAATGCAAAGTACGGCCTTGTGGCCATGATAAAACAGTCCAGAGGGATCACCGTGGAATGGCAAGTGTGGCGGTGGGTGCAGCGTGAGGTGTGCGTGATGGTGGAGGCTTGACGACCTCGAGAAGGTGAAGCGGAAGTGCTTTACTTCAGGGAGGTGTTCTGGTGGGTGAATTGTGAAATAGGTTGAGGGCTTTTGTAGAGGGTGATGCGGCGGAACTTATGGAAGTGGCGCGAGGCTGTTTGGTGGACTATGGCAGTTGGGCGAACTCGCCGGAGTTCCGCCAGAGGCGGAGAAGGCAAAGTGTGAGAGGGTGGTGCAGTGGTCGTGAGTGGTTTGTGAGTATAAGGGAAGAGTATAGAGGGAGAGAGGAAGAGATAGAGTCACTTAGGGGAGAGGTAGAGAGGTGGACGGCTCCGGTGTTGGTCGACCGGAGCTGGAGAAGGAGGTATAGGCGGTGACAAGGATGGAGGCAGAGGCACGACCTCCCTTTGGTTGGGGAGGGTCGTGACGAAGAGGGTGGTCGAGAGGACCGACCAATTTGGTCGTTGGATGGCCGAAGGAGGAGGGTCAAAGAGATCACTGGAGTAGGGGCCTACGGTGGTCGGAGGTAGGTTTCAAGGGCTTTTGATGCACTAAGACTTGCTGAGAAGCACAGTGAGGCATTTGGGTGTGCTTATATAGGCCATAGGAGGCCTTTCCAAGCTTGGAAAGAAGCTTCCAAGCTTGGAAGGTCCTCACGAAATAGGACACCCGAGCCTTTGAAAGGTTCGCATGACCTTTTGGGAATGAATTGGAGCTCAAGACAGGTCTCATGTGGAAGAGAGTTCCACAAAGAATCTCCAGTTAAATTTCGGGAAGGTTTGATTGAGAATCGAGAGAGAAATCTTTGCTCGAATCTCACTGGAGTTCGGTGTGTTCACACCAATGGTGGTAGGGACCATCTTGTAAAGAAGATGACAATAGTTAGGGACCCAAATACGGATTTTTTGAAAGTTAGGGGCACAGGTGTGAGACAAAATAGCGAGACAGGACAAAAATGCAGACTTGGTCAATATGACCTCAAGTTAGGCCCAAATTTTGGTACAAACCTAATTTTGACCTAAGGAATCCATTGGTGAAGTTAGATTTAGGTTTTTACCACATTTGATTGGATAAATTGCACTATTACCCAAATTAGGGCAAAAGTTTGTCTGTGGCTCTGTTTTAAGTCAAGACGGGTTCTAAGGTCAAATTGAAGACACTAAGCCCTAGAAAATATTTTTCTATGAATTTTAGAGGGTTTAGGTGAATTTTATCCTGATCGAAACCTCAAATAATTAAACAGGTTTGTTTTTAAGGTTTCAGATGTTAATTAATTCCTGTAACGTGTGAAAACCCGTTTCGTTCTGTATGAACCCTCTTAATAGACTCTAAAGAACATTTGACCTATGTTTAACCCCTGAGAAAACCCGTGGTTATTATGTTTTTTTGATAGAATGGTAAATTTGTAGAAATAACCATGTTTTCTTATTTTCTTCTCTGAAATGATTTGTAATGAATTAAGGCCTTCTGATGGTTATGTAGGAGCATTTAATGACTCAATCAGATCAAATTGAGCTAGTTATGGCTCATGATGGTGTTCCCAGCATACCCCCATGCCTAGCTTTTGCTAGTCCCTTAGCAAAATCTCATGGAATTAACTTAGATTCTAGACTGTGCCTTTTTATGCTTAGATTTCTACTGTGTGCTTTCTTTTGTGCATTAGGTCAAATGCCAATGGTAGGCCTAGAGGTACGCAAGTACCAACCAAAATCTGAACTTGACCAGCTCTAGCCTTAGTCCGCTGTGAAGGTTTCTAAGACCCACAGGAACTAACCTAAGGTTCGTTGAACTCTGCAGTTAAAGCACCCGTCCTTAAGACATGTTTAGTCCCGGTTTAGTTTGCAGTGCGTTTTTGTAAGAGAGAGACAGAAGATTTTTTTATTTTTGGAGAGTTTTCTCTCTCTTTTCTTTTCTTTTATTTTTAGCTTCGGATTGACTTTACAACACGGTCTGTATCAAATTCCTAGCTTCCACCATCAATCCTCGCAGGGTCCTTGGCAATCAATGCTTCGAGATAGCATCGCCCATGGCAACCAACAGAACTCTAGCTTTCGAGATTTCAGGATAATCCCGCCCATGGCGTTCTGTAGCTAAATCTAAACCCTAGCAATCGACATTTCGTGATAATGCCGCCCATTACATTTGAACCAGCACAAGGTGCTTACATGCCCCTTGTAAGATATGTAAATATCCTAAGAGACAAACACCGAGGAGACGGCATGTTATTGCGCATCTTCGAGGGGAATTTCCCACCTCTCCACGTCAATAGCTCTTCCAAATCAACTTGTGTTGATTAGCCGCACCTAATCTAGGTATCTTTTTTAGAACAGAATTAATGTATTTGCGTGATTTTGATAATAAAGCGCACTGAATCAGACTGTGTGTGGATTGGGGTGCTTAGGTTACCGAGTCCGACAAACCAGAGGTCAGTTAACGAGGTCGAATAATCCCTAAGCTTTAGACCTAATACTTAAGCTTTGCATTTTCCCTAACCTCTTGAGGACTATCCAGATCTAAATAAATACTTGAATTTTTAAGCCTAAAATCACAACCCAAGAGGCCTAAGATCAACGATCATACTAATCTCTTTTATCCCTTAGCACTTTTGTCTTTTTATTTCTTTCTTTTGATTTGGTTTGGAATTAAGTAGATTCTTCAATCTTTTAGTAATGACTATCTCTTTTTTGTTTCAAACTGTGCTCCTTTTTGACATTTATATCAACTCCCCTTTTTCCTCGTCAACATGATATGCAAATTGATCTTTCAAAATTTCCTCCCTTCTTTTTTTTTTGTTCTTTTTCAGTTTTTTATTTTTTTGGCTTTTTGGAATATGTAATTTTTTGATGAAACCCTTTCTTGTGAAGTGATTCTCACAGTGCTTTGCACTTTAATACCTCCCCATGCCTACGATTTGCAATGTCCTCATTGTAAATTAGGTGGGTTCAAATTCAGCTTAGATCGTACATTAGAACAGGTTTTGGGTGGGTGGACAGGTCGGGGTGACTGTTGCAAACGATTTCAAGCTCGGGTACGGGTACTAGAGGTGGAGTCGGCTGTTCTAATGGATGAACCCTAAAGTGCAATATAAGTTTAGCATGGGATGTGTCAAGAAGGGTTTCGGGTTTTTTAACAAGATGATGGGTTGCCTCTCGTTAAGCGTTGAGTTTAATACCATCAGCTAGGCGTAATGAGCTTAGGGAGAATGGAGGGCAAAAGATACCTCAGCCAAGTCAGTGAGTTCGACGAATGGTTTGAGTCTCTGACCGTTCATGACAAAAGGTTCAGAATCAAGGCTAAGTTCTCTAATTTCAATGGCTCCATTTCCAAAGATTCATCTCACCAAGAATGGTCCAATCCATTTTGATCTGAGTTTTCCTGGGAACAGTTTGAGTTTGGCATCAAAGAGTAGGACTTTCTGACCAGGGTGAAAGATTTTTCTAGATATGTGCTTTTCGTGAAAGGCCTTAATCAGCTCTTTGTAAATTCGCGAGTTTTCGTACGCATCATTGCATAATTCATTTGAAGCTTTTTATAGGTTCCTGCCTTAGAAAGATCTAAATTACATTTCTGTACAGCTCAATAGGCTTTGTGCTTCAACATGACAGGGAGGTGACATGCCTTCTCGTACACCAATTTGAAAGGAGATATGCTCAATTGGGTCTTGTGGGAGGTCCTATAAGCCCACAAGGCTTCCGGAAGTCGGGACGACCAATCTTTCCTGTCAGGTCAGACAGTGACCTGAAGGATTTTCTTGATCTCCTAATTTGATAGCTCAACTAAACCGTTGGTTTGGGAGTGATAAGGAGTAGAGATTCAATGCGACACCCCGTATTTGGTCATCGGTGATCTGAATTGAGCATTCATGAAATGGGTCCCTCCATCAGAGATAATGGCACATGGAATCCTGAATCGAGAAAAGATGTTCTGATGAATGAATTTGATTACCACCTTATGATCGTTGGTTCGGGTCAGGATGGCTTCGATCCATTTGGACACGTAGTCAACAGCGAGAAGAATGTACTCGAAGCCGTCTGAGATAGGGAAGGGTCCCATGAAATCAATTCCCCATATATCGAAGATTACGCATATGAGAATCGACTTCAAAGGCATCATATCACGATGGCTCATGTTGCCCAAGGTTTGGTAATGAGTGCATGCCTTACAGTGATCGTATGCGTCCTTGAAAATCGTGGGCCAATAAAAGCCACACTGGAGGACTTTTGCTGTGGTTTTATGTCCGGAGAAGTGTTCGTCGCAGGACTGGTCATGGCAGAAGGACAAAATGTCCTGAATTTTCGCTTCCGGGACACACCGTTTGATGATCTAGTTAGCACCAATGCAGAAGAGGTACGGGTCTTCCCAGATGTAGTACATGGCATCGGAAAGCTATTTGTCTTTCTTGGCCTTCGGCCATTCGGACGGGATTTGATGTGATGCTAAGTAGTTCACCAAATCAGTAACCCAAGGAAGTCCCGTACTAATAGTCAGGAGGTGCTCATCAGGAAAGTGCTCAGTGATGGGTCCGGAAGGCTCGATACTGTTAGAAGGAAGGCGGGATAAATGGTCAGTTACCACATTCTGCTTTCCCACTTTATCCCGAATCTCGAGATCAAATTCTTGCAACAACAAGATCCAGCGGAGTAGTCGAGGTTTCGCGTCCCTCTTCGCGAGGAGGTGCTTCACTACAGTGTGATCTGAGTATATGATAACGTGGGAACCCAAAAGATATGATCTGAATTTCTCCAGGGCAGATACTACGGCTAGCAGCTCTTTCTTAGTAACTGTGCAGTTACGCTGAGTCTCGTCAAGTGTCTTGCTAGCATATTAGATGACCACGGGTTTCTCGTCTATTTTCTGCCCAAGTACCACACCTACAGCACAATCAGATGCATCGCACATGATCTCAAAGGGTTGAGACCAATCAGGGAACTGCAGGATAGGTGCTTGGGTAACTCGATCACGTAGGATCTTAAATGCTTGAGTGCACTCCTCGATGATTTCGAAGGGGACATCCTTGGAGAGAAGATTAGTCAGGGGGCATGCAATTTTCGAGAAATCGGGAATGAATCGACGGTAAAAACCGATGTGTCTTAGAAAAGATTGGATGTCCTTGACCGAGATAGGCATAAGGAGTTTGGAAATCAGATTCACCTTGGCTCGATCAACCTAGATGCCTTTTTCAGAGATGAGATGTCCCAGGACAATTCCCTCAGGTACCATGAAGTGGCTCTTTTCCCAGGAAAGAACAAGTTCACGTCGATGCATCACTTGAGGATTTGGACCAAGTGCAGGAGGCAATCATAAAATGATTCTCCAAATACTAAGAAGTCATCCATGAAGACCTCAAGGTATTCACCTACCATTTCTGAGAATATGGCAAGCATGCACCGTTGGAAAGTAGCAGGCGCATTGCATAGACTGTATGGCATCCTTCGGAATGCGTACGTCTCGAAGGGGCAGGTGAAGGTGGTCTTCTCTTGGTCCTCAGGATGGATTGTGACCTAGTTATAACCGGAGTACCCGTCCAAAAAGCAGAAGAATTGATTTCCTACTAGTTTCTTGAGTGTCTGATTAATGAACGGTAGTGGGAAATGATCCTTCTTCGTGGAGGAATTTAGTCTTCTGTAATCAATGCAGACTCTCCACGAGTTTGCTGTATGGGTCGGTATTGTTTCTCCAATTTCAGTCATGATCATGGTGAGTCCTGCTTTCTTAGGTACAACTTGGATTGGACGGGCGGGAGCGGGGGGCAGCGGTGAGGGGCGGGCAGGGAGCGGAGGGCGACGCAGGGGGCGGTGGAGGAGGGGAGGGCGCAAGGGTGGGGGAGTGGGGTCGAGGGGGCGAATGGCTCGGGGAGGAGGGGTGACGGGCCGAAGAGGGGGGTGGCTCACCCGAGGGAGGGTGAGTCGACGGCGAGCCAAGGAGAGGCGGGGAGGGGGGTGGCTCGCGCGAGGAAGGAGGAGAACTGTTTTGGGGGAGGGGAAGGGGTGTGGGTGCGAACTTATATTCACCATTGGCGATGGTTAATTGGATCAACTGTCGCCAATGTGAGTAACACAACTTTTCCCACTTCACTATGGCTTACATTCACGACGGTTAATTGTGCCAACCGTCACGAAAAGTGAGCAACGCATCGTTTCCCACCTCACGGGGGAAAATTTTTTTTTAGTTGCAGCTTACATTTCGTAACAATTCTATGAACCTTCATGAATGCACATTAGCGGTGATGGGAACACCATCATGAGCCATAAACTAGCTCATTTTGATCTAATTAAGTCAGTAAATGCTCCTACATAACTGCTAGAGGACTGTAATTTATTGCATTATCATTCAGAGAGAAAGACAAGAAACCAAGGTTACAATGCAATTTTACCATCATATCTCAATTGCAGAACAACTACGGGTTTTCCCATGGGGTAATTAAGGGATAAATGGTCCTAAAAGGCTAACAAGTGGGTTAGAACAGACAGAAAAGGGTTTTTGTGTGTTTTAAGAATTAAATGACTTTTGAAATCTTAAAAATAGACCTGCTTAATTAACTGAGGTTCTAGTCATGATAAAATTCACCTAAACTTTCTAAAATTCATAGAAAAATATTCTCTAGGGTTTGGAACCTTTAATTTGACTATCAGAACCCGTCTTGACCTAAACAGAATTTCAGATAGACATTTGCTCTAATTTGGATTTTTGCATAAATTACCCAGCCAACTTGGTTAAAACCTAAATCTAACTTCACCATTGGATTCCTTGGGTCAAAATTAGGTTAGACCCAAAATTTGAGCTTAATCTGAGATCATCTTGACCAAGTTTACATTTTGGTCCAGTCATACTCTTTCTATCTCATTCAAGCCGTTAACTTTTGAATTTTCTTACAAATAACCCCCCAACTTCTTTGTCTTCTTCACAACCAAGTCCCCACACCATTTTTGAAAGGTAAAACCTTTACCGTTGAGTTTCGAGCAAGGATTTCTTGCTTGATTCTCAATCAATCTCTCCCAAAATTGATACGGGGATTCCTTAGGAAGTTACCTTCCACTTGAGCCATTCCTTGAGCTCTAAGTCTTTCCCAAAAGGTTATGCGAACCTTTCAAATGTTCGGGTATCCTATTTTGCAAATACCTTCCAAGCTTGAAAGCTTCTTTCCAAGCTTGGAAGGGCTTCCTATGGCCTATAAAAGAAACACTATTGCACGACCGTGCTTTTCAGCAAGTCTTGGCGCGTCAAACAGCCTTAAAAACCCATCTCTGACCACCGTAGACCCCTGCTCCGACGACCCCCCTAGATCTCCCTCCTCCGGTCCTCCAACCATCAAATTGGATGACCTAAACTCTTCCTCTCTTTGTCGCGACCCTTCGCAGCCAAAGGGAGGGCGTTCCTCCGTCTACATCATCGTCGTCTCCTCACAGCTTCTTCCTCCTCCGATTCCGGTCGACCAACATTGGAGCCCTCCGCCTCTCAACTACCTTGCTAAGTCCCTCTCTTGCTCTCTCTCTCTTTCTATCTCATTTTTCCACCTCTGCGCAAAACCTGTTCGCACAACTGCCCTCTGGCAGGGAGGCTATACATAATATCTATCATCGATCTTCTCAGGGGATGGACCCATATCCACCCTCGTCTGATTCTGGTTTCAGAGGAAACTCTGGACCTACCTACTCTAGTTGGGGGAACTCTAAACCCTTGTATTCTGACTTTTCCGAGGTTCCTCAGACTTGCGAGAACCTCAACGCCATTCAGAATAATCCATTCTCAAACACCTACAACCTTGGATAGCGTAATCATCCTAATTTCATGTGGTTAGGAAATAATCAAAATCAGAAACCTCAATATCAGCCCCGACCACAAGCTCCTCGTCCATATCAGTCGCCTTAGCCTCGGTCTAGCCCAACTTATCAATCCGAGCCAACTCATGCAGATCAAAAGACTCTTATCCTTCAGACTCTGGCTGACATTCAGAACCAGCCGTTTATCAGGCCCCTTCTACTCCATCACTCGACGGGATGGAGGCTTTGACATCATTTGCTGGTTACCAGTAGCAAGCACCTTTTTTGCCCACACAAAACCAGAATCAGGCAGGATTGAATTATGTTATTACTCGGGTGGCAAAACAACATAGGACCCACCTTAAACAAGCCATTCCCAGCCTGGTAATACAAACCCTAACCCTAGATTGGTCATCCAAGACACACCCGTCCTAGATCAAGTGCCTGAGCCAATTCTAGAGGAACCGTCTAAGGTTCCATTTCCCGAGGCCTTGACCAAGGGAAAAAGGACAGCCAAACTCGTGGCACCTGAGGTGGACCTGGTTAAGCTCTTTGAGCAGGTCCATATAAACATCTCCTTGATGGATGCGATATGCCACGTACCAGCTTACGCATGATTTTTGAAAGATGTGTGTACACCTAAATGTAAGCTGCAAACCAAAGGCGGGAGCCCAATTGTACTGTTAGAGCAAGCCAGCTCCGTCATTTTAAGCAAACTCCCGCCTAAGGCAAACGACCCAAGCACCCCTCTGATTTCCTACGCAATCGGTGATATACAATTCGACTGAGCTTTATTGGACTTAGGAGCTTCCATAAATTTGATACCTACATCCCTACTAGATTACTTCGAGGAATCTGAGCTTAAACCGACAGAAATGACTTTGTAGCTAGCCGACCGATCTATTAAGTCACCAAAAGGAATTCTCGAGGATGTCATAGTTAGGGTACATGATTTCTATTTTCCAATGGATTTTTTTGCCGTAGACATGGATGCTCCTGAGAATGTGAAGAATATACTGATCATACTAGGGAGACCCTTTCTGGCCACTGCTAGGGCCAATATCAATTGTGAGGAGGGCCAAATTGAATTAAAATTTGGGAGCAAGACACTAAAGATCAACATCTTCAAGGCCCAACAAGGAATTAATTGCAGAGTTATAGAGCAGATTTGCCATATCGAGGTTGTGGTTGACGACTTATGTATCAAGGAAAATTTGACTATTTCTGATCAACCATAAGAGGATCAAAACCTGGAATTAGAAGAGTCCGAACTCAACCTATACAAACCCATAGCTCCTTCCTTTGCTCTCGACACCCACCCTGAACCACCCGCTGCTGCTAACAACCCATTATGGAATTACAACCTCTTCTCGATCATCTCAAATATGTCTTTTTGGGTTCCAATCAGACGTTTCTTGTGATTATCAACTCCCGACTCACACTTGATTAGGAAACACACCTGATTTCTGTTCTCCAGTAGCATCGGAGAGCCATTGGATGGACTCTCGATGATCTGACTGGTATCAGTCCTTCATACTGCACACATCACATATATACTGAAGAGGGCTCACGGCCATCCTGTGAAATGCAAAGATGCCTAAGTCCAGATCTACAGGATGTTGTGAAAAAGGAGATCATCAAGTGGTTAGATGCAGGGATCATCTACCTGATCTTCGACAGTCGGTGGGTGAGTCAAATCTAAGTTGTGCCTAAGAAGGCAGGGTTCACCGTCATCATGACTGAAACCGGAGTAACCATACTGACCCGTGTAGCAAACTCATGGAGAGTCTGCATTGATTACAGAAGACTAAATTCCTCCATGAAGAAGAATCATTTCTCACTACCGTTCATTGATCAGATTCTCAAGAAACTAGTAGGAAATCGATTCTTCTACTTTTTGGATGGGTACTCCGATTATAATCAGGTCACAATCCATCTCGAGGACCGAGTGAAGACCACCTTCACCTGCCCCTTTGGAACATATGCATTCTGAAGGATGCCATTCGATCTCTCCAATGCACCCGCTACTTTTCAGCGGTGCATGCTTGCCATATTCTCAGATATGGTAGGTGAATACCTTGAAGTCTTCATGGATGACTTCTTGGTATTTGGTGAATCATTTGATGATTGCCTCCTGCACTTGGTCCAAATCCTCAAGCGATGCATCGATGTGAACTTGGTTCTTTCCTGGGAAAAGAGCCACTTCATGGTACCTGAGGGAATTGTCCTGGGACATCTCATCTCTGGAAAAGGCATCCAGGTTTATCGAGCCAAGGTGAATCTGATTTCCAAACTCCTTATGCCTGGCTTGATCAAAGACATCCGATCCTTTCTGGGGCATGTCAGTTTTACCGTCGATTCATTCCCGATTTTTCGAAAATCGCGTGCCCCCTCACTAATCTTCTATCTAAGGATGTTCCCTTTGAAATCTCCATGGAGTGCACTCAAGCATTTGAGATCCTATATGATCGAGTTACCCAAACACCTATCCTGCGGTCCCGTGATTGGTCTCAACCCTTTGAGATCATGTGCGATGCATCTGATTATGCTGTAGGTACGGTACTTGGGCAGAAAAAGACGGGAAACCCGTGGTCATCTACTATGCTGGAAAGACGCTTGACGAGGCTCAGCATAACTATACAGTTACTGCGAAAGAGCTGCTATCTGTAGTATTTGCCTTGGAAAAATTCAGATCATATCTTTTGGGTTCCCGTGTTATCATATACTCAGATCACACTGTAGTGAGGCACCTCCTTGCGAAAAAGGACGCAAAACCTTGACTAATCCGCTGGATCTTGCTGTTGCAAGAATTTGATCTCGACATTTGAGATAAAGCGGGAAAACAGAACGTGGTAGCTGACCACTTGTCCCGTCTTCCTTCTTCCGTCATCGACCCGTCTAGTTCAATCACCGAGCATTTTCCAGATGAGCACCTGCTAGCCATTCATAATCTCCCATGGTTTGCTGATATTGTAAACTACTTGGTTATAGGGAATGTTCCACTAGATTGTGTGACTTCCAGGCAGGACAAATTGATTGCCGAGGCCAAGTACTATATTTGGGAGGAACCATACCTTTTCCACATTGGCAATGATCAGGTGATTCAGAGATGCTTTCCAGACGATGAGGTCAATGACGTAATGTCATTCTGTCACGACCAGGCCTGTGGTGGCCATTTCTTTGGGCATAAAATCGCAGCGAAAATTCCCCAGTGTGGGTTCTTTTGGCCCACTTTGTTTAAAGATGCACAGACGTATTGTAGGGCATGCGCTCGTTGTCAGACCCTCAGAACATGAGCCCGCTGGATATGATGCCCTTGAACCCGATTATTGTGTGCGAAATCTTTGACATATGGGGAATTGATTTCATGGGACCCTTTCTCGGATCTAATGGCTTTGAATACATTCTACTCGCTGTTGATTATGTCTTTAAATGGATCGAAGACATCCCCCCAAGAACTAGCGAACATAAAGATGTCCTCTGATTTATCCAGGAGAACATCTTTACCAGATTTAGGGTTCCTAAGGTCATCATAGCGATGGCGGGTCTCATTTCACCAATGTGCACTTCCAGTCTCTAATGAAAAAGTACGGGGTGTTGCATCGTATCTCAACTCCTTACCACCTCCAGACTAATGGATTGGCAGAACTGTTGAATCAAGAGATCAAGAAGATCCTTCAGGTCATTGTTCGGCCTGATAAAAAAGATTGGTCTACTCACCTTCCAAAAGCCTTGTGGGTCTATAGGACTGCCCACAAAACCCAATTAGGCATGTCTCCCTTCAAATTAGTGTACGGTAAGGCATGTCACATTCCCATCAAGATGGAGCACAAGGCTTATTGGGTAGTAAGGAAGTGCAATATGGATCTAGTGAAGGCTGGAATACACCGCCGGTTGCAATTGAGCGAGATCGAGGAACTACGCGATGATGCGTATGAGAACTCGCGTATCTACAAAGAGCGAGTAAAAGCCTTCCATGACAGGCACATTGTACGAATATCTTTCCACCCTGGTCAGAAGGTTCTACTCTTTGATGCCAAATTCAAACTTTTTCCAAGAAAACTTAGATCAAAATGGATTGGACCATTCTTGGTGAGACGAATCTTCGGAAATGGAGTTATTGAAATCAGCCAACCCAGCCTTGATTCAGAACCCTTTATTGTGAATGGTCAGTGACTTAAGCCATTCATTGAATTCACCAATACGAACAGGGCTGAGGTATCTTTTGATCTCCATTCTTCCTGAGCTCATTACTCCCAGCTGATGGCGTTAAACTCAACGCTTAACGGGAGACAACCTGTCATCTTTTTGAGAAACCCGAAACCCTTCCTGACACATCTTATGCTGAACTCATATTGCACTTTTGTGTTCGTCCATTAGAACAGCAGACTCCACCTCTGGTACTCGTATCTGAGCTTGAAATTGTCCATAATAGTCACCTCGACCCATCCACCCATCCAAAACCTGTTCTAATGTACGATCTAAAGTTGAACTCTAACCCACCTAATTTACAATGAGGACATTGCAAATCGTAGGCATGGGAGGGTATTAAAGTGCAAAGCATTGTGAGAATCACTTCATAAGAAAGGGTTTCATAAAAAAAAGCACATATTCCAAAAACCAAAATAAAAAAATAAAAAATGTTGAAAAAAAAAGAATAAAAATAGGAGAAGAGAGGAAATTTTGAATGAATATCATTTTTGAGGAGAAAAGGAGAGGAGATAAAAATGTCAAAAAGGAGCACCATTTGAAAAGAAAAGAAAAAGAGATAGTCATTAGTAAAAGATTAAGAAATCAACTTAGTTCTAGACCAAATCAAAAAGAAAGAAAATGAAAGAGAAGGTGCTAAGAGACAAAAAGAGATTAGTATAAATGCTGAACCTAGGCCTCTTGGGCTGGAATTCTAGGCTTAAAAATTCAAGTATATGCTAAGTTCTGGCTAGTCCTCAAGAGGTTGGGGAAAATGTGAAGCTTAAGTATTAGGTCTAAGGCTTAGGGATTATTTGGCCTCGTTAGCTGACCTCTAGTTTGCGGGACTCAGTAACTTAAGCACCCCAATCCACACACAGTCTGGTTCAGTGCGCTTGTTGATGCGGCTAGATCGTGTTTTAACAATCAGTTGCATCATAGTATAGGTGACCAAGCGTTGTCAACAAATAAAAATTTATTACTCGAAAACCTAAGTATCCGAGTTCGAACACAGGGAGCAAATGGAATTTATTACTAATCTCACGAATGTAATTGAACACTTAGAGTTACTCAAAACCTAATTAAGAATATAAATGCAAGAATTTGAGTCAAATGTGTCAAAATAGAGAAATTGGACGTCTGATCATGGGATCAGACGTCTTAAAAAGATTTTCTCTTTTAACTCTCTCTTATGTCTTCTCCTGTCTGCTTTCTCTTCTTTGTTCTGACTTTCTTTCTCTGATTTCCTCTTTTTCTTCTGTTCTTCTTTGGCCGTCTACTTCTTCTTCCTTGTTTCTTCTCTGCAGTGTCTTTTCTCCTTTTCTCTGTGGGTCTTCTTCTTTCCTTAGCTCTGCTTCCTTTGGCTTCAGCTTTTCTTCTTCTTCTTCTTCTTCTGCTGGTCTTTCCCTTTCTTTCTTTCTTCTTCCTTCTTCAGCCTTAGCTTACTTCCTCTTCTCTTTGGCTTTGCCTCTTCCTTCTGCCGTGTCTTTCCTTCTCTTTTTCCTCTGCGAGTCTTCTTTGTTAGCCTTCCTTCCTTCTTCTTCCTTTTGCAGCTAAGTGTCAGCTTCACTTCAACTATGCCTTCCTTCTCCTTCTTCCCTGCACAAACACCACGCAACAAAACCTACCCCTCTACCCACACCCGCATCTCTCTCTCTCTGTATATCACTCTTCAGTACGCTCTCTCAAAGCCGGGTAATCGGGTTGGGTCGCGTGCCCGGGTCCAGGAGCACCGGCGTGGGTGTGGTGTGCGAGGAGTGATCGGTAGGCTAGTCGGGTCGGGTGCCAAATCTGCGGGATCAATTCACGGACGAGGCGTGTATAGGTGAGGGACCTCACTCCATGTGTGTCTCGAGGTGAAGAGAGTAGAATACAAATTCAATTTATTGCACATGCCTCACTCAGACGTTTACGAGGTGGGACTAATGTCCCACTCGCTTTTCCTCGCACGCCCACAGGAGTTCTTTCTTCCAATTGCTGCAGCTGCAGGCCTCGCAGCATTAATTGCCCGGACAACTGAATGCGTGAGACTACCCCAAGCCTTCTGGAACTGGGACCCTGAAGTGCTTCAGCCTGGAGCAAGCTTGCGACCTTCTCGAGCCGTCACTAATGGTGGTTGGTGCTCAGGTCCTGCACGACACAAAAGGAGCCTTGGGGCTTTATCAGACCACAGGAGGACCTTCGCCGTGTCACGGTGAAGGTGAGGCTATAGGTGGCAGGCCGCGGGGTGGCCTAGGCATGCGTGCCTAGGTCGCTCTGTGGTCGGGTTTATGGATTAGATCGGGGGGCATTTGTGGTGGTGTAGGCAGTCTGTGAGTGGGTGGATGATGTTTAGTGGAGTGTGGCTGAGGTTGTGGGGTTGGTGGAGAGATGTGTGGAGTTGTTCAATGACGGGTGCGTCTCGCCGGAGGTTGGCCAGAGATGGGGAAGATGGCGGTGGACAGTGGCTGTCGAGGGGTGTTTTGTGAAATAGGTTGTGGGGAATTGAAGAGGGGATAGAGACGAGTGGTTCTAACCTAATTAAGTGGACAAAGGGGGAGAGAGAGCGGCTGGCAGTACCTGCTGTCGCTGGAGAAGAAGGTATCCAGTAGAGGGAGACGGCGGCGACGACGGGGCTAGGGATGCTCGCATGGGTGTTGTGCGATGCGGAGGAGGATGGTGAAGATAGCTCTGCCACTGGTATTGTGGCAGAGCGACAAGAAAGAGGAGGGAGGCTCGTCGGAGCTCACTGGACTACTTGGTCGGAGGAGAAGAAGAGGAAATCGAGGTTGATCTCTGGCCAAGTCGAGCTGAGGAGGTGTGGCCAGGGTTGAGGATCAATTTATAGGCACTGGCAGGGGCTCTTGTGCTTGGAAGACAAGCTTCCAAACTCAAGAGTCCTCGTTGGAGTAGGAAGTCTGTGGGGTACCCAAATCTCTCATGCGTTCGCACGAGAGATTGGGTGTGAATCAGGGATTAGGATCGAGCTCAGATGGAAGGGAATTCCTTAGAGAATCTCTCTTCCAAATCTGGGAGGAGATCTCTGAGGAATCAGGGAGTATTCCCCCTCCATTCCTCGCCGGAGTAGGATTTCTCCCCATTAATGGCGGAGGGACCTGTTTGTAAGAGTGGCGAGGAAGTTAGGGGGTCTGTGCAATGGTTTTCAAAAGATAGGGACCAAAATGTAATTGGGTGTACTAATTTGCAAAGTAGGTCAAGATGACCTCCCCTTAGGTCCAAATTTTGGTACAAACCTAATTTTGACCTAAGGAATCCAATGGTGAAGTTGGATTTTAGGTTTGACTACGTTTGACTGTATATTTTGCATAAAAACTCAAATTAGGTCAATTGATGGGCTAGGACTCCAATCTAGGTCAAAATAGGTTTCAAAGGCCAATTTGAAGGTTCTAAACCCTAGGAAATATTTTTTCATGAATTTAGAGGGTTTAATTGATTTTTATCCTGACCAGAACCTTGTTAAATTAAGCGGGTCTGTTTTAGGGTTACAGAATGTCATTTAATTCTTGGATTGCACATGAACCCATTTCTGATTGAACCAACCCACTTTTTATCTTATTCAGACCATTTGACCTATGTTTTGCCTCTAAGAAATCCCGTTTGTGTAGTGCAATGGTAAAATTGTAATTTTAACCTTTATTTCATATTTTCTTCTCAGAACACTTATTCCTTGAATTAAGCCCTTCTCTAGGTTATGTAGGAGCTCTTATTATTTTTCTTAGGTCAAAATGAGCTAGTTAGGGCTCATAATGGGGCTCTCATCAGCGCTTAATTATCAAAATCATGCAAACGCATTAAATCTATTCTGAAAGAAGTTACCAAGATTAGGTGCGACTGATCAACACAAGTTGATTTGGACGAGTTCCTGGTGCGGAGAGGTGGGAAATTTCCCTCGAAGATGCACAATAACATATCGTCTCCTCGGTACTTGTCTCCTAGGATATCTAAATATCCTACCAGGGGCATGTAAACACCTTGTGATAATTTAGTTGCCATGGGAGGCATTATCATGAAATATCAATTGCCAGGGTCTGAATTTAGCTACAGAATGCCATGGGTGGGATTATCTCGAAATCTCGAAAGCCAGGGTTCTAGGGGTTGCCATGGGTGATGTTATCTTGAAGTATCGATTGTCAGGGACCCTGCGAGGATTGATCATGGGAATTAGGAATCCGATACAGACCATGTTGTAAAGCCAATCTGAAGCTAGAAATAGAAAGAAAAGAGAGAGAAAACTCTCCGAAAATAAAGAAACTTCTTTTGTCTCTCTCTTACAAAAACATACTGCAAACTGAACCTGGGCTAAAACATGTTAGAAACACAGATGCTTTAACCACGGAGTTCAACGAACCTTAGGTTAGTTCCTGTGGGCCTTAGAAATCTTCGCGGTAGAATAAGACTAGAGCTGGTCAGATCCGGATCTTGGTTGGTACTTGAGTACCTCTAGGCCTACCATCAGCATTCTGACTTAATCTACAAAACAAAGCACACATTAGAGTTCTAAACATAAAAAGGAATATGGTCAAGAATTAAAGTTAATTCCATACGATTTTGGTAAGGGACTAGCAAAAGCTAGCCATGGGGGTATGATGGGAACACCATCATGAGTCATAAACTAGCTCATTTTGATCTAATTAAGTCAGTAAATGCTCCTACATAACTGCTAGAAGACTGTAATTCATTGCATAATCATTCAGAGAGAAAGATAAGAAACCAAAGTTAAAAATGTAATTTTACCATCATATCTCAATTGCAGAACAACCACGGGTTTTCCCAGGAAGTAATTAAGGGTCAAGTGGTCCTAAAAGGCTAACAAGTGGGTTAGAACAGACTGAAAAGGGTTTTTACGTGTTTTGAGAATTAAATGACTTTTGAAACCCTAAAAATAGATCCGCTTAATTAACTGAGGTTCTGGTAAGGATAAAATTCACCTAAACCCTCTAAAATTCATAGAAAAATATTTTGTAGGGTTTGGAACCTTTAATTTGACCATCAGAACCCGTCTTGACTCAAAATAGAGTTTTAGACAGACATTTGCCCTAATTTGGGTTTTTACATAAATTACCCTATCAAAATTGGTCAAAACCTAAATATAACTTCACCATTGGATTCCTTGGGTCAAAATTAAGTTTTCGTCAAAATTTGGGCCTAATCTGAGATCATCTTGACCAAGTTTACATTTTGGTCCAGTCAGACTCTTTCTATCTCATTCAAACCCTTAAATTTTGAATTCTCTTACAAATAGCCCCCAACTTCTTTGCCTTCTTCACAAGCAGGTCCCCACACCATTTTTGGAAGGTAAAATCTTCACCGCCGAGTTTCGAGCGAGGATTTCTTGCTCGATTCTCAATCAATCTCTCCCAAAATTGATACGGGGATTCCTTGGGAAGTTACTTCCATTTGAGCAATTCCTTGGGCTCTAAGTCTTTCCCAAAAGGCCATGTGAACCTTTCAAAGGTTCAGGTATCCTATTTCGCAAATACCTTCCAAGCTTGAAAGCTTCTTTTCAAGCTTGGAAGGGCTTCCTATGGCCTATAAAAGTAACACCATCGCACGACTGTGCTTTTCAGCAAGTCTTGGTGCATCAATCGACCTTAAAAACCCATCTCCGACCACCGTAGACCCCTGCTCCAGCGACCCCCCTGAATCTCCCTCCTTCGACCGTCCAACCATCAAATTGGATGGCCTAAACTCTTCCTCTCTTCATTGTGACCCTCCCCAGCCAAAGGGAGTGCGTTCCTCCGTCTACATCGCCGTCGCCACCTCGCTGCTTCTTCCTCCTCTAGCTTTGGTCGACCAACAACGGAGCCCTCCACCTCTCAACTACCTTGCTAAGTCCCTCTCTTGCTCTCTCTCTTTCTATCTCGTTTTTCCACCCTTGCAATCACGCACAATCGCCAACCGCTGCCTATCGCACTTCATCTTCTCCACCTTCGACGAATCTTCGGTGATGCCTACACATAGCCACACTGCTCGAAACTTGCCGCTGTCACCTCCATCAGCTCCGCCATGCTCCACAGGCCAAAACCTTTCAAGAAATTGAGGGATTTGGTCCCTCACTCGCTACGCGGAACACTGCACCTACGCACTTCACTTTTCAACGCCGACAGGCCACTTCACACACGTTCACCCCTCATGAACACCGCCGTTGCATTCTCCTCATCAAGGTGAAACACCTGAGGTACTGACTGGGGCGTTTAACCCGTATTCATCTCTTTCAGGTCTCGAGCCACAGTGCCATTGGCGGAGCTTCTTCGAAGACCTCTAGGTGCTATTCTTGCGTCTTCAACTCCAGGAGTTGCACCTAGGTCGAGTAGAAGACTTCCAGGAAGGAGTTCAAGGCAACAATTGAAGTCGCCAAACCGTGCTGCTGCCTCAATTCGAGCCGTCTTCACTGTAGCTGCGGATGTGCGAAGAAAGGTGGGACTTTAGTCCCACCTCGGAAGCTGAAGGGCGCTTGCGGCCGCATAAGAGGAAAAAGTGCCTGGGGCTTATCGCCTCAGACACTTGGGGTGTGAGGTCCCCCACTCACCCATCACCTGCGCCTCGCTCGTGACCCGTCCCCCGCAGGCCTGGAGCAAACCCGACCCGCCTGACCCGACTTCACTCCTCGGCTGCGACCACACTTGCAACCCTGGACCCAGGTGTGCTCTAAGTTCAAAACCTGATAACTCGGTACTGTTGGAGGCTCTGGGAGAGCATGACCTAAGGAGAGAAAGAGAGGATCGTGCGCGGGGGTAAGGGGGGTTTTTGCTCTGAGAAGGCTTGGCTGACACTAAGCCAAAAATTGAGGATCCTTCCCCCTCTACGTGAAGAAAGAAGAAGAAGAGCAGAGAAAGAAAGATGAAAAGAGGAGCCACATAGGAAGAAAGGTAGAGAAGCAGAAGAAGGAAAGCAAAGAAGAAGAAGGAAGAAGGAAAGCAAGAAGAAGCAAAAGAAGAAATTAGACGTTTAAGACGTCTCATTAGATATTCAGACAGCTGAGATCATTTCATATTTATATATATTAAGTTCTATTTGCTATTATTGTAGGGAGTAATTGGTGATTCAAATCATCATTTTACTCTATTCTTTTTGCAGTCTGATACTTGATCTTATTGCTACATTACTCTGAATCAATTTCTGATTACAATTTTGAGAACTGAATTCCTATTTGCTCTCAACGAACGACTTCAGACTTTTTCGAGTATAAATTTTATCTGTTTGAGTGCTATTTTGGGTATATTACAACAAAGTAATTTTAAAATACCGATTTATCGCTCCAACAAGTGGCGAAATGTATGTAACGCACCTTTTCCCACCTTACGCAGTAAAATTTTTTTTAACTGTCACTCACATTTTGCAACGGTTTATACAACCGTCGTGAATGCACATTAGCGACAATTTTATGGCTAACTGTCACTAATGTGAAAACGACAACTTCTCCCACCCAACATGGGAGTAGATATTTTCACGTGGCGGCACGCATTCACAACGATTGATCTAACAACCGTCGCCAGTTGCAAGTTATGAACGCTTTGACCATTAGAGACTATTTATAGCAACATTCGAACATATAACCGTTGCTAATGTGCAACTATTAGCAACAGTTTCATGACTGTTGTAAATTTAATGTCGCCAATAGTGATGTTTCTTGTAGTGTGGTATGTCTGAGGTATCCATGCATGGGAGCCGACAAGTGTTTCTTTACTATGAGTTTGTTCATAGACTCCCACTCGATCTAGCTCAACACCCTCGTGTGCCTCTGACTGAAAATGAAGTAAAATTTTCAATTTGTCTTAATGTAACTAAATTTCTTTATCTATGTATAAAATATTGATTTAAGAAACTTATATATCTGTCTTTTAATGAGTTAATACTCATTCGACCCAAGCAGTGGGTTTGAGGAGGAGCTTGGGCCATGTTGGCCTGGTTCTTCCTAATTTGCTCCAGTAAGAAATACAATTTTTATTACTAAAAGATTATGCAATTAGTTGTTATAAACTAAAATTAATAATCAATTTGAAACTAATTATTTACCTATATCGTTGGTTATCTCCAATGCTTACAACACTCCCACCAAATGTTAGGCACAATCGTAGGAGGCACATTTCTCGATGCCTCCTCATATGACCTATTATTAAAAAATTGAAATAGTTTTACAAATTATTATTGGAAATGGTAGATTTTATATAAATAATTAAATAAACTGACAATCTATAGGAATTTCAAATCATACTTTTCATCTCCTCTCTCCATCCACTATGTATCCTACCTAAATGCTATAAGATAGCCTTGGGCACATTCAGATTCTTGCCCCAATCAAAAGTGCATTGTATTCAATAATATATAAATCAATTATAGTTGATACAAATTTTAAAAAATGATTTAAAAATTTATATATGTAACTCCTGAATAATGGAGGAGTTCAATTCCTTGGCGACTAATTCGCAACTCGTCAACAATAATAAGAAAGCACTATTGACAGGTTTTGTCCCTGGTGCCAAAAATATGATCGTCGACGACCGATTTGCAGTAACAAGGGGTTTTAAAATGTCGTTGTTATAATATATGTTATAAATACAAACTGATGTCGCATTAATTTTATTTATATACTTAATTTTTATTGATTTATTTCAGGTCATTCACTGTGAGGAAGTTATTGATATACATCACTCTCTAAGTCCAAAAATATTTTTTTACTCCAAAAATGTTAATTTTATTTACAAGAATGAAAGAAAGAATCAACGAATAAAAGAACTTGGTTAATTATGTACAAAAGAATGGATTAAAACACATTACAATGCTTGAAAACATATGTACACAAACAAGAATAAAAAATTATGTATAACTACTCTATGTTAATTATTTACAACTAATTTAGTTAATACCTAAGTATAGGTACAAAAATGGTTAATAATAGCTACTATACTAAATCATTATAACATACTAATATCTATAGTAACATATATTATATATACAATAATATATATAAGTGTCACTAAAACCTTAGTATATTAGATACATAACCTAAGGCAAAAACTATTATCTATACTAACATATATATAAATACATAGTGACGGATGAATCTGTCACTAAAGCCATATATATATGTATAACATATATATACACATACATATATTTACATAAGAGCTCAAACATTCTACTCTATATATGTTTATATACTATACTATATTATTTACAATATATATTACTTATTTACATTATATTATATTATTTATATACATATACATATATACTATATACTTTACATATATATACATACATATGCACACACATATCTACACACGCACAGACACACACATAACTCACGCACTCAACCCGCACATATGCACACTATACACACAGGGGGGAATTCTACACACTTAGCAAAATTTTCTTCTTCCTCTTCTCTTCTTAGCTGGTTCAGACTAGTTTGGATTAAGTCAAAAATTGGTTTAATATGGCGGGCGACCTTTTCGAGGGATATGCAGCACCAATTTCTGAGTGAGACCAGACCTCTACTAGGGCCACCCTAGTTGTTATTAGGTGTATTAATTCTGATTTAATGCTCGTTAATGGGCCCACACAGGTCCACGCACAGTGCATGGCCCCCGACCCAATGCACCACACACCATATGCTCATGACATATTCGTATAGAGAGAGAGAGGTTGTGTATGTGGGTGCCCAGTGCCTGACAACTGAGGGGAGAGAAACACGAAAACAACTTAAGGCTTTGCGCCTGCTCCAAAGTTTCTGATATGGTGCTATCTGAGCGCCCTTCAGGCGCTGCCAAGCGTGCAACTGCGTGTCTGCTTTGTAATCTTTGGCCCTCGAATTAAGGGCCATAATTTAATGTAAATTAAAATTAAATTATAAGATTGTAAATCCCAAACATAGGGCTACATAATTATGTAGTTACTTTACAAAAATAAGTTAGTTTCTTATATAACTAAATTATCTAAAGTTTACAGCTTATACAAGTTAAATTAGAGTTTAATTCATTAACTAAAGTATAAATTAGTTAAGTAATCATCAAATTAACTTTATACAGAGTTAATATACATAATAAATTATTTATTACAGATTTTTATTATATTTTAGAAGCTTTATTTTAATTTATTTACAATTAAATATATGTTTTAGACGGTTTATCATATAAATAAACTATAAATACTATAATACAGTATATATACGATATAAATAAGTTGAAAATACTTAGTATAATATATTACATGTATACACTATAAATTATCTCAATATTAACTTAATTTACTAATTTATTTTATTTTAACTTAATAAGTTACCTATTTAACTTAATAACCTAATTATTTACTGTAGATATATAATTAAATTAAAGTACATGCACTATAATATTTATATTGGGTAGATAAGTATGTGTGTACAATATTAGGTACAAATATGTACATTTAAATAGGTTTGTCTAATTACTTAGTTTTTGTACAATTAAGGTATATAAATTAATATATAATAATACAATAAAGTTATATATACATTAAATTACTTCAAATACTTAATTTGATACAAAGAATATGTATATAAGTTATTTATATACATTTTATACATATTATGAAATATTTACATATAGCTTAGGTTTAATTAATATATACAAGTATATACATAGTATACGTGATATTTTTGGGAGGTTTTAGGGTTTTTCTGCTTTTTATGGGTTTTATAGATATATTAGAGATAGGGGAGAGAGAGAAAGAATGAGATGAGAGGGAAGAGTTGTTTTTTGGTGTTTTTAAAGTTTAGTTCTTTTATTAAGTTCCAAGGTATACTGAACCGTCGGCTGGTATGTTTTATCAAACCAGGGGTTCAAAACACCTTGAAACTTAGCACACATCTAAAAATATACCTAATGTTGAAAAAGATAGGTTTTTTTTTTTGAAATTTTTTTCTGATTTTTATTTATAAACAAAGTTCAATTTAAGGCCTTCAAAGGGTTTTCAAAGTGCAACCTGAGGCACTAAAAAGAGTTCTAGTGGCTGGAAGAACAATTAAAATGCTCAAGATCAGCCAACACATTATGTGAAACATATATGAACAATTAAACCAAGTTTTAACTTCAGATTTCATTAATATTCTCATTTGGGCAGTTTTATACATGCAAATAGCTGACAATAGATAAAATACTGAATTACAAGCACTTCTAATTGAATTTTAACCAATTTAAAGTACATGAATGCTTGTCCTCATTAAGTTCTAACATTACATAACAGGTCAGCCTCTCAGGCTCTCAAAAATGCAGCCAAAACCCACTTAGACAGTAGCTGTAGCAATTGCAGCTGCTACAACTCAGCAGCAACAATTGCTGCAACTATGTCTACTGCCAAATTTTGCAGCTATTGTTGCCATCTCAAATCAAATGTTATCTTCAGCAGTCAGATATCTTAAAACACAATTGTTACAAAATGAATCTCAACTGTGCTTCTTCTACATTGCTAACAGTCAAGGACTGTCTAGAGATCAAATTCAAATCTTCAGGGTCTGATCTAAGGTAGTTTCAAGTTTGAAAATCAGAATGAAATGCAATTTAGTCCAAGGAAACCAATCCACCATCAAATCCTTAAGATCATTGAATGAAATCCACAGAAAAATCAATTCAGATTGCTAGAATAGAGTGGTAGATTTCCATCAGCTCAAATCTGATTTTCACATTGAAATCCAGGTTACATTTATCTTGAATACTCCATAAAAGATCTGAAGCTAACAGAAGACCCAGCTCAAAACTCATTCAATTTCCAATTAAATGGTTCAAATAATTCTCATGAGAGAAAATCAATGTTGCCCACTTGGCATTTAATATAAGATCACTTCATAGTACAATGGTCTAAGAACTCTGCACACTATGATTTAATGCTTAGGATTCTTAGGTGTTCACAAAAAGACCAATTGTGTCATTATTTAGCCTCTTTTTAATGAATCTGAAATTCCTTGGCTAAACTACCCAATTTACAACTCAAATTGGGCTTATGCTCATCTGAAAATTAAAAATCGCATCACACATCCTAGATTCATCGCATTGCGCCGAATTGAGTGAATAAAAATTCGAATCGCTCGATTAAATCCATTAAAACTCAAATCGATACCAAATCTTACGATTGGGCTTAAACTCCACATACAAATACATCGAGCAAATTCGACACAATTGAATCCATATTTGGGGCCTTTGTAGATTTATGATGCGAATGGGAGACCCCCAGAATGAATCTTTGGCGCAAATTTAGATCTAGAAGCCAAGGCCTCAAATCTGAATTTGACCTTGATGGATGGGTGGATGATGAAAAGATTGCGAGGGAAAATCATAAGTGGTTTGTGAAGCATAGAGAAAGCTATATGCATCGAAATGGAGGTGGGAAAACACCTCTCTGATCTGAATTGATTAGATAGGGTGGAGTGGATCTACACTAATCTGCTCTTACACTAAACTGATCCATCATCAAATTTGATTTCTAATCTACTCCTATTGATCTAAATTACACTAATTACTAATCTAATTACTCTAAAAAGCAAATAAATCCTAATCTAAAGGTGGAATGGGATGCTTGGGCTGCAGCTGGTCACTGCAACGATGAAGGGAGATGAGGAGGACTCCAGCAAGGAATGGGATCCCTGGATCCATAGCGGGTTGCTGTGGCGATGAAATTGAGGAAGGAGAGTCGCCCATGTCACTGGTAGCCCTGATGAAGGAGGAAGGACAACTAGAGGGAGGATGAAAGGATGGCTCAGAGGGAGGGAGTCGATGGGCGTGTGCGTGCTTAGGGCAGCTGCTTAAGTAGGCAAAACAATGATTGTGGTCACTGTGGAGGTGCAATCACACACCTAGGGCATGGGTGGTGGGGATGAAGAGAAGGAGGCATGCGAAGTCTAAATCAAATCGCGATCATTGGATGGGATCTGGGGCAAAGGCTGACTACACGCACCGAAGTGCGCAAAGGTTCGATTGGAGGACGACAACAGGATCATGAGAATAAAGAAGCGACGACTATGATCGAAGGTGTTCTTGCGGCTACAGTAGACCCGCCCGCAATAGGTCTAACGGTGGAATATGCGGGGAAGGCCTTATGGGCAAACGGGTAGAAGTTTAGAATAGAAGCCCATAAGTGGCAAGGAGGGTATCAAAGCAGTCCTTAGATTTTGCAAATAGGCCCCTGTAGCTTTCAAACAAGTCCCTGGAAGGTTTTTAAATGAATAAAATGCATATGAACAAAGGACCTAAATGTAATCTAATAAATGCAAGGTCATAATGATGTCTAAGTGCGACCAAGTTTTTATTTAAGCTTAATTGAACATTAAGGAAGTTAATTGTACTTTTGATTTAAACTTTTTGACTCAAATGTTTATTCAATTTGCAATTGGATCATTATCTTATATTAATGATTAGAATATCTCATTTAATGACCTAGTTTCGCATTTTTAACACAATTTTGATGTTTTAGGTCATTTCAGTTATTTTCCACACTTAACCCATTTCATGTGTTAATTCAGTAGTGTTTAACCTAGTTTTTAACTTAACTTGGATATTTTAGCTATGATGAGCTACACCTCATTAGCAACCATCCTCTAGTTGAAGTATGAAAGTGGTACTTTTGCCTTAATAATTGTGGCTAACTAGCTGGTAGACTTGGGTAGTTCTTTGCTTCCTCAGTTGGAGTAATTGTCACCACAATCCTGGTGCCCTCAGGCAGGCTATCGAGGTCCACATTTCATGTTGAACCTCGTATGTTTTTCTTAGCTAAGCACATTAAACAACATATTTTAATAGATAAATTAAGAAATGAAATAAAACAAACTTAAAAGAAAATTACTTATAAATTTTACCAGCATTAGTGCTTGCTTGAGTAGTAGGCTCTTGCGACATGCTTGCCTGAGTAGCAGGCTGTTGCAACATGCCAACCTCAGTATCTGGTAGTTGGAAGGGCAGCTTTACCTCCTTACCCTCGCGCTCACCTCCCCCCATGTCAAATGAAGTCCTCGGGCCGGGTCTCATGTTGAGGATTCACCTCAACATAATAGGTATGTGGGTCTAGTGGTGGGGAAGTAAAGACTGACGCCTAACCCTGCTATGAAGGTGATGACCCTTGGATAGAATATGTGGAGGTATGTACTGGATATACTGGGAGGGAGTCTGAATATACTAACTGAGTAGCTAGGAGGTAGATATAGGCGAACGGTGGGAAATAGGTGGATGCTGAGTATTGGGAGGGGGCTGGAAGATGGGAGGCTAAGACTATGCCTCCTCCCTAACCTCATAGGTAGGCGGATGTCTCCCCCTATTAGCTAGCTTCTTTTGTGACCTCATCTGCACATAAATAAAAAAGAACTAATTAAACATATGTTACAAAATTTATATGATAAAGTAGAAAATTTTAAACAATGAATTTTAAGAAATTAACTAAATGATGTTAACTTCATTAAAAAGTAAAAGTTATTATACCTTAAACATCGGTATCTATTACACGGGGACCTATTTCTGCTTCTTTTGGAAAATCTTGATATGCTTCAGTTAGAATTGAATTTTTACTATCCTTTTTTGCATCAAAGAAATCATGAGACATGGTTTTACAGGTGTGATCCACCTATTCCTTCTATTATCGGGCACATAGAAAACTTGTGATACTTGATAGACTAGTGTGAATGATTCAGTTGTTTGAAGAATTTGAGGGTTTTTATTTAAACTGATAATATCATGTTTGTTATCTTTTTTGAAACCAATCCCTTCCTTGAAAACATCAAACCAATCACACTTAAATAAAATTACCCTGCAGTCGTATGTGAAACTCATCTCGACAATCTGTATGATTTGCCCATAGTAACCATCACAGCTTATTCCAATATCACAACTCACAAGAACTCCAGCCTATTGCGATGACTTTGCATCATCGATTGACTTTATTCTGAATCCATTAATTATGTACTCAAAATGATAATGTCCATAACTTAAAGGAGTTTCACATATTACATCAAAGTCATCCATACACGCTGATTAAACCAATCAAGGAATTGTAGCTCTTGGATATAATGAGGTGAATACTGTTTAAATTCATCGAAAAACAGATCTACCTCGGGAATTTATTTCAAGATATACAAGTGGGCTAACTACCTATCTTTTAAATCAATCATTTTGTATTCTATGCGAAGGATCGACCTTCCCCTCATATCAATAATTGATAGAGAATCATCATTCATTTCGTTATATCCCCTATCAAAATTCTTCTCTAGTCAATTGAATCTATTGTTAATATTGTCCATGTACATAGCACATAAATTTATGCATTCTTCTAAAAGGTAACCCTCAACAATTGACCCATTTGCAATTACTTTATTTAAGACGTAATCTTTGAGCTTCTTCAGAAACCGTTTAACTGGATACATTCATCTATTTTGTACACGACCACCAACCCTTGCTTAATTTGCAAGATGTAGCATTAGATGCACCATGACATCAAAAAAAGCAACATCAAAACACCGTCGTGCCATAGTCGTGCCACAGTTAGTTCAGTTGTACTAACGGTAATAGGTAGACGACAATTACATTTCTTGGTTGCTTTGGACCTGAGATTAAGAGGGTCAACATAAAAAATGAGGATTGCATGGAAATCTAGGGAAGTAAGTTTTAAGTAACCATCATAACTAGCCAAATAGAGTATGATGGGTTATATGTTCTTGAAGGGTTTAAATCCGTTCCTTGCAAGAGCTAATTTAACATTATGTGAATCCTCTGCAAAAGATAAATGTCTATTGTCGAAATTTTTCCACTCTTCTAAATATGTTGGATGGTGAATAAGACTATCTTATGACTTGATTTCCCGATGCCACGTCATCCACGTTGCATTTCTACTAGAAATAAACAACCGTTACAACCTTGGAATTAATGGAAGATAATGAAGAACATTTTTGGTTTGTTTCTTCTCTCCTCCATATCTTTCTTTACCACATTCCTAGTAGGAAGTCAAGTTAGGGTACTTGTTTTTATATAACATGTAGTCATTCGGATATGTGTGAATCTTCTCACAATTCATACCAAGTACTCGTATTTGTTTTTTTGCTTCATACCACGTATTTGGCATGCCATTGGGATTATTTAACGACTGCCATATAAACTGAAGCACCTCTAACATCAATTTAACTGTAGCTCTATTCAAACCTTTCATATGAAATAATTTCAACAGAAAAGACAGCCTCGTCATGGAACTGATTCCAGGAGTGATAGGCTCCTCAGTTGCCTTCATTGCATCGTAAAACTGATTATAGTTATTGAATGCTTTCTTATCATTTGCAATATCAGGATCAACCTCTCTCATCTTATGTAGCATCTCATCGTTTTGAATATCATCAGCTTCATCATCATCAGACACGTCCACTTACATTGTATTCCGTATGTCATCCTGTGTTGGTTCCTTTCCATGTATTGTCCACTTCATGTAATGTTGTCACCGACCATTACAGATCACATGCTTTAAAACTATTTTCCTATCCTAGACAAATCCATTGAAACACTTCCTACACGAATAGAATATTTTCTTAAAAAATTCTTCACGTCTGCATGTTTCCTATTTTCATGGAAGGCCTAATCTAGGAATGAGATCACTCCACTTTTATATTGAGTATAATCCAAATTCCTAAAACCAATCCAAGACTTGGCCATGATAACCTAAAATTTTTAGTAAATCGCTCGTAAGTTGTAGAAAGTATATGGAAAATATTTGTATTTTGAAGAAGGTTTTCATTTGCTAGCAAATCCTTGAAGATTTGATCACAGTGTTACTTGTTACATGCAACTAGTGTGTGGAGAAATTTTGGCAGCATCTCCCCACACCTCTCCAGTAAATCCCCTTGCCAAATCAACTTGTGTTTTCGAGCTGCTCCTAAGTTAAATTTTCAAGAAAATATTTTTTTTTTTCGGAATAGAACACTTTATGGCATTATTTTTATTAAGTGCATTGAACCGGATCGGTGTATGATTTTTCAGTGCCTAAGTTACCAAGTCCTGCAAACCAAAGGGCAAACAAAGGGGTTGAATATTCCCTGAGCCTTAGACTTAATACATCAGCCTCGTAACTTCCTCAACCTCTTGAGGAATAGTCCAGATCTTAATAAATACATGAGTGTTTAAGCCCAAAATAGGTCCAAGAGGCCTAAAATCGATATCCCTCACTAATCTCCTTATCTCTAGCATTTTAGGACTTAATTTATCTATTTGATTTGATCTAGAACTTAAATATTGTTCCATAATCAACTACTAGAACTAACACGATTTTTCTTCTATTTTTGCTCCTTTTTTTTCTCTTTTGCCCTCCTCTTTTTCATCCTTTTATAATTATTTTTCAATTCAATTCAAAAATTTTCCTCCCCTTTATTTTTTTGTGAGAACCCTTAAAAGATTTTGAGTTTCCATTTGTTTTGCACTTTAATACCCCCCATGCCTAAGTTTTACAATGCCCTCATTGCAAACTAGGTGAATTCGAATTCAACTTAGTTCAGAGTTTAGAACACGTTCAAAGGGTGGATGAACGGGTTGAAATGATTGTTACGAATGATTTCAAGCTCTAATACGAATATCAGAGGTGAAGTCGGCTGTTCTAAAGTTTGGACCCTAAAGTGCAATAGAGATGTAGCTCAAAAAGAATCAGAAGGGTCTCAGGTTTTTGAAATGATGGGTTGCCTTCCGTTAAGTTCTAAATTCAATGTTTTCAGTCGAGTAGAAAGTGGTCAGGGAGATATGGTGATCAAATTAGCGGATTTTGTAGAATAAGCACCTTGATGATTAGCCTAGTTGATTCAACTAGGTGCTTGTTCAGATCAATTGGCTGATGATGCAAAGGAAACCCAATCAATCTGGTGGGCTGGAAAATATGGATCAGTGTGGAGCCCACCAGATGAATTCTAGCTCAAATAGATGTGGAAATGCAAATTAAGGGTTTGGTTGTATTGGTTCAGCCATATTAGAGTAGGGATCCTCAAAAGATAATGGAGTACTGAAGAATGTAGGAACCCTACTTATGAGATCATAGGGAAATGGTAGATGGATTTCAGTTTGATCAATGTCCCATTCATTTTCAAACTTTGATGGGAAATCGGCTTTGTCCATATCGGAATACGGTGACTCAGAGTAGAAATGGATTCGGTTGGAATAATGTGGCGGGGGTTGGTCTTTGAAAAGCTTAGGTTTCGAATTCGGCTGTGTGGCTACTTTGAGCTCTAAATCAATGACCTAAGAATCATAATTAAAGAATGGATCATGGATATTGAGTTCTTAAATTGGCTCGTAATCATCTGGAAACAAAGATTCTTCTGAATTAGAATATGGTTCAAAGTTAGCAGAGGAGAATCCGAGAAAATCATTTTCTGAACTTAATTCGAGATCGAGATTTCCACCACAAGAAGAATTAAGAAGCATGGAATTATCAACCTAACTTCGGTCTAACCTAGCTTCAGATTCCAAGCTAACAAGGATATCCTTATTACATATAGGCTCAGAGTCAGGGCATCTAGGGTAGATTCAGTGTAGTCCTGACTCTCTAGATTCCTTGATTTCTATGTCATAAATCGATTTCTCTTCAAATAATTCAATCTGCTCCTATGAGGAGTCTGGAGAGATTTCTTCATCAAACATAGGCTCAAAATCGTATTTCGAATATGAGATTCCATCCTCATCATATTGAGCCTCGTAATCATCCCAAATAGGTTCAAATCCAAATTCTAAGTTAGGTGTAGGAATTGGGTCACTAGAATCTAAATCCAAGTTAGTAGGGATGTCAGAACTAGTCCCTAGGAAGACTTTACAAGGATAAGGTGTGGGAGTTACATCCTCGAGGAGTTTTGAATCAAACTCATCACATGTGTTTTGAAAATCCATTTGTGATGAACCAGTTTCAAAATTTCCAATAGTTGTCTCATAATTGAGAACACCTGTAATAGAATCTGACCAACCCATGAATTGATTAAGTATTTCGTTCTGTACAAAATCATAATCTAGTTCCATTTGGGTTAGCGATTCCTCATAGAAACGTCCATTTTCAAACCCGGGCTCTGGGAAATCATATTGATCCTCAAAATTAGCCCAAGAATCATCATTGACTTCCGGGTAGGGGTCTGGGTATCTTTCGTTAATCACTTTTTCCAGTTGATCTAACATGACCCCACATTGTTCAATGATATCTTAGTACTTTTTCCAAAGTGGTGGAGTTGACAAGTATTGTAAACCTTCAGCACCATGCAATCTTCTCACTACAATAGTATGTTCTAAGAGGGTTTCCCAGTTTGAATCACATGCTAGTTGTGTTGCAATCATCTAGATGTGCTCCACAATGAGGTTTCTCATCTTTAGTTCACTATCATGAACTCTGTTAGCAGGGACTGAGGTTCCTTAAAATTGTTCGTTGAATCTAATAGCATCCTAAATCATACAACCTTTCATTCTCTTATAGGGTTTAGGGTTAGTGACCATCTTTACTAATTTGTTAGGTTGAAACTCGAAACTATGTGGTGGATGAAGAATCAAATTCAGGTCCATATTTGAAAAGATCATATCATATCAGATTTCACCCAAAAGGATCGGGATTTGATCTCGATTTGGATCAGACTCTAATAAAGGTCTTATGGTCAGACCCGGGGATCTCTTCCTGTGAATGTCCACTAGAGAATAAATAAGGAACTAGATATAAATTAGACCCAATCAGGGCATCCAACAGAATTGGATGACTATGGCAAATTGAGGTTGATGGACCTCTGGATCAAAAACTCGCACACTTGAGAATTACTTGGGCAGTTAGGAAGGGAGAGCCCTGCAAAGACACTGTTATGACCCCAGCATCAAACGTCGTTTAAGATGTTTGGGAGTTGGTCCAGACGTTTGGTAAGACGTCTGGAAGCCTTCCCAGACGTTTGAAATTTAATTTTTTTGGCGTACGGTTTCGCGTCTACGCGCATACACGCGCAGACTGAATCGCCGCCCTCCTTTCTTCTCTTTCTTTCCTCCCTGCAGGCGTAGCCATCTTTCTCTCTCTCTCCCCACGGCAGCCTTCAAATACTCCCCCTCTCCTCTCCCTCACCCTCACTCCACCACCTTCTTCTTCCTATTAGTGAGAGAGTGAGCGGGCGAGGGCAGCAGCAGCTGCTGCCGTGAGTGCGCGGGGAGGAGGGGTTGTTGCGAGAGGGAGAGAGCTAGATCGCGAGGGTGTGAGCTCGCCGGAGCAACCAGGGCCGGCCGGCGGGTGCACAGCAGGAGTGTGGCGTTGGGGAGGATCTACTGCAGCTCAGGCAGTAGGCGAGCGCGGCGCGGCACGGCTGTGCGCAGTGGGCGGAGGGCGAGGAGGTTCTGATTCTGGGAAAATTTCCTAGAATCAGACGTCTAGACATACGTTCAGATGACGCAGGAGACGTCTGAAAGGTACGATATTTTTCCTCCCTTCTTTTGCGTGTGCAGCCATGCAGCCGTTTCGCCGAAGGGTTCTGCCTCGTTTCGTGTTGAGGGCGATCGCGTATGTGTGTAGGTCTCGTTCGGGAAGGTGTAAGGGCACGCCCTCCCACACAAATCGGACGTCTGGGCACAGCACCAGACGACGAAGAGGGTCTCCAGACATCCGGAGTAACAGTCGGACGTCTGGAAACTAAGTCCAGATGGTTCAGTAGGATTCTGGACGTCTGAAGGATCGCGCAGGATCAAGGTATGACCTGAGCCATCGTTTAAGACGTCTGGAAGATGTTCCAGACGTCTGATTTTGGGTAGACTTGTCATTTTTGACCCGTTTGGGGTCCGTTCGAAGTCCGTTTTCCTCGATTCAAGTTTCGTTCTTCTCAGAATTAGTTCCTCTACCTGTTTACAGTATTTGTATCCTGTTCTGAGTATCTCCTTATACTTGATCCTTGTATTAGGACCTCGTTCCGTTGCGACTCTGGGGGTTGCGGAGGCATGCGGGTTTGCCGATCATGTCCCCAGTACTCCCGGTTTTGCGGGTAGAGTGGCTCCCTTTAATTATTTACCAACATTTATGCACTTGTGAGATAATTAATAGATTCTAAGGTGTGGCATGAACCCTAGGATTGGAAAACTAGATTGAACGATAGATCCTAGGGTATGGCATGAACCTTAGGATTGGAAAACTAGATTGAACGATAGATCCTAGGGTATGGCATGAATTCTAGGACTGGAAAATTAGATTGAATGATAGATCCTAGGGTGTGGCATGAATCCTATGTATAGAAACACCAAAACGAATGTCGTGAATATATAAATTGCAGTCTTGGAAAAGTAGAAAGAAAAATGATAATTGCCTGTAATTGGATAACAGTCGCTTGTTATGAATGGATAATTACTGTTGAGAACATGGCTATACGAATATAAAACTGAAATGATGAAACCTAAATTGGCTGAGTTAAAGAAAAATGAGCATGAACCCTACGGGGAATTAGGAGTAGAGCTCCTGAGAAGTGAATGGAATAAAATTAGAGAAGTGAGCTGGCCCTTGAGTACGGAGTACCAAGGAGAGCGACTGTCCCCCTATTTAGTGCAGAGCGGAGCTAGCCGCCCCAGGGACCCGGGGTTAGGTCTGGCCACTTTGTATCGACTTTTGGCCCTCGTGTACACAGTACCGAGGAGAGTTACTAGTGTAGGGAGAGCACTAGCCACCCCACGGGCCCCAGGGTTCTGCTAGCCCTCCTAGACCGACTTGTTAGGCCCATTGGGCAAACCAGGGTAGTCAGGCGAGGGTGCGCGGACTGTGGAGGGGCAAGACCCCTGTTTGGTTACTGTGGAGGGGCTGGACCCTTGTTACTAAGAGGGCTCTGTCCTATACTGGTTCCGTGCTGTGCTTTGGGCGCACCCGTTAATGAAAACGACTAACCGCGTACCAGTGCGGGGTAGCTACCCGTGCATTTATCGCGCGTGCAGTAGTCACTGTTACGTCTGGCAGCGACCTTGGGGTGGTTGACTGAGGGTAGGACCACCACAGGGGACTCTCCCGGCAAGGGGAGCACCACGTGTTACTTTTACTTTTTGGAAAAGACTGCAATCAAGATCGTTCTCACGAGGAACATTCGAGATCAAGAGAAAGATATGAGGAATAATTCAATAATGAGTAAATGGAAAAATAAAGAAAGAGATTAAAAATATAACAGCTACTGTCCACCTTACTGTTTTTCTTAACTTTTGGTTACCACTCTACTCAGCATTTCGCTGACGTGTCACCTTTGTCACCCTTTCAAGACTAGGTATTGAGCAGCCAGAGCCGGTGGCTGCAGAGAGAGCTGGGCCTGGTAGAGCCTAGTAATCTTACTCGTGTAGTACTTACTGTATCGTTTCTTTTGTGTAGTGAGTATTTTTCTGTTATCACTGTACTCTTTTATTGTAAGCATTATGTTATGTACCTGTTTATTTCTCTACTGTTGTGGTGGTATATACTGTAGTAGTTCTTTTCTTTACTGCTGTATTTTGTTACTACTAGTTATATACATGATGAATGTGGTTTATTTTACTGCTCTTTTGGTTACTTTCTCGTTGGACGATTGGGTCTTGGGATCAGTCGAGTCGGTCCGATTCTCGTGTCTTGTAGGGATTCGAAAATCGGGTCGTAACAGACCCTTACATGGTAGAGCATCCCACAGGTTACAGAGTTTCCTCCACCCGACCTTCCTTGTCACCGCAGTTCCAATTAGACCGGTATGTGCGAATTGAGCCTTTAAGTCTACCAATTTTAGACCTAATTGTGCCTTGAATTTCACTTGAATTAGAAATTATTCAAATTGTGACCTAATTTGGAGGTTGGCTGATATACAAAGTGAATCAACTTCACCTTACCTGTCTTAAAGTTGAGGGTGAAGTTTGGCTCAAGTCACTTGAACCACCTTGTTGTGGTTCTCAACAGGTTATTATGCCTCAAGTTTTAATGATTCAAGTGAATGTAGAGCCTTGATTTTAGGATTTTGATGATTAATCAGTTCAATTAAGGGTTTGGGTGGCACACAAATGCGGGAAGATCAGTTTCCTTTAATAATGACAAATGTGTACTAACATTCAAAACCTTAATATGTAAACCATAATTGTTTCAATTCCTTGTCCAAATTGATTCCAAATATGACACCTTAGACTCAAATAAGAAAGTGAGTAGTCCAAGGTGTTGAGAAAATTAATGTGAGTCCCTGATAACCATAAGAAGTATGAATTGGATATCTCTAATTAAATCGAATTGCTTCAAATATGATTTCAATCAATCTTGCGTAAATCAGGAAACTTTTGCCTTGACAATATTGTTAGAAAAATAAGACAAAATTGGATCCTAATTTCGTTTGTTTCCTTTTTTATCTTTCGAAAAGGGAAGGGGACTATGGAAGAGAAAAGTGTTTACCTACCCCTAGTGTGGTTGCTCGAGCGGACGATCTTCAATGGTGATTCACCTTGAAACAACACAACAAAATAGATAGAGCAAGTTAGAATTTCAAATCAAGAATGACTATGACTAGTGGTGAATTGCACGTTTCTCCCCGGCAACGATGCCAAAATGCTACCATTCTTTCATCGAGTTTAAATATGCGTCGTAGTATAGTCAACAAAAGTAAATCGACATTTAAAATATGTAATCTCAAAATGTGAGTTCCGAGGCCATCTCGGTGAGCAAATATGATTGCAAGTAATAAGAATGAAGCACAGGAAGCTTGATATAAAAAGAATATATGCTCAATTATTTGCAATATCAAAACTCCAAAAAGATATAAGTATTTGAGTGACAAAAATATGATTCAAATAACTCAACTGAACACTTAATACACCGGTCAGATGTCTAGACTTAAGGATCAGGTGACTTAAAGTTCAAGTTTGGATGTTTGACTTCGAGTGATAAAGCAAAAGCCCCCTTTCCTCTAAGGTAAAACCCTACTCCTTTCTCTATCCTTAAACCAAACCCGATTCAATCCCAAACCTAATTCAATCATGGGGCCTACACTCGCATGGCGTGGGCGAGTGTATGCATGCAAAGCTTGTGATATAGGGACCCAACCCCCAGTGTCTTGGGCAAGTAGCTAACACACGTGAAACTATATGAAGCAAGTTCCAGTTTGTAAATACTCGATGTGGATGGTAGCAAGGTAGGAGGTCGTCGGATGGCAGTTGAAGGTGACAAAGAAGATGACCCTGCCGATGAATATACTTGCAAGAAAAAAACAGCCTCGTGGCCCTAATCAAATATATGGGGACCTTCGCCGTAGTGAGGCAAAGGTGACCATGGTGGTGATTTGGTGTTCGGTGGTTCATGGTGGCCGAATGGTGGAGATTCGCGGAGCTTCGGCAAACGGAGTCAGCAAAGGTTACGAAGGTGTGATGAGGGTGAATTAAGTTGGGCGAAAGTGTCATGGAGGTGTGGGCGTGCTTTTGCCATGTTTAATTGAGGCAGAGGAGGGCGGAGATTGTCCTACGATGAAGGTGGCTGTGGTGGTGGTTGTTGGAGTCGAAGGAGGAATTGGAGATAGATGGAGCTGAGAAGCTCAAAAAAACCTAATTGAGGGTGAGGAGAAGGAAAGCCCTAACCTAATTTGGCTAAAGGAGGAAGGGGGAGGGTTTGCCCAAGACGCTACCGATGAGGAAGAAGAAAGATGAGGATGGAGCTGAGGAATGAGGAATTGGATTGAGATGTTTGTCTTAAAGCTTGGTGATGAAGCAAGGAGGAGAAACCCTATCCCTATTGTACGTGGAAGCAGCTGAAGAATGTGGTCGGAGATGCTCCAGGTCCACACTAATGGCGGCGAAGGAGGAAGAAGAGGATTTCGTGACAAAAACGTGACAAGACCAAGATGCTTGAGTCAAGGTCTTTAAGTAGAGGGGAGTCCCCTCTCAATTAAGCAAATATACGCATAATTGGAAGGTGTTTTGGGCCGACCTTGAGCTTGTGTTCCTCGAGCTAACTGGAGAGGTGTACGACCATGATTGAGCTCGTGGCATGGCTCAATCAGTTGACTATGCTCTGATTGATCTTCTTGCCAATTTTAGTGAGATATGGTGAAGATTGGTTTGGGTAATTTCCCAATCGAATCTCACCACCAATGGGTCTTCTCCTATGCTACTGCTACATTTGGAAACAAGGAAGAAGAAGGCCACAAGGGTTGCTTTCCTAGAAAGATGAAAAGTTGGGGACCTAATCGTAATGAAAACCAGAAACTTAGGTGTAAATGTATAGTGACTTGAAGCCTGTAGGCTAAAATGCAAACTAGGTTAAGATGAACTCTGATTTGGCTCAAATTTTGCAGTCAACCTAATTTGGACCCAAGGAATCTAATGGTGACCTCAAATTGAGGTTTTGACCATGTTTGACTGGGTAATTTACACATATGCCCAAAATAAGGTAAATCTCGCCTAAGTCTCTATTTTTGGTCAAAATGGGTTCAATTGGTCAAACTAAAGGTTCCAAACCTCATAGAATATTTTTTAATGATTTTTAGCAGATTTAGATTGCATTTATTTCTACCAGAACCCTATTTAATTGAAGTGAGGCTAAAATTAGGTCTTTTATTATTAAATTAATTCTCAAATCTTCATAAAACCATGATTCAGTTAGCTCAAGCATACTTCTTGGGAAATTAAGCTCATTTGACCTTGAATTAAGCCTTGATTAACCCTTAGTTAATATGCAAATGTGATTAGGTGTTAAAATGGCAAAATTAACTTGTTCTCTTCTCAAATTTAGTTCAGAGCGAAATTATGATCCTCAGATGAACATTAAGGAGCATTTATCACTTGATTTTAGCTAATTTAAGCTAGTTATAGCGGATGATAGTGTTACCATCAGCAATCATGGGTGAAATGACTAAATTAGGCTAAATACTTAGCTTACATTGTAAATAGAGCATACATTTCATGCATATCACACATCCGCATTCCTGTATAGTCTTAATCTATTTCTTCTATTTTATGGACCTATTATTTATACTGTCAATTCATGTATATAGGTCCATAGGAGAGGAGAAAGATTGATGCTGAATTGGAAATGCAAGGAGACATGCGACAGAGTCATCATCAATTGCTACTCGCAACAAATGAGGTGGACATGGGAGTATGCACGTAGTTCATATCAAGAAAGAGAGGAAGACAGCCAAGACCAAACCCAAGACAAACTTGAGCCTAATCCACGCAACCCAACACACTCTAATTAGCCTACGCACTTATGTGCACACACATTTAATTCACAAACACGTGTCCACTTTGCAATGTATACCCATACACACACATGTACACAAAATGCACATATCTACACCTAATTTATTCCACACACATCCACTCACTTGCCACCTACCCATTTTAGAGGCCTAATTCCACCACCTAAACTCCCATCTAATCACCTATCCTAACCCTCATTAACACCCAACTAACCACCCTTAATCCCATGATTAGGAGAGAAACCTCTAGGGCTTCTAGACCCTTCTCCTCTCCCTAAGGTGCACCAACTTTCCACTTCACAACCAGCCCCCTCCCTCCCTCTCTCTCTTTGGGCGACTCCTCCCCATTCTCTTCTTCCTCTCTTCTCCACCTCCCTACTTCTCCTTGACTAGTGGTCGGCGATCTCTTGGCCCTCTTCGGTCACCTTCGTTGAGGCGATGTAGTCCTTCAAGGTTGATGAACACCAACCAATTCCCACATCCAACAACTCATAAGCCCTCATTGGCATGGATGCTCCCCTCTTCTTCTTTTTCTTCTTTTTTTGTAGCTAGATTTTCTTTATAGCAAGTAGATTAGTTAGTTTTACTCCCATTTCCATTTTATTTGCTTTTAGATCTATTTGTTTTCAGTGTTTTTGCTGCATGCACATGAACTCCACACCTCCTTCACCACGCCTCAGCCACCACCACTCACAACCATCATCTCAATCGACCACCACTATAGCCACCCACACATCAGCAACAACACCAGCTGCAGCCACACTCACCTTCCTCCCTCACTCTCTCCTGCTCACTACTAGAAAAAGGTGATCTGCTGTTGGTTCGTTACCATCGGTTGTGCAAGCGACGGTAAAAATACTTTTGTATTCTCTTAGTGATATAAGCGACGGTGAAGACCACATTAAAATTGAGCGCCCCCACCTCGTTCAAAAAGCAGTATACATTGAATATTTGTCATTGCTTTTTATAATAAGCGATGGCAAATGTTGACCTAAAATTTGTTGCAAAATTCTAGGTGCGAGAATTGAGATTGAATTATACATTTGCCATCGCTTAGTAATTAAACCGATGGTGAATGTAAAACCTTTTATCCCTACAGAACCGTCTTCTCCCCCACACTATGTGCACTCCTCTCTCCCATTCGCAGAACTCCTCATCGCAGAGCTCCTTATCGCCGCACCTCCTCCTACTCCTCGTCTTCCTCCTCCTCCTCCTCGTCTACACCCCCCTCCTTTTCGTCCTCCCCGTAGCCCTCTTCCTCCTCCTTGCCCCTCTCCCCTTCATACTCTTCTTCCTCGTCCACCCCGTCCTCCTCCTCCTCCCCGTTTACAACTCCTCCTACTACTGCTCCTCCTCCCCTATCGCCCCCCCTCCTCCTCCCCCTCCAACGGTCCCCTTCCTCCTCCTCAACCTCCACATCTCCTCCTGCCTTCCCCCCCCCCCCCCCCCCCCCCTGTCCTCATCTCCTCCTCCTTTCCCTCCTACCTTGCCCCTCCTCCCCCTCTCCCTCCTCATTTCCTCCTGCCTTCCCATTCCTCCCTTCATCCTCAAGGTTTTTCATTTTAACAATTAGGTTTTTTTTAATACATCAATTATAGTAATTAGGTTACATTATATTAGGTAACCTAATATAATTAAAAATTAGTTTTTAATGTATTCATGTTTTTCTTTATGGTCATGAGACTTTTCTCTTTTTCATTTCTTATTTAACATACTGTTGTTTGGCTTTTTTCTTTTTTAATGTGTTCATGTTTTTCTTTTTTAAAAAAAATTGTTTATCTGTGTTTATAGAATGATATTATTTGTTATGGATATCTCTACATTTCCTTCTTAAGTTCATCAGTTAATCTAATAATGTGATAAGAAATTTTTTGAAATTTGACCATATTAAAGATAGATTTGAAGATATCAGGAAAGACAATGCTAATAGTATAGTTGTGGAGGCACAAATATCCTGTCAGATTTATGAGAAGCTGTGTCTTATGTCTTATACACCAGTTACATGAAAAATCAACGTTTTCTATCTTTAAAGTTTTCCTGGGCTCTGGTTACTATCTCTTTCCACTTGGCCTCTTGAAACGCAATATTTCTTGGACATCTAATTTTGCACTTAAAATAGTTATTTAATTTTACAAGTTTGGCTAATACTAAGTGTCCTTAATTGTCCATTTTGTTACTTAGGTTGCAAGTATTTTGAAAATTTTGGACATGGAACTTGTAAGTAATGTTGGAAATTATATCTTGAGTTGTGTTTCTTGATTGAAGAACTCACTAAATTTGATCTTTCTCATTCTGTTATGTTAACTTGCAATCTTACAGTGCAATTATATTTTTCATTTCAACTTATTTTTATCTAATGCTCTCTTTTCCACCACCCAACTATTTTGGAAAAGGAGTTTGGATCTTAGTTTCCATCTTTCTTTATTTCAAGAAGTTGATTTTTTTTTGGTAGGGTAAATGTGTCCCCTATAATTACTATAGCAAATAATGTTTGACAATAGAAAGAAAGGGAACAACAATTGGTAACAATGTTTATTTCTGATGGAACTCTTATTGCATCAAGCCTACCACAACAAGTCTTTAAGCTCATTGTTTCGTAAGACATTGGCTTTAAATAAAGTCATGTTCCTGCTACTCACCTTCTCTTCGTCCCCAGTTTCTACTCCTTCAAGATTGGTATTTTCATCTACCAAAAATTAAGAGTGCTTTCTCTTGAAACAGAAAGAGTGTGGAATTATACCTACCATAATCACAACCAAAATAAGCATGGCTGCTATCTACTGAAATATCTCCCCACAATTTTGTAGATCATATAGCCTCATTAATAGAAACAAATGGAAGAAAGATAAAAACATAAGAGGGGCAAGTAATATAACCTAAATCTTTAGTCAATACTTTTTGATCGTCCATTCTCTACCTAGTTACCTTGCTAGGAGTTTAAGAATTGCGAAGTAGGTTAGAGGGAGGGTGGGGAGTCCTAACTTAGATTGACTTATTGTAATGCTCTAAGAAGAGATAAAATAGTTTAGAGCTAAAGGTTAAAAGGTGGCTTCTTTCCATGGCTACTCGATCGAATGGTTGTTAGATCCTATTTAAGTTATTTTCCACGTCTTAAGCATGGCCTTTTGTTTCAAACTACATTCAGAAGCAAGACAAGGAAATTGAAGCACTATAAACCATTCTGATGGATGACTTCAAACACTATAAAATAAATGTCCTATAGTGATGGTCAACCTACACTAACAATCAACTTATATCGCTAATAAATCATCTTATGCATTGTTGTTGTTTATTTATACACCATGGATACCTTTTTTTAAAACAATAAAACAAACAAATGCCTAAGGACCCATTTTCTATCGATGTCCGTATCTCTCCAGACTCACTTCCTTCATCGATGTCTTCTCCTTCTTCATCTCCACCAAGCTCCACCTCCTCTCCCTCCCTTTCCCCCTTCCCTTCCCCTCCCTTGATGACGACGACATCCGCCTCGATGCTTTCCGCCCCATCATCCACATCAAGAGTAGTGTCAGCAACTCGCAAGATGGCAATGGCAGAAGAGATCCCCTTGGGCATCTCTTATTCCCATGACCGCGCAGCAACGTGGATGGTCATGGGAGGGCGTTGGTGCACGGCAGAGTGATCACCAGCGGCTGTGCTTCTTCAGTCTTGTCGGGGCTCCATCAATCGAGATCTTCTTATTAGCACGCAAACAAGTCTCAGGTACTCTCTATTGATCTCACTCCCAATCGATTTCACTGGAGCATTCTTGATGGATCTTCGATCTCTCTAGAATGCTCTTGTTCGATATCTTTCTCGATTAACCTCCTTAGGGTTCTCTTTATTGATCTTGCAATCCTTTAGGTTGCTTTTGATCGATCTCACTGGGTTTCTCTCACTGTGTGTGTACTTCCGACGATCTAAGCATCGTCCCTCATCCTCCCATAAGGGATCGGATGGCAACGTGTTCAATGAAATGGCACGGTGGGAAGGTGAGGGTCGCACTGCATGTGAGGTATTCGACAAAATGCTACAGTAGGATCTTGATCCTTCTAATTTGCTGTCTCCACCTGGTGCACTGCTGCCTCCCACTTCTGCCTCCTCACAAAGCACTACCACCATTACTCATCGAGTACGAGCTTTCATCGCAGGTCAAATCTTAACCTCTCTCTCTCCCACAATCTATGCTAGATCACTTATCGAGTTCGATGTGTTAGACGATCTGCAACACAATCTCCCAAATCCATCTTTCAATTCTCTCATCCACATTGATCCCCTTTAATCAATCATTCTCCTATGATCTCTGTTACTCGATTTGTAGCATGATTAGGGTTTGGGATCAAACTAGAGCTTAGATCTACATTCCAACTTTCTTACTTAATCTCTTTCTCGAAGCTTGATCTCTCTCTCAATTTGTATTGATTTACTTGCTACCTTGGCTTATGGTTAGGCATTAGGTTTTGATATGTGATTTTTTTTTAAGTGATCTATGAGCTTGTATGCAGTGGCTTGTTATTAGAGGTGGATCTCTCATGGAGATGCTTACAATGTGATATCTCAATTTTTCTTGTTGAAGGTCAAATCTGGCAAATTATCAATCTAATTTCATTATACAACGTCATATCAACGTGTATACTTAACCCATAAACTACCCGCCTTCAATTTTGTGTTTGTTACCTTGTAATTGCTTCTTTCTTATTCTTCAATCTCAAAGGACTTTTCTAAGGTAATTATCTTTTGGTCTCTTAATTTTGTGTGTGTTTTATGTTTATTGTTTGATTTTGCATCTAAGATGTTTGAGGAAATGCTAGTGTAGAGCTGGTCGTATTGTTGGTCTCATTTATAGTTTCTCATGGAGATGTGTTTGATGTTTGAATTTTGGTCTATTTCAGTTTCTTTTCACCATCACTTTCATTTGGACATTTATTGTTGCAATGTCAAGCCTAGCTTATTCATGTGACCTACTTGATTAGTTAGG
Source organism: Thalassia testudinum (assembly GCA_037157565.1). Classification (NCBI taxonomy): domain Eukaryota; kingdom Viridiplantae; phylum Streptophyta; class Magnoliopsida; order Alismatales; family Hydrocharitaceae; genus Thalassia; species Thalassia testudinum. The sequence continues at coordinate 94,869,566 of JAZHRO010000024.1, forward strand.
TGGTTATTGTATGTAGTTCATATTAATTGATGTATTTTTGGAAATTAAGTTCTTAAAATTTTTGTGCATTAGATCTTCAGTGACTATGATATTTCTAAGTTAATTTATAAGTTTTATTGATCTGTAAATCTTGAGTCAAAATGGAAATCAAAGATCATATTCACAAAATTGCCAAATTCAAGTTCATAAACAACATCAATTTCTGATATCTTTGTTTCTTTTCCTAACAAGGATAGATATAAGATGTCCACACTGGGATTGATCCCTCAACTTCTTGGTGACAACCAAAGAGCTTGTACCAGGTAAGTGCTCACAGACAACTTATAATATCTATCTAATTCTAAAGCATACATAACCTAGAAAAAACAAGTTCATCACACAGATCAAATTAAAAAGGTTTGCTTAAATACTATATTGCTGGGAAAAAGATAACATCCTATATTCATAATAGTTGTAGAGGTTAAAATTTCCTGGTACTGGAATTTTCTCATACTCATTTTTGAATCAATGAGACAAGAAATACTGTGTTAAACTTTAAAAGAAAAAAAATGTAGCAATAATTTTTTCTAAGGTATGTAACAAGATTTTATTTATATAAGATTATTAATCCAAAAAAATGTGGCTCCACTCAAACAAGATGGAGAAGCTACCATGGAAAGAAAAACTCCTGATTTGAGAAACCCACCCTTTTTCCCTTTTCTAGCTTCAAGAAGTACACTCACATGGAATATATTCAAAATTATCCATTCAACTTCCAATTTTGAAGGACAACTCCATTGCTTTTGTTTGGAAAGTAATTGCATTGCTTATTTTATATTGAAACCCCGTTTATGCTTTCTGATTTGTTAGTCTCATCTATTCACCTCCTAATTTGCCATTTTCATATAGCATGCTATGGGACACAATGACTACCAGCGAACATTTGCTATTCTATGGGAGATTGAAGAACCTCAAAGGAAATGAGCTTGTCAATTCATGCTAGGATACATGAAAATAAACTTGTCAATTCGCTTCTATTTCTCTCCCCTCTTAAATCTGGAGTAACATCCACCTTTATAACTTGTCAATCTGTTGTCCCCTTAAATCTGTAATATAGACCATCCACCTTCTGCATACATATTTGCATTACTTTGATTAGCTTGATGATAGTGCATTTTAGCCAGGCTAGAAATCCGCTAAGGTCTGTAAATAACATAAACCACATTGCCAAACACAAATATAAATATTATTTCTCTTTTTAGGCTGATGATATGTTGAATGGAGGGAACTATATGTTTTTATTTTTGTAATCTTATTCTTGGCTTTTTCTTTCCTATCCATTTCTTATCTACTTGTTCTTCAATATTACATGGCATAGCTATAAATTGCTATTAGCTTTTGTCCCACATCTAAGATTAAATGTAGAAGAGTTGAGGTCTAGATGGCTTCCCAGGTTTCTTGCATAAGAAGTTGTGGGGCCTCTTTAAAGAAGATGTTGTGGCAATGGTCTAGGAGTTTGCAAGGGGTAATTGGAGTTTTAATTGGAGTTTGCAAGTGGTCTGGCAGTGGAAGGCATTTATGGGAAAGTGGAGTTTTCCAATTCATATGTTCAATGCAATTGTCTTTTACCTTGGCTTTTCTCACCAAGAGAGGCCTCCCAACTATCTAGATTGATTGGACGAAGATTTATGACATGACTGCCTACTTCTTAGTCTTTGTGAATGAAAACATGATTGGTAGGTGGATTTAGTTGGAAGAGTAAGGGTTCCTTTTGATATCAATGTTCTTAGTTAAATATAGTTTGATGTCCCTTTTTTAGTTATTTGATATATTTGATGCTGCCCCTTATTTCATCCTTGGAATTACTTCTCTTTCTTTTGTCATTATTTTCCTTTTTTTCTAATTCGTAGTGTTACTTTCCTTTTTATATTGAGACATTCTCGATTATCTTGTCATTAGTTCGCTTGTCATGTTTCAAGGTTTCTAGTGACAAATAAACTATACGTAGACATCATCATTGCATGATGAACTACATGTGCTTCATATGATCACTGAATAATTGCATTATCTTTAATTTGTGCATTTTGTCTATAATGCGTTTGTGAGGTTCATCTTGTTGTCTTGGCCATCCAAAAAATGAATATAGTTGCTTGATCTCTACCATGCTTTCTTAAAAATGTTTGGTGTTATTTTGTCATCACAGTCATGTATTTTTTTGATGTTTTTTCCCAATAATGCCATTTTTGTTCATCTCCCAGGTGGATTTGTTTTTCTATAGAGATCCTGAGGAAGCCAAGGAGCATGAAGAAGAGGAGTTGCTGTTGCTCCTCCTGAATATGCTACTATTCCTGAATATCCTGCTAGGTAACTTGGCCTTGCATCTGACCAGTGGACTAGTGCTGATCAGTGGCTTCCTGAGATGGTCGCACCCCTATTGGTCAGTCCATGGCAGCAGCAGCAACAGAATGAGGTGACAATAGAAGCAGCAGTAGCAGCAGTAGAATTTCCTCCTGAAAGCTCAACTCCTCCTTTCAGGCAAGGATTCAAGAGCCAATGAGGTGATCATCCTCTCCCTTTTTTGTTACAATCAAGTAGCAGCATCCGCAGATTATAGACCCATTGCTTGAAGCAATCCATGTAAAAGCTCAACAAAAGTAGGAACTAGTTTTCTAACAATAATTGCTGATTAAGTACGTGCATATTAAGTTTTCTCCTTTTATTCACTAGTATTAAGTTTCTACAAGCATTATGTCAATCTTATGAAATTCTTCTTAATCCACTTGTATTTGAAGTTGTAAGGAATAGATTATAATGATGTGTTTTAGTAAGGAATACTTCCGCCATTTAAGTAATACTCTTGATGGCTTAGTGACCTTTTATAGTTGGGAGCTCATTTTGACTCTTCAATCTTTTTGTGGTTTGAACTTCATATGTTAAGTGAACATGCACTCGAAACATATGTGCTTGACATAATCAATCAGGATGTGCTCCAAGATAGGATCTAAGCTTCTATAGTCTGAGGAGCTGGATCAATATAAGTGGCAAAATTTCTTTGAAAAGAACAAAAGAGGAGTGGCAAATCAGTAACCTCAGATGATGTCACCATGGCCATCTTTTCTGTGCCTCCAGGCATAGCTAAGAACCATTTTTTTTGTGTATCTCTAGTTAATATTTTGTTACATTGTTAGAAGTCTTGAGCTAGCATAATCTTTTGTTGGTTTTATTTTGATTAATGCATAGTTGACTATTTAAATTGTGCTCAGCTAGGGTGTTTGCATTTATGTATGATCCCCCTAATTATGGAGCTGGGCAGTTGGACACCAGAAGGTATGGAGAGTAGAATGCTAGTAGAAGGGAAGATGCATACCATTCTCTACTCCCTGTGCAAACTCCTTTCTGCAGAGATCTAGTATGTGCCCACTTGAAATTTTTGGGAGCAGGAAAGCTTGCGTGTATGTTAGTCTAAATGCAAAGGAGTGTGTTGTAGGCTGCAGTTGCTATTCAAGCTAGTGCTTGTGCAGACATATTTGCTGTTACGAATGAATATACTGATTTGGCTTCTCTGAAATTTCTAAGCATTGGGAGCAGTGGTTCTTATATGAAAATACAGTAGACTCAACACTTCCTCAGGACATGCAAGTTTAATTTATACTTCAATCTCCCACTTAGCTATTAATTCTGCAAATTGATTTTACCTCCATGATCTTATTGCACTTCTTCTTTAATAGGTACCGGATGTGAGCCACCCCCTTCCTTTGGTTGTGTGTTCAAAATGAGAACATCTTCTGAATTCAACTCCAATCTAAAAATGGATGATTTTTCAATAAATATATAGCAAGGGATATGCAAAAGTAGCTCATGGTGACTATTCGGATGGGAGTCCTCTTGTTCAACCACCAGACTATTCAAGTGGGGTTCAAGTGGGGCCAGTGTGATTAAATTCTTTTCATTTTAAAAAATAATGCTCAACTCTTGGTGATAAAATCTGAAACTACATGAATAAAGTAGGTTGTGTTCATGGTGCTAATATGTTCATGGAGTTTAATACCTTGTGAATGTGCTAGAATATCAAGATGTAGATTGGTTGCTAACTTGTTATAACTGCCCAGCAGCAACTAAGAGGGTGATCTTTATCCATGGCAAATCGATTTCAGTTGCATTATTAATGCATTATTCTCATCCTTTTTTTTTCAAAATATATGGCATATTTACATGCAACAGAGTTTGATGTCTAGTAATATATCATTGGCATACATGTTGTAGCCACGCTGAAGTGGCACCAACAAATCAACATTATCTCCCACCTAAACTAAATAGATTTTACGAGATGTATGCCTTTGTGACTTCCTTGAAGTCGCAGGTGTAGCCTGTTTTGGGGCAAGCTATCTTTCCATCAGATTTTGTAGCCATATCTTCTAGAGCCTTCGTACTGTAAACATAACCATTAGGAAGTACAAGAGGAGGGTTCTCAGTATCCATCAGCTCTTTAGTGATGTAGCAAACAAGCTTTGAATGGTACAGTTTTGTGAATGGCAGTGAAGAAGCCAATTTATGGAAGCTCTCCTAAGAAAGTGGGTCCTCTTTTGGACAGCCATCTTCATAACAAAACAGAGTCTAGAGTGAGGGAAATCCAGCTTGAAGGAAGATATTTTGCAAAGGCCCCAATGTCATGCCATACAACCTGCAAAATTCCTGCTTAAACTGATCCACGAGATAGTCCCACTGCTTCAGATTGAACAAGATATTGTATGTGGCACATTCTGTATTGCTTCTGAAAGCCAAGGTTGCCATCACATGCTGTAGATCTTTCATATGAGTAGCTGCCCAGGGAGCTAAAAACCTTCGTGCATACATGATAGCTTGCATGCTCTTATCAGCTTGGACTAGCTCAATAAAATCTTGAAGTCTCAGTTGAAACTCAAATTTTCTTTTTGATTTCTTCAATTGAGATTTTTTCTTTTTTTTAAAAACCTTCATGCATACATGATAGCTTGCATGCTCTTATCAGCTTGGACTAGCTCAATAAAATCTTGAAGTCTCAGTTGAAACTCAAACTTGCTTTTTGATTTCTTCAATTGAGATTTGTTCTTTGCAAACCATGCCAAAGCTGGTCCAACTTCTTTATTGTGGAGGGCATCAATAACCTTTTTTGCATCTAAGAAGATATCAACATCGACAAGGTCCTAAATGTTGCAGGTTTCGGTGAGCTTCGCAGCGATGTCATAGTAAGACCACCTGAGCATGTAGTCCACGAGGATCCTCTTGAGCCTCGTGCTCTCCCATTCCACTTTGTTTGCAAATGAGAATAATGCCCGGCACCTCTGCATTATTCTCATCCTTGATTGTAATATGATCAGAAAATTCTTTCATTGATAGATCAACTAAATCTATGTTTTATGATGGTAATAGGTACTTTGCTAGATTTGGGTTTATGGTGGCATTCCTATCTGCTCATGGATATGGCTATGTTCCAGTGGATGACAGCAACCAACAGAGGGCAATCTTCTACTACTTGGCAGAAGCAGAGATGGATGCCTCCAGTAAGCCTCCAGTGTTGGGGTAATTCCTTAAACCCTTAGGGGTTTAATTTAAATTGTTCCACATCTAACTTAGGATGGACCTGTATCTGATCTCAGTTGAACTTTACGTTGATTGGGTACCGGTACTGGTGTACCAGTTCCGATACTCATTACATACTGTTGTAGGTTCCATATTGCATGGGTACCGATACTGGTGCCAAGTACCGGTACTCATGTGTTACTGTTTGGAACACAAGTCCAAATGAGTACTCGTCCAATACTTATTATGTACTTGTACTCATACTAAGTACCGATACTAAATGAGCACTAGTAACTCTCCAGGACCCGATTGGTCTCAACGAGTATCGGTACTCGTGAAGAGTACCGGTACTTGTTGAGTACTGGCAAATTACTTGTAGCGAACGTGTACCGATACTGGTGACCAGTACTGGTATTTGTAAGCTACAGGTCCTAAAGACCTGAAACCCAGTACCTTACCTGGGGTTCACATGTACCAGTATTAAACTTTAGTACCGGTACTTGTTGACGGTTATGGGAATATTTCTGAGTATTCTGGAATACGAAAGGTGAAATCTAACATGCGTTTGATCTGATGATTACAAGAATAAAACCCCACGAAAATGTACATATGTGTGGAAACATGATGGACATAAACAAATATTTATACATGCATCTCTATTCTTCTTAATACATTCATATTCATTGAGTATAGGGACATACCTTGGTTCATATTGAATGTAGAACAAGAACTCACGAGTTAGGTTCTTCCAAGGGTGTTCTCACCTTCCTTAGAACGAGAGTAATCAGGAGAAAGTCTTCTTCTGATCTTCTTGCCACACAACAATCCTTTTCTCTCTGCTCTTTTCTCAACACACGATGGGGAGGGTGTCAAAAACTGAAGGTAGAAACCCTTGGGGACCTAACCTCTCCTTATTAGTAATTAAGCAAAACTAATTACTATTAACAAATTACAATTCCGCCCATCGAGGAATTGCAATTGCAAACCCGATCTCAGTACATATAAATTAAACACCACACCATCCTCTTGCATTTTAGCCCATATAAAACCATTAAACTTATTTGATCATTTTAAATTATGGGCTTAAGATGACAGTCACTTATTGTTATTTGATTATATCTATATATGAATTTACATATACAAGTTCATATGTTGGATTTTAATCTAACATCTAGTCCTCTAGCTCAATGGAGGTAATGCAGCACCACCACCATTTGCTACTAATTTCCTTAAATGGGTACCTTTTTTTTTTCATGGCAGGTGATGCAATGACGTGCATGATTTTGGAGATTTGTGGATGTGGGGGTAATGGTGGTGAGGGTGTTTGTTTCTTCTAGCAAGGCCCTGTTGCTCGTCTCTTGGAGTGGGGGCATTCTCTGAGAACAGACCCTTCAGACCAAGTGGGCAGGTGCTGGTGAGGAATGAATATAGCTGGAATAGAGGTGTGTAGATCACAAGGGGAACAAGCAAGTGGAAAGCTTGCAACTTTGTGTTTGAATGTTATATATGCTTCCCCTTTATGGTGCTACCGCAGTTGCCAACATGTTGTATCTAGAGACACTCGCAGGAGTTGGCTTTTCTTACTCAGCTAATGAATCTTTCTATGGTGGTGTGGATGACAAGATGACTGCTTGGTGTTGTTTGCCTCTTCTTTTTTTTTTTCTTTTCTTTTTTGTTACCTTGTTGTTGGGAAGGATAGACTTGAAAAGTTTCCTTCTCTCTTGGGTTGTTTTATGAAAAAAATACAACTCTAATTTTTTAGTGATATCTAGTGTTGAAAAAATGATGGCTTATTGACTTGTGAAAGATGATTGTTTTTGTTATTTCTATGTTGTCATATGCAGAATAAGTATACAATTAATTTGAAGATTCCAGCTTGACCATCTATATGAAACACAAATAGCACTAACAGTCTAGTGGTAGAATAGTATCCTTTCACAGTACAGACCTGGATTTGATTCCCAGCTGGTGCATCCTTTTTTGGTTTCAAGTTGGAGAAAAAATATAATACAAGGAAAAAATATAGTTGACAATACCTAATAATACATTTGTATGTTAGCATATCAAGAAACTATAACAATGATCACCCTAACAGAAAAAAATGATGATATTTGTGCTTATCAAAACTTCATTTCTCTATGGTTACATTTCTTGCTATTATTAAATATTAATTTAAAGATGGAGTTCTTATCTATAGTGATAGTATTGCTGATGTTTTGTATTGATAGAATTGTTGGTCTTAGCCTACACTGACGATAAAATCGTCACTATTGGTGGGGAAGCCAAATTCAACATCCTTTAGAAAGTTGACTGTCACTGTAGAATCAAGAGCAACACCGATGGTTTGTCTCGTTGGGATAGCCTACAGTGACACCTCTTAAGAGAACACTAAAGTTGACCGTCGAAATAGGTCTTTATAACTATAGCGACGGTATTTTGGACCTACACCGATGGTCAAAATTGTTGCAGTAAAAGGTTTATCTCAATGGTCATAATGGCTTGATGGCTTGTTTGTTATATTTAATTTTCATCATTGTTAATGTCTGAAGACATGGTGATAGACATACCTGTTACTAGAAATTCAATATTTTCAAATTTTATTTTCTCTTTAGGTTCATGTTATGCACCTTATATCTGCCAAAATTTCATATTAGTTCTCTTTGGATGGCGTGAAATCTTGTGAAGTTGGCATGAAATCTTGTGATCCTACTGTAATTTTCATGCCTAGTTAGATGATCCTACAATACATTTACAAAAAATTATAGCAACTTTAGATGGACAGCCTAATTAGATGTATACTGTGTGTGCTTTTATGGTTGCTGGGTGTGCCTGCTTGTTTTGTATTCGTGTTTTTGCTTTGTATGTTTGGAATGTGGGGTGTACCCACTAATTGTTGTGGTATGAATGCACAAGTCTTCATTTCAGGTACAGGATTTTGGAAAATATTAGAAAAATAGGAGAAACTTTGCTAGATTTTTAGTAGGTTTTAGCCCTTAGTTTTATGCATGCTTTTAAGTGAACAGAGATACCCCTTCATTTTTTTGCATGCAAAAGGTCTCCAACGACCCTTGAAGGTGTTGGAAGTTGACGAGAAGCCCACTGAAGATCACAATGACATTGATGGACTTGAGAAGTAGGTAAAAATTCCCCATCTTCTGCTCCGTAATTGAAAGAGCAATATAGTCTCTTTTAGCATTTCATCCTTAAATTTCTTACAAATTCAATTGTTGCTGGTTTAGAATTATGTTTGTCTATACTGTTGTTGGAGTACATCCCATTCTTTTAACAACATTTTTAGTACTCTACTTGTTTGTCTGGCTTCTGTGTTTTAAGTTGATTTTAGTTGGTGGTTACTCTTGCCTATGTTTGCCTAATTTGGGAATGAGATGTGATAGTTGAATTCGACATTTTCTGTTATAAATGAGTATGATCTAATGTGTAAGGGTGAACATGTGCTATCAATTTCTCACTAATATTAATGCAAGTGGAACATGGCTTACAAGCCAGCATATCAAATTTCTCTAGTATGTCTAAAGCATATTTTTCTTAGGAAATAAAATTGTCATCATCAATTTGTTGGACATGAAGCCTAAGAAAATAATGTAGTGATCCCAGTTCTAACATATCAAATTCAAGCATCATGATCTTCTTAAAGTCTTTGAAAAAAGAACAAGAAGAACCAATATAAGTTATGTCATCAACATAGACAAACAATTTAGAAATCCATACCAGCTCCCTTCACGTACAAAGTAGGTTCACTCTCACTTCTATGGAAGCCACTTTGCATTAAATATGAGTCTAGTCTCCTGTACCAATTCAGCTCATGGTGCTTATTTAAGGCCATAAAGAGTCTTTTTTAACCTATACACCTTCTTCTCCTTATCTTCAATGTCGAACCTCTATGGTTGGCTGATTGCGCAGTAATCATAGGACTTAAATGAAGTAAATTAAGTTAGAACTTAGCACAACTGTAGTGTAATTTATGGATAAATGGCATACATTACATCTTTCCTGCTTTATTTAGATATGTATGAAATAATGTTATAATGTACTGATTAGTGAATTATTTGGATTGCAGGCAATATGAAGCTCAGGAGATGGCCTGGTGCTGAATCTGAAGAAGGGAGGAAGCCAGAGCTGCAGTAGAGTTGGAGCGGAAGCCCTGGAATAAAAGGAAGAAATAATGTAGGGAGAGGTAACCTACTCTACTAAGTAGAATTTTAATGTAGGAGTTAAATTATGAAGAACATAGGACCTTTTGTAGCCTTAGGATAGCCGTAGAGGCCCTCCTAAACCCTAGCCACCCTTAGCTTATGTCACCTTAGCATAAGATACCCCAAACCCTCATTCCAGCCCATATCTAGACATCCAGCTAGGTTGCTAGACGTCCAAAACCCTTAGATACCATCCACAAACTTAGAACCCATTTCTGCTGGAATATTGGTCATCCAGGTAAGGTGTTAGACGTCCAATTTTTGTATTATTCCATGATAGAACCTAAACTCCTCCCTGACTCAACATTGGCTGTCCAAACCAGAGTTTTGGATTTCTGATTTTGAAGTATAAGTCGTCTGATTGTTAAATTAGATGTCTGGAACCCTTTTCCAATCACTGTTTTTGAAATTAAGCTTGGATCTTGATTTCCTAAGCCCCTAAACCCAATTCTACACCCTAGGAAACCTAAATTAAGGTACCCTAAGCTTAGTACACTATCCTAAGACCCTCTTAAGATCCAAATTAGGTTCTCACTAAGCCCAATTGACTTGGATTTAAGTCAATCACACTTCACCTAGCCAATTGGACTCAGAGTCCAATTGAGCTCAGATCTCAACCAACACAAGTCAATTGGACTCGGTGAGAGTCCAATTGACTCAAGCCTGACCTAATTAGGTATTTTCTCTCTTAATTAGACACACATCCACTCAATTAAACTTGTACTAAATTTAATTACACTTTCACATTAGTATTAGGGTTTATAACCCTAATTCTAGGAGCCTAACTAAACCCAATCACCTAGACCTATAGGACTCGACCTAGACCACCTAACCACACCCACCTAGTCACGCACACACACCCACACACCCACACATAGCCACCTACTCTAGAGTCCTCTAGAGTTTTCACTAGATGGTGCCACTTTGGTTGTCAAAAATAGCAACCAAGTTGGTCCATTCTTAGATCCACAATTTGTGGATCTAAGCAGACTCACTCCCATCCATCTTGACACCAAGATGGAGGATTCTCTAGAGAATTC